>NW_024121100.1:19400741-20000741 GCF_016745375.1 Pimephales promelas
AAAACAATTGCGCCTATGACCAGAAAAAACCTGGTCTACAGTCAGTGGCGCGTAGCGCGTACATTCAGATGCTATTTTAAGCGTGCATGCTTGGCCATAATACAGAGTGTGAACCACGCGCATACACTGTAGATGATTCTCTCATCTACAAAGATGCATTTGACTTTTTGCAAATGATACATTATTATAAGGAAAATATATATATAAACGTGAGGGAAATTTTTGTGTCCATGACAATGGGAAAAATAGGCATAAAGCTTATGCATTTACCCAAATTATTATATGCATGTTTAACCGAAGCTAATTTGGGTGGGTTTGTCCCATCCCCAATGTCACTTCTCTTTCTTTCACGGCCCTGATGAGAACATCGATCTCCTCGCCTGTGAACCGATGCTGAAGCGCGTCTGGTAAATGCGCCATTAAAATAGAATTGCGCCATGGAACAAGCACACCTCGTTCATCATGCTCAAAGGGAATGTTATATGACGCTCTTATTGGTTTATTTCCGTTACGCCCAAACCACACCTATGAATAATGAAGCTATTTCAAACCAACCCCTTTTAGATTTGCGGTAGGCGCAAGAGGCATTTATCCCGCCGGGAAAATAGCAACAGCGCCGGGATCCGCCCACAAAGTTACTTGCTCTTTGCGTTTTGACACTTGCGTTTCAGATCATTTAAATAGGGCCCCATGTCTGGAGTGCTGAATCACATTTGAATGAATCCCATGAGAGAGGAATTTGATTAATTTGTGTTTGGTTCGCCTCAACGTCGTTACAGATCGCTCTTGTCGAGTATAAAAAAAACACTCTTCTGTTCCGATTGACATAACAAATCAATTTGCCCTGCTCAGTGAAAAAACACCCACTGAGAAATCTTGTTCAGAGATTGTTGATTCTGACGCGGCTCATCCTCCGTCTGCCATCGTGTTCTGTGGGTTGACGGGTCTTCAAATGCTTAAGTTACTCATGTTGAAGGTTCTAATACTTGTTCTACCCCTCGAAATTGCAGTATTGCATGAGACATGTCGCCGTTGTACTGGCTGGTTGGTCCAAACTGCGGACATTATGCCAGGGCGCACGCACGCGCATTTTCTTCTTCGCTGGTCTAAACAGTGGTTGCTTGTGACAACAGCACGACTTCCTGTGTTTCCACCAGCAACCACTGTTTATAGCAGCGAAGAAGAGTTCATCTCCGTTTTGCAGCGGTTAGCAAAGCTAGCATGTATAACTAGACATTGTTTAATAAAATGGTATCGGATCGGTATGCGGATAGAAGTACTCGCCGATACCGATTCCAGAATTTTTATTGGTATCGGCGGCATTTCCGATACTAGTATCGGAATCGGAACAACTCTAGTTGAAAAGAGATGATATTCCTCCCTCCTGGGATGGTTCTGCTCTTCTCTCTAGTAATTTGGCTCATAGTCTTAGCGATAAAACATGACAAGTTGGGCACCAGGTCAGGAGGCAGACAGACTGGCTTAACAGACCGTCTACTAGCGGCCATGCATCACTAAGGTCAGATAAATCCCATTACATAGAGCCTATTTCACCTAGATATAATCATATAGAGACTGTGTCTGTTGCCCGAATTTGGAAATCCAGAAAATGTCCAAACCCATTAAAGGTTAAACATTTTATTGATGTTCAACAAATAAAAAACAGATATAATACAGATGAACAAACAATAAATCTTGGGTTGCTGAATATTCAATCCCTTACTTCAAAAGCGCTCATATTTAATGATATGATTTCAGATTATTACCTAGATGTACTATATAACTGGAATTTAAAGTTAATATATGCGGTTTTTAATACAATATCTTTAAAAATATATATATTTATAAACGTGTGGTTACACACTATACAAACAAGGTTTAAATTATATACACAGACATCCTACGACGACAACAACTTTAGACGCATTTGTTATTGAATTGGCTGACAGACTGAAAAGACTATTTGCTCAAAAATCATAAAATACACTTACTGTTACTGGAGGTGACGGTGGATCGCAAACAGTAGATGACGATCCACACTTGAGGATTAACTTTTAAGTCACAACTTAACCCACGAGTCCACGACAGAACACTTAAGTTACGTTTCCAAGAGACATTACCGGCTGTCGTTGAAACAATGGAGGATGATGTGTACAGATCACCGAGGGCGGGGTCTAGGCCACAGCCACACTGTCAATCAAACCCCTTGCTCACTTTCTACGTCACAAAGAGCTGGATCTCAGAACAGCTTGTTCTGAGACAGTGCATATGATTTATTGAGATTGTAAAAAAACCACTGGGTGGATTTTTATCATTCTAGGGTGGTTTTGCTCACACACTGCCAACACACATTTATGTTCAAACACCATGTAAAAGTGAATTTTCCATAATAGGTGCCCTTTAACATCTCATCGATTGTTATTAAGGATGTAGCACTGTCTGAACATTTCTGTATTTTTTTGATATATTGATCTCTCCTGCCATTGAAGCTAGATCTGTGTCTGTCAAGAAGATATGCTTAAATGAGAACACTACTGTGCTTTTTATGAAGGCTACTGTATATCTTTAAAACCAAGCATATCTGCTGACTCTGTTGATTTTCTCCTTGATTCTTTTAACTCAAAAGTTAAAATTGTAATTGATGATATTGCTCCTGTGAAAGTCAAAAGGTATAGTGGTGGACAAAAGCACATGTGGTGAAAGACACAATTTGTAGTCCCTTATGACATCTACAAAGACAGCATCCATGCTTATATGGAACTAGGAAAAGTTAGACAGTCTTTCTTCTTTAATATTATAAACAGCAACTTAAACAACACATGCAGTCATTTGCTACAGTAGAGAGACTGACAAACATCCCAAGCCAGATTCCCAGTGAAATGCTTTCAGACAGCAAGTGCAGTGAGTTTGTTTCTTTTTTCTCTGAGAAAATAAAAAATATCAGAAAGGTGATCAGCACATTCTTGAGTTCCCCTGGGGTCAGGCAGATCAGATCACAACTTGAGAACATAGTTACTATAGCCCCTTTCACACAGCGAGTTGATCCCAGGAAATTGCCGGGAAATTGCCAGAACGCCTTCTGTGTGAACGCAAACACGACCTGGGATTGTTTCTGGGATTGATGCCGGGTTGGGGACCTAGTAACATTGCCATAATCAGTCCCGGAACGCGCGCTGTGTGAACAAAAGCCAGGACCAATGCCGTAAATGGTGTGTCATAGTGATGACGCTCGTGCCATCGCGCAACTCTGTTGCTCTTAGAAGAAAGTTTGTGTTTGTCATCAACAAAGAAAGGACGAACAAATACCTGCAAACTGGAGCGAAGCAGAGACCAGGGGGCTCATGTACAAACCCAATTCCATAAAAGTTGGGACACTGTACAAATTGTGAATAAAAACAGAATGCAATGATGTGGAAGTTTCAAATTTCAATATTATATTTAGAATACAACATAGATGACATAACAAATGTTGAAAGTGAGACATTTTGAATTGCCATGCCAAATATTGGCTCCTTTTGGATTTCATGAGAGCTACAAATTCCAAAAAAGTTGGGACAGGTAGCAATAAGAGGCCAGAAAAGTTAAATGTACAAATAAGGAACAGCTGGAGGACCAATTTGCAACTTATTAGGTCAATTGGCAACATGATTGGGTATAAAAAGAGCCTCTCAAAGTGGCAGTGTCTCTCAGAAGTCAAGATGGGCAGAGGATCACCAATTCCCCCAATGCTGAGGCAAAAAATAGTGGAGCAATATCAGAAAGGAGTTTCTCAGAGAAAAATTGCAAAGAGTTTGAAGTTATCATCATCAACAGTGCATAATATCATCCAAAGATTCAGAGAATCTAGAACAATCTCTGTGCGTAAGGGTCAAGGCCGGAAAACCATACTGAATGCCCGTGATCTTCGGGCCCTTAGACGGCACTGCATCACACACAGGAATGCTACTGTAATGGAAATCACAACATGGGCTCAAGAATACTTCCAGAAAACATTATCAGGGAACACAATCCACCGTGCCATTCACCGTTGCCGGCTAAAACTCTATAGGTCAAAAAAGAAGCCATATCTAAACGGGAACCAGGAGCGCAGGCGTTTTCTCTGGGCCAAGGCTAATTTAAAGTGGACTCTAGCAAAGTGGAAAACTGTTCTGTGGTCAGACGAATCAAAATTTGAAGTTCTTTTTGGAAAACTGGGATGCCATGTCATCCGGACTAAAGAGGACAAGGACAACCCAAGTTGTTATCAGCGCTCAGTTCAGAAGCCTGCATCTCTAATGGTATGGGGTTGCATGACTGCGTGTGGCATGGGCAGCTTACACATCTGGAAAGGCACCATAAATGCTGAAAGGTATATCCAAGTTCTAGAACAACATGCTCCCATCCAGAGATCGTCTCTTTCAGGGAAGACCTTGTATTTTCCAACAAGACAATGCCAAACCACATACTGCATCAATTACAACATCATGGCTGCGTAGAAGAAGGATCCGAGTACTGAAATGGCCAGCCTGCAGTCCAGATCTTTCACCCATAGAAAACATTTGGCGCATCATAAAGAGGAAGATGCAACAAAGAAGACCTAAGACAGTTGAGCAGCTAGAAGCCTTTATTAGACAAGAATAGGACAACATTCCTATTCCTAAACTTGAGTAACTTATCTCCTCAGTCCCCAGACGTTTGCAGACTGTTATTAAAAGAAGAGGGGATGCCACACAGTGGTAAAAATGGCCTTGTCCCAACTTTTTTGAGATGTGTTGATGCCATGAAATTTAAAATCAACTTATTTTTCCCTTAAAATTATGCATTTTCTCAGTTTAAACATTTGATATGTCATCTATGTTGTATTCTAAATATAATATTGAAATTTGAAACTTCCACATCATTGCATTATGTTTTTATTCACAATTTGTACAGTGTCCCAACTTTTATGGAATTGGGTTTGTATAAACGTTGCGTACGCACAAAATGGGCATAGAAATATGCATACACATTTATCCACGCGCACATCGGGATTTATACAAAATAAACTTGGCGTAAATAAGTGCGCACCGTAAGGATGCTCTTGACCATGCGTACGCACTCTTTTAGAAGATTATGGGTTTTGGCGACACCGATGGTGAGCTGGAGTCAAATGTCTTTTTGCTTACTATTAGACAGAGAATCTAAAGAAAATTATACATCTACAGAAAGATAATACAAATATAATTTCACAAACCTATCATCACTTGAAGCAAACATCCATCCCTTCTTAAATGACCGCGCCAGCACGCGCGTAAGGCCGTTTGGTGAAACTGACGCACATATAGCCTATAATCTAACGGCAGATGGAGTAAACCGTAAATCTTCATTATGAGTCCAAATCATAAATACAGTCCATATTCACAATAACAGTTTAAATAAATAAGAAAATGGTTTAAACTATGTTTTACTTCTGATATAAACATTTAGATTAAATATGCCATTCTCATTACTAGAGTTAAACTCTTAAACTACATGCAATCATTACTGAGAAGTTACAATATATGGCATGCTGTGTTTTAATGTTTTAACTAGAGATTGTCTGAGAAAACTGTTTCGTGCAAATAATGCACAACCATGTCCATCTCTTTCCATTAAAATATAAATCAATTAAAAATACTATTTGGCCAGTGGAAAAGATTGAGAAAAACTTTCTCTGAAATGTATTTAACACTATTTGATTTATTCATTCAAAAACAAGGCAAGGATATAGGCTACTAAAAAAAAATGTTTGTAATAATGTGACGGCACATCCACATTTTATATTTTCCTAATGTCTTGTACCGTTAAACTTGGTATCACGTGGATGAATAATCATATGCAAATGATATGCAGATTAGGATATGCAAATTTAAACTAGGCGTTGTAATCTCCATATATGGTTATTTCGGGGAGGAGACGCACGTGCGCACAATCTCCCGCTGACTGGGATTTATAAAGTGAATTCTGCGCAGGTTCTGGCGTACGAACGGTTTTATAAATCTAAAAACTTTTGTGCGTACGCAAATTCTGCCTTATGTGCGTACGCACACTTTAAGGATGAAATCTACGCAAAGTTTTATACATGAGGCTCCAGGAGCTCCTAGGGGTTCCCATGGTTAACCGGTTAACCAATTAACCGTTTTTAATTGCATAACCGAGTGAAACCTTTTTTTTTTCTTATTGTCGATAAAAAAATATTGTGAAATGACAGCG
The DNA here is from genome assembly GCF_016745375.1 of Pimephales promelas. The sequence goes on from NW_024121100.1 coordinate 19,406,952, forward strand.
TTTCTATTAACGGTGTTATGCGACTAAAACATTTTTTTTTCCTTTTGCGATAAGCCACTCCAAAAATAATGGCAACGGACGTTGGTATATCACAGCCACCGCACTAGACATTATTATTATTATTTATGGAAGGAGACTTGGTGTGTCATCCAAGCATTAATTGCAGGGAAAGTCACAGTTTCTGTGTGTTTCTCCTGCTCCGCGGTCTTGATTGTGGCATTTCTTTGAGGTTTTGTCTAGCAGCCTAGGCTGTATCTTTTATGAATTTTAGGAACTCTGCCTCGTATATGTCCAAATGGTCAGTGTACTTTTGTGTTCATTCGTTTCCCCTTATTTAATCCGTAGGCCTAATTACAAAACGAAAAATGAACGGTTGTTGTATTTTGTAAAACGCAGAGTTGAACACCAAAATGTTCATTTGAACTAGGACTACGTCAAATGCTGCGCAAAAATATATAGGCTAGGTATACATCGACGAATTTTCAGATATTTGTTTGATTTTTTGCCCCTTTAAACATTTAAAATATTTGACAAATGAATGTGGAAAAAAAAAAGATTTTACTGGTTTTCTGAGGCCAATAGGATCGCGCCAAGAAGAAGCACTCTGCGGACACAGTAGCATGAAGTCAGAAAAGGGCAGTGCCCCCCCAAACGACTTACTGTGCCCACCTACGCATGAGCTTGACAATAGATGTTAATATGTAACGGTGAATGTATAATACATTATCTTCAGAAATGATTTAGAAATTCATTATTCAATGCATTATTACACAGAAGGTAACTTGAAATATAATTATTTTCATAAATGACTGTTAAAACATCCCAAAACAGCACCCAAACCTTGCAAAGACCTACCTCATTAATTATTCACATTCAACAGCCAATGGCAAGTCTCCAGCAGCAGACCTTTCAATTTGTTATTTTTGTGTTAGTATTTTTACTTCTTCAAATTACAATATGCAGTTTGTGTTTAAGGATAAATAAATAATATAAACAATGCAATGTATTTAGTTAAGCATACAGTATTGTTTATACGTAATTCCTTTGCGCAGCTGCGCAGTGCATGCGATGCGAGAATCAAATTCTGGTGGTTTTGTACATAGTCTATGGTTTTGTACGCCTACAGCAAAGCTTATGCTAAGTAGTTTAAAGTTTCGTCGTTGACAAAGACGACTTTTGACCAACAACAACGTGCGTGGAGACGGCTCTGGAGCTAATTAGATGGTAGGAACAGACAGTATAAGAAAGGTAAGAATAGAGAATTTGTCTGCTACATTGCTAAATTTGTATTGCAGTATGTTATGCATTGCTTTTATTATTGCTGTATTGTTGGTGGAAACCAGGTGCTTTTGTGACTCATTTTTATGAAGTGTAGAGTCATAAATCAATTTGGTTTTGGCATAGTTTTACTTAGTTTGGACTTTGGACTAATGATATTACGTTGATTGCGCCTTTTACAAGAAAGCCACTAGATGGCACTGTGTTGTGTATGTGAACTATGCAGATTAACAAAAAATATAGGCTACTAGGCTAGCAAGCTATATGTGGAAATGTTAAGAGAAAATAAACAGAGACGTTGAGATCATACAGTGAAGTATTTTATTTAAATAAAATGAATAAAACAAGACTATTGTGGTCTATTTTAGTTGAAGCCTAATATGGGTTGTTGTTTTGGTCTGTCTCAGATCATTAAAAAAAGTGTGCCCCCCTATGAAAATTAAATGCCCCCCCAATTGGTTTGTTCTGGCGACGGCCCTGCTGTGGAGTAAAGAGATACTCTTGGCTCCGAAGAGAAAACAAGCATGTATTCTGCTGGAGTCCCCCTTTTACACTCAAGAGGTAAGGCAGAGATACGCTAGGCAAATTCTGCAGACCCATGGCATTTCTTTGCCATTGGCTCGTTTTATATTGATCGAAGCTGATAGGCTTTCTAAGCCTATGGAACTCGGAGTGACAACGAAAGAGAACTGCAGTTGTCAAGTCCCTCATGAAAATGAATCTGGATAAGATTAATTTTTTGGATAAGACCATCCTAACTGATACAGGCAAATTATCAGTACTGGTACTACACCTCAGTGCTGCATTTGACAGTGCCGACCACAACATACTTCTTGACAGGCTGGAAAACTGGGTGGGGCTTTCTAGGATAGTCTGGTTCAGGTCATACTTAGAAGGGAGAGGTTAATATGTGACAGTAGGAGACCATAAGTGGAAATCCATGACATTGCGGAGTCCCCCAATGCTCAATTCTTGCACCACTCCTATTCAACCTGTATATGCTCCCAATGAGCCAAATAATGAGAAATGACCAAATTGCTTACCACAATTTGCTATGCAGACAACACACAGCTCTACTAGCTTGTCTAATGACTAGAGCCCCATTGACTCCCTTACAAAGACAAAAAAGTAATTGCGTTTGGAAACAAAGATGAAGTTCTCAAGGTGAATGCATACCTTGACCCGAGGGGTCTAACAATAAAAAAAATCAAAAGGCAGTGTGGTGAGGGGGCGTGGTTTTCGCGCTATCTGTACTGAGAGACGAGTCAGGGAGCTGTGCGGTGAGTAAGTGGGTCAAGTGCAAATGATAAACACCTGTGTCTGATTGCAGTGATTGGTGTGGGGAGACGGATAAAACCAGCACAGTGGGAGAAGGACGGGGAGAGAGAGCAGGCTGGAACTCATACTGGGAACTGAGAAGCTGTTGTTATTGACGTGGAAAGAGTTTTTTCTGAATGAACTGTGGACAAAGCCCTGTGAACTGAGAAGCTGTCGTTATCGACGTGGAAAGAGTTTTGTGAATGAGAACTGCTGTAGTACGAGCTACGGTGAATGCGCTGTGTGCGCGCCTTTTGTTTTGTGTTCTGAGTAATAAAATACAGTTTGAGTTCCAGCACCGCCGACCCTGTCTCCTTCTTCCTATTAACTTATTACGAACTTTGTTACACTGGTGCCGAAACCCGGGAAGAAGGAGTCTGCCGCCGCCACGCAGAGCCCGTCTGGATCGCCATTTGCGAAAATCATCCAGTCACTCGCGGCTCTTCAGCGTGATCAACACCAAGCCCTGCTGAGCATGAAAGAGGAACATGAGCAGCGCTTCCAGGTGCTGCTCCAAGGCCAGCAGGAAGACCGCGAGTTGTTCCAGAGCTGTCTCAGCATCAGCCTCGGCCTCACCGTTGACCCTCGGAAAGATGGGTCCACAGGACGAACCGGAGGCGTTCCTGGACCTTTTCGAGAGGTCGGCCGAGGCCCAGGGGTGGCTCAAAGTAGACTGGCCGCTGCGTCTCATCCCGCTGCTGTCCGGCGCAGATCGCCGCCCACCAACTGCCAGTCTCGAATCTCCTGGTCTATGACGATCTACGGCACGCGATTCTTCAGCGGGTCAGCTGGGCCCCGGAACAGCACCGACAGCGCTTTAGGTCCGTGACCTTGGAAGAGTCCGGCCGGCCCTTCGTGATGGCGCAACAGCTCCGGGACTCCTGCCGCAGATGGCTGATGGCCGAGGGAAGCGACGTCGAGAAGATTATCGATCACGTGGTACTGGAGCAGTTTGTGGGAAAGCTTCCCAAGAAGACCGCCCAATGGGTCCAGTGCCACCGCCCGACGTTGCTGGACCAGGCCATCCAACTGGCAGAGGATCACATGGTGGCGTGCTCGGGGGTCGGCGAACCCCTCCCATCAGTCACTCTCTCCCTCTCTCTCTCTCTCTTCCCCCTTCTCTCTCTCTCCTAAACCTCTCCCCGCTCCCAGGTCTCGAGGGGGCCTGGCCCCCCGCCCAGTGCCACAGTGGAGGTCCGGGTGGCCGGCGGATAGCAGTTCCGCGGGGAGACAGGCCAGAGGGGGACGACCGCGGGGGACACATCCACCCTGGTTCTGGGGACACCCCTCTCTCCACGTCAATCCCTTGGCCCCCTTCCCGCCGCTGGGGCAGCGGTAAAGCCTGGGCCAGTCTGTTGGCGCTGTGGGGACCCGGGCCACTTTATCGACCAGTGTCCAGTGATGGAGGTGGGAACACTGGTCCGGATCACCGACGCGCCAACGACCGCCGCCGATCAAGCTGGCCTGTACCAGATACCTGTGAGTATCAAGGGGGGTACTTATCAGGCTTTGGTGGATTCGGGATGTAACCAGACCTCTATTCATCAAAGCCTGATTCGCTCTGGGGCATTGGATAAAAGCCGCTTGGTTAGGGTTCGGTGTGTGCACGGGGTGGTGGAGAGTTATCCTTTAATGTCCGTCGCGATTCTATTTCGGGGACAAAAACATCCGGCATCCGCTAATTTTGGGAACTGATTGGCCGGGCTTTGCACAACTATTGGGGATTTTATCTGCGGATGCCTCTTGGGAAACGAAGCAGCAGGGCAGAACAGCGGTGGTTCAGGTAGGGGATGCTGTACCGGGACCTCTGGGTGCTGCTGCAGGGAAAGAGAGAGCTTTAGAGAGAAATCTTCTCTCTGAGCGCGATGATTTCCCCTGGAGCAGTCCCAGGATGAAACGCTCAAACACGCGTTTGATACGGTCCGTTCCATCGACAGACAGCTACTCCACCCGGACCAACCACTCTCTTACCCCTATGTTTGCGTGATTAAAGACAGGTTGTATCGGGTGACCCAAGACGCCCAGACAAAGGAAGATACAAACCAGTTGTTAGTACCAAAGAGCCGTCGGGATATGCTTTTCCAGGCGGCTCATTGAAATCCGATGACAGGACATTTAGGGCAAAAGGCGACACTAAACCGTCTCATGGCCCGATTCTTATGGCCGGGCATTCACGAGAATGTGCGCAGGTGGTGCGCGTCTTGTCATGAATGTCAGTTGGTGAATCCACCGGCCAATCCAAAAGCACCCTTGTGCCCCCTTCCACTGATGTAGGTCCCCTTCGAACGAATTGGTATGGACCTCGTCGGGCCATTAGAACGGTCAGCACAAGGGCATCGTTTTGCGATAGTCTTGGTGGATTACGCAACACGATACCCGGAGGCAGTTTCGCTTCGCAACATCTCGGCTAAGAGTGTGGCAAGCACGCTGTTCTCATTAATCTCCCGGGTGGGGATCCCTAAGGAGATCCTCACCGATCAAGGCATGGCGTTTATGTCACGAACGGTTCGCGAACTTTATGAATTACTGGGCATTAAATCGATTCGTACCAGCGTCTATCACCCACAAACGGATGGTCTGGTCAAACGTTTTAATCGCACTTTAAAAACCATGATTCGTAAGTTCGTTCACGAAGACACCAAAAATTGGGATAAATGGCTGGAACCCGTTGTTTGCTGTACACGAGGTCCCCCAAGCCTCCACGGGGTTTTCCCCCTTCGAGCTTCTCTTCGATCGTCAGCCTCGCGGGGTGTTGGACGTACTGAGGGAGACTTGGGAGGACGGACCGTCTGCTAGTAAGAACGAAATTCAGTATGTCCTGGACCTGAGAACAAAACTCCACACATTGGGGCGGCTATGATTGGAGAATTTGTTACAGGCTCAGGACAGACAGAGACAGCAATACAATAGGGGGACTAGACACCGTCAATTTTCACCGGGAGATAAAGTGCTTGTATTACTCCCCATGTCCAGCTCGAAATTACTTGCAAAGTGGCAAGGACCCTTTGAGGTCACACGGCGAGCCAGTGATCTCAACTATGAGGTAATTCGAAAAGACAGACAGGGGCTCAGTCCTTCTCTCTGGCTCCATCTGGTGACCATCTCTCGCCCTCACAGCTCACTGACATTAAAAGGTTACAAGCGGAGTTTGCTGATGTGTTCTCGGCCCTGTCTGGTCGAACGAGTCTCATTCAGCACCACGTTGAGACAGATCCGGGGGTCGTTGTACGTTGCCGCCCGTATCGATTACCTGAACACAAAAAGAAAACGGTTCAGGCCAAATTAGAAACAATGCTGGACATGGGGGTAATAGAAGAGTCCAACAGTGTCTGGGCCAGCCCGATAGTTTTAGTTCCTAAACCTGACAGCTCAATTCGGTTCTGTGTGGACTATAGAAAGGTGAACGTGGTGTTGATGCTTATCCAATGCTGACGAATTGCTTGATCGGCTCGGTTCTGCTCGCTTTTATTCGACGCTGGACTTAACAAAGGGGTATTGGCAGATCCCCTTATCTCCAATGTCCAAAGAAAAGACAGCTTTTACCACGCCGTTCGGGTTACACCAATTCGTCACGCTTCCGTTCGGGGCACCGGCGACTTTTCAGCGTTTGATGGACAGAATTCTCCGGCCGCATGCTGCATATGCCGCGGCTTATCTGGATGACATTATCATCTATAGCAATGATTGGCAGCGTCATATGCAGTACTTGCGTGCTGTCCTGAAAACGCTGAGAAGGGCCGGGCTCACGGCCAACCCGAGGAAGTGTGCAATTGGGCGGGTAGAAGTAAGGTATCTGGGCTTCCACTTAGGTCACGGACAGGTGCGTCCCCAAATTGATAAGACAGTAGCGGTTGCAACCTGTCCGAGTCCTAAGACCAAAAAGGAGGTTAGACAGTTCCTGGGGCTAGCGGGATATTATAGACGGTTTGTACCTAATTATTCGGACCTCGGTAGCCAGCTGACTGATCTGACTAAAAAGGGCGCTCCAGCTACGGTCCAGTGGACGGAGCAGTGCCAGCAGGCCTTTACACAGATAAAGGCTGCTCTGTTCGGTGGACCGCTTTTACATGCTACGGACTTTGCTTTCCCTTTCATCCTGCAGACAGACGCATCGGACAGGGGTTTGGGCGTGGTCCTGTCATAGGAGGTGCAGGGGGAGGAACGGCCGGTGCTGTACATCAGTCGGAAGCTCTCTAAGAGAGAGACGATGTACAGCACCATTGAGAAGGAGTGTTTGGCCATCCGGTGGGCTGTCCTCACCCTCCGCTACTACCTGAGTCACCTGAGGGGCCTGAGTCGGGCGGTGGGGGAGACGGATAAAACCAGCACAGTGGGAGAAGGACGGGGAGATAGAGCAGGCTGGAACTCGTACTGGGAACTGAGAAGCTGTCGTTATCAACGTGGAAAGAGTTTTTATGAATGAACTGTGGACGGAGCCCTGTGAACTGAGAAGGTGTCGTTATCGGCGTGGAAAGAGTTTTGTGAATGAGAACTGCTGTAGTACGAGCTACGGTGAATGCGCTGTGTGCCTGCCTTTTTGTTTTGTGTTCTGAGTAATAAAATACAGTTCGAGTTCCAGCACCGCTGACCCTGTCTCCTTCTTCCTATTAACTTATTACGAACTTTCTTACAGGCAAATAAAAATCAAGGCAGGAATCTTGGTGTGTCTCTAGATTAAGACCTTAGTTTCAGTTGCCATGTCAAATCAATAATTAAATCAGCATATTATCATCTGAAAAATATTGCAAGAATTAGATACTTTGTTTCCAATCAAGACTTAGAGAAACTTGTGCATGCTTTGTAGTAGTCATATTCAAATCCAGATTTAAAAGACATCTGTTTAGCTATGCGTTTACTGAATGAGTAGTGTGCCACTGTCAGTCTGACTGTTTTTACTCTACTTTTTTTTTTTAAACTTTTTTAATTATTCTTATTTGTTTTGATTATTTAAATTTCTTCTATGTAAAGCACTTTGAATGGCCATTGTGTATGAAATGTGCTCTGTAAATAAACTTGCCTTACCTTACCTTTCAATTCCACCTCCCCCATATTAATTAATTAATACATCAATATGTTAGGTCTGGGAACTTACAATTGGCATACGTCTATCCGAGGGGCGGGATAAAAGGTTGTCTTTCAATATCCCTCTGCATGCCATAGGATAGCGCTAACCAACCAGAGCAACGAATGGCTCTGGCTGAGTGAGTCCCATGCGTTTTCCCTCGAGCGGAGCAAGTTGATATATTAAACTTTTGCCGTATCAGGTCGTCAAAACTCCGAAAACATCTTCCTTTTTTAAGAATGACTTAAGTGACGTTCTCTTAACTCCAAGTCATCCAGAGTCGCGGCCAAAGCCGAATCGAAAGACCGTTGTTCGCCAGTAGCATCTTGTTTGTTTTCAAGTAGCAGGGAAATCACCTATAGAAATCACGGCACAGAACCGTTACAACTCTGCCGTCATTGTGTTAAGCCCGCCCACCAACTCTATACACGATGTGATTGGCCTGACCAGAGTTTGGTTTTTCCACTTCGAAAGCCAACGGAGTGTTGCTAGACCACACTGGCGGCAAAATAATTTTTGCTGCCCCTAGATCTTTTCTCTGTTCTCTTCTCCCTGACGTGCCATGGTCCCAACACAGCACTGTTCTGTCTTCCGCATCTCTGCGTAATGTGTAGGGGTCAGTGACAGCAGTAGCGGTAAGGAATGTTCAGTGATCCAGGGAGAGAGATGGGATGTTCAGGAAAAATTACCCCACATCTTTGGCTGCTATAAGTGTAAGACCGACCAATAACCAGACCTTTGGCAAACGTTAGCTGCAAGGGTCCTTATAAATGCTTTGCTTTGCTTTCAACTTAGTACCTGAAAAACAAGCTCACAGCTTGACTTCCTATTATTTATATGTTGTCATTTGCACACATGCTTTGAAGTAATGGGAACTTGAAAGATAATGAACTAAACTACAGCAGGAGTCTGTCTTTCTCTCTTCTCTCTGTGTGTGTGTGTAATATGTGTGTAAATAATATGGGTTGAGTGTAGCATTACTAATTAAAGGTGAGGAGTGGTGGAGGTGACATGGAGCAGGGTGAAGTCTCTTTTCTGGACAAGGGGTGCAAAGTCACAGAGGCCATCTTAACAGCCTGTTTTGTGCCCTTATGCCCTTGTCACTTTTTATTAAATATTTTTTTAACTTTAAGATTGAACATTAAGAACTTTAAGATAAGCAAGAGATGTGCAAAGTATGTACAAAAAAGGACAGAAAGAAATGGAGAGAAAGAGGAATAAAAATCCCCCCACCCCCTCTCAAGAGTGAGCACCTGTGTCATTGTTATGCTTGTTGCCTAGTAACAACATTCTTCACCACTCACTACAGAAAGAGTGGAAGCCATGCATGAACATAGGAACAAAGAATCTCATATTTCATGGACATTTTAAAGAGTATATGTTGGAGATTTCACTGCAATGTGTCTGTATTCATGTTTTAAAGGTTTATGACAGTCAGTTATAAAAGTAATATATATATATATATATATATATAATTTAAATGGCACTCTGCACTTTCTCTTTGTTAATGTCAAACATGCACAATTGCACTTTACCATCTTTTTTATGATGCGTGAAAGGGGTATATATGATTGTTCTTCTTTTTGTGGGGTGAGGGCAAAAAATGTTGTTTATCCTGTCTCGTCTAGTCTTTTGTGATAAGTCTGTTGTATCAGATGTACAATGTGGCACATATTAGGTTTCTGCAAAGACGAACATCTATCTATTTATATTTGACGTAGTAGTTTAATTATCTTTTTATCCAAAGTAAGCAAGGAGGACTAACATTTAAGCTGATGCAAAGAGAGGAACTTCAGTTTACGAAGCAGTAACGTAAGAGCTTGAGAAATTTCCAGTTACACAGCAACAAGATATTGTTAGCATTTTGGTTTTGGCTCAATTAGTTGAAAAATAATTAGGTTAGATTAATTTTTCTAGGGCCTACCATTTTTGTAGCCTGGCATATGCCAGACCTACATCAAGATGTTAGGTCTGGAAACTCTTCATTGACAGGGCTCAATCCGAGGGGCGGGATAAATGCTCGTCTTTCAAATTCTCTCTGCACGCAATTGGATAGCGCTAAAGCCAATCATAGCAACGAAGAAGGTGACGTAGTCAGCGGAGAAAGTTGATATATTAAACTTTTACCATATCCAGTCCAGCTGTCAACATTGAAAATTGAAAATAAGGGAGATTTCCCGGAATCCATCCCCAAAATAAGGGATTTTTTTTTTGTTTTTTGCACGACCCACAAACTTTAAAAATAAAACACTAATCATTAAAAGTCTAAAGAGTTTATAACTAGCCTACATATGTGTGAGAGAGAAAGAGACAGTATGTGTGTGTGTGTGTGTGTGTGTGTATGAGAGAGAAATTAGAGACAGCGTGTCATAAAAAAAATAATATCATAGAGAATGTTTAAATACTAATATCAACTTACGAGGGAAACGGAGGCGGATTAGTGGTGCTTTGGAGTGCTGGAGATGATTGGGGAGATGTCCATGCACCGATCAGAGCGCGCGCTGACACGGAGTAAAGCCTTTATACTCGACGCAACAGCACGACAAAAAATGACAAGTTGATCGTTTCGCCACAGCTTTTTTGTAACAGCACGCGCGGCGCCGGCCGACTTCAAACCGAATATGTCCGAGCTTGATCTGACCGGCGCAACTCTTTCGTCATTATGTTAAGCCCGCCCGCCTACTCTATACACGATGTAATTGGCCCTACCAGAGTTGGGGTTTCCAGCTAAAACGTCTATGGAGAGTTGCTAGACCACGCTTTGCTGCAAAATAATGTTTGCTGCCGCTAGGGTGCGTCTAGATTTCTAGGCTACCATTTTCGTACAGTTGTATAAAAGTGACAGAAGTGCAAATGTTATAACTTACCCCATATGCAGGGTTAATTGTAACAGACAAATGGGTTAGTTGTAACACTTGTGTGTAACACACATAATTCAGTACAATTGTATTTGTATAGTTTGATATTGTTTGTGCATCTGTATAGGTAGATATCAATTCATCCATCCCTCATCCAATCATCCTTCTATTATAGATACATATCATGGCTAGAGACATAAAAAAGGGCAGCACAGTTTTTCAATAAAAAATAAAAATAAAAAATAAAACCATAAAATATTGTAATTGCAATTGAATTGGATTTGTGTGTGTCAGCTGCATGTACAATTATTATTATTATTAATAAAAATAATACAAATGTTTATCACATTAAAAACAGGCCATATTTTAATAAACAAGTGATCAATGCATAGTAAACTAAATTTAAAACTTTTAAATTCCAACATTGTTTGTGAAAGTCCAACAAAGTTAAATGTATAAATAATACTCAAACCTTAAAAGTTGTGTGGCTCCCTGTTTTCATTTGATTATCATTGTACACTTGGTGGCTTGTTTGCAACACTGTGTTACAACTAACCCCGCTGTGTATTACATATTTTAAGCCTAGCTAACAGAAAGAAAGAAAGAAAAAAGAAAGAAAGAAAGAAAGAAAGAAAGAAAGAAAAAAAGATTCGAGACGAGATTAGAGACGAGAGAGAGAGAGGGGGGGGGGGGGGTGCGTGTCACGTCTGGGTTTTGTATCTTGTTCTTGTCTGTCATGTGTTCCCCTGTCTTTTCATGTTCAGCTGTTCCCTGTTTTGTTGATTAGTCTCCCCAGGTGTTTCTGATTAGCCACGCCCCCTTGTTACAGTGTTTAGCTTGTTTGTCTGTGTATTGTGTTTCACTTGTCACTTTGTCAGTTGTTGTACATGTAATGGTTGCTTTTGATCCTCGTGGTTTTGTTCTGTTTAATCTGTTATTGCTTCATTAAAATCGAAATGATCCTCGCCTCTACCTGCGTTCCTCAGCACGTAACAGAACGGGGAACAGCTGAACATGAGACAGGACAAGACAGACAAGAACATAGAAAATCCACACGTGACAGTGAGAGACATGAACTTGAACTGAAAAGGTTGGAAATGGAACAAATTTGTCGCCTAAAAGAAATGGAGTTGAAATCTCATGAAAGGATTTTAACGGATACTTCTGATTTTGACGTGAGTGGTAATATTCGTATTGTTCCTCATTTTCAAGAGCAAGAGGACGTTTTTTGCTCTTTTTGAACGTGTTGCTATTAATATGAAATGTCTGAAAACATTTTGGTCCATGTTGTTGCAGTGTGTTTTTTGTGGGTAAAGCCCTGGAAGCTTTTTCTTCTTTGTCAGTCGAAGAGGCTCTTGATTATGATCAGGTGAAGGTATCCGTTCTCACAGTGTAGTAACTTTTCCCCCGAGGCTTATCGTCAAATTTTGTAATCTTCGGAAAACTGAAGAGGCTTACGTTGAGTTTGTTCAGGAGAAGGAGTCAATGTTTGATCGTTGGTGTTATTCCATGAAAGTGAAAACTTTCAAAGAGCTCTGTGAACTGATTATTTTAGAGGAATTTAAAAACTGCTTACCAAAGCATGTTGTGACCTATCTAAATGAGCAAAAGGTTTTGAAATTTGGCTGATGTAAAATGTTCTTAAACGAGTAGGTTTGTTGATGACATCCTCGCCACAGGTGGAAGGACTAGAGTTGTTGGCTTCTGAAGCTGACATGAGTGAAGATGAAGTACGTGGCATTCATGATGGATGGATTTGTATCTTTGGCAGATAATGCTATTTTACGCAAACAAGTCAAGATACTTTGTGATCCAGGCGCTGCTCAGAGTTTTATTCTGAAATGAATACTGCTATTGTCTGATGAGAGCTCTATTGGTTCAAGCGTCTTGGTATAGGGTTTTGAAATGGGCTTCATGAATGTACCTCTGCATGAGATAGAAATAGAATCTTCCGTTGTTGTTGGAGTTCGACCATGTCTTACCGTTCGAGATGTGACATTTATTTTAGGGAATGACTTAGTGGGAGGAAAAGTTTTTGCAAGCCCTGAGGTAACTGATGTTCCTCTTCCCTGTTGATGCATTAGCTCAGAAATATACTATGGTTTTTCCCTCATGTGCTGTTACTTGCGCTATGACCCAGAGACTGAAAGATAAAAATCTTAGTGAGTTAGAAAGTGAGAGGAATTTTATTTGAGTAACACGTTCCTCACCAATTCAGATTTTTGTGAGGTTAAATGTTCAAACTTTATTGATGGTTCAGACATCGACGTTAATAAACGAGATGAACATTCTATGGGGGTCCACAATTTTTTTTCTGTCTTGCGTGCTGCTGATGGTTGAACTGAGAGAAGATGAGAAAAGGCCGTTCCTTTTTGAAGCAGTTGTTCCTGTTGAGCAACTCGAATATGTAGCGTAAGAATACTTTATTGAAGATGGGTTGTTGATGAAGAAGTGGAGACCACCTACTGCATCTGCTGATGATGAATGCGAATCATTAAGCAGTTCATAGTTCCATTCCTCGTATCGCTCTGAAATTTTGAGTCTCCCTTTGCCGTTCATTTAGGAGTGAATATGAGGTTGTCGTGTGCGCTAAATAACGGGAAAACCGAACCGGTGTATTCCACCAGCTCCATTACATCCAATTCTAGCTATTGGTAAACAATTTGAGCATGTGATGATTGATTGTGTCTGTCTCTTGCCTCGTACGAAGTCGGTAAATCAATATTTGCTTACCATAATGTGCACGTCAACGCGTTTTGCAGAGGTAAATTCTCAGCGTAAAATTACTGCACCAGTGATTGTAAAACAGCTTATCAATTTTTTTTTCAATGTTTGGCCTTCCGCGTACTATTCAATCAGATCAAGGTACGGATTTCATGCCCTGTGTGTTTAAGCAGGCTCTAGATCAATTGCATATCCAGCATTGCACTTCAAGCTGTTCCTCCAGAAAGCCAGGGAGCACTCGAAAGGTTCCACCAGACTTTAAGTCTAGTCAAGTCAAGTCACATTTATTTATATAGCACTTTTCACAATACAGATTGTATCAAAGCAGCTTCACAGTGATAACATGAAAGTAGTACAACACAGATCAATAATATTGTTAAATATTAAATAACCCCAACTGAGCAAGCCAAAAGCAAGCCAAAAGCAAGGCAACAGTGGCAAGGAACCAAAACTCCATCAGATTGGATGGAGAAAAAACCTTGGGAGAACCCAGGCTCAGTTGGGGGCCAGTTCTTCTCTGGCTCACATTCATATTGTTTATATATAAATATTAAATATAAATATTGTTTATGTATAAAACGGCGCCATAGCATATCGTAGGCGTTGCGTCGTCTCTTCACAGGCGCTGGTCCTCTCATCACAGGCGTTGGGGCATCCGAAATCCCCGTGAGAGGCTGGACACAAAACTGGACCTGACGAATGCCATTTTTCTCGGGACAAGCGGAAGGCAGATGGGAAATAATTAGCATAGCTGATGTTCATAATGATTTCCATTATACGGGAGTCGGTGTTAGAAAACCCCTATCTTACAAACTCTCTGCAACCCAACCATGCGCGCCGACCCGTTTGTCTAAAAGGCTGTCGAGCCCCACTGGTGCGTTAAGAAGTTTTAGTGGCAAACAGTTCCGTATGGCATAACAGAGGACTAAAAGGTAAGAATTATGTGAATGCTTGACTAAAGAGATGTGTCTTTAATCTAGTTTTAAACTGTCAGCAAGTCAGAGCCTCAGACCGTATCGGGAAGGCTATTCCAGAGTTTTGGAGCTAAATGCGAGAACGCCCTCCCTCCTTGACTGGACTTCGATATCCTAGGAATGACCAGAAGCCTTGAATTTAGTGATCTTAAGGAACACGGTGGATTTTAGGGCGAAAGAAGGTCCGTTAAGTACATAGGAGCTAAACCATTTAGGGCTTTATAGGTTAGTAGTAGTATTTTGTAGTTGATACGGAACTTAATAGGTAACCAGTGTAGAGATGATAAAATCTGTGTTATATGATCATATTTTCTTGACCTAGTAAGAGCTCTAGCAGCTGTATTTTGTATTAACTGTAGCTTGTTTATTGAGGATGCAGGACAACCGGCTAATAAAGCATTACAGTAATCTAGTCTCGAGGTCATGAATGCGTGAACTAATTTTTCTGCATCAGAAATAGATAGCATGTTACGTATCTTAGCAATGTTTCTAAGGTGGAAAAAGGCTGTTTTCGTAACATATGAAATATGAAAGACAAGTTGCGGTCTAGTATAACACCCAGGTCTTTTACTGTAGTGGATAAAGTAACAGGACAGCCGTCTATGTTAAAGTTGTATTGTAAGAGGTTTTGTGAGTAGTTTTTTGGACCAATAAGTAATACCTCCATTTTATCTGAATTTAATAGCAGGAAATTACGCGTCATCCAGCATTTTATATCTTTGAGACACTCTGTCATTTTAGAGTTAGTGTTTTCATCTGGTCGTGATGAAATATATAATTGAGTGTTGTCAGCGTAACAGTGGAAATTAATTCCATGTTTTCTTATAATATTACCAAGTGGCAGCATATATATTGAGAATAGCAGAGGGCCTAAAACCGATCCCTGTGGTACTCCATAGTCTACTGACGTTATCTTTGATTTTTTCCCCATTTAAACAGACAAAATGATAACGGTCCAATAAGTACGATCTAAACCAGTTTAATGCCGGTCCCTGGACACCAGTGTAGTTTTGTAGTCGATCCAAGAGTATTTTATGATCTATAGTGTCGAACGCAGCGCTAAGATTAAAATAGGACTAGTATTGAGATACAGCCTTGGTCAAAAGCTAAAAGTAAATCATTTGTAATTTTAACTAGCGCAGTTTCTGTACTATGATGCGGTCTGAATCCTGACTGGAATTTTTCATAGATATAATTTTCTTGCAAAAAAGAGCACAATTGAGCGGACACTACTTTTTCTAGTATTTTGGACATAAATGGAAGATTTGAAATGGGTCTGTAAATTGCCAAGTTATTTGGATCTAATTGCGGTTTCTTAATGAGAGGTTTACTGCCAGCTTGAATATTTTTGGAACATGACCTAAAGATAAAGACGAGTTAATAATATTGAGGAGAGGCTCTTCCACTACAGGTAATAGTTCTTTCAGTAGTTTAGTGGGTATTGGATCTAATAAACATGTTGTTGGTTTAGATGCAATGATAAGTTTATTTAGCTCTTCCTGTCCTATCGTTGTAAAGCGGTTTAGTTGTTCTAGAGGGGCCATAATTGAAGCTGAATCATAAGACACCATAGAGGATTGTACATTTATAATTGCATTTCGGATGCTTTCTATTTTCTCATTGAAGTAATTCATAAAATCATTACTACTAAACTGTAACGGTATATTTTGCTCTGGTGATGTCTGTGTATTTGTTAGTCGTATTTGTTTTCGATTAGTTTGCGGAGATGCTCAGCCCTGGCTGTTTTTAGTGTCTTTTTATAATGTGACATACTGTCTTTCCACGCGATTCTAAAGACCTCTAAATTAGTTTGTTTCCATTTACGCTCTAAGTTGCGAGTTTCTCTCTTGATAGCATGCGTATCACTGTTGTACCATGGTGCTTTAGTTTTCTCTCTAACCTTTTTTAATCTAATTGGTGCAACAATATCTAATGTACTAGTAAAAATGGTGCTTAAACTGCTAGTCATTTCCTCTAATTCATCTGTTTGTTTGGGTTCACTTAGTAGCTTAGATAGATTAGGTAAGCTATTTGAGAATCTATCTATAGTGAAAATTATGTGGGCACATGTGGTCACATGTGGAAAACATGTGATAACATGTGAAATTCATGTGTTTTTTCTGTAAGGGTTTACAATAAATTGTTGTTGTACCAGCAATATTTCCAAGTTTTGTTTTTCACTGTAGAAATTTCAAATGTCATGATTTGCATTTATTCCCCACTTCAACAGTCATAACACCAGCAGTGAGAGGAGGAGGCTCATTGAATTGTGCATTTAAATATGGGCTATTTACGTTATAGTGGGTGGGGACATAATATTGACGATATGGCTATTACCTACCACACAAACATTGAATTGAATTAGCATATCCATTATTTAAAACAGTAGCCAATAGGCTACTATAAAGATGCTGACTTGTAAACTTGAGCTTGAAAAAAAAAATAATGTACCTGGGATGAAGACATTTCACACGCTAAACTGGAGTCTGCCCAAGATGTGTGAATGCCTTCTGCAGAGTTCGGGGGTATCGCTTGTCAACAAATGCACGTGTGTATTCCCTGGTGTAACCATGACAGATTTTATGACAGTAGTAGAAGACAATACTGTTTCCGAACTGTAGGGGGACCCTGAGAGCAAAATTTCAAAAGTTACCTAATGCTGCTTTAATTAATGGGTTGAATACAGAAACCTATGGATGAACTACTAAGTTCCCCTTCAGGGACTACCGCTGCGTGTAATCCCAGTGGGAACGCCTCCAGCATAGTGCGTCTGAAGAATGAATGAAATCAGTCAATGGAGAGAATGAGTGTCACAGCGAGTGACGTCATCGACCAGGAAGCTATAAAGCACCCCAGAATGTTGTGTGCTATAAAGCATCCCTGTGTGTGTTTGAACTGTCTATATATTGCTATATATTAGGAAAATGAGCCAAAAGCAAATGATGAGCGAGCCTCATTATAGAAGTTGCGTTCCCCCCTATACTAGATACGTTACAGGCAGGGATTCGCATCAACTATGTGTGGTTTGTTTGGAAGTGCAGCATTCCCAGTCAGCTCTCGAAGGGGCTGATTCTGAGCATTGTGAGCGTCTTTCTATGAGGACCTTGCGCTCTCGCCAATCGCTCTTCGAGGAGGGCGGTTAAGGACGCGTGTCCTGCGGCTCGGGTCCAACTTCTGTTGAGGCAGAGTGGAGGCACATATTGTGGGGATCGCAAATGGATCTCACCGAGGGGTGTGAGATGGGCCCCGCCCTATCTCAGCCTTCACCACAGAGATCCAGTGCCTCTATCCCGGCTGTGGAAGTGCGGTCCTCCTCCGTCCCCCGGGTTGAGGCACATATTGTTCCGGAGCTTCAGCTATCCAGTTCTGAGTAGCTGGATGTTGAAAGCTTCAGATCAGAGGAGGCTGGAGTCTCGTCATTCCAGTCTCTGCCCGATGAGCTTGTTAATGTGCTTTCCTGTGCTGTTTAAAAGCTCAGTATTGAGTGGCCATCTGATAGGCAGGAGTCTCATATTAAAAGCAAACTTGATAGATTTTTGCCCACGCGCATTCAGCCTTCTTGCCGGTGTTTGCCTTTTTTCCCTGATCTTCACACCGAGGTGACAAAGACCTGGGTAAAACCAATGTCAGCGAGAATTTACACGCACACTTCGGATGCCGAGGGCGGAAGAGACGCTCGCAAGCTATCTGCATCATCGCAGAAAGCACCGGCTCTCCCCACCAGACCTTTAAAAAATACATCAGGGGGAAATTTCTGTTGAACAGGGGGAAATTTCTGTTGAGACGATCAATGAGCTCAGATAGACAGCTGATTTCGCTCTTCGAGCCACCAGGCAGATGGGATTCATAAATTTTGGGGCATCTCGCCCGGGGGGCGGGGTTACGTCCTACGTCACATCTCTCATGCGGGTTCTCGTCGACCAGGGTCAGCAGTGGCGCGCTCGCTCCAGTCAAAGTTTTTCCAACCGTCTCTGCTCTGTAACGTTACTCGTCTGTTGAGTGGGAAGTTAAATTTAACGGCATTTGTACATCTTTTTGCACGATGGAGGGTACGTTTTAATCATTTTAGATTGTTTTCCTGTTTAGTTAAGATTTCGACTGTTAGATCTCATGATATTTCGATTTTTGGCGTGCCACGCATAGTGTTAATGAATGCCGTTGACTTAACTGTTTAAGTTATTTAAATATATGACCTACCCCAACCAGTCCCTAAACCTACCCGTCACTGGGGTTAATAACGTTAACGTTACCATTTATGAGTCGTCCTCTACCATCCTTGATGTATTGTGTATTGACATGATTAAAATCTTGCATTAAGGCCTGTTTCTATTTCATAATTCAACCTGCAATAGCAGTATTGAGATAAATTAGTCGTTACTAGTGCTTGGATCACCTAAAGAAGAAACATGAACTGGTTAACTGGAGTTTACTGGAAGTTTACTTTTCTACAATACAATAAGTAGGTCTAACTTTATCAAGGTAAAAGTTTCCCCGCTGTCACCAGGCGTAGGTCTAGGAGTGGAGAGAAGAGTGACAAAATCACGGTAAGGCTGTGCAAAGAAAGTAGGCTATTGCCATGTCAGTGTATTGATTGATTCATTGTCCCTTCATAGTTTGTAAGAGTCAGAGACTTTTCAGGTTGGATGTATTTAATAAACTGACCGAAGCCTATTCATCTGGTAATATGAAATGCGACTTGGCCATTGTAATTAAGGCTACACATCTTGTTACTGTACAACTTAAACCCATGGTAATGTTAGCTAGGTAACTTAACGATAAACAAACTGAATGACCGCAATTCCTGGTTTCGACTTCGTTCACTAAACTTTCCCATCAATAAACGTGTTGTAAAAAACATAACTTATTAGATTTAAGACCTAGATTCGGTAGCTAGTTCTGTGACTGCCTGTGACCGCTATGGTGTGCGCGCCGCTCACCCTGGTCGACGAGAACCCGCATGAGAGATGTGACGTAGGACGTAATCCCGCCCGCCGGGCGAGATGCCCCAAAATTTATGAATCCCCCAGGCAGACGGCTAGATCAATTGGTCACTCTATGGCAGCCCTGGTGGCCACAGAGAGGCATTTATGGTTAAATCTAAGTAAAATGCAAGAAAAAAAGAAACCTGTTCTGTTAGACACCCCTGTATTCTAGCTGGACGAAGGCAGCCTCGGCCGCCGAGTAGTTCTTTTAAAAGAGCGCAACAAAAACAGAGTATTGCGTCTCAGGCCCCCCTACAAAATTGAAGGGACAAGGCGGGGTGCTCTCAGACGCGGTCTTCGCGGGGCAGGGCTGATCTGAGGACAGTCATTGTCACCAAGAAGGCTGCGTCGAGAAAATCCTGACGCTATCAACGCCAAGACTCTGAGGGTGGTCCCCATCATGAATGACTTGAGTACACCTCACAAAACCAAGGTGCCCTGTCTTTCACAGTACCCTCAGGGGTCTGTTCTGAGTCTCATGAGTGTAACTTGGTGTGAGAGTAACTTCTGGTGTTAGAACGCCTGGCGCGCTTGTGCTGCCGCTTCACGCTGGTACCTGTCTGTCTGCTGCTGTTACGTTTGCGTTTCTGGATATATTTTTCTCTGATTCAACCCTCCTGGAATATTCGCTGGATTATTCTCACACTCTAAAAATTTTTTGGGATAACCGGATAACTGACCTGGGTGTCCCTGTGATCCGCTGTGAGTCTCCACTCTCTTTGTTATATTTTCTTTTGTGATGTCAATCCTTAGTATGGTTGGGTAACCTTCCCTTCTGTGGATTGTTGATTCCGACATGGTTCTGGCTTACACAGTAAAACCGATAAACTGTTGTGTGACTCATTCAATTGCGAACGGGTCATCACTCATCATGTTGTCACATATCCACTGGCAGTTTTTGTTTTTGTTTTTTGGTGGTCTTCTTTGGTTCTTGCTGTTAGTTGATGAGGCGAATCATAGTATTTTTCCCAAGATGTCTTTGCAATATTCTGCTGCTCATCTCAGAACATTAAAAGGATTTTTTCGCCTGGCTCCTGACACTTATAAACTGTGTGAACAGCTCAAGGTTTTATGCCGACCTCGCTACATTCACCAGTCGCGGAAAAAACGTAGGAATTATCAATGCTCACCTTCTAATAATATATCGGTTGTCTCTACCGACACTTGTGTTCTGGATACAACAGAACTGGATAAAAGACATAGGCCTATCAACTTTGTAAATTTAAGATCGCTGCGTCTTGATCCTGACCTCAGAATCTGCAGACGTGCATCACCAGACTTGCGTTGTGCGCTGCTAAACGCCCGTTCTCTAACTGATAAAGCATCACTGTTGAATGACATAATCATTGACACTAACCTGGACATGCTATTTCTGACTGAAACCTGGCAGGTGCCTAATGACTTTTTGAACTTAAACCTCTTAACGCCGCCTGGATACATCTTTTTTTCTCAACCACGTCTTCATCGCAGAGGTGGAGGACTGGCTGTAGTTTGCCGTGAGACTATTAAAATATCCAAGATTGAATTTTACTATGTTACAACATTTGAATACTTAGCCCTGAAAATGACCGGCCAAACATCACTGGCTGTAATCTTAATTTATCGACCTCCAGAAATTTTATCTGATTTTATCTCTGATATTAGTGAGTTACTTACTCTTGTCTGTGGTTGTCATACATCTGTGGTTTTGCTTGGTGATTTTAATATACATGAAAACACTGCACAATGCAACGAATTGATGTCTGTGTTGGACTGTTTCAATTTGACTCAAAATGTAACTTTTGCCACTCACTCCAGAGGTCATATATTGGATCGCATATGTACATCTGGCTTGAATAATATTCTTGTTAATGGCTCTGATTTTGCATTTTCAGATCACAAACTCATAAATTTCAGTTGTAGTTTTCCAATATTTATATCTCCTCAGAAGAAAATGCTGACCTATCGCAAAATCAACTCTGTTAATTCAACTTCTTTCTCTGCTTCAATAAGGGCTTCTACTTTATCAGAATGTCTATTGTCTAACTGTCCATCAGAAGTCTGCTGTATCTACAATAATGCTCTGTCTCAAATACTTGAGATTAGGGGTGGGAGAAAAAAAATCGATCCATCGATGCATCGCGATTCTCTCTCCAACGATGCATCGCGATTCTCTCTCCAACGATTCTGGATCGATTCTGAGAATTTTAGAATCGATTCTGAGTTTAGTTTTTAACCAGATGTGCAATAACACTGAGTTATTTGCTTTAGAAACACCTGTATTCTGCTTGCTTCCAATTACTCCCCACTGAGCAAAGTGATGTCCAAAAGACGTCTTTTAAACGTCTTTGTCACAAAAGTCGGACGTTGAAAAGACGTCCACTGAGGGGCCGGAATGAAAGTTTTTATGACGTCTTTTTGTGACGTGTTCTGGACGTCCGGTATAGACGTTAATGGGTCCTTCGGACAAGATTAAAAACTAGTTCAAATGTGGCCATTGTGGACATGTTTTCAACATAACTTATGGCCTCATTTAGACAATTTATACTGTTTCTGGACCAAATAAACACTCTCGGGATGCATTAAATTAAAACTCATGGTTATTTACATTGTTTAGATGTGGTTTAGATGGTGATATTTGTTTCATTTTAAGTCACCATTGTGGTGATGAGTGTTTGCTTTAGTTGGGCTCTTGGTCTCAATTCTTCTTACTTTAGCTTTTCTTTGGCTGTTGTAACTGTTTGCATAACACCATTGATTGTGCAGAGAAAGCCAAGAAAATAAAAGATCATCTGTCTTCAGCTGCTTGTTGATGATGACAAACGCAATGCAAGCATTAAACAACATCTAAACTTCTGTTTTTATATCTAAAATAATTATTCACCTTTTAGAACTGCATTATTTGGACCAGTAACTTTATAATGACCACTGTGTATAATATGTTTTAGGAAAGTGAATCAGATAGTCACACACAAGATATCAAGATTTTGCATATGATTCTCAACGACGGTGACAACCAAAACAAAAAAGCCTGGGAATCGAGGATGTTTTGTACTATGAAAGCTACCCATCATGCATTGCAGCATGAAGCATTTTTTTATTTATTGTCACCATTTTTGTGAATCATATGCAAAATCTTCATTATCTGTGTGTGACTCTATGGTAGATTTTCTCAAAACATTGTGTAAATTTGCTTTTTGTCCAACTTTCATGCTACTAATGCAGTTCCACAACATTGGTGGTTATGAACTCTAGATACAACCACAAAAGTCTAAACACAACGTTAAATGCCTTTATGTTGATTTCATCATCACCATCATCAACAACAACAACAACAAGGAGCTTATGAGAGTCAATTTTCTTGGCTTTCTCTGTCACAACAATGGTGTTATTCAAACACACAGTTACAACAGCCAAAGAAAAGCTAGAATACGAATTATTGGGACCAAGAGCCCAACTAAAGCAAACACTGATCACCACAATGGTGACTCAAAATAAAATAAATATCACCATCTAAACAATGTAAGGAACATGTAACATGTAAACATTGAAATAAACTTGAGTTAATTTAATGCATCCTGAGAGTGTTTATTTGGTCAATAAACAGTATAAATTGTCTAAATGAGACCATAAATAATGTTGAAAATGGCCACATTTGAACTAGTTTTTAACCTTGTACGAAGGATCCATTAACATCTTTTTCAGACGTCCAGAACACGTCAAAAAAAGACGTTATAAAAACTTTCATTCCGGCCCCTCAGTGGACGTCTTTTCAACGTCCGACTTTTGTGACAAAGACGTTGAAAAGACGTCTTTTGGACATCATTTTGCTCAGTGGGTCACATAGCCTACATGCACCACTCGAACCTTCCGTAAAATAATCTTTCATAAAGTTCGGAAAGATTGAGAGTGAATTACGAGGACATTCACAGGCTTCATTGCACGCGCTGTGAGAGATGCGCACTTTGTTTGATGTTACACTTGAAGAGTGCTGTCTCGCCCGTCAGTATTTTCCTTACGAATGCTCTACGAAGTCATCATTTATGTGGTTTAGAATGCAGTGGACTTATATATTTAAAATATGAACCTCACTAACGGGAGACTGCTTTCGATTTCAAATCCTCACGCGCGCTTTGTTTGTGTAGACTGCTCACACATGCGGCTGTGCGTCTCCATGGTTTAATGTACTTGTGCAAAATGAACGTAAACACAGCCAGTTATGTCTTAAGGGATCAAACGGACAGGACAAACCACATTACTTCTTATATTTCAAAAGAGATGCGTGCGTGAATAGAGCCTTATAGATCTCCCGCAGTCTATGTCGTAGAGTAAAGATGAAGAAAATTCACTCACAGTTCTTGAATGGAAAACGTTCAGATAATCTATAGGCTACTGAAAGCACATTTTTTGTTGTTTGTTTTATGTTCCTATGCTCCTCTTTATTATGTGCTACTTGCTTGTATGTTTTGAAGTTATATTGGTTTAAAATTCTTAACATACAACTGTTTTAATTATTTTATAGAAAATTTGTAATTATTTAAAAAAGTAGGCCTACTTAATTACACAAATTAATGAATTAATTAGGTTGGGGGGGGGGGGGGGATGTAAAGAATCGTTCTGGATTCGGATCGTGATTCCCAGAATCAGAATCGGATCATGAGGTGACCAAAGATTCCCTCCCCTACATGCTCCTGTCAGAACTAGACTGGTTCCATCTACACGTACCTCACCCTGGTTCACTTCTGAACTTCGGATGATGAAAACTGAGGGTTGCCGTCTAGAAAGACTATACAGTAAAACTGGACTCATTGTGCACTCTTTTGCTCTTAAAGAACACCTGCTCAAATACCAGACCACCCTTATAAATGCAAGATCCTCTTATTTCTCCTCTACTATTGGGAATTCCACGTGCAGACCCAAATCACTCTTTGCTATGGTTAACAAACTCACAAATCCACCACAACATGTTATGTCAGGCTCTGTGGAGCTTGTAAATAGCTTCTCAAAATTCTTTTCCAACAAATTGATGTCAATCACTTCTTCCATCACCAAAAACACGCATACAAGTGACTCAAACTTAATGATATCTGGTCCAGCCCACTCATCAAACCCTCTCTCTACTTTTACTCTGACTTCTCCAGTTGCCATAAGTGATCTAATTGTGAATTCAAATTCTACATCCTGCCGGCTCGATCCTACATCTACTGTTGTACTTAAAGGTTCTCTAAGCGATGTGGGGCCAAAACATTTTTTGTCACATACATCAAACGTCTCCTCACTATCGGCTGGCTGCCTGTCCCCTAAACACACTGTAAAAAAACGCGGTCTCTGTAGACACCACAGGCTCCACAAACGGCAACAAAAACAATCATGTCTCACCCGGACCACGAAACCTAACAAACAGTGTTCCAGCCAATCACTGGCAAGAAGTATTTGAGGGTGGGTCTGGGGGGTTAGTGCGCATGCACATGAAGGGGGTGTGTGTGTGAAGGAGAGAGATGCATAGAGGGAAGTTTGAAAAATGGCCGAAACACGACCAAAGAGACGTCGTTCCGAGGAACAAATTAAAAAGAAGAAGGAGTCGGATAAAGAACGTGCGAAGTACCGAATTTACATCGGTAGCAAAGCTTTTGAACGATGGCGAGAACTCCGGTGGCAGTTTTTGCTGGACAGGTGGGTAACGTTAAATTGTTTTTTTTTTTCTTCTAAATTGACGCTTATGTTCGCCAAACCCACACAAGGATATAATTAGCTAGAAATGCACGTTCACAATTATTTCAGGAAGGACGGAAGGGAGGGGGAGGAGATGAGATGCGGAGGAGGGAGGGTCTAGCTAGCCTCCGATTTGTTTGAAAATATTCCGAACGTCAACACCACACCCAGGATCGCTCAGACAACCTTTAAGAAGTGTGTCCTTGAGGTTGCACCATTCATAACTCATATGATAAACTGGAGTTTAGCTTCTGCCATTGTCCCAGTGGGATTAAAAACTGCTGCAGTGACTCCCATTCTTATAAAACCTGGCCTTGATCATCTAAACATGGACAATTACAGATCAATATCAAACCTAACATTCTTAAGCAAAATCCTTGAAAAGGTTGTTGCTTCACAATTACAATCTTATTTGGATATGAATGGTCTTTTTGAACCCTTTCAGTCAGGTTTTTGCACATCTCACAGCACTGAAACTGCTCTTCTGCGAGTGGTTAACTACAGTCTCTCCTCCATGGATTCAGGGTTAATAAACATATTGATGCTCCTTGATCTAAACGCTGCTTTTGACACAGTCTGCCATGAATTGCTTATTTCTCGGCTTTCTGATATTGGTGTCACTGGTTTCGCTCTTTCCTGGCTTAATTCCTATATCACAGACAGAAAGTATTATATCACCATACAGGGTCATAATTCTGCCTCCAATTTACTTACACGGGGTGTTCCTCAAGGTTTAGTTCTTGGTCCACTATTGTTCATCATATATATATATACACCCACTTAGTAACATCATACGCAGGCATGGACTTTAATTCCATTGCTATGCAGATGACATCCAAATTTATTTCACCACCAGCTCCGATAGGCCATCCCTGCCTGACTCACTCACTG
Source organism: Pimephales promelas (assembly GCF_016745375.1). The sequence goes on from NW_024121100.1 coordinate 19,432,729, forward strand.
CATGCATCAGGGACACCAAGCATTGGATGTCCCTCAACTTCCTTTAAATTAAATGATAATAAAACTGAGATATTAGTGATTGGCTCTCCAGCCTCAGTCAAAAGGATGGACGAGTCCTTCTATTTTGATTGATAACTTTAGTGTCTTATTTGACTCAACTCTATCTTTTGGCTCTCATATTTCTTCCACTGTTAAAAACTCTTTCTTTCATCTTCGAAATATTGCTTGTCTAAGACCATCTCTCACTTTAGCTGACGCTGAACTCTTAATTCATGCATTAATTACATCATGTCTGGATTATTGCAATGCTCTATTTCTTGGCCTTCCCAAAAAAACTTATTGCAAGATTACGGTACATCCAAACCCCCCCCCCCCCCCCCAAAAAAAATAAAATTGTGCCATTTCATTTACATTACAGGCTCAAGTATGTAAGTTATACATGAACAAAAACAATTTCCTTGTTTACATCTGAAATGTATGTACATTTAAATCACTTTATGCGCAGTGCTCAACTTATCCTGCCATTCATACCAAAACTCCATATTAGCAGTATATCATGTGGACTGAGAGACCTGTTCTGAGGCCGTTTAGTGCATTCATCAGCATACACAGTGCAATATTACATTAACCATGTAAACCATGAAGTCAGGTAGCCTGGTTCAACCAGACTCTAGTACATTTCATTTGTACATAGAGTCTGGCCTCTCTCCATTGAGAAACGTTTACTTCCTTGTCATAGCCAATCGCCAACGTGTGGTCGTGAGTGACGTATGTCATGCACCGAAACGGCTGGAAACAAAAAGTCTGAATGATCAGGGGATTATGTTTACAATAGGATTTCAGTCAACGAGAGTTGCAGGTTTTGTTAATCTAGGAACAATTATTAATTCGAAATGTATATTTGACACGATGAACAGTGATATATTCATTCAATGGTCGAAGCTGTGTCTAATCATTATAAATACGCCGCTGCTGTCGTTTTCTGATCTGCCGCAAATGCTGTACAGTCAATTATCAGTCTGTCTCTATCTGCAGATGTGTAATAAACAACAATTTTTCATATTATGTCTTATTGTTTCTTAATTACCTTAATTATGGTCTTCAAAGTATGTGTTTGTACATTTTTATATGGCATTTAGTTTTTTTTTATTGAAAAAAAAAAATTAACCATTGCCATCTAAAGCTGAAAATCAAATATAGTCTTCAAAGTATGGGTTTTCACATTTTTTTATGACAATTATTTTAAAAAAATCACAACCAATTTGTATGATTTACAACATGTAAAACTGACACACCAACCTCCTGCACGAGTACACAAATGGGCTCAAAATATGATTCTCGTAGAACTCGTGATTACCCTGTAAGAACCCTGTAAACTGTGAATTTTCTGAAAGCTACTACTTTTACCACATGACTAGTGTACCACACTACTGCTGCTGATTCATTTAGCTGTGGATAGTGTTGCCTTTAAAATGCATAATTCCAGTCAAAGAACATGAATATATATATTTCTACCAGAAAGACTCGGGAGATAAGATACTGTACGATAAAACATTTTATTAACAGCCCAGCAAGCCATATATGCAATAAAGTTCTTTGGCGTAGGCCCCGTCCGTAACTCGCGATCCGAGGGTATGGATTCTGCATATCCTGCCTGAAGATGAAGGCAGGGGCGCAGCCGACCCCCAAAAATGAGTGGAAGAATAGTTCCACTGGACGAAGCCCACCCCCAAAGAACATGAAATAAAAGTATACCCACCAGAAGCATGTTATGTGGTTCCTAAAATAGAAGAAGAAAAAGAGTTAGCAAACAGGTAGTCAACATGGGTATATCACTTTCCGTGGATAGTAGAGTTCCATCGATATTGCAGTGGGAACGGAACTCTACGATCTAAAGTCGAGCATGCTTAACTTAATATGAAGATACTTTTCTGCTGCTAAATTTCATGAGACATTTACGCATTTACTCACGCTTAAAATTAATTTATCACTTATTTATTTAAAATATACGAGGCCGCGCTGACCCACATAAACAAGGCCATGCTGAGCCACGTAGACAGGGCCACGCTGAGCCACATAGACAGGGCCACGCAGAGCCACATAGACAGGGCCACGCTGAGCCACATAGACAGGGCCACGCTGAGCCACATAGACAAGGCCACGCAGAGCCACATAGACAAGGCCACGCAGAGCCACATAGACAAGGCCACGCAGAGCCACATAGACAAGGCCACGCAGAGCCACATAGACAAGGCCACGCAGAGCCACATAGACAGGGCCGCGTTGAGCCACATAGACAGGGCCACGCTGAGCCACGTAGACAGGGCCACGCTGAGCCACGTAGACGAGGCCACGCTGAGCCACGTAGACGAGGCCACGCTGAGCCGCGTAGACAGGGCCACGCTGAGCCGCGTAGACGAGGCCATGCTGAGCCGCGTAGACAGGCCACGCTGAGCCGCATAGACAGGCCACGCTGAGCCGCATAGACAGGCCACGCTGAGCCGCATAGACAGGCCACGCTGAGCCACATAGACAGGCCACGCTGAGCCACATAGACAGGCCACGCTGAGCCACATAGACAAGGCCACGCAGAGCCCCACAGAGACCAGGCCACGCTGAGCCCCACAGAGACGAGGCCGCGCTGAGCCCCACGGAGACTAGGCCGCGCTGAGCCCCACGGAGACGAGGCCGCGCTGAGCCCCACGGAGACGAGGCCGCGCTGAGCCCCACGGACACTAGGCCGCGCTGAGCCCCACGGAGACTAGGCCGCGCTGAGCCCCACGGAGACTAGGCCGCGCTGAGCCCCACGGAGACGAGGCCGCGCTGAGCCCCACAGAGACGAGGCCGCGCTGAGCCCCACAGAGACGAGGCCACGCTGAGCCCCACAGAGACTAGGCCGCACTGAGCCCCACGGAGACGAGGCCGCGCTGAGCCCCACGGAGACGAGGCCGCGCTGAATCGCATACAAACGAGGCCACACTGAGCCACATAGACAAAGCCACGCAGAGCCATACAGAGATAAGGTCATGTTAATCCATGCATAGACTAGGTTCGCTGAGCCGCTAGGCTGCTAGAGCTGTGCATAACTAAACGTGCCTAGAAAGCCACTAGGCTGCACAAAGCCAGCCCCCTAAGGACCATATAGCCAGTGATGGCGCAAGGCAAATTATTCGAGCTGAAACTATCACCAGATAGATAAAGCATACACCACCACCAGTAATTGCATAGGAATTTACCTGAATCGTTACTGCAATGCTTGCTGAGCTTCGAGAATGATCTTTAGATCGGGTCTTATATAACTCCGATGCAGAGGAAGACCATCTGTCCAGGATCTTAATAACTGAAATGGAATGCCACAAACAGCTGCTGTAGTGGCTGCCCAGATCCTGAAGGATGACCAGTATACTGGGAGGGAGATAGACTGCAGCTATAGAGGACAGGACTGACGAATCCTGAACCAGGTTAAAGATTAGTGCTCTGTTAGTTATGATAGATAGTAATTTGATCGTAGATGAGACGGGACGGAATTTAATCCCAATTTATAAATTGATAATATGATGCAAAGCCTTTATAGTCATTCTTTGAGGAAGGAATTAGGTGAGGAACGAAATTAGAAAAGACCGTGGGGAAAATCTGGAGTATTTAGCACCTGGAATGAGCCATGAATGCTGTAACAGACAGCTATAATCTTATAACGATAAGAAGGGACCACTGCAGACAGACGTAATCAAAAGGGGTTGAGTGGATTTTGCTTTCTGACTTGGAGTGTAATGCTGCTGTTTTAAGCATAACCAACATCTGCAAGGTTAAACACTCAAAGTTCAAACAGTGGAAGAATTCATTTGAAAATTGCTTTAAAGAATACAACAGTGCTGGGAGGAGCTAGTAACATTCCTCCTGGGTTAGTTCATCACAGCCTAAATATAATTGATCCTGCCAGCAGGACATGATATATAGAATATCGAGCCAGAATAACCTAACTGGTGACTAGAGATAACTACGCATGAGCTACATAATCCATCAACGACCATCTGGAATGTTGACTATGTTAACACTTCCTGAGACTCCATCTTATGCGATTCCAGTTGAACAAGTGAAAAAGTTAAAATGTCGGTGATGGTAATCGAAGCTGCACCGAGCTGTTGAAACTCCGATCCCTGTGCTGGAGGCAGCAGCCCTACCACATCCAAATGTGGAGGCGAAACAAGATGCTTACTCACCCTCGAAATGACCATTACTACTCAATTATTTTTGAGGCATTCTGGGCAAAACCCAGCATACCCGTGCATATCCTGCGAAAGAAAGGAGGCACAATTATACATTTTTTTTTTTTTTTAATACTAAAACAATGTGATTGTCGAGCATTACCAGAGTTTATTTATTTATTATTATTTAATTAAATATTTTTTCTCAGGTGTACAGCAAATGTCTGCCATGGCTCCCAAGTTGCTCTTTGCAGAAATAACCCCATACATAGCTGGAAGACGCTGGCCACGACAGTTGAGATTCTTGAATAAATGGTGCGTAGACATGAAAATCACGCAGTTGACTAAGACAATGTCACTCGAGTCTCCTTCCTTCACTGATAAGTGGTATACTAATATGATTCCTGAGTTGGCAGTTTTTGGCCAAGTATATGTAACTTTGAACGGCGCCACACAACTCCTTGTTCCTTTTAGTCTGGGTTTATGTGAAAATGCCCCTCGCATAAATGATTCCTATAATGCATATCAGTAGATTAAGTAGCCGCCAGAAAGTTAAGTTTTACATCAACACATTCCGATGTTATTTATATAATTTGAAGTATAACGTGACTTTATGAATTTAAAGTAGCCTATTAGGTGAAATAGTTGTTTGTGAAATTACTATTACGCTAGTAATATGTAAATTACTGCCATCCTAGTCCACTGCAGTATGCATAAAGGCCAATGTTAACGTGCTTTTGGTTTTTAAATACACACGCAACCGAACTCTGGTGAGGAATTAAAGCGAACGTTAAGAAGCGCAATCCTATATGCATAAAGCTCTTAAGCACTCTTAAGGTTATTTGAACACAGTTTTGGTGGGTATTAACAAACAGAGCATGGTATTGAAAAAGCTGATATAATTAAATAACCACATAACTGTGGAATATCAGTAACGCGAAGCTTTGCTTACACTTGCTACGAGCATGCAAGCTATCCGGCCCCTCTGCAGACCGCAGATCAGCCGTAATAATCAGAACACGCCACGTCATCGTAGACACCAATTTCAACTCAGCCGTGTAGGAAGCAACGGAGAAATACTTACCGGAATGAAGTTTAATCTTGTAGAGGAGACACATTAACAGTGGCTGCTGGAAGCACCTACCAAAAATACCAAAAACGACTTGAAAGCCTTGGAAGTGAAGTTTGAACTTGAACCAGTGAGAGATCGTCTCGTGATTTGCATAGTTGTTATTTCACGTCGGTGGATCGGTGATCTGCGGGATAAATGGCACCAGTCTAAGGAGCAGAATTTCTCATGAAGGCCTTGGCTGATCAATACTCTCCGAAGACCGCTGTGCCTACGGAGAGATGCGATACTGAACGCGGGAACCTCGACGTGCAGCAGGAGGTAGAGCGGGACATAGTCGGATGTCGATATGTAAACAATATGCGTGTCCTGGACATGTTGGCTGGCGACTGAACGAGAGCATAAGTGAAGCGTCAGCATCTGCGAACTCAGACAAGTGCAAGTAAGGGTCTTTTATACTTCACGTATTAGAACGCGATTGGATAGATGAGAAGGTAATAATGACGTGACAATTGAGTCTTCCTGGCAGAACTTGCGCTACGCTTTCATATATATGACAACAATTATTCATTTTCTATATGAGTATACCTTTCTCATACACCTCATGCTTTTCCTTGGGAGCCAGTGAGCTTGACTGTTTTGTTTGAGGCATCCATAGTCTTCAGCTTCAGCTTCTTGATTGGCTCAAAAAACAGCTCCTCAGAAGAGCCACTCACAAAGCGATCTTGGATGAAAGCTTCCTTGGACTCCTTACCAGCTGCCTCCACACGTAGGACATCAAACTCCATCTCCAAAGAAGCAGGGGGACCAGATGCGAGGTTGTAGTGGTGCTCTTTGTCAACCAAGGAGCAATGGAAATTTCCAAATGAGAGGCAAGGCCTTCATGCAACCACAGAGGTCAAAGGTGTTGTGGACGTACTTCTGACCCACCTCCATCGTGGCCTCCTCAGACTGTTTTAGCAGCTGCTTTATGACTGAGTACTCTGTAAAAGGTTGGTTGATTGGGGCAAAGTAGTCGATGGTAGATCTTCAAAGGGGCTTGCAACAGTGGCTGGTACAAAGCCAGCAAACCCTGCAACAAGTTACTTTGATCCACTGCTTCCCACCACTCTGACAATTAACCAGACAAGATACTCTTGGATGCAGTTTGAGTAGACTTTGTTGTTTGCTGTGGGCGGAGTAAAAACTGCTCCCTCAGAAAATTTGGGGCTGACTCGGCTATAGATATGGACAGTGTTTAGGGTCTCAGGTATGTCTACCTTAAAGGGATAGTTCACTTTGAAATTAATTTTTGATATGTTTTAGCTTACCTCAAGGGCATCCAAGATGTAGGTGTCTTTGTTTCCATAGTATTTTCAATTTTGATATTTTTTGGTTAAACCGTTGTTGTCTATCAGTCATACACTGGAGGTTAAGTATGAAGGTAAAAGAGTAGCAATACACGAGAGCTCGTAAGTTGTGAGATGTGAGAACTTGTACAATAAATATTCACACTTGTATGTGAACATTTACACTGACAGCTCCAAAGTGAAAACTTGTAAAATAAAAATCTGAAGTTGAATGTTGAAATTTGCACTTGCAGACAGTCACAAACCTGTATTCTGAATCTGAGGCTGCAGACAAGCAGTCACAAATGTGTAAAATGCCATTCACAGAAATACAATGACAGTCACAAACATCTAAAATATTTGCACATTCTTACATTCACATTTGCAATACAACCTCAATTAGTCACTTGCAACTTCTCAAATCTGTCACTGCAAGTTCAAATTTTGCACCTTGACTTTTGCGACTCTTTTTGCGATATATGAGATGCAAAACTAACTTTGTGCACTTGTAACTCAGTCGCGGCGAGAGCGGTAGGGGGGCGGGAGTGGGGGTGTTCAAAGGAGCCGTTTTATTGGTTGGCGGCTAGCCAATGAAATGGGACTTCTATTGAATGCGATGTCACAATGTCACGAAACCCACCTCATCGTGGATGTTCTGAAACGCTAACATGGCTTAAATGACAACTCCGGCGCAAAATGAACCTTTGGTCTAATTACACATTGCTACCTAGTCAATTTTGTCAATCTGAGATTTGTTTTCATGATTGCTGAATGTAAATAGTGTTATCTCTAAAAACAGTTTAGCCTATGACGCTAGTATAATGCTAGTATATAGGGCATAGAGTAATGACAAATAAAAATCGCTTGTTATTACCACTAACAAGGCTCAAAATAGCCCCACACTAACACGACAGCATAATAAGTGTCCCTACATTCAAATCGAAGCATTGAGATCTTTGTCAGTGTCCATACAGTTTAATAAGAAGATATTTTATACACACAGTCAACTTCGCGAATACAGGAAGAAGCCATCTTTGAAAAATAGTCTCTACCAGTCGATCTACGAACGCCGATCCATGTGCGCTGAACTGTGCAGAATATCATATGGTCCGTTGTTTTCGGAAGAAACACAAACATGAACCGTTTTCTTCTCTTCAGTATGTACACATAGCCTACTGTTCGCGCTCACCTTATCACCTTATTCACATCTCACCAGCGCAGATGGATGGCGTTCGTAGATGGACTGAGACTATTTTTCAAAGATGGCTTCTTCCTGTATTCGCGAAGTTGAGTTTCTAACGATACAAAGCTTAATACAAATGGGTGAAGTGTCCCTTTAATGTAGAGCTTAGTGGAGGTGAATGTTAATTTCAAACGCAATAGAACATTAACCTGTCAGTGCCATTCACTGGACATTTCATTTCCGAACTGTCAAGATATGTACAACAAACAACGTAACAAAACATTGCCAAATTCACATTCATCTATTTCAGATGAAACTGAACGCGCTTTTAGTGACACTCACTGGACATTTCACTTTGAAAGTGCCGTGAAATTTGCAAGGAGCACCGTAATATTATATTCTGGGAACCACTCTCTTTTCCATGTGACATTTTTGCATTCCAGGGGAAGATGGCAATGACAATGCCCATTTCCCCCCTGTATTTTCTTCCCATTTTTTATCACCTGTGAGGGTTTGCATTTCAATTATGTACTCAGAGACATAGGAAATGTATGGTTGTAATATGATAAGAGAAAGACAAGAAATATATACTAAACTGCACGTGTGATTAAAGGGGTGGTTGATTGCGATTTCACTTTTTTCATTTTAAATAGTGTGTAATGTTGCTGTTGGTGCATGAACATTATTTGCGAAGTTCCAGCGCTGAAAGTTCAGTGTGAGCAGAGATATCGTCTTTTAAAAATCAGGAAGTTTAATGCCTACAAAAACGACTCGAATGGGACTACAACGGGTTTTATAAAAAACTAACCCATACATTTGTATCAATATGTAAATAATGAATATATAAAAAAGGGCATGGCCATATTTCTACAGCTCATTGAAAGTGTGTTATTTTCACCCAGCTGTCAGGTCTTCTGTGGTCTGGCTTCCCATGGATGTTGTAGTTTGTCTACAATGGATACAATTTATGTTTGATTATGTTCCTGAAAATTACAATCGTAATTTAATCGTAATTTGGCTCTCTGTGCTGCGCATTTTACGAAAGACAGCTTCCAGAATCTCCACAAATTCAATGCCGGATTCAACAAGAAACTGTTACTAAAACATGAAGTAGTTTCAACTTTAAAACCAGAGGCAGCAGTTGCTGGGCCACAACCTGTAAGTAGGCTAAATCATTTTAAATGAATTTGCATGTATAATTTCAGACGTAATGTTTTAATTTTATCAAATGCCAGTGGCTTTAAAGCCACTTAGTTATGCTGTTTCGTGTCTACGACAAACTCGTACAAACATTTTGGACCTGAATTTGTATATGTACTAATTTTGTAAATGTATATATATATATATATATATATATATATATGACGTTATTTTTCGATTTGATCAAGAATGTAAGCCAATGCCAATGCTGTTTGTGTAGTAGCCAGTCAGTTCGATGCTATTGGGTAAAACAAACATGTATAAAGTAAAAAAAAAAATAGACAAATTACTATTCAGAAACGTTTTGTAAGAGCCGTGTTTGGGGAGGTTCCACTTTCTGGGTCTGATTCTGGCTACTGATACTGCAGTATCGACACCATTATGTACATTTGACAGGAACACATATGCAACTTTCGCCTGTAAAGGTAATGGGAATGAAGTATCCGGACAACGTACACTACACAGTTCACAACACACCGGCCCAAACTAACCAATCTGAGCCTACTACCTGTTTCTGAGGGAGTGGTTTTTATAGAATCAGGATGTAAACCGGTCGTTCAAATGAAAGAGGAGAAAGCGGCTTACAATAAAGGTGAAATTTATGAAAAATAATACTTTTAAAAAAAGAAAAACCACGAATACATGTTATATTGCACCCCATAAACACAATCATGCAAAGCAAAAAAGCAGTAAACCACCCCTTTAAAAAAATAATAAAAGTGTTAATGTTTCCTGGCATCAAATTACATTCATCACACTTTTTTTGTTTCCTTTATTGTTTTAACACATAAAAGCATCACAACAACAATATACAATTTTATTTAATTAAAACACATTTACACATGCAACATTAGGGTAAAGACAATGAGCAACTTATTGAATAATTAATTTCGGAATGTGTAGTTTACTGTGTTGTGAGAATTAAAAATAAAGTCACTAATCTTAATGTTCACAAAAGCTCTTAACTGGCTCTCTACCTACCTTTAGGCATTTTTTTTTAACCAAAACTAAGTGGAATGCAATCGAACTTTGAGAGACTATACAAATAACCTCAAAACACCTTCTCTCAGTCTTACCAGACTTTTAAAAGTGCGCCGTGGCAACAAGATAATGTGCCCTGCACTGCAATATGCCACACAAAATCAGCACTCCTGAACATAAAGAAACTGGCTTTTGTTTACTGTTCGTACATAGTGTGTCGATTACAAAACATCACATTAATAACAGAGGTCACAACGTGTCCTCTCAAACTGGTTTAGGTGAAAAGAGGTATTCTTAAGATCATTCCAGAGAAAGCTGGAATATGATGACAGAGACAAATTACCTTTATGATTATTGCTCCATCTAAATATTTATGTAGTGTTTTAAAGAGGTGTGTGATCCCTTTGGCCAATAGCCCATCAGTTGACATTATTTTCTCCTGTTTGTAATGATTGTCTACTCAGTTCTTTACAAGAATGGCTGCAACTTGCACAACCAAGACACTGAAACACATTGATAGACACTGAAAAATATACATTATGATGCTGCCAAAATTACAATATTACTTACACAGAAAATAAAATTACAAAGGTTTTTTTTTCCCACCCTCTCTCATACTCTCTCATGTGATCCACAGTCTGGGTTTCATTTTGGGTCCCTGTTGCCCTGCAAGTTCCTTTTGTAGAAAGTCTGTGACCACTGCGGATGTCACTTGGTTCAGAGTCCTAAAAGAACCATCGAAATGCTTCCCCATTGTTTACCGGTGTTCTCTAGAGAAAACACAAAAGGAAAGTAGAGAATCAGCCCCACATTAGTTAATGCATTAAACGTTGCTATACTTCATCATATTGCTACATTAATCCAAATGTTAACCAGAAAGTCAAATAAGTCTCTTTGCTTATTAGCATATTCAATCTGCAACTGACATAAAAGAAGACATGAAGAGTTCAGATGCAAAAGCCTCTAAATGCCATTTGCAATTTTCTTCTTTAAAGGAACACTCCGACTTTTTGGGACTTTAGCCTATTCACCTTACCCCCCAGAGTTAGATAAGTCCATACATACCTTTTTCATCTCCGTGCGTGCTATAAGTCTGTTTGACGCACCCACCGCTAGCCTAGCTTAGCACAAAGACTGGATGTTGTGATTTGTATAGTCACATAATGTACAAATAACAAAGTCAAATGAGACACAGACATCTTTTAACCGTATAAAACCTGGGAACTATTCTCTGAAGGCGAAGCACTGCTACTTTGACGGAGTGATAACCGCATCACCTGAGACACGCCGTGGTGAGGAGCGGAGAGTTCGCTCAGTGTTTGGGTAACAGAGTCAGTAATTTATAAATAGTAAAAGCGTAGTTTAGAGTCATGGGTTTTCGCTCTATTGTAAATAGCTGCGACTGTAAACAGGGGAGGTAATCATGTTTCACAGAATTCCAACTAAAAACGCTGACTGGATGAAGAAATGGCTAACTTACTCTGGATATTTATCCAAACACACCTAAATAGATTATCAAGGGACATTATGTTTGCTCGGTACATTTCAATAGACGACTATTTTGAAAAAATGGAATTTGCCACACGGACCATAATGTGCTGAAGGATACGGCCATCCCATCGATAGCACAGACAGGACAAGTGGATCACCTGCGGCTGAGGTAAGTGTTCCGTTATGTTTTTAGATGACCTACTGTAACAGTGCCATTAGCCAGAGCTAATGTAACGTTAGTGACACTATTATATGATTAGGGTATGAATATGTTTTTATCTTGATGCTGCGCGGACGCGCTTGGAAAAAAAACGAGCGCGTTCACCGCGTTGAACTTGCACCCTGCGCGCGGCGCGCCTAGTAGCCTAAATTTGAAATAACCATGGAAATAACGAACTTGAGCGTGCAAAAGGGTACGATAGGCTGTGAGTTCATTGTGCAAAAACAATTTGTGCTATTACTTTCCCCTTATTCTATCCTATAGTAATGCAATTATACTGTAAATTATATAGGCTACTGTTGAATACATTTGGTTCAGCGAATAAATTGCATTTAAAATATATTGATTCCTGTAATAATAATTATTTATTCATGTGATATTTATAAATCTGGGTGCATTTTTGGTTGGAAATCAATGAAACATGGTACTGTATTACCTGGTCTCCCCTGTTTATTGTCACAGCTCATACAATAAAGCAAACACCCATGATAAACTATGCTTTTCTATCTAACGTTAGTAATTGCTGACTCTTTACTCCAACACTGCGAACTGCTCCTCGTCACGGTGCGTCTCGGTGCGTCACGGTCTCGGGCTCAGGCTGGACGGTCACGGGCTCTGGCTGGACGGTCACGGGCTCTGGCTGGACGGTCACGGGCTCTGGCTGGACGGTCACGGGCTCTGGCTGGACGGTCACTGGCGTTGGCTGGATAGGGCTGGACGGAACCAGCGGTGAGGGGAGCTCAGGTTTGGGAGGGCTGGACGGAACCAACGGGAAAGAGAGTTCATGCTCGGGAGAGCTGGACGGAACCAGCGGAGAGGGGGGCTCGAGCGGTGGAGTGGGGCTGGTGCCGTCATCGATGGTGAAGAGAGATCCGCAGGACACCAGCACCCACTCCACATACGCTGCGAAACTCCCCAGGGGACCGTTCCCGCACAACTGCTCTCTGGTGGCGGTGTTGAGGCCAGCATATAGAAAGCTGCAGAGGCTGTCGTCCGGGAAGGTTGTGGCTGGAACGAGGGAGAGGAAATCCCTCAAATGATCCTCCAGGGACCGGTCCTCCTGCTCAAGGCAGAGTAGTTGAACCGCCACGAAGGAATCCATGTTTTGGGGGGTCAGTCAATCTGTCCCGGTGTGGTTCTGGCAGAGGAACGAGGAGTCCGGAATATCGGTGAAGATAAGTTTTAATATATATAAACAGGCAGGAAGACAGGAACACCGGCATCACACTGATGAGGGAGTGAGTTCAGGTGTGCAGACGAGAGGATCATGGGAAGTGTAGTGCTGGAGACGCAGACAGAACGGTGCAGACGAGACTGAGACAACTTAAATATACAAGCTTGATAAAAATGATCATTCTAGAAGAAAATTTCAAATGGCATTTAGAGGCTTTTGCATCTGAACTCTTCACATTGAATCCTACATCTTGTTAGGTATGTATCCTGTTTGAGTATTCATATGAACAAATCAATTTCTTTCTCAAAACAGGTCATACAAATACATTTCAAAATTATTTTTAGTTTCTCTTTACAACTGCAAAATTAACCACACTTCCCAATTGTATTGGGTGGGAAAGACCACGGGATAGAAAGATTAAAGGGTTAAGATGAGCCTTTTCTTTAGTTGTTTTTAGGTGAACCATACAGAAAATATAGAGCTTATGCTGATTTCATTCTTTCTGTGTTAAAGTAAATCACATGTTCAGTGTAGTAATTATGTAATTTACTGATTATATTATAAAATTATATAAGTTTCATTGGTGGTCGTTTTTATTCAAAATAAATAAACATCATTAGATCATCCTGTACAAGCAACCTGATAGATTTATCCAGCAAGCAAGTGGCGAAACGTGACCAAATGTAATTACAAAAGGTTAGAGTTGTTTCATTCAACATTCAAAACCTGGTTTCACTTCATCACAATTGCTTTCTTTCAGATGTGCATGGACTTCACCATTTAACATACTAACCACTATAAAGGGTGACAAACTGAATAATAATAACAATTATTATTATTATTATTATCATTATAAAATCTTAATCAATAATAATCACCACAAATAAATAAAGGGTGACAAACTGAAAAACAAAAATAATAGTAATAATAATAAATGATATTTTATTTAATAATAATAATCACCACAAATAAATAAAAAAATGACAAGAAATTAGTAAACGGTAAAAAAATAAAGTAACCTACACATTTTATTGAAACGGTGCATTGCTGGGAAATCGAGAACTGCATCTATCACCGAGGCATTCCAGAATTATTGAAACTCAAAACTTCTTACATTTGAACTTGACACTCATGTTCACACTTGACATTCCAGTTTGCACTCAATGCCAAAAAAAAAAAAAAAAAAATGTGGTTATTTGAGTCTATTTTGTTGTGCTTAATGAAAACTGACATTTGAACTTGTCACCTCTTACTTGAGTAATAAAGATGTGGCTAGACCAACGCAGATCTTTTTCTGAAGGAGCTGAGCTCCCTGAACCTCAAAGGTCCATTAAAAAAAGAAAAAAAGGAGAACCATTTTTCACGATGAGCAGCTAAAGAGTATTTTAATGAATGTTCTGAATCATAGGGGGTAAAGCACAAAATCATCCAATATCCTAGCCCAAGGGTGCAGGATGATGATATCTTCAATAAGAGCAGGAGAGGAATAGAAAGAGACGGGCACAAAGAGGAGTAATTCTCTTCTCACGTATATGTAACTGCCAACCACACACACAAAAATATAATCCCAGTGTTTTTCTAAAAACTAATATATATATATATATATATATATATATATATTGAAAAAGTAACCACTGAAATAAATGTGGCTTATATTCCTACATTGATCAGTCCCTAGTAAAAATGTGGCTCGTTGTAGACAGTAATGACCCTAATGTGCGTGGCCGGCATGTCTGCGTTTTGTTAAGTCTCGCACTATTGATCTGGTTGAGGCTTCCTGAGTGCTGCTCAAATTCACTTCCAGCCGTCTCTCCTCGCCTCACTGCTGTGACCAGGCACAAAGAGAGCTCAATTAGCACAGCTCAACGACGGCTCTCTCCTGCCTGCGCACTCCATCAAAATCACTCCATCAAACCACCCAGAGACCAGAGAGAGGGAGGGGGAAGAGAAGGTGATTGGGGTGGGGGGTTAGTGATAGAATGAGGACATGCAAGTAACTTTGAGGTTTTATTTCCAATCAAAAGATGTGAGGACAAATACATGGGTATACATGTATATCATTCTGCATTAAAAGATCCTTTGTCACCTAGCACTTTGAATGCAGCACATCACCGGTTGGACTTCTTTGATACCAACGCATTCTCACCCCAAGGCGTCACCTTTGACCATGCTTCAATATTTGACGTTTTAGGCGCCCTTTAGCGTCACTTACATGACGCGATCCTATGGCGTCATCTAACTGACGCTAAAGGGCGCCTAAAGCGTCAGATATTGAAGCATGTCCAAATGCTTCCCAAGGCGTCAGTTAAGTGACGCCTTGGGGGTGAGAATGGGCTGTTGATACTGCCTTTTACCTGCAGAGGCGGCAGTGGCTCAGTGGTTCACGTAAGTTGTCTACAAACTGGAAGTTTGTTGGTTCAATCCTCGGCTCCACCTGACCAAGTGTTGAGGTGTCCATGAGCAAGAAACCTAACCTCAGTTTCTCCCGACCAACTGGATGGCGCTTTGCATGGCTGTCACCACCAAAGGTGAGTGAGTGAGTGAATGGGTGTATGTGAGGCAATATATAAAGGGCTTTGGTGGCCATTGGGTCAGTGAAAGCACTATATAAATGCAGTCCATTATCATTTTACAATTTCTGTTATTATGATTAAGCATATCTAACATATCTGTATGTTATATTTTTTTCTGGTAACACTTTTCATCAAGGTTGTATTACATCAGTTCATATATTAACCATGAGCAAGGCATTTGTTAATCTTTTTTGTTAGTGTTACTTAAAAATACTGCTGTTCACAGTTTCTTCATGTTACTTCACTGCGAGAACTAATGTTAAAAAATACACACATACACAAACATGTTGGGTTTCCATGTTTTATGCGGACATTTACATCTGTATATTATGTCTCTAAACCTACCCCAATACCAATTACAGGAAAAAAAAACCAACAACGTGGTAACGGTTTTGCAATCCGTCCCCTCAGTGAACTGCACTCACAAATTCTTAAACTGTTCCCTCGGTTTAACAATTCATTCCCATGATTTAATAAACCGTACTCAACGAGTTCCTAATTCGTGCTCCTGCAGATTTTCTCACAAATGCAGTTGAGCAACTTCCTCTTCTAAAACAGTAGATGGCACTAAAATAGGGGATTCATTCAGCACAAGTCTCCCAGGAGAACCATTGATTTGAGACACGCTTGCCTTTGCCTACAGCTGAGGGAAAAGATTTCTGTCTTACTTTATTTATAATAGTGTTCACGCCCACACCTCCGGGTTTTCAGCACCTTGAGGTTTTCTTTTGCAAAATGTTTATTACATTGAACATTGTTGAGGACAAAATGCCACAAGGTAATAGATCCGTGATTTTACACAAATATGAGACAATAAATGAGAAGGACAGACTCATCCAGTGTAGACATACTCACTAATTTAGTCATTTCGCACGCATCCAATTAAGAAAAAATGTAAAAAGCAACATATGATGACAGAGCTTTCAGCTTAGATTCCTAGAGAAAGCAAACTTCACACATGAATGTTACGTAAATTATATTGGCCTATTTTGGATTTGCGTTCCTCCTTCGCCTTCTAAAGGGCCACCATGTCCTTGTCCGCATGGACAACATGACGGTGGTTTCCAATATAAATCGACAGAGCGATCTGAGATCACGGAACCTTCATGCACTGGCAGAACGCCTCCTTCTATGGGTTCAGTGCAACCTACAGTACTCTCGCTGAAATCGGCGCATGTGCCAGGTCATGTGAATATGGCTCCAGACAGGCTGTGCAGGGACAACGTTCCCCCAGGGGAATGGTCCCTCGACCCTCAGACAGTTCAGCTTTAGTGGGACACCTTTGACACAGCGGAAGTCAACCTCTTTGTGTCTCAAGTCAACGCTCAGTGTCCAATATGCTTCACAAAGAACAAGAACGCGCTGGCCCATCACTGGCCCATCCGCCCTCTCTATGCTTTCCCTCCGATTACACTGTTACTACAGGTGATCAAGCGTTATCAGGGAGAATGGTTCCTCTTCTAGTAGCTTTGTTCTGGGCGAACCAAGTTTGGTTTCCGGAGCTGATGCAGCTTTAGAGCTTGGCTCTGTGGCCTGTCCCGTGAGGAGAGATCTCCTCTCACAGGCCAGGGGTACGATTTGGCATGCACGACCCGAGCTTTGGGCTCTGCGTGTGTGGGCCATCAACGGGTACCCGTCAGTCTCCCTGACGAAGTGTTAAACACGGTTATGCAAGCTAGAGCGCCCTCTTTATACTGGGTGCTCGGTGTATTATCGGTGTTCTCAGGTTAGTGCTCAGCTCGCAACCTGGATCCACAAGATTGTGGGGTATCGAAGGTTCTCTCCTTCCTACAGCTCTTGGATAAGGGTAGATCCCCATCCGCGATATGGCAAAAATATCATATCACAATTTTTTTTAGGAAAATCACTATCACGATTGTTTATCACGATTCTTTTTCAAGTTGGTTTTACTATTTTGCAAGTGGCTGTTCATTACAGCCAAACTAATGTCCCTATGTTAAAAAAAGCCTAAAGTAACAAAAAAAAAAAAAGAAAGGCATACATTTAGGCCAGTGGCGAAGATAAAAATCTTTGTCATTATTTTCTTTGTTATTAAAAAAATAAGACAAGATAAACATTACACAACTTAATATTCAAATTAAATAAACAGTGCTTTATTTTTTTTTCAGATACAGTAGGTGTATTTAGCAGTAGCATTGAAGAAAGTAATTAAATGAACAAATATGAAATTAAAACACTACATAGACTTATTGTATAAATTACTGATTCTTATTAAAGCTACTAAGTTTTCAGTCAGTGAGTGATTTTCTCCTGGTGGTTTTTTTTTTTTTTTTTTTTTTTTGCTTTATTAACACTAAAGGAATAGTTCCCTCAAAAATGAAAATTGTCTAAATTTACTCTCTCAAGGTGTTTTAAACCCAAATAAGTTTCTTTTGTTCTGTTGAAAATAAAAGTTATTTTGAATAATGTAGGTAACCAAACAGTTGCTGGTCCCCAGTGTATTTTTTTTTCTCTCCTGGAAGTTAATGGGGACAAGCAACTGTTACCAACGTTCCAAAAAAAAATCTTCTTTTGTGTTCAACACAAGAAATAAATTAATACAGGTTTGGAACTGGAACAACATTAGAGTGAGTAAATAATGACAGATTATTATTATTATTTTTTTGTGAACTATCCCTTTAAGTACAAGTGGCAGTACTATTTACTACTGTCGCTTTTAGACCAGCACGCGACGCGTTTAATATAGATGCATATTACACCAGATTTTCTCTCAAATGTTTGCTTTCACTTTAGACACAGCCAATTCTGTTTATGTAAACATTGTGTGTATTTAACAGTATTAGCATAATAAGACTCGAAAGATAACTTAGTCCAGTGTTCAGGCGCTGTTTGACAGGCTTCTAGTGCCTGTGAGCATCGGGGGTATGCACTCAGGAAAGCGCACGTTAGAACAGTGCATCAGCATGTGAATTAAATGTTTAACCGGCAAGGCTTATGCAAATAATGAACTTTTGTAAATTGCAGTGTCCTGTACCTATTCAGTAACATGTGATGTGTAGGCTACATCGAATTGTACAGTTGAGACAGAGGCGCCAGAACCGAACTGATAGAATGCACTGTAACACAAACGATACTACGATATTTCTTCAAAAGCAGATCGTCATTAATCGTCCACAATCAAAAATCGTGATATCATACACCCCTACTTACACACACTTTCTGTTAACACGTCGAGTTTGGGCCTAATGACTCCAAGGTCATCCTCGAACCAAGAAATGGTTTTGTCCCCAAAGCCCTCTTCGGATCTGACAGCGAGTCTGACGTGAATGTCCTTTGCCCGGCAAGGGCCCTGAGAATTACAAGGAACGTTTGACTGCTTTCAGATGGTCAGGAAAGCTCTTTGTTTCGTTTGGTGGCTGATCTAGCTGCCTCGAGACATAGCCTTTCCAGGTGGATAGTGAACGATATCTCACTGGCTTATACAAATAAGAGCCTTTGTTGCTCTATGGGCGTCAGAGCTCATTACACTAGAGGCATGCCTCTTCGTGGGCCTGGTCCAGTGGGATTTCCCTTCACAATATCTGTATGGTGGAAGGCTGGGCCTCTCCGTCTACATTTATCCGTCTACTCCGTCTACCAATGTCGGCTTTTTATATCCCCATATTGTGTGAGCTCAGGGCACTCGCCCTTGGGTCAGTGTTCTGGTAGATTTTTGGGTGCAATTTAAATTGGGTTCCTGTAGCGTAAGCTGGCTTATGCAACACGACAGTACTCTCGTAAGAGAATGTCTCAGTTTCTAAGTTAACCTCGGTTTTCTCTAGAAGAGGGAACAAGTGTTCCATAACCCTGCCATGCTTGTGCTACCATCTGGTTTCCATTGATGAAAACCAAGGAGCATCCTATCAAGCTTTGGCTTATATAGACATAAGCCACGCCCATCCGCACGGGACGTGACGACTGAGAGTGCCGGCGCCCTCATTCGTGCTTACGTCACGAGCAATCCCTCGATAGGTTGCAGCAGTTGCCACAGAACAGCCAATAGGTGCAAAAATTTAAATTATTATAAGGATAATTTTTGGCTTCAGTACTCTTGAGAAAAGAGGTTCTCTTACGAGTGGTTCTCTCGTATTGCGTAAGCTACGCTACGGGAAAGATTCATCTTTTCTGAGAAGTTGAAGCCAAATAATTATCCTTTAATTTTGTATCGATTGTCAACGCAGTTCATCTCCAGCAGACCATGAGCGGGCTAGCTAGCAGCTCATTGGTTCGCTCAGGGAGAACTGCTACAGCCTATGAGGGAACTCGGTTTAAGTCGCGGCCAATGAGAAGCTGGCACGCTCTCATTGCGTCAAAGCCCGCCAAAACGGCGTGGCCCGAGTCTATAAATAGGCGAGTTTCCCGCTGTTTTCCGATTTTCATAAATTCAGCGAGGCTATACGCATCTGCTGATCTCCGAGAGGAAGCCGCGTCACCGTCGAGAAGGCATCTCTTAGCGAGCATGGACAGAGTCTGAGGAAGCCGGCCTTCTTCACCACCTTCAGCCATCCTGTGAGCTAACGCCATCCGGCAACGTATCCTTACATTTGTATTTTGCTTGTGTAACTTCACAAAAGAGCAGCGAGCGTCTTTTTAAAGATGCCTCGCACACCTGCGGCTCATGCCGTGCCCCTCTCAGCGCCGGAGTATGAGGGACGAGCCGCTTACAGCTGTGCCGACCGCGGCTAGCTTTCTTTACTTTACAAGAGAGCTAGCCCGTCCCCCGTGCATAGCTTCACCAAAAATGGGTTTATGGTGTGTTAGTTCCGCCGAGGCTGGACCTGTTCACCACTATCACGCCCTCTTATCTGCTCGCGCTATTTAGCTTGTGTCTTCACTGCTGTGGCTCAGTGCTAAAACACAAAGCTTTTCACACCAGAGACCCGTGTTCGATTCCGGCTCTTGCAGATAATTTTATGCAGCTCTGAGCTTGCGGCCAGCTTTCTTACGTTACAGAAAGCGGCCACGCTCTCCCACGCACATGACATGAGAAACGAGTGTGTTTTTAGCCCGCCGAGGCCGGTTTGCACCCATCTCTCTAACGTTTCTCTTTCCTTGTTCGAGCGGCCAAAAATGTCTATATTGCAGCAACGAGCCTGTCATAACATGAAAGCCTGCAATAACGCCGACAGATTAAGATTGACGCTATTTCTGTTCAAGTGTAATAGGTGCCCACACCCCTGTGCTCACCCAAATTAAAACACAGCATTTCCGTGTCTAACAGAGCCCATTCTCTTAGCTGGCTAGAGTGTTATCTGTAACAGATGTGCCCACGACTGTGATCACATCTTTCTGCCCACTCTATTACACGGCCAGGTCACGCGCATCCCAGCCTCTTCAGTCTCGTAAGCACAATAAAATACGGCTATCTGTTACAGTTCCGTCGCCGCCGTCCAAGCTTCCGGGTGCGGCTCGAAACTACAGTGAGTTCAGAAGCAGCAAACACGCTTCGCTCAGAGATAGCAAAGCTTTTGTGCAAAAGGGCTATAGAGAGAGTTCCACCTTCTATGAGCGGGTTTTACGGCCGTTATTTTCTTGTCCCCAAGAAAGACGGCAGCCTCAGACCGATCTTAGATCTCAGATTTTTTAACAAAGTGCTCATGAGGAGACCGCTTAAAATGCTTACAGTCAAGAAACTCCTCGCGCATGTACGCCAAAGGGACTGGTTCATCTCTCTAGATCTGAAAGATGGCTATTTTCAGATCCAGATAAATCCGCGTCACAGGCCTTTTCTACGTTTCGCCTTCGACGGCCAGGTCTACCAATTGCAGCAACCTCCCGTTCGGCCTATCATTAGCACCCCGTACGTTCATGAATTTCATGGATATGGTGCTCGCCCCCCTGCGGAGTCAGGGGCTGTGAACTTTGAACTATTTGGACGACTGGCTGATCTTGGCACAATCACAGACGGAGTTACTGTCTCATCGTACAGTTATCCTCGACCATCTGAACACATTGGGCCTCTCTGTCAACTGGACAAAGAGCTCACTTCAGTCCAGTCAGGCGATTTCCTTCCTGGGAATATATATAGACTCAGTGGCTATGACGGCTCGCTTATCTGCACAGCGCGCACGCTGTGTTCAGCGTCTCGCCGCATCCTTTCAGATGGACATCCTCACGCCTCTGAAAACTTTTCAGAAGGCGCTGGGTTACATGGCCTCAGCCTCCGCTGGGTCTACTGTGCATGCGCCCCCTTCAGCTTTGGTTGAAGAGCCGTGTGTCTCACCGTGCGTGGACCACGGGCGTGGCATTCGGGGTCACCACGTATTGATCCGCTCGGACAAAAACCTAGACCCACTGCGGTGCGAGGTGTCGTCTTTCCTCAGGAGATGCTGGACAAGGGCAGGTCCCCATCCACTCTCAAGGTTTACATGGCAGCTGTCGCGGCGTTCGCTGAACCCCAACGCGCTCAGTCTCTGGGAAAAGACGAGCTAGTCATCCACTTCCTCAGGGGAGCTAGAAGGATGAACTTCGCACCCCTTCGGTTCCCATTTGGGATCTTTCTATAGTTCTCGAAGCTATGAAAGCCCCCCATTCGATACCTCTCCCTAAAAAGCGTTTTTCTGATTGCCCTGTCATCAGTTAAACGCGTGGGAGACCTTCACACGCTCTCTCCTAGCGCAGCGTGTCTTGAGTTTGGACCAAATGACTCTATAGTCATCCTCAAACCTAGACATGGCTATGTCCCCAAAGTGATTGGTACCCCTTTCAGGGCTCAGGTTATTTTCTCTATTGGCTCTGCCCGCATCCGATAGTGCAGACTGATCTCATGAAGTAGTATGAGATAGTAAGTGTATGACACGTCAATTCGTATTTCCATTTTTGCCGTGCTATCAAGACGCATAATCGCCTTTCAGCGTGTTTATGAACGCCGTTGACTTAACATTATATAAATATATGACTTACCTCAACCCCGTCCCTAAACCTAACCGTCACTGGGGTTAATGGCATTTATGACTGTTCCCTTACCATCCTAGGTAAAAAAAAGATATGACTTACCTCAAACCCATCCCTAAACTTAACCGTCACTGGGGTTAATGGCATTTATGACTGGAGATTTGACTGCGTGTACAGACACGCGGAATGACGCGGATGTTAATGGCGTAGACATATACGCATACACGCGGATAGCTCAAAATGCGTAGAGATAACACGCCACCTGACTCGAAAGTGGCGTATACAGTATGTTTACGCAAAAGTCATGATGTCATGTTGGATAGTGAATGTGACTGCAATCTCCTTTGTCCGGTTCGGGCTCTGAGATTGTACACTACACGCTGAGCAGCTCAGACGCTCTGAGCAGCTTATCGTTTCGTTCGGTGGGCACACTAAAGGTCTGGCCGCCTCGAAACAGACACTATCCAGATGGATAGTGGACGCTATTGCTTCTGTTTATGCGTCTAAAAACCTGCCATGCCCTCTGGGCATCAGGGCTCATTCCACTAGAGGCATGGCCTCATCGTGGGCATGGTCCAGCGTAGGGGTGTGCAAAGCAGCCATTATTTGTATCTGTATTTGTATTTGTTCAGGGGGGAAAAGTATTTGTATTTCTATTCGAGTAAAATTCAAAATAGGCATAAAAATCTTTAATTTACTTTATAGTGTATGGATTCTTTAATTATATCCATTATAGGGGTGTAACGGTACATGTATTCGTATTGAACCGTTTCGGTTCGAGGCTTCCGGTTCGGTACGCATACAAACCGAAGATTGCTTGGACCATTTTTCCTGCCGGCAAAATTCGTGCTGACTCGGCCAACACAACGTTGCACAACATCAAATGGCAAGCGTAATGAAAGCAGAACGAAACTGCGCTACTCGTTATGTGCTTCAGGGATCGTTTATCAGTTCGGACCAGCAACATCTGTGCAGCGCGAGCCGATCTCGATCAAGCAACACTGTTAACAAACAGCGCTAAGAGATCCGGTAAAGAAAACATTTGAATTCGCCACTGAGGTAATAACATCGCTGCGAGATCTAGTGAGATGCATTCACATTTCTCCGTTATTAACCGTAGATCTCTATTAGATCAAACAGCGCTGTCATGGAAACCGTGAGAAACATTGTGCCGTGAATGAACTAGTAATACTTTCGTCCACAGACCAGCAACATTCACCATGGATTTAATATAGTAACACTAATTGGAACCAGTTTGGCTGGAATGGGGAAATGCTTTCAAGTACTTCACACATCTTTTTCCAGCACTTCAAAATTCAAATATTATATAAATAATAAATATATATTTAAAAGTTATTTTTAATGTGATGACCAAAACATTATTTGTTCATCCTTAAAAGATGACCCCCATTTATAAACCTGAAAGTTTCAAGATCGAGGAAAACACACACTTATTTAAAAATATTTTTTCTTTAAACAAATAGGAAATTTCTCTGGCATTTCTTTCTTTTTGCTGTATCGAAAACGTACCGAACCGTGACTTTAAAACCGAGGTACGTACCGAACCGTGATTTTTGTGTACCGTTACACCCCTAATCCATTATAATAATTATGAATATGCAATATTGGTTGATGTTTTTCTATAAATCCAGCAATGAACACGTAACAAGAAAAGAGAAAAATAACAGTCAGCCATTACCTCATGAACCATGGTTAAACCAACAACTAATAAAATAAAATTGTGAACATTATGAACCCCAACACCACGGTGGAGGATGCTGAACAGACAGAATAAGTTAGGGATAATGTATAGCGAGGAGGTTGATTATGAGCCCGACGCAAAGCCTGAAGGGTGTGTATTCGTTATAACAACCGCCTCGCTCTACATTACCCCGCTTATTACATGGCTACCTACCAAATTGTTATGATGAAGGAAGGATGAAGCGGAGAGGGAATCGCAAGCACTTTAATAATCCACCAAACAAATAAAACAGGATAAACTAGGAACAGGGAACACAAAACAGTATAACATTAAACAACGACCGACACCCAACAACTGAAGCACAGAGGTATAAATACACAGACAAACAAGCTAAACAAGGGAACAAGGGGGCGTGGCAAATCAGAAACACCTGGGGAAACTAATCAACAAGAAAAACAACAAAGGACTACAAAACATGGCACGGAACAGGAAATAACTAAAGTCCACACAAGACAAGGAAAACACAAGACTGGAATCGTGACACAAATAAATCAATAATTTGACTCAAAAAATGGATATAAACAGGAGTTTATTGATTTAAAGGGCACCTATTATGGAAAATTCACGTTTACATGGTGTTTGAACATAAATGTGTGTTGGCAGTGTGTGAACAAAACCACCCTAGAATGATAAAAATCCACCCAGTAGTTTTTTTACAATCTCAATAAATCATATGCACTGTCTCAGAACGAGCTGTTCTGAGATTCAGCTCTTTGTGACGTAGAATTGAGCAAGGGGTTTGATTGACAGTGTGGTTGTGGCATAGACCCCGCCCTCAGTGATCTGTACACCATCCTTCATTGTTTCAACGACAGCCGGTAATGTCTCTTGGAAACATAAGTGTTCTGTCGTGGACTCGTGTGCCTGTGTGTGTGTTGCACATCCATGAGGATGCGATTACAACTCTATAAGTACATAAATGTATCAAATAATCATACCGAGAAGTCCTGGTCTATTCTCATTTGTGTTTATTCTGCTGGAGTCTCTTCTTCATCTGGGTCTGATCAGAGACTATTTATATATTCCGATTCAAACATGTACGGCTGAATGACAGCGGGTCTCTCACTCTCTCAGCCCTTCTGCTTACCGACTGCCATTGGTATGCAAGTGACGCCCTCATCCAAAGGCAGGGCGGGCATATGCAGCTCATTTGCATTTAAGGTCGTACACACCAAAACGGCTCATTGTAAAACAGGCCCCAAAAATGTCATTTTCAAATGGTTATAATAAATTGACTGTGGGGTATTTTGTGCTCAAACTTCACAAATGCATTCTGGGGACACCCGAGACCAACATTACATCTTGTAAAAAGGGGCATAATAGGTGCCCTTTAATACATAATAAATAATAGCAAGAGACATGATTTCTTAAGATTCATCAGTAGAAAGAAAGAAAAAGAAGAAGAGGAACAAAAAGGAAGAAGCCAAGCAAGAGAAAAAGGGGGGACAAGACGAGCTAATTAAACGAAAAAGAAGTGTTGTAAATCTGTTTTGAATTAAGTTGTTTTTCAAATAAAGGTTTCCGACTCCTGTATGTATTTTTACTGTACTTAGCCTGTAACTATAATGAAACAAGAGGGTAACAAGGAACGCTATATGAAATGAGTATCTTTACCCAATATTTAAGCAAAAGGTGCAATAGTTTTACTTTTCAGTGCACTTTTGTTAAAAAGATTAGTGTATAAATGCATAGATATACCCTGCAATTTTTTTTTTAAAAAGCCAGTATAGTATGTATTGTTATTATTACAAAAAGGTGTGCAGTCTATGTAGAATACAGGTATTCTACAATATTTAAAGTATATTTTTTTATTCTCCTGGTTGTAACCCATTTATTCCCCAAACTGTACTGTTTCCATACTTACATGTAAGTACTTTATAGGTACACTATAATTACCGAAAGTTACACTGTAAAACCGCTTTAATTACGCAGTACTATCTGGGCTGTAATCTAAAGCGTTACCAGGATTTTTAAATATTTTCCATTTCTATATTTGAAAACATACTGCTTACATTTAAGATGTTGCCAATACATCCATATTCTACATTTCAGCATCTACCCATGTGTACAAAAAATTATGTTTTTGTATCTGTTAGGAGTACACACATAAACAATGAGACCAGGCTGTCATATCAATTATTATTATATAACATAACATAACATAACATAACATAACATAATGATCAATTCTTTGTATCTGACAAAATGTCTAAATCAGTGTACCTCAATTCTTACCTAAAGCCTTCGATTATCAGCATGGATGTATTTATGTGATTGAGATGTACTGAATAAAGAATACAGTCCAATGTCTTCCTCACAAAAGGAAGACATGTCAGAGTCAAAATCAGTGTGTGTATATAAATGTATGTATATGTGTGTATATACAGTATATATATATATGTATAATATTTGATAAGCTGTACACTTTTATAATCTGCACTTTATCACTATTGCTATAAATCTTTATAGGGTGGTGGTAGTATGGAAGATGAAATATATTATTATTATTATTATAGAATTATGAGCCTCCCCTTCCCTTTCTCTCTATAAGTAACCAGTCAGAAAATACTACGTATAAATATTAGTAACATTATTTTCTATTATTCTTAATTATTATTATTTATTTTTATGAATTTTTTTTTCTGGGTCGGGCATCTGGTCTGGGTACTGTTGGCTTTATGCCCAGCTAAACTACTTCCTGAACTTCAGCCAGCTCCTTGTTTCCTGTCTGCCATTATTGGCCAAATTGATTAATTCAGGTGTGTCTGATTATTGTTGCCATGACTACTGAGGTCAGGCACACCTGGATTAATCAATTTGGCCAATAATGGCAGACAGGAAACAAGGAGCTGGCTGAAGTTCAGGAAGTAGTGCAGCTGGGCATAAAGCCAATTGGTGGGCGCAGCTAGCACGCCCTGTTAA
Organism: Pimephales promelas; assembly: GCF_016745375.1. The sequence goes on from NW_024121100.1 coordinate 19,459,731, forward strand.
GTGATTGGACTAAATGGCCCTTCCCCTTCACTACCTCTAGCCAAACCCCTCCCAACAGGTAAATTAATTCTTTTTAATTGATACCAGGGTTGGATATGGTGTCTCTGGCTGGGGAGCTAACCAGAGTACACCTTGGTCAAAAAGGGGTCAACCACCAATAACACTTGGCTATGTCAGGTCACAAACAGACTGGGGGAGCTTGGTTTGGAGGTGCCTGTTGTGGTTCCCCAGTGGAAAAACTCAATGTAGCCCAGAAGGTTAACGATGGGAGTTGGGTGTCACTGATGGTGGTGAAGGGGAATCGTGTTATTGAATCGAGGGCAGACGTCTGTGTCTTGGGGGTCTGTTGGTTGAGCTCACTGGCAGTTCTAGATCAGCCCTCTGACCCAGAGTTTAGAGCAGATGTACAATGAAAATAAATGTATTCTTATTGTCATAGTACTATTGTCACTACTGTTGTAGATTGCTAGCCTGACTTCGTCATACTCATATTCAAGAGAGAATATGAGTCTGAAACTCCTCCGTTGGCCTTTGATTATAAGGCGTGTCGTAACCGAACCAGGAAAAAAAAAAACCTCTGCACTCAATTGGATAGCCGGTAGACCTACAACCAATTAGAGCAACGCAGTATGTCAACTCCTTTGCATAGCACAGTTTTCAAATACAGAACGTAGCCTAACTTTATTTATTTTAGAAGTTAAATAACGAGTGTTGCTTCTTTTACTTACTTCTCCATGAGTGCCACCAAAGGAGAAACCACAACGACCACAGGCTTTTCATTACGTCCCATCTTCTTAACGACCGTCAGAGCCAGCTGATAAGTTACACTTTTCCCGAATAATGTAGGAAGGACGCCAAAAATATCTTTCCGATCGACAAATGCCTTGATTACAGTTCTCTGTTTGTCTATTAAAATGAATGCGCTGTCGATTTATTTTACAAAAGACGCGACAGCGGAATCTATACATCTCAATTCTCCAGCTGCAGTAATCTTTGACAAGCGCTCTTTGATAACATGATGATTATGTCCCTGCAGATCATCTGTCCATCATCGTATAAAGCCCGCCCTGGCAATTTAAATGGCCCGATCATTTTTTTGACTGTTCATAATTACTCCTCAACGGATCGAGTCCAGACCGAACTTCACGACCAAAAAATGTTGTGGGCGGAGTTCGGGCTGGCATCCAGGCTAGTAGATTGCTAGAGCCTATATTACTATTGTTGTTATGAATATTATCATTATAAATACTATCTTTGATACTACCACCACTAATACTAATACTAATATACGTATATATATTTCTTTGTGTTTGTCAAAGTCTCTATCATATCCTCTACAACTATTCAGATACTACCCAATTGCATCACAGAAAGGATCTCGTGTGCCTACTGTACATATACCACTTTGTCGATGACTGTGTGGGGCTGTTTTGTATTTTTCTGTTCTCTGTGTTTCTTTTTTTTTCTTTTTTTGTTTGTTTTTTTCTTTTTTCCCCTTTCCTCCTTCTGTAATTGTAGATGTGTCTCACACATCTGTGTGTTACTGTTTTATTAATCTGCAATAAAAAAAAGAAAAAAAAGTTGTTTTTCAAATAAAGGTTTCCGACTCCTGTATGTATTTTTATTGTACTTAGCCTGTAACTACATGGAACAAGAGGGTAACAAGGAACGCATCTTTACCCAATATTTAAGCAAAAGGTGCAATAGTTTTACTTTTCAGTGCACTTTTGTTAAAAAGATTAGTGTATAAATGCATAGATATACCCTGTAATTTTTTTAAAAGCCAGTATAGTATGTATTGGTATTATTACAAAAAGGTGTGCAGTCTATGTATTTTACAATACAAGTATTCTACAATAATTAAAGTATTTTTTTTTTATTCTCCTGGTTGTAACCCATTTATTCCCCAAACTGTACATATTGTTTCCATACTTACATGTAAGTACTTTATAGGTACACTATAATTACCGAAAGCGTTACCAGGATTTTTCAATATTTTCCATTTCTATATTTGAAGACATACTGCTTACGTTTAAGATGTTGCCAATACATCCATATTCTACATTTCAGCATCTACACATGTGTACAAAAAATTATGTTTTTGTATCTGTTAGGAGTACACACATATAAACAATGAGACCAGGCTGTCAAATCAATTATTATTTATAACATAACATAACATAACATAATGATCAATTATTTGTATCTGACAAAATGTCCAAATCAGTGTACCTTAATTCTTACCTAAAGCCTTCGATTATCAGCATGGATGTATTTATGTGATTGAGATCTACTGAATAAAGAATACAGTCCAATGTCCTGCTCACAAAAGGAAGACATATCAGAGTCAAAATCAGGCAGGCTGAATGAAAGAGAGTTCTGGATGCAGTGGGGGTCCTAACAGCCATTGACACTGATTGGGCATGGCAGGTGCAGTTAATGACATGGGCTGTGTATGTCCTGCTCTGATTGAGGTGAGAGAGAGTAGAAGGAAAGAGAGGAGAGATGAGTGCTGACTTATAATCAAACCCTAATCAAATGGCAAAAAAAACAAAACAAAAAAACAAAACACAGACATATTTTTCACGCAAAAATACACACACAGATTTCACACGCACACAAACAGAAGTACATGCATCCTATCCAATCATATCCCTTCTCTACCACCCCCACCAGCACTGATATGGTGATTCGTGGAGGCCACAGATAAACCACTCAGACCATGAGGATGATAATGGCAGATGCTGCCGAGACTCAAATTCAATCAGCAGTGGGCTGTCAACGTGGATGAGCTTAAGAGTGAAACACGCTTGCTGACGTACATTAAAGACACATCAGCTAAAGTATGACAAAAACAGCCCTGGATTTGGTTTGCCCAATCATGACACACTGCCACTCAAAAGTTTTGGATAAAGAATATATATATATATATATATATATATATAAACAGAATTATAGATAAACACAAAACGTTTATTTAGCAAAGGCACTTTAAATTGATCAAAAAATACATTTATGAACTTAACACATAGTTTTTTTTTTTTAAAAAGTTCTATTTATAATGAATGCTGTTCTTTTAACCTTTATATTCATTAAAGAATCCTAGAAAAAAAATCACATTTTCCACAAAAATACTAAGCAGCACAACTGTGTTTAACATTAATATTAATAAGAAATGTTTCTTTAGCAGCAAATCAGCATATTAGAATCATTTCTGAAAGATCATGTGACACTACATACTGGAATAATGGCATTCAGAGGAATACATTACATTTTAAAATATATTACAACAGAAACCAGTTAATTTAATAATATTTCACAGTATTACTCTTTTTACTGCATTTTTTATTAAATAAACGAAGCCTTGGTGAAATTAAGAGACTAATTTAAAAAAAAAAAAAATGTTTCCAAACATTTGACCGGTGCTGTATATTTTCTTTTTTATATTTTCTAAAAATGTGTAGGAATGTCACCTACATTGCTAGAAAGTTTTCTGTGGGTTAAAAAAGAGGGTAAAGTTTAAGAAACAGAAGGCTGACGGGGAAACAAGGGGGGTTCACTGACAATGGCTGAGACCCTTGTCTCTTCACGAGATGAATACCAGTCCAGGCAGTGTGCTGATGTGCTCCAGAAGGCTCATTATAACGCACAGCCCATACGTTGCCCTGACATATCCATTATTTATTAACGTATGGACTAGGGAACCAGGCCACCATTCAAGATTGCAATCCTTTGGAGGCAATTCTGACAGGTTCTTTCAGAAATAAATAAATAATCCTTCACTTCTTCCTTCCTTCATGGCTTATGCGCCAAACACAAGAATAGCTCATATGCTCAGACTGTTTTTGCTGCAGAACCTGTAAACATATTTCACATGCTTTCACTGCTCAACATAAAAACCCTAGAATTGTGACAGACCGTTATATTGTCCAGGCCCATTAATCCAACTCATATTTTGAATAAATATCATGCTTAATAAATGTTGTTTATTTCAGCAAATGTGTACATCTCACATGCAATTATTAAACAAGGCATGGTAAGTACTGTATTTTACCATTCAGTATTTTATTATGGTAACGATATTAACGATGCTACAGTTATTAATACTGTAAATTCTAGAAAATAGTTTAAATCATATATTATTCATTCTCAAATGGTGGGTTCAGACCCAACAAATATGTTGCAGGTGTCAGCACACCAGGATTACAAACATGCAAATAATAAGATGCAACTAACTATATAATCATGACATGTGCATAGCTGCCATAAAAAGGATAGTTCGAATTTTTAAAACATCTTCTAAAATACTTTATAAAATGGATAGTTCTGGTCCTTGATTCTGATTGGTTGAACCGTGTTCCGTTGTAAATTAATCAACAAACATACACCTGTGACTGCATTACATTAGTATTACTGCCATTTATGATTCTTGGTGCATGTGTTGCTTGGCAACCTCTTTGGAACTACATTGATTGGCGGAGGAATACATCTGTTATAACGTTATTTTTTTGTTTCTGGTGTTTATTTTTATGAATAAGAATTACTAATATTAATATTTTTATGGAGTAGCCATTTTATAAAAGCCGTGTTTTACAGTGAATTTAGAACAGCTAAGGGGGTTTTAGGCTAAGGGTTTTTCTTATTGCTTTAATCAGCTCTTTAAAAGCACTTTGCATTTCATTTTGCCATTTAAAAAAAATTCAAAATATTGTGAAATTAAATATCTCACAAAATATTAATATTTATATTTAACATTTGATGTCAAATTATGTAATGCATGAGTTTAAAACAAAAGACTGATTAATTCAAGAATTATGAATTATAAATTGGTAATAAAATTGTTTTCAGACGTATAAATTGTTTTCAACTCTAATTCCATTTGGATGAGCTGCATTTGAAGCCAGTCAAATAGTAAGTACTGTATATGCACAAAATACGCACACGTGAACGCATAATTTGAAAAACTATATTAGTGCATCAACGGGTTGTTAAATGTTAAATATTCTGTATTTTCATACTAATTAGTGTATAAATAACGTAAAGCAGTCATGCTCACTGATATGCAGATCTGCATTACTATCTATTATGAGATAAAAAGTAGCAAAATCTCCAGTATTGTCGTATTACTATGCAGCTAATGTATAATAATATATGTTATATATGTTATACTGACCATCCTATCATTAAACTGTTTTATATCAGTATGTATTTATAATGTATTTTATTTTTCAAACTGTATTTTTATCAGTATTAAGCTGTCCATCAGCCACCATGCTCTCTAAAAATCGCTACTCAGTCACACTCTAACATCACATTGTTGTCTTACTGTTAGTCAAAACAGCCGAAATTTTTCATCGCTTTGTAATGATAAAAGCTATCTGTGTTCAAATTAAACTCTCCAAGAAAGTAACCCTGATTCTTTATTGCAGGCAAAAACAGAGGACGACATAATAACAGAAAGAGAGGAAAAATTCAACAGATTCAAGCAGTTCGGGGCTGCTCTCCAGACAGAGAAAAATAAAGTTTCTCTGGTGCAGTCAGCCCAAACTGATGTGTTATATATTGCCTGTCACTCTATTCTACGGGAATATTGGGGCGTTGCTTAGCTCAAACCTGGAAGGTACAGCAATCCATCACCAACATTCACAGGAGGAGATCTCATCTCAGTCTTGGTAGCCAATATCCCAGCCGTTGAGTGCCACATAATAGGGATCCGGTTCAAGGCTGTTTCAAACACCACTCATCTATAACTTCCACATTCTGCAGTTAAATGCTTTAGCCTTACATTGCAATGCCTTCATTTAAACAGAATGAATGATTAAAAATAAAGGCAATCATTCAAAAACATTGCTTGTACTAAAATAACTTATTTTTTATCTCATCCCTGCTGAAAAATCCAACATTGCTGGTCACCAGCACACCAGCATAAGGTATGTTTTGCATGCTGGGACCAGCACGGGATGCTGGTTGCTGGTTTTCTGGATTACAGCATGGGATGCTGTTTTCTTGGTTGCTGGTCCCCCAGCATGGGATGCTGGTGTGCTGGTGGACCAGCATAAGGTATGTCTTGCATGCTGGGACCAGAATTTGTTGTCTTTTGGGTGCTGGTATGATCCCAGCAAGACCACAACTGCTTATGGTTATGCTTTTATTAAACATTTTCTTGGTTTTCATATGTTTTGCAATTACACAAACTCTTTTAAACTGATCGTAACTGATTTGTGTACAGATCTCTTGAAACAGGAGACAATTCATTTGTTGCTTTGAAAAGTTTTTCCAGTTTCCTGGATTAATTATGTTATCATAACTAAACAATAGGACAAGAGGAAGCAAAAGAAGTGACAAAGTTATAATCATATGATTTATTAAACCTATGACCTGTAAACCTCTCCAACGATTCTATGGCTGACGAGGGTGACCTGCAAGTGGATGACAAGGATTATTCTCCTACTGTTCCTGCAACGAGTGCTCTTCTGGATGAGCAGAAGATGGTTGATAAGGGTGACAATCATGTAGATCCTAAGCCCTCTCAACCACCCTACCCCCTGTATGCAGAGCTGTTATGGAGTGCGAAACCGGCAGGCTAAAGCTGACTTGGCTTGACGAACGGTTTCTACCCAGCCATAGGCCACCAGCTCATGTGAGGTTTCGATTCCCTCCTGATCTTCACAAGAAGATCGAGAGGGCATGGAAGAGCCCATACTCTGCCCGACATCAGCAGGGTAGTTTCGCTGATGTCGAGGGGATCGCAGACCATGGGTATGTGTCGATGCCACTCATTGACGAGACGTTTGCTAACTATCTCGTTTGCTAACTATCCCACGACACTGAGAGCTCCAACCCTGCCATCCAAACCGATAAAGACAACAGCGTGTTTGAATGGCAGAGCATACACGGCAGCGGGTCAGCCCGGTGGTGCTCTGCACACCATGGCGGTACGAGGCCGACCTGCTGCAGAATCACGACCAGGGGGCATAGATGTCCCCCGAGGCAGTCATTGAGCTGCACCAAACCACAGATCTTGCCCTCTGGTCCACCAAACAACCTGCTGCCGTGATCGGTCGGTCTATGGCAGCGATGGTGGTCACGGAGAGACATCTGTGTTTAAACCTGACCGACATCGGGGAGAAAGAGAAGGCCTTGCACTCTGAACTCTTCAGCACCTCCGTGGAGGTTGGGATGTTCAAGGAGGCGAATGCACGCTCAGCTGCTTTTAGGACTTGGACATGCTGCTGAGATCCAGGTCCACGCCCAGGCAGATGGGAGGGCCTGGCCCTTCATGGTCCGAGGACCGTAGACTGGGCCAAAGAGCCAGTGTCGCCACTCATGCACCCCATCCATGGAGGAGCAGGGCGCAGAAGAGGTGTGACTCCTGCAAAAAGAGGAATCTGAGGGAGGTTATCCAGCACAAGTGCACACAGGGCCCTATTTTAACAATCTGAAACGCAAGTGTCAAAGCGCAAAATGCAAGTAACTTTGTGGGCGGGTCCCGGCGCTGTTGCTATTTTCCCGGCGGGATAAATGCCTCTTGCGCCTGGTGCAAATCTAAAAGGGGTTGGTCTGAAGTAGCTTCATTATTCATAGGTGTGGTTTTGGCGTAACGTGAAATAAACCAATCAGAGCGCCATCCAACATACCCTTTAAGAACAGGTGCGCATGTAGCATGACGGATTGTTATTATAACGGCGGGTTTACCAGGCGCGCGCCAGGAGAGTTCACAGCCGGTGAGACCGGCGTTCTTGTCAGGGCAGTTAAAAGACAGAAAAAAGACGTTGTATGGGGATGGGAGAAACCCTCGCACATCAGCGTCGGTTAAACATTATATACGTATGTTTCTTGCCACTATTGGGCAAACAGGTCTGATCCTTTAGTAGCCTATGAGTACAATTTGTCAGGGTTCTGCCCTGGCAGCTTTGTCTGTGTTGTCTTTGTTTCATGTCTCTATGTTTGTGTTGTGCTTAAACTTGTGGTTTTGTTTGTGTTTGCCATGTGCTTCTTTGTTCCTGCCTCCTTGTTTCCCAGTACCACGCCCTCTTGTCTAGTTGAGTCCTCATTTGCCTGAGTGTCACCTGTTCCTCGTGTTCTCTGCTCCCTTGTTTGAGTCCTCGTTTACCTGAGTGTGTACACCTGTTCCTCTTGTTCTAAGCTCCCTTTATACAGTATGTGTGCTCTTTCCCTCATGTGTTTGCCAGTTCGTTAAACGTTGTACTACTGTGCACTTCTGTGCAACATAGTGTTTCTTGTTTCTAGAGTTTTCTGTGATTTTTTTGTAGAAGTACTTTGTGCTTTAGTTCTGCCATCAGTCCTGTTTGTCTAATCTTCTGTGTCTCCAGTCCTGCTAGCAGAGCTCCCCTGGCAGCTAACACTCTCAGCTTTGGAGAAAACCTGGTGCTGGGCCTGTGATCCATGTGTGCCTTGCTGTTGCACTTGCAGTTTCCCGTCTGGTTACTGGTGGTAGCCTCAGGGCTCATACTATTCTGCCATTGCTACTCTCCAGCCTACAGACATCTTGTGCAACTATCAACGGCATCTCGGCAAGCTTCAACCCCTGTCTGCTGTTTGTCAATAAACCTGTTAATTCACATTCTGCATTTGAGTCCTCCTTCAGAGACCCGTGACAGAACGAACCGGCCAATTCAGGACTCAGCAGAATGAGCATCAAGATCCTGCCACCTGCTAACTTCAAGGAGAGGATGGCTCGTCATCGTGGTCTCACTTCCCTTCGCCAGGATGGCTTTGAGGTTGGGGGTTTTGCTCAATTCTGCTGGACCACGTCTGTGGGGTTAGATTATAATGATGCTGCTCTCAAGGATATATTTAACTCCTGCCTGGATGACCCCTTGCCTGCATGGGAGATGGATTCTCTCCGTATTCTGGATTTCTGGGGTTTCTCTAGGTACCTTGGTGATCGCAGTAAGTGGGGATTGCCACCAAGTCCACCAGAATCTGCTGTCAACAACCACCCTGCCCTTCCTCACTTGTCTCGTCACATCTATGATCCTCCTCTGACTTGCACTGAGAGACTAAGACTCAGACGGAAAAGGGCAGTTCAGTCCACCACAGCTACCCCAGAGTCAGTCAAACCAATCACCATCATCTCTCAGGCATCCAGGTCAGTCCCAGTCACTTTAAGAACTGAGTCAATAGCTGTTGTTCAAGACACAGTCAAATCAACCTCTGTCTTCCCTCAGTACTCCTCCCTGACTACTACGTCAGTTCCAGCCATCTCTGAGTCTGCCGATTTAACCTCTGTTTCCCCTGTAACAACCCAGAGTTTACCTGTTACTTTAGAGCCTGCCAGATCTGTTTCAGTCAGTGCTGAATTGATGAAGGTCACTGCTTTTCTGCCTGGGTTGGCCGAGTTAGCTGTTGATACTACAGAAGCAGCCCAGCAAGCAGTATCAGCTCGTCGAAATAGGAAGAATAGTAGAAAGGCTCGCACTGAACAGTCTATGTTTCTCCTTTCCCAGGCTCCAGTTGTTCCTGAGACTATTACGTCAGTTCCAGCCATCTCTGAGTCTGCCGATTTAACCTCTGTTTTCCTTGTAACAACCCAGAGTTTCCCTGTTACTTCAGAGTCTGCCAGATCTGTTTCAGTCAGTGCTGATTCAATGAAGGTCACTGCTTTTCTGCCTGGGTTGGCCGAGTTAGCTGTTGATACTACAGAAGCAGCCCAGCAAGCAGTATCAGCTCGTCGAAAGAGGAAGAATAGGAGAAAGGCTCGCACTGAACAATCTATGTTTCTCCTTTCCCAAGCTCCAAGTCCAGTGGTTCCTGAGGTATCTAGTCCAGTGAAGTCAATTTCTAAGCCGTTGACTAGTAATGTTATTTCCTCTGAGACAATCTCTACCAGTCCTGTCATGTTCACTGAAGCCAGTCCCAAGATGCCTGTTGTCATTGCTGCAGATGCCTTCACTGAATGTTTAACAAGCCTTGTCAAGATCCTAGAGATTACTGCCAAGCCTGCCATGTCCACAGAATCCGAGCCCGCCGCTGTGAAGGCGGTCCCCGAGCCCGCTGCTGTGAGGGCGGTCCCCGAGTCGTTGCTGTGAAGTCGGTCCCCGAGGTCACTGCCGCTTCAGAGAGGGCGGTCCCCGAGCCCGCCGCTTCAGAGAGGGCGCTCCCCGAGCCCGCCGCTTCCGAGAGGGCGGTCCCCAAGCCCGCCGCTTCCGAGAGGGCGGTCCCCGAGCCCACCGCTTCCGAGAGGGCGGTCCCCGAGCCCTCCGCTTCAGAGAGGGCGGCCCCCGAGCACTTCGCTTCAGACAGGGCGGTCCCAGCACCCACTGCTGAGAGAACAGTTTCTGAGCCAACTTCAGAGAGAGCTGTTTCTGAGCCAGCTTCAGAGGAAGCAGCTCCTGAGTCCGCTGCTCCAGAGAGTGCAGCCCAGGAGAGCGCTCCCGAGTCGGTCCCCGTGCTCGCCAGCGCAGCCCAGGAGGGTGCTCCCAAGTCGGTCCCCGTGCACGCCAGCGCAGCCCAGGAGGGCGCTCCCGAGTCGGCCCCCGTGCACGCCAGCGCAGCCCAGGAGGGCGCTCCCGAGTCGGTCTCCGTGCACGCCAGCGCAGCCCAGGAGGGCACTCCCGAGTCAGTCCCCGTGCTCGCCAGCGCAGCCCAGGAGGGCGCTCCAGAGTCAGTCCCCGTGCTCGCCAGCGCAGCCCAGGAGGGCGCTCCCGAGTCAGTCCCCGTGCTCGCCAGCGTAGCCCAGGAGGGCGCTCCCGAGTCAGTCCCCGTGCACACCAGCGCCGCCCAGGAGGGCCCAGTCCCCGTGCACGTCAGCGCCGCCCAGGAGGGCGCTTTTGAGTCAGTCCCTGTCCCTGATTTCAAGACGTTCACCAATCTTGCCAGTCCTGTCTTTGCACCCTATCCTATCAAGCCCAGTTGGAAGTCCAGACCAGTTAGGCCAGTTACCTCCAATCAAGTTCCCATTCCTCCCATCCCACCTTCTGCGTTTCCTGGTTATGGTTTCCCTAAGTCGACACCTCCGTTGTCAGCCTTGAACTTTTTTCCCAGTTCTGTTTCCACCTGTCACATTCCTCCCTCTGTTTTCCCTGGTCAGTTTGGGACTTCCATGTTTACACCCCACCCACCCCCCATCTGTTGCCTCCGTAGACTTCTTTGCCTGTTTTGGACGCCTGGAGGCGTCCATTAGAGGGGGGGGGGGTACTGTCAGGGTTCTGCCCTGGCAGCTTTGTCTGTGTTGTCTTTGTTTCATGTCTCTATGTTTGTGTTGTGCTTAAACTTGTGGTTTTGTTTGTGTTTGCCATGTGCTTCTTTGTTCCTGCCTCCGCAAAAAGCACCACGATGTCTCGGGCTGAGCAGAGACTTCTAAACTTCATTTTATTCTGGTTTTTGAATTACACTCCCTTGTAGCCAGAGCATTGCTATGGTTCACTGCCAGCTTCGCAGTCCCTCAGGTTGAGGGACCTAAAGGCAAGTGTCCAGAGGCTCTGTCTTTGGACAGACAGGAAGTGGTCAGACTGAAGTGTCTACAGTATGTAAGTGACACCAGGTCAGGCAGCCCTGGTGGTATTTCGGGTGGTACGTCCCCAAATAGTGACTGGCTGGGGTTTCTTCGGGTTCCCTAGCCACATTCCCTAGAAGGGACCCCTTCTAATTTGAAGTTGCAGTCCTAGGCCCTTGAGTAAACCCAGGTAGGCCATTAAACTATGTTTATAGAGGTTTCCTGTGGACTTGGGCTATGACCGTAGGGAATGCTGTCACTGACAGCCCAGACCTCTAGTCCAGTCCTGTATGAAGTCCAGTCCTGGGTGAACTACAACAGCATGCAAGTTTTTATTTATTTTTATCCAGCTTTATCATGTGGTGTGGTGTACAAGAGAACAACAGATAGAGTTTGAAGCTGCTCGCTTAAAAGATCTTGCTAGCCTCTCAATCAACCAATTTCAAAACGGTTTTCACAGGATGAATATTGAGTTTGTAAGCTTTTGAAGGATACCTAATCTATGATGATTACTAAAATATGTCATATGAAAAAAAAAGAAATAATTAAAGAGTGCCAGTAGTCCAGCTAACAGGACTTGACAGGTAATTAAATCATTTTTTCTCAAAATTCCATTTCTGAAAATCATAGCGATCAGCCAACTTCAAATAACCACAAATTTTGTTACAGACAAACTATAAAATAAATAAAAATTTGGAAAGGGCTTGAACCCAGATTTAATAGGGTCTCAAAACCTGTAATTTGTCAAATTTCACCATGTGGTGGGTTTTCCCAGTTCGCATCACATATTGTCGCAATTTTGTCGTTCAACCACATTGGTTGATGTTACATGACGGAGTAATAATTTTAATTTTAATTAATCAGTTTAATCAGAAGTGCTTTAGATTTTTTTCTATAAATTACGGATATGGCATCTGAGGATTAATTCTCATATTTCTCAGTTATTTTGCTTTATTTTCAGATTCAATCACAGGCTCGCTCTTATAGAGCATGTACACACATTAAATCTTACTGAATGTCAGCTAGCTTATTTTGCTCAAGATAAGGATTTATTAGATCCACATGTTATACAAACAAAAACTTAAGCTTCTAACTACAGGTTGAGATCTGTTGTTCCAAACACACAACTTTGCGATGCTGTTAGCGAATGTTCATTGAAACTATGGTTTCGGAAAACCCAGACTCGTTGAACTATGCTGATAATGACAGAACTTGTGACCATATGAGGCTAACGATACTTTCGTGAAACACACCCTTATGAAAGAAAAATTTTACCAATATCTTACTTGAAATATATTGTAATATATTATTTTCCTTTCCATTTTCCAATATATTATATATTGGAAATACATGAAGTAATATATTGATGATACATATGAAGAGTTCAGATGCAAAAGCCTCTAAGTGCCATTTGAAATTTTCTTCTAGAATAATCATTTTTATCAAGCTTGCATATTTAAGTTCAGTGATTTCACTTAAATGGCAATGATAATTACCTATTAATTGTTATTTAAGTGAAATCACTGAACTTAAATATACAAGTTTGATAAAAATCATCATTAAAGAAGAAAATTTCAAATGGCATTTAGAGGCTTTTGCATCTGAACTCTTCATATATTATACAATATATTATACAATATAAATATATTGTAATATATTGCAAAATATACAAATGATTGCCGCTTTAAATATATTGAAATATATGGTTAATGAATATATAATATATGTAATTATACATCCCAAATATGTGCAATTTTATATTTATTAATATCCACCATAATGTATTACAATTTGTATGGGATAATGTATTGGTAATATATGTAAAGATATAAGGTCCCATGCATATTCAATATGGTAGAATAAATTTCAATGTATATATATATATATATATATATATATATATATATATATATATATATTAAATTATATGGAAATATATAAATAAAATATTTAGATATGTGTTCCATATATTTTAAATATATGTACAATTATATGGAATTACATGCATACATATATGTATAGATATGTGTTCAATATATTGTGGAATATATTTTAAATAAATGTACAATTATATGGAAATATCTGCATATATGTAAAGATATGTGTTCAATATATTGTGGAATATATTCTAAATAAATGTACAATAATTATATGGAAATATATGCATACATATAGACGAATCCGGCAAAACTGCCAGAAGTACGCGGGCGCCATTACTGAGCTGTTGCTGGGTAGTGTTGCGCCATTGCCTCCTATTGTTTTAGTTGCAACTTGCGTCCACTGGTATAAACAGCCCGCGATTTACGACTGTCACTAATTTTACAACTTTTATAATGTCGAGTGGGAAAACATGTTCCATTATAAATTGTTTCAATGGCCGCAGTAAAATTTCAATTTGGAAGAGAAAACATTGTGAGCTACATAAAATACCCGACTAAAAGGGTCGACTGCCCCTGTCTGGTGCCAAACGGTTCTGCTGGTATTATTAAAGGTTTAAAATAACAAATTAAAGCCACAATATGTATTTTTTCTGCTTTAAAAATAGCAAAAATAACTGTATCTATGTTATATATTTCTATTAGATGTGTACTTACATTATCCCGACAGTTTCCACCAACTTTCAAATACGGAGAAATTTATAGTTTAATTCGAAGACACGGGACGTTTTCCTATTTCCGTTTCGTCGCCCGTCTATGCCGTCATATAACCTTTGACTCCTCTATTTTCTCTAACTTCCTTGCGGAACCAGGCGAAACCGTCAAACACAAAGGGGAACACTGGACTACCGTCAATAAAGCAAAGAAAATGACGAAGAAAAAAAAGCAGTACGTATTTTTATGTGTGTAAATCACGTGCCCGCTCACGAGCGCTCACTCTTAACAGACACACTGTCCCCAGTGCTGCTCGCGCATGAAGCGCTCCCCGTTCACAGTAACCGGTTCGTCTCATTCAAATCAGCCAACTGTTGCTGTTAGCGAGCCGCGCACATTGAATACTCTTATGAGTCAGGCTGCGAATGTACGTGCCCGCTTCAGCTCTCTCATGCTTACTAAATAAACGCCTTTCCTCCGGCGCCGCGCACTCACTATATTCCCTTTAGCCTTTAGCACATAGTGGATGCATAACTCAAACCCAGTCAAACGTTTGACTGCAGTATCTTTATAGTATCTAAGCAGTATGTGCTTTATAATCCGGTGCGCCCTATAAATGAAAAATGTTCTAAAATAGGTCATTCATTGAAGGAGCGTAATATAAATATTTATATTCGTCTACTGCGGTCTGTATTATAGTTATGGACCACGATTACGCTTTGCCTGCACGTTCTGCTGCTACAGCCAGCTCAGTAAAGCTCAAACGTACGGGTGAAAAATATGACCCGAGAAGGGTTTGGGACAGGAGAAGCATGACACAGGTAAACATTGGCGTTGCATTTAAAGCTTCTCAACAAGCTAAATCTACAGAGAGATGCCGTATATCCGTATATTTTGTGAAACGATGATGTCATGCCATGAGCTGAGCTGGTTGTCATTGACAGCGACAACAACTCCCGTGAGCCCACGCTCTTTCCCGACGTCATCAAAGTACGTCTTTTGTTATTATTTTAAATGAGTGACCCCTGGTGGCCAAAAATTTCATACTGTACGTTTAAATTAAATATAATGCAGTTTTTGTTAAAATAACAATTATTTAAATGACATAATAAATATGTAATATAGTGCTCACCAATCGCAAGCACTTTAATAAACAAACAAACAAACAAACAAACAAACAAACAAACAAACAAACAAACAGGTAAACCAGGGTAAGTGACAGAACACTCAGAACAACAACAAACATTACAACAAGAACTCACAAGGACTGAACTAGCCCTGTTTACACGAGAACGCTCGCGGGTGAAAACGTAAAAATATTTTGATTGGATTGCCTTTCGTTTACATGGCGATGGCGTTTTGGAGGCTTAAAAACGCAAAAAAGTGAAACCACCCTCCAGAGTGTAAATCTTAAAAACACACCCCAGCCGCGTTCCCGTGTAAAGGGTAAAAACGCTTAAGTCTGCATGACAGTGAAGGTTGTACGCAGGCGCGTGGACTTGGTGTTGTTGTGTGGCAGTGCTTCACATTGCCACCAAGCCACCCGGAGTGCATACTACATTGAATTTCACACACTTTTGCGTCACCGTATGCACGCGGATTTCCCTCCCAAAACGCTCGTCTAAACGCAGAATAAAAAGTGATAACGCAACGCCACTTTTGCGTTTTCTCTTCAGAGTTGTTTCCGTGTAAACATAACCTAAAACACAGGACTTAAACACAAGCCCAGCAAGATAACAAGGGGGCATGGTTAAACTGAAACACTTGTGAAGACTAATCAACATAATGGGGAACAGAACATGGGACAAGACACACGGCAGGATCACATTACAAACAGGGAATCACATGACAGACAAGAACAAGCAACAAGACAAAACCAACACCGTGATACATACAATGTATGTACATATACAGTGATATAGTATTAAAGGGTTAGTTCACCCAAAAATGAAAATTAAGTCATTAATTACTCACCCCCATGCTGTACCAACCCCGTAAGACCTTCGTCTTATTTATAATTATAAATTAATGACTTAATTTTCATTTTTGGGTGAACTAACCCTTTAAGTACATGTAACATCTAAAATATATGAATACTTAATAAATATTCAACCTGCAATAGGCCTATATGTGAAAACCTTTATACCACATATTAACACAGACTAATGGGTAATCTATCAAAAGCCACCTTTATTTTTTTAAATCAGGCACAGATACTAAACCCAATTTGAGGTTGAGCTAAAACCACAAAACGTCTTGCCTATGGTTAGACAAAGAAAATGTGATTGACTACATTTATTAACAGTGCAACATTTTTAAAGAGTGCAATTGAACAGAAAATATACAAATTATACAATATAAATTAAAGGAATTTCAATGACCAATGTCTATTTCAATCTTTCAGCAGTGGTGTTATGAAATATAAATAAAATATCTATAAACAAAATGCACAAATAATAAGGAATAAATAAATATTTTATTATTTATTACAAACATTCAAGGACCTTTGGGAACTGTGGAAAAGCATATATGTTTCAATAAACTAATTTGTATAATGCAGTTGCAGTAATTATTTGTCAATTATTAAAGATATATATATATATATATATATATATATATATACAAATGTCTGAGATTGTCTGCTATATTTTAGTTATATTTATATTGAAATGTATTCTACCATATATTGAACATACATGGGACCTTATATCTTTATTACCAATGCATTATCCCATACAAATTAAACAAATTGTATTCAATCTCTATAGATTGTTCAATCTCTGCTTCATTCCTGCCTGCATCGTAACAGAATGTGGATGTCCTCAATATATATTGATATATGTACAATATATGTACATATATTTCGATATAATTTTACATATATTTAAAATGTATTCCACAATATATTGAACACATATCTACATATATGTATGCATATATTTTGATATAATTGTACATATATTTAAAATATATTCCACAATATATTGAACACATATCTACACATATATGTATGCATATATTTTGATATAATTGTACATATATTTAAAATATATTCAACAATATATTGAACACATATCTATACATATATTTTATTTATATATTTCCATATAATTTCACATAAATATATATATATATATATATATATATATATATATATATATATATATATATGTATATATATATAGAAATGTGTATGCACAAAGTATATGTAAAAAAAATATAGTGCCCTTTTTGGTCTTGATTGCAATACATCTATCAATATATATATATATATAGATATATAGATATATATATGAAGAGTTCAGATGCAAAAACCTCTAAATGCCATTTGAAATTTTCTTCTTTAATGATGATTTTTATCAAACTTGTATATTTAAGTTCAGTAATTTCACTTAAATAACAATTAATAGGTAATTATCATTGCCATTTAAGTGAAATTACTGAACTTAAATATACAAGTTTGATAAAAATCGTCATTAAAGAAGAAAATTTCAAATGGCATTTAGAGGCTTTTGCATCTGAAGTCTTCATATATATATCAATATATATATATATATATATATATATATATATATATATCAATATATATATATATATATATGGACTATGCATATATTGCAATATATTGGACAATATAAATATTAAATCCTATACTGTATATGGGAATATATTGCATGGGATAATGCCTGCTGAAAAATCCGACATTTCTGGTTACCAGCATAAGGTATGTATATATATCATAATAATATATCACATGGTATTCCAATATACTGCAATTCGTAAGGGCACCCCAAAACTCTGTCTGTTTGTCTGTCTATCTATCTATCTATCTA
This sequence comes from Pimephales promelas, assembly GCF_016745375.1. Next base: position 19,477,613 of record NW_024121100.1, read on the forward strand.
TCTATCTATCTATCTATCTATCTATCTATCTATCTATCTATCTATCTATCTATCTATCTTCTGTTTACAGAGCTTGGGCTTGTCACAGAGACACAGTGATAACTGTTGAGTGGAATATTCTATGTTGAATTCCAAATGTAAATTCCTACAGCACCTTTAACTTGAACTTGAAGTAATGTCTTATTTACTTATAACACATAATGGTTGATAGCTTTTGATAGCTTTAGGAGTGTAACACAGTTATCAGACCACAGAGCAATGAAAGAAAAGTGGAATTACTTATTTACTGCAAGAAAGCATGTATTCAGACAAGGACAGAGAAGCAGAGAAGAGAGCAGTTAGGAAATGCAATATCCATGCTGTCTTCTGAGTACAAATTTGATCTTGTAAGAAAAATAAAGAACTAGAAAAAAAGTACATCTGGAGGTCATGGAATATGTTTTCCCTCACACAATAATCTACAAAGATAGAAATCAAGGAGAACTGATACAATCAAGCTGGAGAATTCATTAAATGCATTTACCAGTTTAATTTTAGACAGACTGGGTAGGTACATGTAATTAGCACAAGGCGAATAAATAATAAAAAATATTTAGTTTTAGTTTTAATGTATTTATTTGTTAATCTCCAAAGAAAGTACACTGCACACATGTGCCTTATGGAGACACATTCACATGGTTTCTTACAATAAATACCAGAAAAAAAAATATTGGTCAAGTGTTAAGTGCTTGCTATCATGCTATAGTGACACAAAATCAATTCTGGTTTTTGTCATCTCTTACGGTAAGTATTCCCGTCCTTCTCGTCCTCTAAAAATGACAATACGATAAAATAACATTTAATTAATATATTAAAAATAATAATAATTAAATAAACACACTGCATTCCAAAGTGGCACCACATTTTATAAAAACACATAAATATTTTTAATTTCTTCCAACCAAAAATTCCGTTTTATGATGAATACATCTCTATTATAATTTTAATGTTCCACAGCATTCAGTGTCTCTAAACACAGTCTTCCCTGAAGAAGACCATCCTCCATGTAAGCTTTCTGTAAGGGCACTTCTAAGAGCACATTATTTCGTACAGACCACAACCCCATTAACAGAGATAATAAAGGGATAGGCAAGCGAGAAACTGGGAAATGGAGTTGATGTCACTGTAAGCTGTTGATCTACATCAAGAAAATTAAGATTTTTAGAAGGAGGAGAAGTGACTTAAGTAGAGAAGGTTCAAGACAGGATGGTGAAAGAGTGAGAGAAAGACAGTGGCAGCAGGGTGCTTTCTAAGGGCTCTCAGGGGACATTTTGTGGAAAGCTTCCCTCCCTGTGGCGGCCCGCAGGCCTTTAAAGAATGGCAGCGGGACGTCAGTCACTGGCATCGGCACAGGAGAGTGAGTGAGAGCAGCATAGCGATGAGCCATGTGGGTGTATCAGTACAAGGGCTAAGCAATCTGAACAGATTGCCTGTTCTCTGAAATGTTAAATCAAAATGCAAAACAGGAGTTGACCGGTCTTCCTCTCTTAACAGATTCACCAGCATATGTGTGGACAGCTTCTTGTGGCTCACTAATATTTAAAGGGTAACTAAACACCAAAACAACTTTTTTTAGTTAATGATCTGTAAGAATGGAGCTTCATAAATGCTGTTCATTGATTCGAGTACATTTTTTGACAATTGAGTATAAAGTGTTTTGATTTTCAAATATATGGTGTAAAAACGTCTAAGTGCTGCCCTCTTCAGGTTCAACGGAAAGGTTCTTGCAGTAGGGGTACTTTCTGACGTAGGGAACTCTCAGACGCCACTCTGTCACGCCCTTGGTGCGAGCTCACCACGCCCTTCGCAGCCCCTGGTATAAAAGCATCTGGTTCCGTCAAAACTACTGTAGCGAGTCAGGAGTTGGATTTATGAGTATTGAAAACGATCAGGATAGCATAGCCTATATTAGCATCTAGTTAGCATAGCATTTATATAGTTATTTAGATTATTTAGATTATTTTTGAAAACGATCAGGATAGAGTATTGTTGCATCTATTTAGCATAGCATTATATAGATAATTTAGATTATTTTGTGTAGCTAGTAGCATAGTACAGTTAGGATAGCTTCAAGTTAGCATAGATTTATCAGTGTTTAGTACAGTGATCAGGATAGTAACGGAATAGAGGTGGACATGGGCTTCTCCACACAGCTCCACACGCAGTGCCAAACACTGCTCCTCCTGCATGGACTCCTCCACTGCAGCGGCGTCTTGATGTGAGTGATCATGGATATTTTAATCACAATTTATGGTTAGGATAAAGTTAATCCTCTGGGGTCGACAAACGAGCCGGTGCATTTTGCTGTATTTTTTCACATAGCGGCAGAATATCAATATGAATATATGCCCACAGAGCACGCGCTATTGAGATCAACTCGACGACAAAACTCATCAGATGCCGGTCGCGATGCGGGAGTTAAGACCGCAGTTTGAGCCAGCGGCTCGAATGGATTTGTGTCTACATACAATTCACCCTCATCCACTTCAGGTGAGTGAAGGTGAGGGAGAAAAGTCCTCGACTTCAAATGGCCGCTCTGTTGCAAAGGCAGCTACTTGCGTCACTCCAGTCTCTCTCTATTTTAGAGTCTGACAGCAGCTGTCACTCACGGCGGGTCATTACATCCTACTTCAATGTTAAAAAAACATTCTAAAGTTCTAACATTCCTAAATACGGAATGCATTTAAGATAAATTTAAACTATAAACTATATATACATTTTCATTTAATTGCGATCAATATGTTCAAAATCATAACATTCAGTTTGCATTTAAGTATATAATTTTAAAGTATACAGCCTAATCTAAAGTGTACTTCCTTTTCACAAGGGTATATATCAGCCTTGATCTCATGTGACACAATTTTTCAAATTTGTGAAATTCAATTTTGTGAAAAAGTATGTATTCTTTCATTAGGTTTTTTTTTTTAAGTGTACCAATAACTGAATCAGTAAATGTTACTGAAATGTTCTACAAAATGTATGGAATGTTGGCATGTTATCTATGCCCTTAATGTAAATGTGTTGACTTTCCTCACAAACAGGTCACTGCAATGATGGGGGAACCATTTAACTTCTCAGCCAGAGCTAGCTATCAATTATTTACAGTCACCTGTTTAAAATTTAAAGTGCCACACATTAACGTTCCCAGCACCTACACTTTCACCCTGACCATCCTCCAATGATCCGCCACCCCTCCCCATCCTAGAAACGGCCAATGATAATGAGTTGCTTTCGCCAGTGAACTGGAGATGTTAAATCAAGCCAGGTCAAAGGAGATGGCAGGCGTCACGGTAAGGGCACAGGCCAGGCATGTCTGATTACGTTTCGGTCTTAATTGGTAGCACAAGCAAAAACAATACATTCAGCAACAATGTTGCAGCACATTGTAGAGAAAGCTGGGATTTGGAGCAACAGAATGGTGGAAAATATTTGCTGAAAATAAAAACAGAAACCCAGTAGTGGACAGTACAAATCAGAGTTTTTTTTTTTTTTTTCAGTTCATTCCAATGCATTATTTTACTTCACCACATTTAATAAAAACATTTCGTTCCCAGTTATTTAAAACTGAAGAAATCGCCACAAGCTCTGCGACTTAATAGTGGTGTCTGATTCTTGAACGACCTGATTCTTTTCAGTTAACCTGTTAAATCGGTTCACAAATCGCACTGAACATTGAGCTTGAGTGATGTGTGAAAAGCAAGTTACTAATGCTGAATTTTATGCCCATCCAAAAAATCCAAATTAATGCATTCTTATTTACTTCTGCAGAATTCAAGAAGAAAGAATCATTCAGGTTTATAACGATTATAATTGGAAAGCAATTTTTGGGTGAACTATCACTTAATATTCAAGTCTGTTTCTGTTTGTTGTATTTTGAGCGTGTCATTTACTGTACATATATGTTTGATTTTAATTAAATGTTTGGGAATAAATTATCCAAAAATGGTCCAATTCATAGACAAAACAAAATCTTTAATTTCCTCAAGCAAAAAAAAATCAATAATTTATACAGCATTTAAGATGTGGTACTAAGATAATAATCACTAAGATAAAAAGCCCTGTTGTATTACTAAATCTCTCCTCATGCATTACCATAAAAAACAGCAATTTTTGCTTACATTACACACTATACAGCAGTGTTCATGTTTTCACGGTGACAGAAAATTATCAGTCGCTTCATGTCCTAAACAGATATTGCATGTGACATATTCCTGTAAATAAAATAAAACCAATCAATTTCAAATATAGATCCTGGTTTATGGCCTCATACAGCATATCAACATGTGTAAAAAAAAAAAAATAAAATAAAAAAAATCCAACACAAAACCTGTGCTCAAACTGTCTGACTAACCTGGAGCATTACTGGACCCAAAGCAAGCTCAGGAAATGTTAGAAAAGATAAGATGACTCTGCTAGACTAATCCATTCTGGTGGCAGAGAGAGAGAGAGAGAGAGAGTGAGTAGAGCAGCAGAGCAGTGACACAGGGTAATCCTCCAGGGTCTTGCATTAGCGTGCTAAATTAAAGGCGGTATTAGATTAAATTGGCTCTCCGATTTCAGGGGTGTAAGTAAAATTCTAATTTGCATTTTCCACTGCCGCTTAAGATATAATTAGTTCAGGGTGATTCCCAGGTGCAAAACACTGACAGCAACATCCAGCTGCTTACTGGGCGTTTATCATTTGTTAGCAGCAAAATGTGCAATCAGCTGGGTCTACATATGCGTGTTTGTGGGTTCGTATATGCTTATTTGGAGCAAGTCAATTATAAATTTAAAAAAAATAGTGCATCTTAGTCTGAATGTGTCTACAGATGCTTGTGTAAAGACACATGGTTCTCCTATACTGGTCATTTCACATTTTGGCTCAATATAAATTAATGAAGGAACTGTGTGTGGGCAGAGGATGCAAATCAGTCTAACAGCAAACTCTGATCATACCTCACACATTGAATACAACAACAAAGAGTCTAAAGACCTATCACGAGACAAAAAATAATTAACAAAAAAAACATAACCTTTATTAATAGATGTCATTAGGTTTCTCCTATATTTATTTGATCAAAAAAGACAGTAATAATATGAAGTGGGGTTTTTTTATATATTATGTAATTTATTTACATAATAAATTACATATTATGTAATTTATGGGGGGGGGCGCTAATTTATGGGGGGGGGCGCTAATAAGCTCTGTTGCTTCGGCCCTCTCCTTTTGAGCTGAATGGTTGCAGCTCAAATAAAACAAATAAATAAAATAAAATAAATAAATAAAAATAAAATTTCTATGATGGAAAAGCTGAATTTTCAAGTCATCACTCGCCTTCAGTGTCACATGATTCTCCAGAACTCATTCAAATATGCTTATTGTCAAATTTGAAAACAGTTGTCTTTAATTTAAAAAATATATTTCTTTATAAGAATGTAAAAGTCTTGACTATCATTTGTGATCAAATGATTAGCATTATAAGGATTTACTTAAAATATGAACATATATACAGTTATTATAGTTTTTTGTGTTCCACAGCTCCTCAATCTATATTTCTAGGAATGGTCACTGAGCAAGATATCTACACATTCGTACCCCTTCTAGACCTACTGTACATAGATTCACCTCTGTATCAGTCCATTTACACCTAAAGTAAGTTCATTAACACTTCCACCAAGGAAGTTTGCACTTCAGAACTCAAAACTGTATTCTACAGGACAGAACAATTTTCCACAACCCAGAATCCTATAAAAAAAAATTATTTCTTAATTTAAGATATATAAATACACTTAAGGTGAAGCCGGTCACCTCTGTTCCATGAGAGGCTCCAAATGGAGAAAAAAAAGACATGTTTTCAATCAGTTTTTTAGACCAGAACACATCCCTGTCTGCCACTGGTCAGACAAACTTTCGAGATATTTAAAGACTGAATATTTTGATAGTACTGCGAGAAGCGCTTTTAATGGGAAATCAAACTGTAAATGGTTTACATATTGTCCCTCCATATTACTCTAAGTATATTAAAATCGAAAAATCTACACACTTCACCTTTCACACATGACAACTACATCAACAATGCCTAGTTTGTGATTAGCAACTTGGCGTGTACATTCATGTTAAAGTAATGAGAAAAAAAGTAGTACAACATATACTACTTTATCCTAGCCATTACAACACCAATCACGTGTTACAAACTTTATTCACATGCAACCTTAACCTGAACACAAGTCATCACATTTAAGAAACCTGTATAAAAAAATTATTTTAGGAATTATTTTAGGAAGTATTTCTATGTGAATAAATGCTTAGGTGCCGTTTACACTTGGTTTTTACATTCCTCTCAAAAGCATTTCTTGTTACCACTTGTGATTGTATTTAATTGAATGGAAGGTTACTGAATGTTGGCATCAGACAAGTCTAATGTGCAATTTTTAATCCTTTGTTTTGGTGCATTGATTGCATATTAGGTGAGTAGGCAATTATTTGATGTTGTCTGATTAGCATTAGGACACATTAGCGTTTACACTACAAATATATGTCCCTATGTGTAATTGTGCAAGATCAGATAATGGTGCATTGAAACCTGTTTACACTTGTGTTTTGCACTGTCCACATCACCTCACACAAGACGGATGTTCATGCCTTGTGTAAACAGAGCCTTTGTTCGCTGAACTAAATGCTTTCAAGAAATATATCCTCTATTTGCCAACTCTCATGCAAACATACACACCAATAAACCCAAATTTGTATTTTTAAGGTATTTGTTGGATGGTTATATTTGTATTTTACTTGGACCAAAATTAATCACTGCCTGTAAGCCCTTGAAAATAGAAAATTTTATAGAACTCTCATGTCAGAAACAATAAAAAGTTGAATGCATTTGTTAATCCGTTTGATTATTTTGCTATTATCTTTTCTGTGTGTAAGAACATCAGGAAGAGAATCTAGACTTTCCACATCCCAAGTGATAGAAGAACAGCAGCAGGAATTTTTCTATTGCTCTCATTGTGGGGGAGATCGACTAGCCTCGTCAGGAGACAGTTTCTATAATTGGTTAAAATGACCAAGTGCAGAGAAGGATGGCTCTCTGCTGAAAACCATTTCCCAGCTCAGCTTGGAGCAGAGCCAAGCCCTGGGTTGTTCGGATGCGTTCCAGCCCCAGCCTGACTGGCAGCAATTAGGGGTGTCTGAGCCAAGCTCAGCTTGCGCTCCGCACAAACACCCCTAATTACTGCCAATTAGGCTAGGCGGGTAGGCAGATTTGAGAAGCCGGGGGGATGTTCAGGCATGGGTGGGCATGGAAACAATTTTCAAGGGCTTAGAAACGTGACTAGAAGGAAAGGTTAATGCTTTTGAGTGCACGGAGGGAGGGAGGGAGGGAGGGAGGGAGGGAGGGGGAGTGTAGTGTCTGAGTCGCCGTCTCACCTCTAGTGATGAGCCAGGCTTCTTTTTTAGCTCCTCGCATTTCCGAAACTTGCAGATCTGGTGGCCCGTCTTACGGTTCCGACAACTGCTGCACACTCCACAGTTGATTAGCCTCCTGCAGGGAGCGCAGACCCCACACCTTTTCCTTTTCTTTTTTGCTGTGTTTCCGCTGGATGCAGAGGAATTATTCTGTGGGCAGTCTGCCAGATTGGCAATTTGAAACGCACTGTCTGTAACGGCTGCTGAGGCTGCGGGGGAGTGAAGGGCTGTCATGACGATGACCCCGGGAGGTAATGAGATGCCCCCTAAAGCCGGAATAGCGGAAAAAGTTCCAACACGTTCCGGGAGATTCATTATCTCTGCTTCAGCAGCACCGCATTTCAGCTTGTTCATGCATTCTCCTGCTAAAGGTCTGCAGTGTTCAGGGGATAAGCTAGAGAGGAAATTATTATTTGCCATTTGCAGCGTCTCTGGCGGCACGCCAGGTTTCCCCGGCCTTTGGGAGTCATTTCTATGCATGCTGGTCCTATTAGGGTTTATTGCAGCTGATTTCCTTCCCCAGAGCATGCTGTTATCACAGTTCCAAGGGGACACACCGATTCTGGCACTGGGAAAAATTGGTGTCGTTATGCGGGCAATCTTAGCAGTCTGTGGAAATGCCCCATTAGTTTTGTAAAAGTTTGCAAACGACCTGTACCTTTCCATTTCGGCATTGTAATCCAACAGCTGGCTTAATCCACCGTCCTGAAGATTATCCTTTTGCAAGAGTGACACGTCTGTGCTTTGGCCGCTTTCAATGCAAAGTGCATTGTTAAGATTAGACATGACTGATAAGTTTCAAGCGTTCACAAGAAATATTTGGGGGAGGGTAGCAGTTGGTTTTTGTCAAGGTGAAGCTTGTTAGACACAAGACGTTACCATCCTGGTTTATCCTCTCTACTAAAACAAGAGAACAACAATTCAACAAAACAAGTGACAAACATTTACTGTTCATCATCTGCCACTTCCAAATTACTCAAATCTAGTGAAAGTTTTTAATTCAAAATTGTGAATTAATGATTTCTAATCTTGTGACTTACCATTGTAGCTATGAAACTTTAATGTTGCATAAGAACAGAAAACAGACATTTGCAAATGTAAAAATCATATGATCAGTACAGTAAAATTACAGTAATTTTAGAATAGGACCACTACAAATAAGTAGCATCATAATAGAACAAGAATAATAGAAATATAACATTCATGCAAATTTTTATGTTAAAAAAAAAACGTTGTTTTTTTTTATAATAATATCTTATTAAAGTCTTGTACTCTAAAGTCTTGTATTTTCACAAAATCACATGATCATGCATCAAGCACGTTCTTAAGAAAATATGTAGAACAAATAATCACATTGTAAAGATTCACCAAATGATACAAAGATGCTTTGTTGGGCTCTCTCCAACCAAGTCTCAGACCTTGACAACTGTAGTGTGTAGGGGGATCCATTTCCGATCTCCCAGTCTGGCTGGGTTTTGTTGCCACAGATAAAAGCCCATTAGACACATCTTCCTCTTCTTGCATTACCTTTCACTAGAGTCTCTCACTGACTGCCTATTATACTGCAAGGATACTACATCACTAAAGCACTGTGAACATCTAAATCTAAATTTAATGGTACATTTCCACTTGAGAGACAATACTGGAAACCCATCTAAGACCCTGCCATGAATCATTTGAGACCTGTTTGATCATTTGAGTCATGTTTCTTTATTAAGTTTGTTAAAGAGGCTTATGCTTCCTTATAACTTCCTTATTAAAGGCAAAAAGAACAAAACTGAGTAGAAAATATGACTTTACACTTCCAAGCATAATAAGTTTGAGAAACAATCCACACTGTATTGATGAAGCAAGTTACAAGTGTTTACTATTATTATCATCGCTTGTTTTAAGTAAAAATGTGCTTTTAAAACGTCGATGTTCAAGCTGTAAACAAAGTTAAGAGAATAGGAAATATCCTATACTCATATGAGACAGAAATAGGTCGAGAGTAAACAATTGTGCTTTCGATTACAGCCCGAGACACATTTCAAATTGGATAATGGGATTTAATCACTCTGGTGCCAATACAAAACCACACGAAATAAATAATAAAACAGTGGACATTCAGAAAGCATGCGCCACTATCGCTAAGCCAGAAAAAAAGGAAAGAGCATCACCTACCAGACAATCCAGACACTAGAGCAGCACATTACTGCGATGAATACACCATAAACACGCGCCGAGTGATTACTACACAAACACCATCTTTACGCACAAAACGCCATTGTTCATGCGAAGAAAAGTAGAAGGAAAGGTATATGTTTGTGATGGCGTCCGGGTTAAGGCTGTTGTCCGTTGTCGATGACTGGAGGTGAGGTGTCTCCTGTCGCTGTGTGTGGCTGATTGGTGCTGAGGTGAGGAGGATGGGGATGTGGACACCAACTGATCATTGGCTGGAAATTACTATAGAAACACCAGGAGCTCTGGGGAGGGGGATGCTCATCAATCGCCATCGGGAAACAGCGTGCTTTCTCTCGCTATCTGTTTGGTAACTCTTTACATTACAGTCCCAGAGAAAGATTGTGGAATGAATTACAATATTAAGTGTATTTAAAAGCAGTTACACAAATATTTCAATATTAGCTATAGACACCCTAGTTCATAACACTGTCAAAAAGGCAGTCAGCTCAGGTTGTGTGACAACAATAGGATAAAGTACACTGGTTAAAACGAAATGTTAGTTTGGTAAACTAATTTGCTTCATGTGACAAAAACCTAAACAAACTGGTTTTATTGAAGTCAAATTTGTAATTTAATTTAATTTGACTTGACGTCAATTAAATCAGCTACATTTGTTTACACTAACAAAAGTCATTTTAAAGGTAAGAAACAGTAGCCTACAATACAAGGGAACATTGTCACATCTGTCCTGTCTTGTGTTGCACATGGGTGTTTTGTTATTTTGGGCCATGTGCTCTTGTCATTGTCTGATCCCTCCCCCTCGTAACCTTATTATTTTTTGAGTTCTCCCACCTGTCCCCTCTTGAATTGTTCCCTTTTTAAGTCTCCTCTTGTTTGCAGTTTTTGTCGGATCGTTGTCTATGTCTCCCATTCCCTGTGTTCATGTCCCATGTTTTATTTATTGTGTTTTCCCCCTTGTGGGTTTTTGCTTTGTGTTTGTTTTATTTTTGTAAATAAATATACTTTGCACTTGAGTCTTGACTACCCCTTTCCTTAACTGTGCTGTGACAGACACACTGAACTGAGTGGTATGGCTTATAACATCTCTTCCCCAGTCACCGAGTGGGAAAGAAGAGTTTTTCAGGGGGACCCGATTGGTCAAATTTTGCTGAACCCATGGAGGCCGAAGTGGAGGAGGTGGTCCAGAGTCGGTTCACGCGACAGAACGACTCTAAATATATTCAGTGGTAATTTTAATTTTTTTTATTTTTTATTATTTTTGTAAGATCTCACCCCCAGTCACTATGTGGATTCCACGTAGTGAACTTTCTCCCACAGAGAGAGAATGGAATCTCTTTATTAGAGTATTTCTCTAGATGTGCACAAAGGCATGAGGAAATGAGGATAGCCAACACTATCTCACGACCAATTCGTACGAATTCGACGCATGATTAAAAAGTGTCTAATTTGTACTAATTCGTACGACCTCACTCGTACTAATTCGTACGATTTGTCTAAACCCACGTGATGGTTAAGTTTAGGGGCGGGTAAGGGGTAGGTCATTCGTATGAATTCATACGAATTGGCCAATTCGTAAAATATGTACGATTTAGCAAAATCGTATTAATTCGTACGAGTGAGGTCGTATGAATTGTTACGAATTAGCCACTTTTTAATCATTCGTCGAATTCGTACGACTTGGTCGTGAGATCGGGTTGGGATAGCTGATGCTTTACCACTGGTCTCATCGAGTGTTGAGACTCTGCTGTTCCCAAGCCGGAGCCAGTGTCTGCTGTTCCAGAGCCCGAAGCAGAGTCAGTGCCTGTTCCAGAGCTGAAACCAGAGCCAGTGCCTGTTCCAGAGCTGGAGCCATTATTTGTTTCTGTGTTTGTGTCTGTCCTTGTGACCATTACTGTTCTAGTGGCTGTTCCAGAGCCGGTGCCTGCTGTTCCAGAGCCGGAGGCAGAGCCAGTGCCTGCTGTTCCAGAGCCGGAGGCGGTGTTTGCTTCTGTGTTTGTGTCTGTTCTTGTGGCTGTTACAGTTTTGGTGTCTGTTCCTGAGTAGGTGTCGGTGTCTGGTCCTGGGCTGCCCTGGCCGCCCGAGGGGTCTTCGCCGCCCTGGCCACCCGAAGGACTCTCTGTTTCTGGTAGCCGCTCCGTAGAGGGGGCTTATGTCACAGTGTCTGGTTGTGTTTCCCTTGTTTGTCACTAGAGGTCCTCATTCTCACTGTGTCCTTCACATTTGACTTCATTTCCCTGCATTCTGTCTGTCACTCATCAGTTCATTGCATTCAGCTAGTCTCTGTATCATTGTTCCCAGCTGTTCATTGTTCGTCTTGTTAGATCTGTGTATTCCCTGTCTGTGTTAGTATGTGTACGGAGTTGTTTTGTGTCACCACACTTTTTTGTCTGTTTTCCCGTGCTTGCTTTGGATTGCTTCTCTGGATTTTTTTACCTCTGCTTGGAGTAATACGATTTTTTGGATTGCCCTTAAATAAATTACTGCACTTGGATTTTTCCTCGTCCTGTGTGTTCGTGACAAACATTCCCTCAATGAAAATGAAAATTCCTTCACACTCATGTATTTTACAACCTATGGATTAGCCTATAAATGAAGCTATTATGAATAAAATCAGGTTTCTAAAAATGAAAGTGAATTTTTATGAATATATTTTATGTTCCACTGAATAATTAATGCAGCTTTGGAAACAACATGGGTAAAGATCCCTTTAAAATAACAAATGCACAATATCGCTAATTTTGTACTTTACATGATTGGTTATTTTTTACTACTTAGTACTTGCTATAGAGTAATTACAATAGACAGTGTAAAGTATTTTCTGTTCAGTTTCTTGATGAGGTGTTTAAAGTGACCTCTATCTGAAGACATCTATGATAACATGTAGAGAACTGAAATAGAATTGGGTGCTTAAAGTGAGACACTAAAGGCAAAAACAGTGTTTTTTTGTTTTTTTTTTTCATGCATCTATCAATTTCGACATTTCGGGCTTTTTGGCTTTTCATAAAAACAATGTTTAGACTAGTGGACCGAAAACATCCAAAATACACTTTTAACTGTGAAGCACTGAAAAGGTCAAATTTGTAATAAAATACCCAAAAATCACTTGCACAGTGTGATATATTTCCTGCAGTTGTGTACTTGCAATATCCCAAAAATCTCCAAAGTTCTTTTATTTCAGAGAAATTCCAATTTTAAATAAGTGGCCGTCCCGGAAAAAAATGTCGCCTGTCAATGACGCAATATCCGCGCTATCCTCGTTTCCGCTCGTACTGCCATCGCCATGATGTAACCATGGCGACAGACGTGGACAACTGCGTAGTGAGTAACGTATAGTGGCACCCAGTTCTTGTTTCGTTCAAACATAGACCATGGCAAGCAGACTTTGGGACAAACAAGAAGAACTAAAATGAGGATCAATATCAGCGTGGCGTTTCTGAGATGCCGAGAGCTAGCGTCTGAGACTGACTTCCACTCGACAGAGAGCTACTAACTGTGACTAACTTGGACTTGACAGAACTTCACGAGTCACGATTTTACAGCTTTATTAGGCAGGTGAGCAAATGTACATAAAACAAATCAATGTTATAACGTTAGCTTGACATGATGAACTGTTAGAATATGGTCAGTATGTTACTCTAATGTTGATCTAGCTGCTAGCTTCGTATAACAAACAAACACGTTACTAGAATAACATTATAACTTTCAACACACATTTAAATGCCGTTTAGTGTGATAGTGTAACATTAGACCAAGTGGAACAGCGCTGCGTTTCCCTCACAAGTTTAATTCGTCTAATAAACTGACCTGACTCTGAGTGAGTAATCCAGCACTTTCGGGTAGTTCAATAGGATGAAATTTCCTTATTCCTTTCTATCCACGGGACTCGCGTGTGATATATGTCTCTTATTTGCAATCGCGACCTGCTTCATACCACTGTAATGTTAAAAAACATGAGTGTTTTCACTAATCCATAAACATTAGATCCATCAGCTTGACAGCAAGTCCCATCATTCAGTTCACCACTAACTAGCATAAACGTACGCTTTTTTAACTAACTAGCATAAACGTACACTAACTAGCATAAACGTACGCTTTTTTTATTGTTGGAAACTGCGCCCTCTTGTGGCCAAAAAAGCTACATATTAGAGCTTTAACTATTTGTGTCTGTAGATTTCAATTGCAGTAGCCTATATATCTGTAAAGGCCATTTTCTCTAAATTAATTTTTCCTCCTATTGATTGAGCCAGAAATATTCACCTAAGTACATACACCAAACTTTGGTTTTATTCTTATCTATATTCTGTAGGTTTTTAAAGAGGGGTTTGTTTATATATAATTTTCCTAATTTTATACAACATTTTATTCCTAAAAAAATTATAATTTTTTTTATTTTTTTTGCCTATTTTGGCAGTATTTTCTGATTTGTGTATAGTGTTAAAAGTGTTTAGTACACTAAATTTTCTGATTTGTGTATAGTTGTGTTAGTGTTAAAAGAGATACTCAAAATTCCCTCTGTAAAAGCCTTTGGTATATATTAATATTCACTCCAAAAAAGTAAACAAGATTTATAAATCTGACTTCATCCAATGTTCAGATTTTTGTTCTAGAAATATATGAAAATTAGTGCATATTTAAACATAACATTACAGAAAACTTGTAATGCAAAAAATATTTACATTATAATTATAAATGTAATCAGTCAACTGGTGAAGTATAGTTTTTGCCCTACTCACCTGGGGTGTCTCACCTTAATTGATACAGGAAAAATGTTTGAAATGTGTACTAAGATTGTCATTGACTAATGTGTGTTTAAAACAAAAATACTGGAGTGGGTCATTTTGTGTTCTCATAATGCCCTAACCAACAATAATCATCAATCAATGTGTTGACATACCTATTGTACCTCTTAATTTTGTAAGAACCATTGGCTGTGGATTTGAACATCTTTATTTTGCAATGTTGTTAACCAAAACAAATGCTAATTTAATTTAATATGTGCTAGTTTAAATGCATATTTTGCTTACATTGTATATAACTGCACTCACATTACTGACTGTTTCTTAACATGCCTGTACTAAAAGCTCAACAGTAAGGTCCAAAAGAAAGAATGCAATTATTAATTTAAAAGGAGAACAATTTAAAAGCTCTTTGTGAATGGTGACAAACTACTAAAATCCTGAAACACAATCCACCAATCAGAGAGGTCCATTACCATAGATATTCGAGCAGGAACAGTGCACCCCCTGTGGCATAGGTGTCCCATTCATTTCCTGTTCATTTTCCCCATTGATATTGATATTAACAGATATTCATTAAATAACTGAATACATTTGTGACCACTTTAATAATAAACTACATTTCTTATCAAAATATGTATTCCATTTACAATATGATTAACTATTCAAATATATATAAAACACAGGAAAATACACACACACACATTGGGTTTCCATGTTTTATGGGGACATACCATAGACGTAATCGATTTTATACTTTACAAACTGTATATTATATCCCTATACACTAACCCTACCACTAAACCTTCTCATAACAGAAATGTTCTGCTATTTTGGATTTTAGATTAAAATCATTCTGTATTATTTATAAGTTTGTTTCCTCATGAGTACAAAAAAATATTATCCCCACAAGGCCAAAATTTACTAGTATTACTGTATTAATATACTTGTGCATGGGGACATTTTGTCCCCATAATGTAGAGGATGCCAAGACCACACACATTTTTACTATGTTATAATGCCCTTTTAAGTAACTTGCAGCCTCCCTGCCACACATGCTCCGCTGACACAATTTACACTAGGCTACTACAAATGTTTGGGTTTAGTAAGATTTGCTTTCAATAAATACTTTTATTTAGCAATGCAGCATTAAACTGATCAAAAACGATAAAGACTTTTACATTGTTACCAAAATTCTATTTCAAATAAACAATGTTCTTTTGTCTGTCAAAAAAAAAAAAAAAAAGTGCACCTGTATTCACAGCGCTTCACTTTTTCCACGTTTTGTTACCGTAAATCCAAAGTTCTGTACAAACCTGTGGGTGGTGATGGTGCAGTGGATAAGACACATGCCTTTGATGTGAGAAACATGGGTTCGAATCCACTGTGAGACACCTGGGCCAGTCTGAGGTCCAAAGCGCTCTGGAGCAGGTTTTCATCAAGGATGTCTCTGAACATTGCCGCATTCATCTTTCCCTTAATCCGACTAGTCTCGCAGTTCCTGCCACTGAAACACATCCCCACAGTATGGTACTGCCACCACCATGCTTCATTGTAGGAATGGTATTGGCCAAGTGATGAGCAGTGGCTGGTTTCCTCCAGGAATGATGCTTGCCATTCAGGCCAAAGAGTTCAATCTTTGTTTCATCAGACCAGAGAATTGTTTCTCATGGTCTGAGAGTCCTTCAGGTGCCTTTCGGCAAACTCTAGACGGGCTGTCATGTGCCTTTTACTGATGAGTGGCTTCCATCTGGCCACTCTACCATACAGGTGGAGTGCTGCAGAGATGGTTGTTCTTCTGGAAAGTTCTCCTCTCTCCACAGAGAAATGTTGGAGTCTGTCAGAGTGACCAAGGCTCTTCTCCCCTGATCACTTAGTTTCGCCAGGCAGCCAGCATCTTTTGCAGGGATTTTTGTGTAAGCATATCAGTGAACACCCCAGACCACTCGGTGAGTTTCACGTCTTTGTAAATGTAAGTTTTATGCATTTTATGAAGGATTGTTCCTGTTCACCTATGCTACCATTGTAGAGTTGTGGGGGTGCTACCACAGAATCCAAAAATTCTCGGGACAGCAGCATTTGTCTAAAAAACAATCTTAACCATTATATTTCATCAGAAATGATCGTAAAACAGGGCTTTAATTGTAAAATACCGAACTTGTCCTTTAAAGGGGTGATGAACTGAGAAATCAAATTTTCCTTGAGCTTTTGACATCTAAGAGGTTATCATATTATAAGAATATCCTGTAAGTTTCAGAACTGAAAACGTCCTTGTTAGTCCAATAAAAGCTTTTATTGACACCATCCCCGCAAACGACTCGTTTTTAAAAGTGGGGAAATATGACGTCAAAGGGGTTAAAACACCACCCCCGCAGAAGAAGATCAACTCCTACTTCAACACAGCCGGTTTAGCCCCGCCCACCGATTTACACGCATAGCTAAATAACATAGATGCCTACCTCGTTATGACAAACTGGATCCAGTTACCGAGGAATACAAAATATTGTATTGTAACTGGTTGTGGAAGTAGACAGTCACTGCATAAGCTTCCTCTGGATTCCAATAGGACTGCTTTTAATGACGTTCCAGCTGATGAGGTAAAAACCGTCTGTTTGCTTCATTTCACTGAGGAGGATTGTAAACAAGACTGGATTTGCAGACCGATTAAGATTAAAGAACGGTGCTGTGCCGTCTATATTGGATCTGACAGGAATTGTGCAACACACGGACTCTGGGTCGAACATGTATGCAACAAATTATTCCGGTTGCCGTTTTACAACATTGGAGTTTTCAAAACTTCCCCACGTACACCGACGAGGTGAGTTCAAACTCATTAAAATGCAAAACGGTTATCCACTCACAGCAGTGGGCGTTTACTTCCAGGTCTTCAGTGCAGACGCCCATTAAAAATCGAGTGTTTCTGAGCTGGGCTGAAAACTAGGGTATAAAATATGGTGATCTGTACTAACTATCAAGTCTGGCGTTGTCAGCAGTCATGCAGTCAAATAAAATGGTAGATTTTTTATTAATGTGTGACTGTGACAGCAAACATTAAGCTGCGTGGGCAAAAAACATGTAAACAATTTTAATACTATGTTGGCTATACTAATCGCTAGGGCTGGGTATTGTTAGGTATTTCACAATTCGATTCGATTTCAATTCTTGAGGCTTCGATTCGATTTCGATTCGATTCAATATTGACTTATTAGCTTCGATATCGATTCAATAATAATAAATACACAAGTAATTAAGTGCCTGAGTATATTTTTAAGTAATGTGCACAGTTTTACCAATGTTAAAGAACAAATTGACCCCAGCATGTTTGTTTCCTGTCATGGTTTATTCAGCAGAATAAAAATGTACAATATTGTATGTGTTGAATTCAAACACAACTGTGACAAGCACTGTACAGTGCTTTAACCACACCTCTAAAGTGCAAGTAACTAAGTAGTAGAAAGTATATTTCTTTCTTCCTATACATTCAAGTTATAAAAGAAATGTAAACAGAAGCACAAATGCATACTCAAAAAAGTGCAATATTATATTCTAATTATAATTTTCTAAACAATAACACTTAATAGCTGATCACACTTAAAGGAACACTCCGACTTTTTGGGACTTTAGCCTATTCACCTTACCCCCCAGAGTTAGATAAGTCCATACCTTTTTCATCTCCGTGCGTGCTATAAGTCTGTTTGACGCACCCACCGCTAGCCTAGCTTAGCACAAAGACTGGATGTGAATGGTTGCAGCTTTCATTCTAATCCAAATGAGTGGCAAAATAACGCAAACGTTTTCCTATTTACATGTTGTGATTTGTATAGTCACATAATGTACAAATAACAAATTCAAATGAGACAGACATCTTTTAACCGTATAAAACCTGGGAACTATTCTCTGAAGGCGAAGCACTGCTACTTTGACGGAGTGATAACCGCATCACCTGAGACACGCCGTGGTGAGGAGCGGAGAGTTCGCTCAGTGTTTGGGTAACAGAGTCAGCAATTTATAAATAGTAAAAGCGTAGTTTACAGTCATGGGTTTTCGCTCTATTGTAAATAGCTGCGAGCCTGCGACAGTAAACAGGGGAGGTAATACCATGTTTCACAGAATTCCAACTAAAAACGCTGACTGGATGAAGAAATGACTAACTTACTCTGGATATTTATCCAAACACACCTAAATAGATTATCAAGGGACATTATGTTTGCTCGGTACATTTCAATGGACGACTATTTTGAAAAAATGGAATTTGCCACACGGACCATAATGTACTGAAGGATACGGCCATCCCATCGATAGCACAGACAGGACAAGTGGATCACCTGCGGCTGAGGTAAGTGTTCCGTTATGTTTTTAGATGACCTACTGTAACAGTGCCATTAGCCAGAGCTAATGTAACGTTAGTGACACTATTATATGATTAGGGTATGAATATGTTTTTATCTTGATGCTGTGCGGACGCGCTTGGAAAAAAAAAACGAGCGCGTTCACCGCGTTAAACTTGCACCCTTTGCGCGGTGCGCCTAGTAGCCTAAATTTGAAATAACCATGGAAATAACGAACTTGAGCGTGCAAAAGGGTACTACGATAGGCTGTGAGTTCATTGTGCAAAAACAATTTGTGCTATTACTTTCCCCTTATTCTATCCTATAGTAATGCAATTATACTGTATATTATATAGGCTACTGTTGAATACATTTGGTTCAGCGAATAAATTGCATTTAAAATATATTGATTCCTGTAATAATAATTATTTATTCATGTGATATTTATAAATCTGGGTGCGTTTTTGGTTGGAAATCAATGAAACATGGTACTGTATTACCTGGTCTCCCCTGTTTATTGTCACAGCTCATACAATAAAGCAAACACCCATGATAAACTATGCTTTTCTATCTAACGTTAGTAATTGCTCAATCTTTACTCCAACACTGAGCGAACTGCTCCTCGTCACGGTGCGTCTCAGGAGATAGTTATCACTCTGCCCAAGTAGCAGTGCTTCGCCTTCAGAAAATATAAGTTAGTATTTATACGGTTAAAAGATGTCTGTGTCTCATATGGCCTTGATATTTGCACACTCTGTGACTATACAAACCACAACATGTAAATAGGAAAACGTTTGCGTTATTTTGTCACTCATTTGGATTAGTATGAAAGCTGCAACCATTCACATCCAGTCTTTGTGCTAAGCTAGGCTAGCGGTGGGTGCGTCAAACAGACTTATAGCACGCACGGAGATGAAACAGGTATGTATGGACTTATCTAACTCTGGGGGGTAAGGTAAATAGGCTAAAGTCCCAAAAAGTCGGAGTGTTCCTTTAACAGCAATTGCGAGTTATCAGGCCAATTCTAAGGGGGAAAAAATACTAACCTTTTTCCCTCTCAGAAGCTTATATCTCATAGGCTTTATATCATGCATTTCTGACTTTATATCACGCAATTTTGACTTTATATCATGCATTTCTGACTTTATATCATGCATTTCTGACTTTATAACACCCAATTTCGACTTTATATCACGCAATTGTGACTTTATATCTCGCAATTGTGACTTTATATCTTGCAATTCTGAGAAATAAAGTCAGAATTGCGAGAGGTAAACTCCCAATTGTGAGAAAAAAAAAAGTCAGAATTGTGAGATAAAAAGTCGCAATTACCTTTTTTATTTTCCATTCTGTGGCGTAAACAAGCTTCCATAGTTCCCGGCTTACAGTGGAATCCAAAATGAGCCCAAACGCGTCGGCTTTTAATGTTGGCGGTGCAGGCTTGAAATCAGGCTTGAACGGAGTGCAGCTGCTGTCCGTCATCGCGCTGTTTTGCTGCTAAGGGCTAAAGCGCGACTTGAACAGCGCTGAACGCTCTCACTAGAGTGTAGCCCACAGCGTCGCCACTGGCCTGGATGGCTGAATCGATTCATCAAATCCTATGAATCGATTCAGCCATCCAGGCCAGTGGCGACGCTGTGGGCTACACTCTAGTGAGAGCGTTCAGCGCTGTACAAGTCGCGCTTTAGCCCTTAGCAGCAAAACAGCGAAAATATTGAATTGAGAAGCAAAAAATTGCAATGCATTGATGAATCGATATTTTTACCCAGCCCTACTAATTGCTGGTCTAAATCAGGGCTATAGCCAAGCCGTTAAACGTAGACCACTGATTGCCTCAATTTCGCCAGGTGGGCTAAAAGCAGACTGCACATAGCCTGTCCAATTCAGAGCTAAATCGTGACTACATATTGACCAAGTCATGATATGACACTGGCACCTTTTATATATTTTTACCAATGCGAACATGTTGGGATATCAACCATGTCATGCGTTGCCTGCCCAACAATTCATTAAAACTAATGAATCAGTTTCGACTAGCTGTGGGCTATAAATAGCCGGGCAGACTATACGAGCTAGATCACGTCTACGCACAGACTACATATAGAAAATATCGAAGAAATCAAACCAAACACCTTGTAATCACAGTTAACTTTGCTTACATGATGGAATATCATACATTTTGCAAGTTAATTTGGAAAAAAAATATCAATGTTATTTTGGATAGAAGTGGGTTACACATAGCCGGAATATATCAGGTCTATATTTTTAACCTAGATGGTGAAATGAGGGCTATTGCTTGCTGGGAGCTAACTACATTAGATTACAACAACACATTTGTTTTTGAGAGTCAGATGGATAGAAATAGATGAAGGTAGAAATAGCTCTTATAAAAACAATTACACACTATCTCTTTTCATTGTGCTGGTGAGCTGAGCTCTTTAAATGCGTTCACACTTCGCAGTTTTAGACCATTATGCATGCAGTGTTGCCAACTATTTTCAAATGAAAGTAGCTAACGCCTTCCCTAAAAGTCGCTAAATGTCGCTAGATGACGTCATGCGTTAATTAGCATATTTTTGACGTCATCGCGTCGTACTTGCGTTCCGCTTGCCTAATGTGTTTTCTCTATAAATTAATGCCCAGCTCACATATTGTATTTAATATATATTAAAATATAATAGACGAATGTAAATAAGCTGTTCTCAAAAAAAAGTATTACAGCAAGCACAAGAAAAGAAAGAAAACTAAACTGTTTAAATAAAAAGCATTATTATTTAAAGAAAGCAGATAAGTGATAGGTCCGTGGGAAAACACTAATCATTCACCTCTGTCAGTGGCGTTCAACAGATGGTCTGCTCCTCTCAGCCATTCACTAAACAGGGTAGACGTAGAGTGAATGAAAGGAAAGGGAGAAAAGCAAAAAGTCGGGGTCTGAAAAGTCGCTAAAAATAGCGACTATTTGCGCGATTGTTTTGCAGTTTGTACGCGGATGAGAACATCTCCTGCTCTGTCTGTCTACAGCTGGGAGGGGCTGCTGCGCGAGGACTGGGCCACCTGTGAGTGATTTGGGACGGGGTGGGACCCCACGGCAGCACTCGCTGCTCGTTGAGATGAGGAAAAACGATATGTGATTTCACATCAGAGAGTCTCCAAAAGTCTCTAATAACACCAGAAAAAGTCGTTAGATTTGTCGCTAGTCGCTTTTTTGAAAATTTGTCACTAGGGAGGTCTGAATACTCGCTAAATATAGCGACAAAATCGCTAAGTTGGCAACACTGTATGCATGGACACATCTGTGTCAGTCCAAACCTCCCTTACCACAGGCACATTTTATCTTATGAGCGTCCCCTTAATCCTCCTGGGAAATCTGCAGAGATGGTCCTAACTGTCAGTAGAGCTGTCGCGATAGTCAATATATCGACTTATCGCACGATATATGGAAACCAGTGCGATCATTTTTGGTGCCGCGATATATTGCACCAGATAATTTGTTTTACTATTAAGAATAATAATTAGATTCATTTTTACAATAAAATGAATGTCATGAGCATTTTAGTTGATCGCGCTGCCTCTGTCATCTTGTCTGCACGCGTCCACCACACACACACACACACCCACAGGGAGAGAGCGGACACCGGCAGGTTAAGAGAAGGCGACAGGCGTGAACCAACCAACTGCATTTTAAAGTGTTCTCGTGACATCTACAGCGAGCCAGACAGTTAGGAAGAACGAGTCCAACATGGAATTGATTTCAAAGCCACAATCTTCAGCTCCGGTGTGGGAACATTTTGCTTTTAAGCCGAACAAGAGAGGAGAGATAAACGTGAACGAGCGGGTATGTCGACTGTGTTTTAAAACAGTAGCAACGCGACGAGGCAACACAACAAACTTAAAATCGCACCTAAAACATAACCATCCTACCCATTTTTTTAACCTGGGAACAACAACGGCAGCTGGAGTTGAAGAGGGGCCTTCTTCCAGACAGTTATGTTGCAGATGCATTTTCCCGTCCCGACCGTGCAAATTTAGTAAACGTGACAGCGCGAAATGGCGCACACTCACGGATAGCGTAACTCTCAGTGTTGGTAATTTCACTTTCTACACGAACTAGTTCAAAGTTCAGTTCACACATTTTGAAATAAGTTAGTTCAGTTCATAGCTCATACTTCAAAAAAACGAGTTAATTTATAGTTCTTTTTTCCATGTTGTGAGCTTTTTTTATTAGGCTGTTATTGTCACAGCCCATACAACCACAGACAACAATTATTTTATCGACGGCCGATTTGCGCAGAAATGTGAGATTTTTTTTACCATCCGCACTGACCTCATAAAATCCGTTTAAATGATCATACATCTCCTCACTCGCTGCTTTGTCGACGCTGGCCGCGGCGCGGTTGGTGTTGCCAGATTGGGTGTTTAAGGCCTGTTTACGTGTGTTTTAGCCGGGTTTTCGCCTGGAAGGCTCTATACAAATCGGCACCCCGAGTTTAAACTGATAGAGCGTGCGTTCGCAGACACCAGAATGAACGCGTTCACAGTAACGTTCATCAGGCAGTAATACAGTACATTCTTCAGTTCACTCAAATATGAACGCGTTCATGAACTATCGTTCATTGAACGCGTTCAGGCACAACACTACTCCCTATTTAGCCAAAGAGATGCAACCATTATGCACGGTCGAAAAACCAGCATTTAAAAATATGAAATGTCCTGTTGATGCATCTGTGCCTTTGTGTGAGACACTTTAAAAGTTTAAATTGACATATTTCTTTGTTTTGATCTAGTTTTTGATACCTGACACTTTTTTGTTAACGAATGTGTTTATTTAGGCTACTTGTTTTATTTATTTGGGATATATTTTTTCACATTTCACAATGTCTAAATATTGAATAGAATAAGAATACAGTGTACTTTCTATTATAATGCTATTATATTGTCATAGGTAATCAGTGGCATAAAATGGTCTGAAAATGACAATAATATCGTTTATCGCAATTAATTTTGGTGCAATATATCGCACAACAAAAAGTAGTTATCGTGACAGCTCTAACTGTCAGCAGACAGAGACAACAAATCAAGAGTATTTGTAACATGGGAATGGAATGGGCCAAATATGGCAGCCGATGAACGGTTCTGTGCCTGTCTCTTCCTACAGGTGTGTGTGTGTGTGTGTTCCTGGTAAACCCTATCTAATCATGTTCTCTGGGGTATATAACCTAGCCAACATTTGTATGTGGGGCCCATATAGGATTGTCCACAGGTTCCATAATGGCCCCATGTTAATTGCCTACATGGATTTCATGCAGGATTGCACTTAGTACTAGGTGGGACCCAAGTGGGCAACATGCACAAGACCCATCTTGGTCCTAGCCAATATTTGTATGTGGTGTCCATGTGGTTTTAAAATGGGCTGAAAAATTTGCTATGGGCTTGTCCACAGGTTCCATAATGGCTTCATGTTAATTGCCCAGATGGATTTCATGCAGGATTGGACTTTCTAGGTGGGACCCAATGGACCCAATGGGCAACATGCACAAGACCTATCTAGGTCCAGCTTTAAAGGACAACTCTGGCGCAAAATGAACCTTTGGTCTAATTACACATTGTTACCTATTCAATCGTTATCTGAGATTTGTTTTCATGATTGCTGAATGTAAATAGTTTACCGCGAATACAGGAAGAAGCCATCTTTGAAAAATAGTCTCTACCAGTCGATCTACGAACGCCGATCGAAGTGCGCTGGACTGTGCAAAATCTCATATGGTCCGTTGTTTTCGGAAGAAACACAAACACGAACCGTTTTCTTCTCTTCAATATGTACACGTTGCCTACTGTTTACGCTCACCTTATCACCTTATTCACATCTCACCAGCGCACTTGGATCGGCGTTCGTAGATTGACTGGTAGAGACTAAAATGCTGTATCAAACTGGACATTGTATTGAGGTTTTAAAACAAACTTTTCTACAAGATTTGAATATTCGAGATTTGGGGGGAAAAACACCTTATTTTGTTATTTTAAGTATGTAGCCGGTCGATTTAGACACTTGAGTTTAATGTTATATTTTCACATCAAAAGAGAAATGTTGTATAGGCTGTTAACTTTAGCAAAACTTGAATGCTGTTTTATTTTAAACGGTTCCATTTGGAGGGGGGGTGGAAGCAGAGGTAGATTTTTTCTCTCATATTTGTCTTTCAATTTTTGTCTTTTTGTAACCTGATTACTATATTTATGACGTCAAACTTTGTTAAGAGGTTACTTCATATACTGTATCGATGTGGTTGGGATATTTTCTTTAAAAGTGCCTTTTTACCGTGTCGAAGTAAGCCGTTCATTTTCATGTTTATCGTTTAATGCAGGAATGAGAGAGGCCTCTGATGTCTGTTAAAGGAGAACTCCGGTGTAAAATGAACCTTTGGTCTAATAAAACATCGGTACCTAGACAACCATTCTCTGAAATTTGTTTTCATGATAATCGAATGTAAAGTGTTTTTATCTCTAAAAACTGTTTAGCATATAATGCTAGTACTGGGGGCTTTTACTGAGTAAAAAGAAATCGCTAGTTTATACCACTAACAAGGCTCAAAATAGCCCCACACTAACATTGTAAAACAACGAGGTCCCTGCATGCAAAATGAAGCATTGAGAACTTTGTAAGTGTATACAGACCGTTTAATAAGAAGATTTTTTTATAATAACAATAATAGGTAACAATCTGTAATTAGACCAAAGGTTAATTTTGTGCCGGAGTTCTTCTTTAAGTTATATGGGCTAGCTGTAGAAATGTGAGGCAACAAAAAGAAAATACTAAGGCAAGAGTAATAAGTCATATTGGCCCTTATTTATCATTCTTGCGTAGAAACGGGTGTATATGTTGGCGTAAGATTATGCTTACACTCCTTATACACTCCTCTCACCGCCTGATTTATGAAGCTGTGCGTACCTTTGAAATCCAGGTGTACGCTATGCCTGCCCTTGATTAATCCTGCGGCCGAAAAGGATCGTCATTAGAATAACACGCCCCTAAATATTCAAGTCTCCGCTCCCCCCACGCCCTCATTTTACGCCATGGACACGGAAGACGGCAAAGAAAAGAAACTTCTCTGACGTGATGCCGAAATGACCTATTATTTTACAACACGTCTTTTTAATTAGCATTCAATTTAGAATCACTTCACATGTATTGGGGTGTACAATAGTGATGATGATGATGAGTACCATTCATTCACATTAATAATTGCATGACAATTTGCAATAGTCTTCTTCTTATTATTAAGATTTGTATTATTAAAGGTACTCTAAGCCATCCTGGGTGTTGACATTTGGAATATTTTCAATCAAATCGGAGGCTAGCTAGACCCTCCCTCCTCCGCATCTCATCTCCTCCCCCTCCCTTCCGTGCTTCCTGAAATAATTGTGAACATGCATAGTTCTAGCTAATTATATCCTGGATTTGGCGAACATAAGCGCCAATTTAGAAGAAAAAAAATAATTTAACGTTACCCACCTGTCCAGCAAAAACAGAGAAACCTGAATGTCGGACTGGAAGCCCTTCTGCTGCCGGAGTTCTCGCCATCGTTCAAAAGCTTTGCTACCGATGTAAATTCAGAACTTCGCACGTTCTTTATCCGACTCCTTCTTCTTTTTAATTTGTTCTTCAAAACTTCCCTTTGATGCTTCTCTCTCCTTCAAACACACACCCCCTTCATGTGCACGCGCACTAACCCCTCAGACCCACCCTCAAAGACTTCTTGCCAGTGATTGGCTGGAACACTGTTTGTTAGGTTTCGTGGTCCGGGTGAGACATGATTGTTTTTGTTGCCGTTTGTGGAGCCTGTGGTGTCTACCATAGACTGTAAAAAATATGGACGTAGTGTCCGTGACGTCACCCATAGGTTTCTGAAGAGCGTTTTTGAAGACTAAAGTGGGCGGGGCCGGCCGTCGCCATCTTGGCAGTGCGTCACCTCTCGTCACTACCGGATAAATTAAAATGGGCAAAGAGGCAGGACGAGGGTGGAGCTGAGGTGCTAATGCTATGCTGCCCTCGTGCTGAATTGACAGCTGATTGAAAAAGTAAAGCCAATGGTTAAAGTTCATGTTTTGCCCTTCGAAATATTATAATAGTTATACGTAACTAAAAGTGAGTCTATTTACTTTACTTTTTTTATCAACTTTATTAATCTCACAAGGGGCAATTAGTTAAGAGCATGTATACAAATACACAGATCAAACACATTTCTCACAACATACAAGCAGTCAACTATGTGCATCGTGATGCATTATTATTCTGCTAGTTAAAAATGTATTAATTACTTACAATATTGCTCTAAGCTTGTGTATGCGACAGTGATTCAAGGCAAGCACACATGTCAGTCGGCATCTCACGTCAAGTTCGTAAAGAGCTTTATTCAGTCCATTTTACAATCCGATTTTGGCCGCCTCTCAGTTTCTCAGAGGGGTCAAACCAAAGATATTACTTCAGAACTTCAAGTAAATGAACTAGAAATCCGCGCTCATTCAAGGGTGTGCATCTATTGCATGGACGGAGAGAAAGCACTGAAATCATCAGACATCCATTAGTGCATGCGAGGGAAACAGCTGGAAACACGGCGCTGGTCGTTCTCTCCATACTCAACACGACGGAATCCAACGGCGTGCACGGGCGAAGGCATAATACATGTATTAAATTGTATGAAATAATCCCAGAAAAGCACAAGCTGAGGGTGACGCTAACAGACAGCAGACAAACGACTAGCAGTGAAAGCGGCCGCAATAATCCACCTGTCACTCAAGTGGCCACGCCCTTAATTATGCAGAACTTTAAGGCTAAAATATAATTTAAACAGATGAGTTGTAAAAAAATTCACCCCCCTCACAGTTGTCATGAAGGGAAAAATGAGCTCTATAGACCAAAGCCACTTTTTGCTCCAGGCTGTAAACATGTTTTTTTCTGCTGTAAAGTTGGGCATTTTAACATGGGGGAGATACAGATTTGACTCGCTTCTGCAGCCTGCCTCAAGCGGCCACTCGATAAATTGCAGTTTAATTCACTTCCGTGTTGGCTTCAAGAGAGAGACTGGGAGGTTGCCGCTTGGTGTCTACAGAGACTGCGTTTTTTTACAGTGTGAGTAGGGGACAGGCAGCTAGCCGATAGTGAGGAGACGTTTGATGTATGTGACAAAAAATGTTTTGGCCTCACATCGCTTAGAAAACCTTTAATGGCGCTTGTTATTTAGAAGAAGAATGTCGTTATTATTTTTGTATTATAATTATATGTAAAAGAAGAGGAATGTATTTTTGATTATTTTGTCAGTCTGAATTATTTTTTGGTCATTGAAAGCCTTTCATTATCGAACCCAGTCCGTGCGCACCTGCCGGGGCTTACCCTGAAACGGCAGGGTAAAGTCCACAGGCTCGCAACTGAAGGAATGCTTACAAATCAAATGCCTTGGTAAAGTCTCACAAATTAATCATTGAAGTCCATGTTGCACAAAAATAAATACTGTAGTTTATAATTACTATGTTGTTGTTTTTTTACACTGGGTCATAATATATCATATATTTTAGTTTGCCAGTGCGTTTTGTGGTGTTAGGAATTTTTCTGCGCATTTCCGCACTAACTCAAAACATGCGTAAACCACCTCCTGAGCTGGTGTAGGATTTGAGCGTGCCGTACGCCAACGTCCATATTGATAAATCTCAAAGTCACCATGGTTTTGGATGTACGCCAGGTGTACGCTGGAAATTTGGTATACGCACTTTTGATAAATGAGGGCCATTGAGTGGTGTATAAGGCACCTCTTGAGCAAAAGATTATCTGAGAGCCTGATGATCAACTTTCTTGTGTTCTTTTTTTCTGTTTTCTGCTTTTTCTGTTTTGCTCTGTTAACTTCAGCAAAACTTGAATGCTATGTTCTCTTACGAGAGGTTCTCTCGTATTGCGTAAGCTAGCTTACGCTACGGGAAAGATTCATCTTTGCTGAGAAGTTGAAGCCAAAAAATTATTCCATAATTTTGTAATCATTGTCAACGCAGTCTCTTCTGAGGCAGACCATGAGCGGGCTAGCTAGCGGCTCATTGGTTCGCTCAGAGAGAATGCACGAACCTATGGGAGAGCGGCGCTGAGTCCGCGCCCAATGAGCGGACGGCGCTCGCTCACTGCGTCACAGCCCGCCAAAAGGGGCGTGGCTACAGTGTATAAAGGTAGCTCTCCCAGCTAGTTCGTCGATTCTTTTTCATTCAGCGAGCTACACGCATCCGCTGTCCTGGGAAGAAGCCGCCGTCGTCGAGAAGGCACCTTCTAGCGAGCTCCGGAGTCTGAGGAAGCCGGCCGTCTGCCACCTTCAGCCGCCCAGCAAGCTAGCGCCATCCGACGCGTATCCTTTATTCCATTCCACTAAAAGAGCCGAGCGTCTTTTTAAAGATGCCTCGTATTTCCTGCGGCTCATGCCGCTCTTCACTCGAGGAAGGAGACCGCCACCCCATCTGCGTTCTCTGTCTCGGAGTGGATCACGCAGAGCTCGCCCTCGCTAACGGAGAATGCGACCACTGCGAGGACCTGCCTCTGTCCTCCCTGTGGGCTCGACTGCAGGCCGTCAAAACCGCTCCCGCGCCGCCTCTCACTTCGCCGCGGAAGAAGAAACGCCGCTCCCAGAGGCCGCCGGAGCCCCCTGCGGATCCATGTGGGCTGCCGCCGCCCACCGACCGCTCTCCCTCTCCGCCCCAGCCGCACATTCAGTTGCCGCCAAGTGGCCAGTTGCCTCCGACGACACCGCGGATGAGAAGGACTCCTGTTCGCTGCACGCTTCTGACAGCGAGGATTGGTCGTCGATCGACTCATCGACGAGAGAGTCTGCGGGGACCCGCGCCGGCATCGAGGAGGAACTAACGCGCCTCCTTTCACAGGCCGTCAACTGCCTGGGTCTCGAGTGGTCTCCTCCCCCCGAGCAACCACCGAACCGCTTGGACGGAAAGTTCCTGCACCGGCGCCCGGCCCCTGCCTGTAGCCGGGCTGCACCATTCCTGCCTGAGCTTCACAATGAGCTCACGAAGTCCTGGAATGCCCCTCTCTCGGCCCGTAACCGCTCTGATGTGTCCGCTTCGCTGCGCTCAGTGGACGGAGCCGCCACGAAGGGTTATGCTGCCATGCCGCCCGTCGAGGTCTCGGTCGCCGCTCATCTTTGCTAGCCCTCTGCTAGATGGCGTTCCTCCCCTACGCTTCCTTCAAAAGCGTGCAGAGCGACCTTCAACTTTCATGCCCGCGCCTATGCCGCCGCCGGACAGGCCGCTGCAGCGCTGCATTCAATGTCAGTCCTCCACGTGCTCCAGAGCGACATCTTGTGCGAAATGGCGAGCAGCGGTAGGAACCCGCCCATCCTCTCGGATCTGAGAAGCACTACGGACCTTTCCCTTCGCGCCACTAAAGCCGCCGCACAAGCCCTGGGAAAATGCATGGCCGCCCTCTGTGTCGCTGAGAGACACTTATGGCTCACGCTTACCGACATGGGAGATTCAGAACGCGCCGCGTTCCTCAACGCGCCTATCTCTCCGACCGGGCTCTTCGGATCTGCCGTCACGGGCATCGTTGACCGCTTCTCCGAGGTACAGAAAGCGACTCAGGCCATGAACTTGTTCCTGCCCCGCCGCGCTAGCTCTTCAGCTGGCCGCTCTCATGAGCCACCTGCCAGAACTCCACAGCAGCGCCCGCCTCAGCAGGCTCAGCAGCCCCAGCGTAGACAGGGCGGCCGCCCTCGCTCTCGCTCAGACAGCCGCCGCAGACAGCCTCCTCCCCGGGGGCCTCGACCCAAGATCGCGCTGAAGCCTGATCAACAGAAGTCTGCCTAGCACAGCTGAGAAAAAGGCGGCTCTCTCCCGCTGCGGCCGGACCGCCGTCAAAGCTTCGCCCACTGTTAGTCCCCGTCTCACCGCTGACTGCAGTAGTGTTTACCGCCACAATCAAGCCGGTTTCCCTGCCCGCTTGCGAGCGACTAAAAGCCGTTTTCACGGCTACCCAGAGAGTTCACAAAAAGAGCATAAAAGCCTCAAGTGTAAAAAATGTGCCCACAAGCATGTGCTCACGTACACACACAAGCACCATGTGCCCAGGGTCTCTCACAGAGCCCATTCTCACGGAGCGAGCACTATCCGCTCCAGTAGCAGAGAACATAAGCACGCCCACGAGCCCGTGCGCGTGTCCCCCCTCTGCCCGCTCTGTCACACGGCCCATAAACTCCTCTCTGAGTGTAAGTCCCGTTGCCATCCACATTATAAGCGTGCCCACACCCAGTGTCCAGCCCGCTATGTGCAGCAATCAGGGCGAAATCGCCATTAAACCGCTAGCCGCATGCTACGAAGCGCGGGAAGCCATCCCCGGCATCTCCCCGTGGGTTTTAAGCATAATAAAGAATGGTTATCGATTACAGTTTCGTCACCGCCCGCCACGCTCGCGCGTGCGGCTCGAATCCACTGTCAGCCCGGCTGTTATGAACACGCTTCGCTTAGAAATAGCCAAGCTACTGCAGAAGGGCGCTTTAGAGAGAGTCCCGCCATCTATGACCGAGTCGGGGTTTTACGGCCGTTATTTTCTGGTTCCCAAGAAAGACGGCGGCCTCAGGCCGATCTTAGATCTCAGGGCTTTGAACAAAGCGCTCATGAAGAGACCGTTCAAAATGCTCACAGTCAAGAAACTCCTCGCACACGTCCGCCAGGGGGACTGGTTCATCTCTCTAGACCTGAAAGACGCCTATTTTCAGATCCAGATAAACCCTCATCACAGGCCATTCCTACGTTTCGCCTTCGAGGGCCAACTTTACCAGTATGCCGTTCTCCCGTTCGGCCTATCCTTAGCACCCCGTACGTTCACGAAGTGCATGGATACAGCGCTCGCCCCCCTGCGAAGTCAAGGGCTGCGCATACTGAATTATCTGGACGACTGGCTGATTCTAGCAGATTCCCAGACGGAGCTTCTGTCGCACCGCACAGTTCTCCTCAACCATCTGGAAGCGCTGGGACTCTCTGTCAACTGGACAAAGAGCTCTCTCCAGCCCAGTCAAACTATTTCGTTCCTTGGAATAGATTTGAACTCTGTCACTATGACGGCTCGCTTATCCACACAGCGCGCGCGCTGTGTTCAGCGCCTAGCCGCCTCTTTTCAGATGGGTACCCATACATCCCTGAAATCTTTTCAGAGGATGCTGGGTTATATGGCTTCAGCCTCCGCTGTGCTACAGCTGGATCTTCTGCACATGCGCCCCCTTCAACTCTGGTTAAAGAGCCGCGTATCCCACCACGAGTGGACGACGGGCCGCCAGATGATCAAGATTACTCAGACATGTATCACTGCACTGCAGCCATGGTCAGTAATCGAGTGGTTTCAGAGGGGCGTTACCATGGGGACTTTTTCTCGCCGGAAAGTCATCTCGACAGACGCATCCAACTCGGGTTGGGGTGCGGTTTGCGAGGGCTCACCGGCCGCCGGCCAGTGGTCGAGCCACGAGAGTTCCCTACACATAAACTGTCTGGAAATGATCGCGGTCGAGAACGCGCTGCTGTTTTTCCTCCCGCGCATACACGGTCACCACGTCCTGATTCGCTCCGACAATATGGCCGTGGTATCATACATCAACCGTCAGGGCGGCGTCAGATCCAAGAATCTCTTTCATCTGACACGCCGCATCCTATTGTGGTCCCAGAGTCACCTGCTCTCGCTCAGAGCGACGCACGTACCGGGCCATCTGAACGACGGTCCAGACATGCTGTCCATGAACCTGGTCTCCCCCGGAGAATGGTCCCTGCACACTCAAACAGTCCAAACGCTGTGGCGCCTATTCGCCTATTCGTGTGGCGCCTAAAGCGATTGGTACCCCTTTCAGGGCGCAGGTGATCTCTCTATCGGCGCTGCCTGCATCCGATAGCGAACGTGACGCTGACCGCCTCTGCCCGGTTCGGGCTCTCAGAGTGTACACTACACGCGTTGCCGCGTTCAGACGCTCAGAGCAGCTGTTTGTGTCATTCGGTGGCCGCACCAAGGGTTTAGCCGCCTCGAAACAGACTCTATCCAGGTGGATAGTAGACGCGATTGCCTCTGCTTATGCCGCTAAAGACCTGCCTTGCCCTCTGGGCATCAGGGCTCATTCCACCAGAGGCATGGCCTCATCGTGGGCATGGTCCTGCGGAATTTCCATTCACGACATTTGTGTGGCTGCGGGATGGGCCTCCCCCTCCACTTTTGTCAGATTTTATAACTTGGAAGTTCCAGCCTTACAGGCTAAAATTCTGGCGGTCTAATACGTACAGCTGTCCTATAGAAAGCCGCACTATCGGGAGTTCCATCACAACCGGCTCACCCCTTGTGTTCCCCTATGTGCTTATGCATTACACGTCACGGCCCGCTTTGCCGGCCGCCTTAGGGCGTTTTGCACTAGACGATAACGGCCGCTAGGCTGGCCGCCTTATTATCTTTATCCACTTAAAGATTCCCCCGGTGTTCCCCCCTGGGATGCTTAGTGGTTACTTAGCGCGCACGGCGTTGACCAGGTGTTCCCGTAGCGTAAGCTAGCTTACGCAATACGAGAGAACCTCTCGTAAGAGAACGAATCGGTTACCTAACGTAACCTCGGTTCTCTCTAGATGAGGGAACGAGTATTGCGTTCCCGGCCGTGCTTGCGCCACTAGCGTTTCGCTTCATGCTACAGAATCGACAAACTAGCTGGGAGAGCTACCTTTATACACTGTAGCCACGCCCCTTTTGGCGGGCTGTGACGCAGTGAGCGAGCGCCGTCCGCTCATTGGGCGCGGACTCAGCGCCGCTCTCCCATAGGTTCGTGCATTCTCTCTGAGCGAACCAATGAGCCGCTAGCTAGCCCGCTCATGGTCTGCCTCAGAAGAGACTGCGTTGACAATGATTACAAAATTATGGAATAATTTTTTGGCTTCAACTTCTCAGCAAAGATGAATCTTTCCCGTAGCGTAAGCTAGCTTACGCAATACTCGTTCCCTCATCTAGAGAGAACCGAGGTTACGTTAGGTAACCGATTTACCGATTAACCGCAAATTGTTGTATGTGGGGCTTTAATTAGTGAGACACCTGAGGGAAGTACATCGCTTCTCTAAGCGATTGTGCTCAGACGCATGGTGTATGTGGGCGGGGAAGCAGAGGTAGATTTTCTCTCTCATATTTGTCTTTCAATTTTTGTCTTATTTTAACCTGATTACATAAACATGTCAAAACTTTGTTAAGAGGTTACTTCATATACTTTCACGAGTTCACACTCACTAATGATCAGAGAATAAAAATAGTTATGCGTATTTGGCGTGCTGTCCGGGGGGAGGGCTCCGAGCTCGGAAATTGGGCCCGAACCCAGAGTACTCCCCCCGTATCTCTGTTTAGGAAGATAATTAGGCAAGTGTGAGGAGATGGGGTGGTGGAGGGATGCTGAGAACAGTCGAGGAATAAGGGTGAGTCAACTGTGTGTTTTTATAGGCTTTACTTGTGCTGATTGAGTGAACCAGTTGATTACTGATTGCTGACAGCTGGCTGACTTGATTGTTTGATCATTAGAACGTGATCCTCCCAAAACTTGTTAATAAAACATCGATTCACGAGTTCACACTCACTAATGATCAGAGAATAAAAATAGTTATGCGTATTTGGCGTGCTGTCCGGGGGGAGGGCTCCGAGCTCGGAAATTGGGCCCGAACCCAGAGTACTCCCCCCGTATCTCTGTTTAGGAAAGATAATTAGGCAAGTGTGAGGAGATGGGGTGGTGGAGGGATGCTGAGAACAGTCGAGGAATAAGGGTGAGTCAACTGTGTGTTTTTATAGGCTTTACTTGTGCTGATTGAGTGAACCAGTTGATTACTGATTGCTGACAGCTGGCTGACTTGATTGTTTGATCATTAGAACGTGATCCTCCCGAAACTTGTTAATAAAACATCGATTCACGAGTTCACACTCACTAATGATCAGAGAATAAAAATAGTTATGCGTATTTGGCGTGCTGTCCGGGGGGAGGGCTCCGAGCTCGGAAATTGGGCCCGAACCCAGAGTACTCCCCAAAAAGCAAAGTAAGTAAAGGACAGCCGCCTGCTTAAAGACCCCCCGAAAAGAGCGCAGAGATTGGCGGGCTGGCATTTCAAGGAGAGCCTGGTAGTTTTGGCTGGGAGAGCTCGCGGTGTCCGAACGGGAGGGTTCTTGTGGCAAAGGTCCCGGCATCGGTAAACCTCACCAGTCCTGAAAGAAAAACATAGATGCTTTACTGGGAGGGTTAGGCTATGTCCACTGGGAGGTCAATACTCGCTGGATGGAGGAGGAGATGAAGATGCTCGACCAAGGGAGCTCTTGCTGAGTCCGCTGGGAGATCAATACTCGCTGGATGGAGGAGGAGATGAAGATGCTCGACCAAGGGTGCTCTCGCAGAGTCCGCTGGGAGATCAATACTCGCTGGATGGAGGAGGAGATGAAGATGCTCGACCAAGGGAGCTCTCGCTGAGTCCGCTGGGAGATCAATACTCGCTGGACGGAGAAAGGGGAGATATGCGTACCTGACCAGGAAGGCTATCTCTGGGTCCGCTGGGAGATCAATACTCGCTGGATGGAGAAAGAGGAGATACACGTACTCGATCGGGAAGGCTGTCTCTGGGTCCGCTGGGAGATCAATACTCGCTGGACGGAGAAAGAATAGATATAAATAATTGACCGGGAAAGCTCTCGCTGTGTCCGCTGGGAGATCAATACTCGCTGGACGGAGAAAGAGGAGGTATAAATGCTCGAACGGGAAGGCTATCACTGGGTCCGCTGGGAGATCAATACTCGCTGGACGGAGAAATAATAGACATAAATAATCGACCAGGAAAGCTCTTGCTGTGTCCGCTAGATCAATACTCGCTGGACGGAGAAAGAGGAGATATAATTACTCGACTGGGAAGGCTGTCTCTGGGTCCGCTGGGAGATCAATACTTGCTGGACGGAGACAGAGAAGACATAGAAGCTCGACCAGGAAGGCTCTCGCTATGTCCGCTGGGAGATCAATATTTGCCGGATGAAGAACGAGAAGGCATGGAATGGATACTCGAAAAGTTTTTTTTTTTTTTTTTTTTTTTTTTTTTTTTTTTTTAACCAATGAGGATTTGGTGGGCTTTTTTGACATGGAAACGATTAGTTCTGATATAAGTTTGGAACGCGTCTGAGGACCATCTTCCGAGCGCTTGGATCTGTTGCTGAGAGAGGCCTTTTTGGGCTGCTGAGGTTGCTGCTCCAATGCGGAAGGAATGACTGGAGAAATTCTCTGCTGGGATGCCTGAAAGTTGGAGAACAGATTTTAGGTGTTTTTGGAACCAAAAGCGTGTCACGGGTTTGTTAGAATCGTCGATGAACAAGGGTTCGAGAGGGGATTTTGCATGAGAGTTTCTCAGTTGGAGGTAGGCTAATATAGTTTGGAACGGTTGAATTGGTGACGAGAGGTTGAAAATATATATGAAGTGGCCTTTTTTGGTTTGGTCTGTTTTGCTCTGTTTAATCAGAAACGAGATTGTTTCGTTGTCGAGCACTGAGAGATCTGAGATGTTTGGGTGGATTTTTGGGTCAAATCTGGAAGTGATAGCCAGTTCAGAGCATCTTAGGAAACCAAAAAAGGCTAGAATGAACATGGCGTCGAGTGTGCGGGAGGTATTGAGGGATCGGTAGCCTGTGCGGAGGGTCTGAATGCATTTAGTGAGAATATCTAAAGTTATGGGTTGTCTGGTATCCGGGCGGGTGGGCTGGGATCGTTGGATGCCTTTAATCAGGAGGGAGGTTTGTGAATTATTTATTTCCGGAGAGGGGGCGCCGTGGATCAATTTGTGAAAAAATTGGATGCCGCTTAAATAACTTTTGATGGACCCGACTTGGAGGTTTTTGACACTGTCGAGGTAAGAGATAAAGGAGGTTATTGTAAGGAGGGAAAAATCAGGGAATGGCGTGTTATAAGAAAGGTGGAAGGCTTTAAAACATCTCCATGCGGTCACATAGGATTGGAGAGTTCTGGGGAAACAGCTTGGAGAATGGTGTCGAGCGATCTGTTGAGGAGGGATTTTTGCGGGTGAGTTATGGGAATATTAATTCCGAATAATGAGGTACTGGAGTTGGGAGCTCGTCCGCCTCTGGAGCCAGCATCCTGAATTTCTGAAACATAAAGCGAGACAGAGAGTCAGCAATTTGGTTTTTTGACCCGGGGATGTGTTTTGCGATTAAGATAAATTGGTCACATGCGGAAATCCAGGTTAGACGTCTTAAAAGTGGCATTAGAGCGGGTGCATGGGAACGGCCTTTATTAATGCACTGGACTGTAGCTTCGTTGTCACAATGCACTACAATGCTGCTAGCAGTCCATTCTTTCCCCCACAGGAAGGCTGCTACTACGAGAGGGTAGAGCTCGAATAATGCAGAGGACTGAAGCGTGTCCTGTATTTGGGGGGGCCACGTAGACGCGAACCAGCGACCTTGGTAGAACCCTCCAAAGCCAACAGAGGGGGCTGCATCTGTGAACAGCTGGATGTCGAGGGGGGAGGAAATTAGATCCTTATAGAAAAAGGATAGGCCGTTCCACTGTTTAAGGAAAGTTATCCATAGCCCGAGTTCGTCGCGGCATGCCGGAGTTATGGAAATTAGATCCTCTAGTGCGTGGACTGAAGACGCGAGAAAGAGGAGATGAGAAATAAAAGGGCGGCCTTGTGGAATAATGCGCATGGCGAAGTTTAAGTGGCCGAGCATGGATAGGAGTTCGCGTTTGGAACACTCTGGACTGTCCGCGAGGGTAGATGAGATGAGGATTATCCTATCAATTTTCTCCTTGGGCAGGGAGGCCTGGAATCGAACTGAATCTAGATTAATGCCAAGGAACTCGATGGATGTAGCGGGACCCATGGTTTTTTCCTGGGCGATGGGGATTCCGAGCTCGGAAAAGACTTTTTGAACTGTGAGGATCTGGGCTGCTGGAATGGCGCCAGGAGGCGAAATTATTAGAAAATCGTCCAGCAGGTGAATGAGGTGAGGAATTGCGTAATTGTTTGACAAGATCCAGCAAACGGCTTCAGATAGCATGTCGAAAATTTTGGGGCTGCTTTTGCATCCAAAAGTTAAGCGTACGGCGAAATAAAATTTCTCATGCCAGCGCACGCCGAATAAGTGCCATGAATCCGGGTGGATGGGCATCACTTTAAAAGCTGAAGTGATGTCAATTTTAGCGAGCCAGGCACCCCGACCCACGATTTTAATCAGGTCGATTGCGTGATCTACGTCGTGGTATTTGAGAGAAAATTCGTTGAGTGGGATCAGGCTGTTAATGCTTGGGAACATGGACTTATGTGGAGCTGACAGATCGACTATGAGGCGTTTCTTACCTGAAAACTTTCTCGTAGCCACTCCAATGGGGCTAATGCGAAAATTTTTGAAAGGAGGCTCGTCAAAAGGGCCGATCATAAAGCCTGACTCGACTTCTTTTTTAATCAGGTTGTCTACCACGTCGGGCTCAGCGAGAGCCGATTGGAGATTATCGCAGATGATGTTTTGGGAGAGCGGACAAACCACTCCAGGTTTAAAGCCGTGTAGTAGGCCAGACAGCAGATATTCGGTGAATTCGGAGTCCGGGTGGTGAGCTAGTTCGATGGAAAGGCGAGAAATATTCACAGGAGTCGATAAATAATTTCTAGATTTTTTATTGACATCTTTATATACAGGGCATACGGGACGGGCATGAGCACCGCCGCAAAAGCTGCATATGTGCAAGTACCGACAACGCTGCCTGGTGCATTTGCCAATGTTAAAATTGTTGCAAGGCTGTTTGTTGTCTGTGAGTGCTCTGGAGCTGAATTTAGCCTCGTGAAGGTTGCTAGTCGCCGGTCTTGGTGTGTAGCTAGTGGATTTGACTGGAGCTGTTTCAGGGCGTGGAGAAACGAAGGGGTTAACTTGGGGACACGATGTCGTGGGATGCGACACTGACCTACAGACCGCGCAGGAAATATTCCTGCAGCCGAGGAAGACTCTACTGTGTAAGTCAGTGTCTAGTGCTCCCCAGTAAGGGCATTGGTTCCACTGAGAAACCCTAACGGCGCATTTTGCTGAAAAGAGTTTGTGGTAAGTGTAAAAGTGCCCTCCCCCGTAGGACAACGCGAGCTCGGCTATCAGTGCTAAATAGTCGTTCAGTTCGCGTCGTCTATGGGGGAAGGCTGAGCAAATGATGTCTGTGTAGTGGCTGAAAGCAATTGAAAACTCTGGAAAAGAAAGTAAACGTGACGAATGTGTATTTTGATTTTTTAAAGTGACTGAAAAATCCCCGCAGTCTAACTGACGGTTGGAATCGGATACGGGAAAAAGAGAAAGTAAATGTGAGAGATCTACATCCGCACCTGCCATAATCTGTGCTCGGATGTTTTGAGTCACCGGGGGAGGCTCCAGAGCGACGGCGTTTGGTGGAACTGGCATCGGGGAAGCTGTGAAAAGAGAATATTGTGATTTGGCATTTAGAAAAGAGCTGTAAGGGAGAGAAGCCTGGGCTGCGACTGTCGGCGGAGGCAGCCTCACGCTTAGGTCGGCCTGTGGGGCTTGAGAAGGAAGATTGAAATAAGCACCAGAGGGAAAAGGAGAAAATGGATGAGATGCCTGAGCCTGTGTTGCAAGCGGAGGTGGTCTTGCGCTTGCTTGGGCTGCAGGCCACTGAAAAGGGGAGGGGTTAGTCGCAGGAAACTGATGGAAAGTTTGAGCCTCTGCCGCTAGCGGAGGCAACCTCACGCTAGCGTTTGCTACGGGAGCCGGAGGCCACTGCAGAGGAAAGGGGTTAGAAACAGCAGGAGGAAAAAACTGGGAAGCGGAATGTGAGCCGGCGGGCCCAGCTGTGAATGGCGCTGCGGCGGGAAGCGCCGTGCTGAAAAGCTGAGGTGAAGCGAGAGGCGAGTGATGTCTCGTGGCGGTGGAATCTGGAGCGCGACCCAGGCTCGCAGAAATCCTGGCGCTCCGGGCCGAAGCGCGCGGAAAACCAGACCTTGTACGGGAAGGTTGCAGAGTCGGGCGAGGCGAGTTCAGGGCCTCGCGAGAATTTCCCGGCCTGCTGGCCGCCTTGGAACCTGGGGTGGATCTAGGAGAGATGTTTGATGATTGCAAGGTAACGTACATGTTGTAAAGTTGCACTTTAGTCATCCTGCGCGAGGGCTGAAAATCTGAGTTTATCAGCGCTTGTCTTAGACTCAAGACTGTCCACTTTTCAATAGGCGGAATCGTTGGCACGGCCGAACGATAGGAGGACGCTGGGGAGGAAGCTGGAGTCCTCGCCGGTGGAAGTGAGGGTAAGCCCCGGCGTCTTGGCATGCAAGGAGTTGTTTGTACCGACCGGCGCCCACGAGATGAAACGTGGGGCTCGGAGGCGGTATCAGGTGGAGAAGTTGTCCTGGGGCCAGCTGATGGCGGCGGAGCATGGTTGAGGTGGTCATCGGATGTTGAAAGTTGCATTTGGGACATCTTTTTGCAAAGCAGTACACCAAATGCTGAGAACAGTCGAGGAATAAGGGTGAGTCAACTGTGTGTTTTTATAGGCTTTACTTGTGCTGATTGAGTGAACCAGTTGATTACTGATTGCTGACAGCTGGCTGACTTGATTGTTTGATCATTAGAACGTGATCCTCCCGAAACTTGTTAATAAAACATCGAGTATCGATGTGGTTGGGTTATTTTCTTTGAAAGTGCCTTTTTAACCACGTCGAAGTAAGCGCTTCATTTTCAAGTGGATCTTTTAATGCAGGAATGAGAGATGCCTCTGTTGTCTGTTAACTAATCTTGCCTCACTGTTATGTTAAAGGTGCCAAGAATTGAGGTTCAAATATCCAAAAAATGAGCTACACGCATCGAAAGAATGAGTAGAAATAAGGTTGATGATGTCATTAAAAAAATTACAAGTTATATTGCTGCAGAGATATTTGCTAAATTGACCACCAGCCAAAACCACCATAACCACCAGCCAAACTGCAATACACAAATAACTCGCACGGCTTCTGGGTGTACTTGAACCTGATGTCAATCGTGTGGAAAGTACAGCCCACTACTACATTTCAGTACAGGGAAGAGTTCAAAAAATGATTGGTCGATATTATGCATGAGCAATACATTTTGGTAAGTTAAAGCATACTGTATCATTCAACAGTTTTCATGTTCTTTTACCATTAGCTAGTAGAGATGATCGGTTCACGTGCACCAGGGATCTGTCGTGTAACATTTCCAA
Source organism: Pimephales promelas (assembly GCF_016745375.1). The sequence goes on from NW_024121100.1 coordinate 19,518,591, forward strand.
GCGCCAAAACGGTTTGGTAACACTTTCTTTTACGACCCGCAAACAACTGTGTAAGTACACCGAAATTACGGTGTACGTTTCTGTAATTATAGTGTACTTCCGTGTAAGTATAAGGGAACAATATGTTAAGTTTGGGGTAATAAAGGGGTAACAAGCAGATATACAACCTGCAAATAACTTTGTAAGTACACTGAAATTACGGTGTGTATTTCTGTAATTATGGTGTACTTCAGTGTTGGTATAAGGGAACAATATGTTAAGTTTGGGGTAATAAGGGGGTAACAAGCAGATGTACAAGCAAATTATTTAATTAGTTAAAAAATAACAGGTACCTATTCTGTTAATATATTCCAGGCAAAGTTTGTACGTCTGTTTTTTATAAAATGTATCACATTTCTGGCAAAACATGTTCAGGATAATTTTGACATCTGTAGGTTGAAAATTAAATATATATACATATATATATATATATATATATATATATATATATATATATATATATATATATATAATGTATTGGCTTTTCTTACTAGATTACTAGAAAAGTCAAAATAATTTGTTTCTGCTATGATTTTAATTTAGACCGTAACATGTGGTAATTAGTACTTACCTTATCCCATTGAATTGCAATGACACTTAAATGTCAGGGCAAATATACTGTGTAATTAAAATGTTTTTTTTGTTTTTTGTTGTTGTTTTGTTTTCTTGATAACAGTACCTTTCTCTGTAATTAAAGTCCAAAAAGTGTTGTTTCGTTTTGCTACATAGTAAGTAGCGTTTGTTACCCCATTGTTCTGCGTAGTTATAGGGCAAGTGTAACTCCTGCGGGCTGTAAATTAAAGTGGTGCTTGTTACCCCTTTATTACCCCAAACTTAAAATATTGTTCCCTTATACTTAGACGGAAGTACACTATAATTACAGAAACGTACACTGTAATTTCGGTGTACTTACACAGTTGTTTGCGGGTCGTAAAATAAAGTGTTACCAACGGTTTTTATTGTTTGAATTGCGTAATAAAATTTACTGTATCTGAGAGCTGAGATTTTTTTATATATCATAACTAACCTGCTCTGACTAGTCTGTCGGTCTCTGTGTCCTTTTCTGTGCATGACAAAATTAATGTGTGGCTTGAGAGCGTGTGAAAAGTGTCAATTGCATGTCTCACTGTGAATTCGTGAGAGTTGGCAACTCTGAATGGCACTAGCTTGGTCAACATCAACGAATACTGTCTGTCAAATTAATTCAAACTAACAATAAAAATGTAATATGAACAAAACGAATGCCATATAACTTCAAATAATAGCCCGTAGTGATGCGCGGGTCGGCTTTTTTTCCAACCCACTGGTCCCGCTTTTATGAAATTATTTGGCCCGCCACAGCCTGTACCGCACCACTGTCTCTATTTTTACAACCCGCCCCACCCCGCACCACGACCGTTAAATAGACATAGTAGTCAGTGATGCGCGGGTTGATCCGAAATGAGCGGGTGCCTGCGGTCACCCGCTGTTACCCGCATTTACGGGTCATCCAAAAATGTTTTTAATGATATTCGGGTCGCGGTCGGTCGGGTCGTTTGAAAAAAGATGCCAATTAAACATTTGTATTAATATAGTACTAGACACAATTTTTGATGAAATATACAGGCCTACACATTATTGCCTGAATAACTGGCACGAAGATAACACACAAGCTCAGTCGAAACAGTTCTCGGTTCTGTACTGGTGATTCGAGAACCGCTGTCCCTGTGCGTTCGGTAGTCCACAGTATCAGCTGCTCGTGCTCATCACTTCTCTCAACAGTGGCACCAACATGTCTCGGTTACTGGAATTAAAATATAATTCAGGATATTGATTTATTTCGATTCGTAGGCGACCGTCAGGCATGTCTGAAAGTGAGTAACTTTAGTAACTTGTGGATCAGCAGCACTGACGCAAGACATGAACTGTTTCGAACGATTCAGTTCGATTTAGTGTACTGGTTCGACCGGTTCACTAAAAAGAACCGGTTCAAAAGAACGATTCGTTCACGAACCGGCCATGTCTATGATCACTACAGTCTGCAGAGAGATGGAGGCGGCAAGAGAAAAGGTGAAGACTGGGGAGTGGAAGCTCCGCAAATACACAAATAGAAAGAGTAAAAAGTGTGGGAGACATTTGCTGAAATAATGAAAGATGATGACCAAAGTGCTGGCTTTGCCTTTGTTATGTGTAGGCCTACGTCTTCTTGCGATGTTGTGGTGTTACACGTCTATGGCCCAATAACGCTCCGATGAGCATTTACTACTTTTAAAAAATGCGGTCAGGAAGCGGGTCGGGTACAACCTTTTTTTTGCGGTCCGAGTTGCGGGCGGGTAGTTGAAAACTTCGGTCGGTTGCGGGTTGTTTATACATTGACCCGCGCATCACTGATAGTAGTTACTAGGCACTGTAATGTAAATGAAAACAGCCTTTACTTCAGCCTGAAAGTGCTTGGAAACATCGCCCTGTAAACTGGCAACAACAGACGAATGAATATGAACCATAAATCAGGTCATCTTAATAAACATTTTCAACATTTACAAAGCAGCATTTGTATTCATCTAATAGGCTAAACCATTTTGTATTTCTTAGACCCCCCACAAATATGCCTTGACATGCTGGAAGCGCCCGTTTTGTGGTGCTACTGTTTGTATATTTTTCACACGAGTTGCACTTCAGGTAGCTGAGACTACTGTTGTCTCCTGCTGCAACTACTTATGAGAACCGCTCCCAAACATTAGATTTAGCATCCTGACCTTTTTTTCTTTAATCATGTATATTCCCGACCTCAGTTTCTCCCGCACCTCATCTTCAATCTTCACTTATATTTCTCCGTTGTTGTTGTTGAGGCTGGCGGCGGGAGCTGCTTGACGGGCCGCTTTTGTGACGTGTCACGTGACACCAAAGGTTTGGGAACCTCATGCAAGTAACATTGCTATGGCAATCGTATTGTAACCTTATCAAATAACCTTATAAAATATGACAATATATATTTCCAAATATTAAATATAGGCTGGAAATTTCAAGCAACATACATGGATAAAAAAAAAAAAAATTAATGACCCGCCCCACAAATAAAGTGACAATTTCTTTACCCGCCCCAACCCGACCCGCGGGGCCCGCGGGTTACAAGCCAATCCGCGCATCACTAATAGCCCAGGCTTTTATTTTCCCATATCACCAAAATGCACCAGCTTGTATTTGAGAAAGGCGTCTCAAATACACTTTCTGCAGCACAACTCACTTTCTGGAGGTATACTGCCCCCATCTGGTATGGAATATGGAGTATGATTTGATTTTTTTTGACACATGGCAGTTTAAAGGGCACCTATTATGGAAAATTCACTTTTGCATGGTGTTTGAAAATAAATGTGTGTTGGCAGTGTGTGAGCATAACAACCCTAGAATGATAAAAATCCACCCAGTGTTTTTTTTTTTTTTTTACAATCTCAATAAATCATATGCACTGTCTCAGAACGAGCTGTTCTAAGATTCAGCGCTTTGTGACGTAGAATTGAGCAAGGGGTTTGATTGACAGTGTGGTTGTGGCATAGACCCCGCCCTCGGTGATCTGTACACCATCCTCCATTGTTTCAACGACAGCCGGTAATGTCTCTTGGAAACATAAATCTTCTGTCGTGGGTTAATCCTGTTGTTGTGGCTTAAAAGTTAATCCTCAAGTGTGGATCGTCGTCTACTGTTTGCGATCCACCGTCACCTCCAGTAAGTGTATTTTATGATTTTTGAGCAAATAATCTTTTCAGTCAATGTCAGGCAATTCAACAAATGCGTCTAAAGTTGTTGTCGTCGTAGGATGTCTTTGTATATAATTTAAAACCTTGTTTTGTATAGTGTGTAACCACACGTTTATAAATATATATATTTTTAAAGATATTGTATTAAAAACTGCATATACTGTATGTTGTTCTGTAAGTTACCATCTTCTCACATTTGCCACAGAAGCACCTGTATGACAAGTAAACATGACGCAACAGGTCCCTCGCATAAATGTAATTTCGCTTGTATGTAGCAAACTTTATCACAGAATGTGTATGTAGTTTCAAAAAATTGCACCAGCGTTAGTGTTTGTGTGTTTCTGTGTGTGTGTGTGTTGCCAGACATGGGCAGTATTTGAATTAAATGTATTTTAAATACGTATTTAATTACTTTAGTGTGTTTTGTAATTTGTATTTTGCAGGTGTGGAAAAAATAAAATGTCGTTTGTAACAAAATATTTTGACGGAGTGTATTTGAGTATTTCAAATACTTAAATACTAAAGAAAAATCACCATATTAATGTCATGATTCTGCCCTTGTGTCCTTGATTTTCTCTAGTCTTGAGGCAGGATCCAACGCGTTCTCATCCCAAAGCGCCATATAGGACGCTTTTGCAAAAGCGTAAATATCCAACGCACATGGCACCCTTTAACGTCTAATGAGACGCTTCGGTTAATGGTTAAGTTTAGGTGTGGGGTAAGGGTTAGACCACTAGGGGGCGCCATCTGCCCAAATATATCTGCGTCCCATTTCACGTTAAAGGGTGCCATGTGCGTTGGATATTTACGCTTTTGCAAAAGCGTCCTATATGGCGCTTTGGGATGAGAACGGGCTCCAGGATCATGACAGACCCATGTTTTGTGTGCAAGCACATGGCCTTTTTTTGGGCCATGTGCTTGTGTTGTCTCGTTACGTACCCCGCCCCCTTGTTATCCTCGTCTTGTCATTGTCCCAGTCAGCTTCACCTTTTCTTGTCATTAGTGTCTCCCTATACTGTATATCATCCCCTTGTGTTTGCTCTCCTGTGTTGGTTAATTGTGATTCTTACCTGTGTGTTACCTTACTTTGTTAAGCCTTATGAGTATCCTGTCAAGAGTATTATGAGTTCTGATTCTATATTCGCTGTGATTTCAGACCCCAAAAATGCAGAAACATAAGTTATCACATTCATCTAAAAGCGATCCACTAGCTGCCCTTCCCATAAGCATGCCATCTAAAAACCCAGCCCGTTCTCATCCCAAAGCGTCATATACGACGCTTTTGCTAAAGCGTAGACATCCAACCCACATGGCACCGTTTAGCGTCAATATGAGATGCAGATATATATTGGACAGAAGGCGCCACATAGTGGTCTACCCCAGACCTAACCCTACCCATAACCGAAGCGTGTTATAGATACTAAAGGGTGCCATGTGCGTTAGATGTCTACGCTTTGGCAAAAGCGTCGTATATGCCGCCTTGGGATGAGAATACGTTGAAAAACCGTGTCTCTGTAGACTTCCTAGACTCTGATATCTGCACACAAAAACAATGGGTTCACCAACGACTAAAACCTAAATAAACAGTGTTCCAAGTTACCAATCACCGACGGCGTGGGTGTTCGGTGTGGTTTTGTGCTCGTGCACGGCTGCACGCGAAGTCGCACGCTAACCCAAACCCTAACCCAAACCCAGAATTTTCTTTAAGCCCCGATCTGTACGAGTTGGGGGCGTGTCAGTGAAAAACGTTCATTCAACGTCTGTTGACGGTAAATTTTAATTGAATTTCAATGTTTACTCAGTGACATTACAAGGCTTTTTCATTTATAAAGCAAGCTGTCTGCACAAAATATGATATCTTTGTAATATAAAAATTACACCTAATGATAGAGTTTACATTGGCTTCATAAGCTAATAAAAACATTTAAAAGAAAAACACACCTGATGCACATTCTTTGTTCTTCTTTTTTTTTTTTATTAGCAGAGTTAACAAACCTTGCTGTATTTTCGTGTAATTCATTAAAAGAAGGTACACCGCCATTTTGCTCCAATGAAACTGACTTGAACGCACCTCACGTCGTAAACATGACTTCCCATCTCTTACGTACGAACTTCCCAGGAGGACTTGAACGCAGCATATTAACACAAAGTGTTAAAAAAAAAAAACTACAAACATGGCGAAATATCAACAAACTCTGATGGTTATAACAGAGGTTTAGATAAAGGGGTTTGAGTGATTCATAACAGAGACTATTTATAGAGACATGCCACTTCCTCAATCCTTAATACAAATGTATAGGGAAAACCCGTTACACCAAAGATGGCGGTTGTATGCAAATGCCCCGCCCCTCCCGCTGGACAGCCAATCGTCTGCTTTTAACAGTCAAGCTGGGAAACATTTAAAAACGATACTGTTTGAAAAGGTGGCAGATTTAATATGCAGTGTATGCGTGCATTGTGTAAATATCAGACATCCCAAGTCTCCCAGAAGTTCCAGGTGTCTCCCGCAGATTGATAGAGGCTCGCTGATGCCCGCAAATTAGTTCAAATCTCCCGGAATCTAGAGCGAGCAAGCAAGAGCGCACTAACTGTGCAGCGCGCGACAGAGAGCGAGAGAACCCTTGCGCATGCACAGTAAAAGTATAACCTGTGGGAAAACGGCGTTTTAAACCTTATTTTGGGGCAAAGTCATCCAACTTTTTCAGCGATTTTTATTATATTTTACTGCTGTTTCTATACATGCAGTTTTTATGTCCCGGTGACCAGTGAAAGTGCAGTTCTGACTCTCTGCCCATTCATTTAGATAGGAGCCTGGTCTTGTTAATGTCACGAACACACACGAGGGATAGACAGATCCAATTTGCAGCAGTCTTTATTTTAAAGGTTATTCCAAAATCAGAGTATTCCAGGCAGGGGTCAAAATCCACAAAGGCAGTCCAAAACATAAAACATAAAACATAAAACATAAACAAGGCTCGGGCAAAGGTCGGACACAGAAGCGTGAGGACATTAAACAACGACTCCGTACACATACTAACACAGACAGGGAATATATACACATATCTAACAAGAAAAACACAGAACAGCTGGGAACAATGATTACGGGGAACAGCTGAGTGCAATGAACTGATGAGTGACAGTGACAGACAGAATGCTGGGAAATGCAGTTCAGATAGTAAATGAAACCGTGGGGAAGGAGGACATCTAGTGGATAAACAAGGGAACACAACCAGACACTGTGACAGTTAAGTCCGAAATAGCTGCCCGGAGGCGTTGCCAAGATGGCGGCCGAGTGGCCTGACTTGCCTAAAAGGACTTTGTTCATAATCAGTATCTAACCTGAAGAAAATACATTTATTTAATGTTATCCACATTATATTTAATCTGCAACAGCATTGTGAACTTTTGTAAAGATACGTTTGCATTGACATTTAAATGCATCATTGCAAATGCATGAGATGAGATATCTGCATGAAAGTCCCACGACTCGTAGGTACGTGCTACTAGTTACATTTATCTCCAGTAGGAAACAGTAGGAAATTAAATAAAATTGAATTTGAAGGATTTTAACTGCGACAAGATGATTGGCAGGACTGTTTAAATGGTTATAGGATGCACGTATAGCGTCATAGCTGTCATTATTATGAAGAATTATGCCAATTATGATGAAGTATTATGTCCCAAAGCTTGCCAACTTTTCTGTTACACACTCAAAAGTATAAATAAAAACAATAAATCATTTTAGAGCATAGTATACGTAGGCTTATTGGGACACAGCACTTGGTTAGCTTGTTCATGTGTGTTTAATTAGGTTTGCACAAAACTTGTTCAATGCTTCATTCACTGATCATACATTGACCCAATAATGCCCTCTGCAGGACTAAATGGCACATCATTCCCTTTCTTTCAATGTTTTAAAAACAGGCTAGCTTTGCCACTTAGCTAATATTACATTACATAATTTTGTTTCTTTGCCTATATAAAACCATCTCATGTTATAAATGTATAACTTCCCAGTTCAGTATCATTTCAGGACAATTATAACCAAATCGGCATTTTGTTACTACACAGTAAATTCCCCGGTGTTAAATTTAACACCGCTCGGTGTTTATATGGGAACCACCAGCAGGGTGTTAAAAGTAACACTGATACAGTGTTAAAGTTAATGAGATAATTAAGTGAATAATTGAGAGTGATGATTGAGCATTATTGAAGACACCTGATGTTAACAAGCAGAATCACTGAAGGACAAAATCACAAATTGTAAGCCACCGTTATGGAGATCAGTGTTTGCTTTAGTTGGGCTCTTGACACTTTTACTTTCACTTTAACTTTGTTTGTCTGCTTTTATTAATTTATAACAGTCAAATGAACAAAGAAAACTGTGATCTGATATTGTTGGTTATGTTTTGACATAATCATGCTGTGATCTGAAAAATCTAACTTTTCAGGTGAATTGGCTTAACTTGTTAGTAACAGTTTAGTGATTGTGCAGCATATCCGTATTTTTCTTTTATCCTAAAATATTTAATAACAACTATTCTGATCAAATCACTTTCATCTTTATTTAGAAACACAGACATAAATAGTCAGCCTGTGTATCTCAACTATGGTGACATTAATAATCCTTGTTTCCACCAATCACAACTCATTAATGGCTCCCATCATGCATTGCGGTATGAATAAATTATGATCTGAATTGTCTATGTAATTTACTTTTCCTAATTGAATATTCTGCTCGTCACCATTGTTGAGAAGCATTGACTGAATTTTGAGGTTTATGTGTGCCTTGCCTATAAGAAGTTTTTTTTTTTTTAACAACTTGTAGAAATCCATTATATTATATCTGACATTCTGGATATTTATGTAGAATCTCAGTTATGTTGTGACCTACAAAATTAACCACGAACATATATTTCAAATGAATGTCATAATATGACCAACACCATCATATAAATTGTCTCTTTGTTCATCAGGCAGGTATAACTCAGATGCAACAGCCAATTAAAATGTAAGGTTAATAATAAAAGGGTCAAGAGCCCAACTAAAACAAACACTCACCTCCATAACGGTGACCTGAAAGTTAGGTTTTCTCCTTGTAATTCTGCTTTAGGTGTCTTCAATAATGCTCAATCATCACTCAATTAATCACTTAATTATCTCATTAACTCTAACACTGCCTCAGTGTTACTTTTAACACCCTGCTGGTGGTTCCCATATAAACACCGAGCGGTGTTAATTTAACACCAGGGAATTTACTGTGTACCAGTAGTGGCTCCTGACTGTAAAGGTAGGTAGGGCAGATTCTAGGTCTTAGTGCTAGTTTATGATAAACATTTGTAAGTTTTATATTCTAATCATTGAATGCATGCAGACACACTTTTGGCAAAGGTCTAACGAGTTATTCAGCCTAAGAGTGATGCTCTAATATTTATTGAGAGTCATGCATAATGCTATCTTACTATTGCCTTAATGTAGTATTTATTGCATCTGAATGTTGTTTTAGAATGTAACAAGTTGTTCAAGAATTACGGTGAGGTAAAAAGTTGTTTCTGTTCTCAAAACAAACATGAAACAAACACAACAGAACTATATAAAGGATATCCACATTAGCATGTTTAAACTTTCATTAACTTGAAATGAACAAATATAGAAAGGTTAAAGGGTTAGTTCAGCCAAAAATGAAAATTAAGTCATTAATTACCCACCCCCATGCTGTTCCAACCCCGTAAGACCTTCGTTCATCTTCGGAACACAAATAAAGATATTTTTGATTGAATCTGAGAGCTGGATCAGTCCTAGATAGACTGCCTAAGGGACTGGCTCTTGACGGCCCATAAAGTCATTAAAGAAAAGGTTTAAATATTCCATGTGCCTACAGCGGCTCAATTATAAGTTTATCAAGCGACGAGAATACTTTTTGTGCGAAAAAAACATAAATAACGACTTTATTCCACTATTCCATTACTTCCTTATGGGCGCATGCGCGAGAACTGAGACGAGGACGTTCTCATTCGTCTACTTCTTGTTACCGGCTGCTCACTGCTTAGGAGTTTTACCGCCACCTACCGTATAAGATGATGTGCTGATATAGCTGGAAGCGCAAAACTTTCTGTTTACAAGCAGAGGAAGATGCGCGCTGTACATACGCTTTTCAATTTGCGTATTTTCCGCACTATAAGGTGCACTTAAAAGCCTTTAATCTTCTCAAAAAACGACAGTGTTCCTTATAATCCGGAGCGCCTTATATATGGATCATCATTTTATACGGTAGGTGGCGGTAAAACTCCTAAGCGGTGAGCAGCCGGTAACAAGAAGTAGACGAATGAGAATGTCCTCGTCTCAGTTTTCGCGCATGCGCCCATAAGGAAGTAATGAAATAGTGGAATAAAGTCGTTATTTATGTTTTTTTTCGCACAAAAAGTAGTCTCGTCGCTTGATAAACTTATAATTGAGCCGCTGTAGGCACATGGAATATTTAAACCTTTTCTTTAATGACTTTATGGGCCGTCAAGAGCCAGTCCCTTAGGCAGTCTATCTAGGACTGATCCAGCTCTCAGATTCAATCAAAAATATCTTTATTTGTGTTCCGAAGATGAACGAAGGTCTTACGGGGTTGGAACAGCATGGGGGTGAGTAATTAATGACTTAATTTTCATTTTTGGGTGAACTAACCCTTTAACACCTATTACTTATGTAGAAACTGCAATGTGCATTATGGCAGAAATGTACATTATGGCAGAAGTGGAGCTTCTAGACAGCTCTTTGCTTAGAAGGCAGCTTCTAAGCAATGAGCTGTCTAGAAGCTCCAGTTCCCATAGAAACCCGAGACTCGCGCTCAGGACTACACATGTGTATTGGATGGTCTAGCCTGAAAAATATGCCTTTTAATACTTTTAGGCATTGCAAATATGGCCACTGAGTAAACAGATTTTCCTTGAAATGGACTTTGATATGAAGAACACTCCTAGACTTTGGCGTTCTCTTTCTAACATCCGTTTGGTATCTCACTAAGGGAACACGTCCGCCTTGACCGACTGTGGAAGTACCAGTTACACCATGTCTGTCAGACTGACAGACGTGATGAAGAACACTCGCAGACTTTGTGACGTTCGTGATCACTACAGCGATCAGGGTGCCCTGCCTCCCTGGTATATAACTCGCTGCAGCCCCCTGCTGCATCATTCTTGCTTTCTTCCCCATGAAGATTGTGGAAGCACGCTCATTGACACATTGTGGATTTTTCCTGCTCAGCGGTTTACAGACGAAGCTGCCCGCTAACGTCACAAATGCAGGAAATCTATATTGCTGTTAGGAATGCATTTTCTTGTGAGTGTGTGAAAACATTATAAGGCTAGTTTTTCCACCCTTAGAGAATAAACAGCCTTATCTTCTAATCTAATATTATTCAGTTCGTATTTGATACCAGAAAATAAGAGTTTATTTTCATATTAAGAGTTAATTACTCCATGTTCACTGCTCCAGGATAGTAAACCTACACGTCACAAAGTTTACTGAACGAAGAGGGTGATATGGCCACGGCTAGAACGGCAGAGATCACGGGAGGAAAGGATCCTCCTCTTCACATGTGCTCCATGTGACTTATGCATATATGATACGAATCTCTTGCCGAAATCCATATCATGCTTGGGTGTTAAGCATGCCCAAGCAGTGGTATCTAACCCAGAGGGCTGCCCTAACTGTTTTGGTTTGCCTACTAGGATCCGTGAAAGGAGACTTAGAGTTGCAATATCAGGGTTTTGCACGTCTGGATAATCAGGATATGAGGGAGCTGACCCTCCCCCGGTGAAGCTTTCAATGGCCAACCACCTACATTCAAGTCGAAGAGTGGTGTATTTGTCAATGGGTTCCACGCTTCTGGGAAAAATGGAGCCGTTTTCAGTATCTGTGTTTCAGAAGATTTACAAATCTTCTGCTTTGGCGGTCAGAGCCCTGAATGTGATTTTTTTTTTTTTTTTGCTGACAGCATACCAGACAGAGCTACTGGAGAAGATTGGCGCAGGCTGGACGTAGGCTCTCCGAACCCTGTACTATGGGAGGAGATATGTGTGATAGCAGATCTGAATCTCCGCTCATCACGTGGGGTGGTTCAGAGCTGTGACAGAAGTATGGGGCTGGCTGTAGTTGGAGAAAGAGTGTTATGGCTCAGTCTCTCAAGCCTTTCTGATAAGGAAAGACTGGAGTTCACCGCTATACGCCAACATTGTGACTTGAGGAGGAAGGAGGGAGAAGCTTTCGAGACCTGCTTACCAAAGCCTGTCTACAGAAAGCCTGGCCACTCCCTATTAAATCCTATTGTGCTGAATTTTGGTTGTAGTTCCACCACAGTTCCACTGGGGGCGATCGTCCGAGTGCAAAATTGGGGTAGACGGCTAAATTTGTCTCTTTCACCTTATTGCTGTTGAGAAATCTCAGAATTGATTGTAGGTTTTGCATGGGTTATAGGTCGAAAGTTGAATGAACAAGTACTTATGTCCTTCCGATTTCTTACAGGTTGAGTTGTTTTTGCCCATAACACTCTAGCATTCTGCTAATGGACACTGATTGGTCAGTGAAGGAGGGATTACGTCCAGAGACACCGCTTGATGGCATCCTGGCATCCGAAGCGGGACTAAGGTTAAAGGGGTGATGAACTGAGAAATCAAATTTTCCCTGAGCTTTAGACATCTAAGGGGTCATCATATTATAAGAATATCCTGTTTGAAAGTTTCAGAACTGAAAACATCCTTGTTAGTCCAATAAAAGCTTTTATTGACACCAGCCACAGAAAACGACACGTTTTTCAAAGTGGGGAACTATAACGTCAAAGAGGATAAAACACCACCCCCTCAAAAGAAGAAGATCAACAGGTCGGTTTAGCCTACCAGGCCTACCTCGTGATGACAAACCGGATTGAGCTACTGAGCAATACAGAATATTATTCAGTGCCTGGTTGTGGAAGAAGACAGTCGCTGCATATGCTTCCTCTGGATTCCAATAGGACTGCGTGGATAAACTTTATTTTTAATGACATTCCACTCCAGCTGATGAGATAAAACATTGTCCGTCTGTTTGCTTCATTTCACTGATGATTGTTTTGTAAACAAGACTGGATTTGCAGACCGATTAAGATTAAAGAACAGTGCTGTGCCCTCTATATTGGATCTGACAGGAATGATGCAACACACGGACTCTGGGTCGAACATGTATGGGCGAATCATTCCGGTTGCCATTTTACAACATTGGATGTTTTCAAAACAACTTTCCCCACATGCACCGACGGGTGAGTTGAAACTGATTATAATATGCAAAACTGTTATCTACTCACAGCAGTGGTTTACTTCCTAGTCTTCAGTGCGAGACGCCCATAAAAACATAGCGTTTTTCAGCTAGGCTCAAAACTAGGGTAGAAAATAGCCTATTTCTTAGGAAAATGAAAATAATCTCTTTCATTTTGAAGTTTTTGAATGCAAAAACCAAGAATACGTCATAATTTGAACTCAGACAACAATATAATCAAATTTAAAAAGCCAGTTAATGACTTCTTTAAAGGTGGACTGAACTCTCACACATGTATTTATCTGTGTCAGCTGTGTTGTCGATGCCTCGAGAGAAAAAGAAAGTGCAGAGATAAATACATAGACACCCTATTGGCTGCTTTGGAACGTTGCTGTGATGGTTTTCTTATTGGAAAAAGTCAGTTTTCTGTTTTATTGATCACTAATAGACATTATAACAGTATAACAGTCCTGCAGATTTGCCTTGCACAACATTAGGAGGATCAGGCCCTTCCTTACAGAGCATGCTACTTGTCCAAGCACTTGTTCAGACTGGGCTATTGTAATGGTCTCCTGGCTGGTCTACCAGCTTGCTCTATCAAACCTCTACAATTGATCCAGAATTCTGCAGCCAGAGTAGTATTCAATGAGCCAAAGAGAGCACACGTCACTCCTCTCCTCATAAAATTGCACTGGTTGCCAGTTGCCGCTCGCATTAAATTTAAGGCACTGACATGTGCCTACAGAATAACCACTGGCACTGCTCCCTCTTACCTAAACTCATACCAGAGCTTCTGAGTCAGTAGCAACTTTCAAGAAACAGCTGAAGACGTGTCTTTTTCGGCGGCACTTTAGTAGTACTAACACTTTCTCTTCTCTTCTATTCTATTTAAAAAAACCAAAAAACGATTTGCCAGGGGACAAATGATAGATTAATGAGACCAAAGATCGCCAGTTAGGTATACACAAGATGAATTATATTCAGATTCCCATGTTTAACCATTAGAGACATCAAAGCAAGCTGCAAACGTCAGAAGCACTAGCCGAAGTAAGGCTGTTCCAGGCGGGGTACATGAGGGCTGAGAGCCCGGTGAAAGACTGGGTCTCACAACTCTGAATACGTTTCAAAGCAGGGGTCTCAAACTCAAATTAACTGGGGGCCGCTGGAGATAGAGTCTGGGTCAGGCCGGGCCGGGCCGTATCAAGTATTCAAAAGAAAAAAAATTGTAGGCTATTTAAGTTTTCCAAAAATGGAGCACAACTGATCCAATCTTCTCAATCTTTATTATTAACGTTTCTTCTGAACTGTTCCTCTGAATTTGAACATTCCTTTCTGTACATGATTGGTTCTTCATGAGCTGTCCTTCTGACAGTTGAAGTTAATTTTACAAACTTTCTTTGTCTTTTTCTTATACACAACATCTTTGTGATGATAGTCATATTTGCTTGTTATTTTATTTATACAATACTATTATATTGAATGTTTTTTTTTTCGAAAGGCACATTTCCTTTTATTATACTTAGAAAAACAATTACTGCTTTTGAAATACTAATAATTTTTTCTACACATGTATAGTGTCTCAGGCAAATTAATTTGCACATATCAAAGCAAACCTTCTTATCAACCTGTTGGACCAAGTTCATTACATGAACTAGTTAAAAGTTCAGTTCACAAATTTTAAAATGAACTAGTGCAGTTCATATTTCAAAAATGAACTAGTTCATAGTTCTTTTTTTCCATATGTTGCTGCGAGCTTCTTTTGTATTATTAGGCTATTATTATTGCCACAGCCCATATACAACCACAGATAACAATCATTTTATCGACAGGCAAAGTTTGCACAGACATGTAAGATTTTCCCATCCTCACCGACCTCATAAAACCCTTTTAAATGATCTTACGACACCTCCTCGCTCCTCGGTTCACAGACACTAGAATGAACGAGTTCACTGTAACGTTCATCAGGCAGTAAGGCTACGTTCAGTTCACGTTCGCCCAAAATATAAACAAGTTCATGAACTATCGTTCATTGAACACTTTCAGACACAACACATATTACAAGCTCAAAATGATTATTCTCACATTGTTTTAGAGCAGGGGTATTTGCATTTTCTGCATTTTCTGCCTGAAGACGAAGGCAGGGGCGCAGCAGACCCCCTGGGAGGTATAGGAAGGGACCATCCTGGTGGTGGTGGGGAGGTTGGAAGGGAAGGAACCATCTTGGAGGTGGTGGGGAGGATGGAGGTCAATGGAAGCATCAGCATCTGCGAACTCAAACATGTGTAAGTACCGGTCTTTTATACCACGAGCATTAGACACGATTGGATAGATGAGAAGGTAATTAGTGACGCAACAATTGAGTTTTCCTGGCAGAACTTAACGCTAAAGCTTCCATTTATCTGTGTATAAATACCCTGTCTGTTTCTGTGTTCATTGTGGATTCCTTGTTTTCTGTTGTGTTGCACTTCCCTGTTCCACTTTGCAACCTCTGACATATATAGCAATTGTAAGTCGCTTTGGATAAAAGCGTCAGCTAAATGAATAAATGTAAATGTCTGCCCAGTCAGACTGTTCCGGCCACGTCTGCCCTGCCAGAGATGGTTCACGCCACGTCTGCCCAGTCAGAGACAGTTCAGGTCACGTCTGCCCAGTCAAAGACGAGTCACTTCACGTCTGCCCAGTCAGAGACGTTCACGTCACGTTTGCCCAGCCAGAGACGTTCACGTCGCGTCTGCCCAGCCAGAGACGGTTCACGTCTGCCCAGGCAGAGACGGCTCACCTCCCGTCTGTCCAGTCAGAGACGGTTCAGGTCACGTCTGTCCAGCCAGAGACTGTTCACGTCCCGTTCTCGTGGCCGCGAGGACACTGATGGACTATTTGGAGCGTCAGGCTCGGATCCCGGACATGCCTGTGTTCGCTGTTCCAGAGCCGGAGCCAGTGTCTGCTGTTCCGGAGCCAGTGTCGTCTGTTCCTGTTGCTGTTCCAGAGCCAGAGCCAGTGTCGTCAGTTCATGTTGCTATTCCTGAGCCAGTGTCGTCTGTTCCTGTTGCTGTTCCTGAGCCGGAGCCAGTGTTGTCTGTTCATGTTGCTGTTCCTGAGCCAGAGCCAGTGTTGTCTGTTCCTGTTGCTGTTCCTGAGCCAGAGCCAGTGTCGTCTGTTCCTGTTGCTGTTCCTGAGCCAGAGCCAGTGTCGTCTGTTCCTGTTGCTGTTCCTGAGCCAGAGCCAGTGTCGTCTGTTCCTGTTGCTGTTCCTGAGCCAGTGTCGTCTGTTCATGTTGCTGTTCCTGAGCCGGAGCCAGTGTCGTCTGTTCCTGTTGCTGTTCCTGAGCCAGAGCCAGTGTCGTCTGTTCCTGTTGCTGTTCCTGAGCCAGTGTCGTCTGTTCCTGTTGCTGTTCCTGAGCCGGAGCCAGTGTTGTCTGTTCATGTTGCTGTTCCTGAGCCAGAGCCAGTGTCGTCTGTTCATGTTGCTGTTCCTGAGCCAGAGCCAGTGTCGTCTGTTCCTGTTGCTGTTCCTGAGCCAGAGCCAGTGTCGTCTGTTCATGTTGCTGTTCCTGAGCTGGAGCCAGTGTCGTCTGTTCATGTTGCTGTTCCTGAGCCAGTGTCGTCTGTTCCTGTTGCTGTTCCTGAGCCGGAGCCAGTGTCGTCTGTTCATGTTGCTGTTCCTGAGCCAGTGTCGTCTGTTCCTGTTGCTGTTCCTGAGCTGGAGCCAGTGTCGTCTGTTCATGTTGCTGTTCCTGAGCCAGTGTCGTCTGTTCCTGTTGCTGTTCCTGAGCTGGAGCCAGTGTCGTCTGTTCATGTTGCTGTTCCTGAGCCAGTGTCGTCTGTTCCTGTTGCTGTTCCTGAGCCGGAGCCAGTGTCGTCTGTTCATGTTGCTGTTCCTGAGCCAGAACCAGTGTCATCATCTGTTCCTGTTGCTGTTCCTGAGCCGGAGCCAGTGTCGTCTGTTCATGTTGCTGTTCCTGAGCCAGAGCCAGTGTCGTCTGTTGTTGTTCCTGAGCCCGAGCCGGCCGAAGGGTCTTCACCGCCCTGGCTGCCTGAGGGGTCCTCTGCTTCGCCCTGGCAGCCCCAGGGGTCCTCACCATTGTGGTCACCCGATGGACTGTCATCTGCTTCACCCTGGCCACCCGAGGGGTCTTCACCGTCGTGGCCGCCCGATGGACTCTCTGTTTTGCCCTGGCCACCGGTATTTTTTACAGTGTCGTAACAGGAAATTTAAGAACTTAAGAGAGTTGGATGAAGTGGCCATAGATTAAAAGCAAATCTACAAATGCATCCTATTTTTTTTTCCAGTGATGAAGATCTTTGTTAGTTGAACATCTGTGTATGCTGAACAATAATCAAACAATCTGTTAATGCACACTTGTTTGTGTGCAAATGTTCATAGCGGTCATGAGCACGAGGCGAACACATGCAGCTTTTTCACTCTTTCTACTCAATGTGTTTCCCTTTACATGCCTTTAAATGCAAAACTCTGCAAGTTCACTTTATTTTTACATTTTCTAATAATACAATGTTGCTGTATATGTTATTATCATTCAAAGTAGTGCTGGGTGGTATGACCAAAATTTTCAGTCACAGTATTTTTCTAAATTAGTATGACTGTATTTTTTTTTCAAGCATGACTGGGTGTTAAAGGGTTAGTTCACCCAAAAATGAAAATTAAGTCATTAATTACTCACCCCCATGCTGTACCAACCCCGTAAGACCTTCGTTCGTCTTCGGAACACAAATGAAGATATTTTTGATTAAATTTGAGAGCTGTATAACTACCACATTGGCTCCTAAGGGACTGCCTCTTGACGGCCCAGAAAGTCAATGAAGAAAATGTTTAAATATCCCAAGTGACTACCGTGGCTCAACTATATGTTTATCAAGCGACGCGAATACTTTTTGTGCGAAAAAACAATAAAAAATAACGAGTTTATTCGACTATTTCTTTTCTTCCTTGTAGGCCAGAACGAGACTTCCTTATAGATTTCCACGACGCATGCGCGAGATTTGCGATCTGCGTACAACAGCTTACACTACTTCAGATCGCAATTCTCGCGCATGCGTCGTGGAAATCTATAAGGAAGTCTCGTTCTGGCCTACAAGGAAGAAAAGAAATAGTCGAATAAACTCGTTATTTTTTATTGTTTTTTCGCACAAAAAGTATTCGCGTCGCTTGATAAACATATAGTTGAGCCACGGTAGTCACTTGGGATATTTAAACATTTTCTTCATTGACTTTCTGGGCCGTCAAGAGGCAGTCCTTTAGGAGCCAATGTGGTAGTTATACAGCTCTCAAATTTAATCAAAAATATCTTCATTTGTGTTCCGAAGACGAACGAAGGTCTTACGGGGTTGGTACAGCATGGGGGTGAGTAATTAATGACTTAATTTTCATTTTTGGGTGAACTAACCCTTTAACCATTACGGAAGCCCTGATCCACAAGGTGAGAAAAAAAAAAGAAAAAAATTATCTCGTTATTTCGACCTAATAAGTTGTTATTACGACATATCTCGTTATTACGACATAAGTCATTATTACGACAGAATATCTCATTATTACGACATATCTCATTGTTACGACATAATATCTCATTATTTTGTCATAATAAGTTGTAATTTCGACATAAATATCTTGTTATTTCGACATAATAAGGGGCGCTTTCTAATATACATTAAGCTACATTTAGCGTTCTTATAATGAGTTTCTATGGGAGGAAAATGCTTAACGTCAAATGAAATGCTTTGCGGTCATATTCTTGATGACTTATGTAGTTTTTGTAGTATACTTTATTATGAGTTTAGAATCATATTGATTAAGAAAGGCACGCACAGTTATCCGTGAGGTTGATAAATGTTGCAGATATGTTTTAGGCTACTATCCACAAACAAATTGCTTTCAATTATGTGTGCAAAATTCAGAATTCAACGAATGTAGTGCAACAACAACAACAGTTAAATTAATAATATTATTAATAATAATAATACTTAGCAGACAGTAGGGGTATAAGGCAGTGCAAGCCAAGTCAAGTAAAACAGAGTTTCTTTGTGTTTATATTCTGGACTTATCTGATTTTTTGCAGTAGGCTATGTATTTTTTAATCAATATGACAGCCTAATAAAATCATAATAAAGTATCCTATATTGAAGAAATACAGCTGAGTATCATCAGCATAACAGTGAAAGCTAATTCCATGTTTCCTAATGATATCTCCTAATGGCAGCATGTACAGAGTGAAAAGCAGCGGTCCTAGTACTGAGCCTTGCGATACGCATACTTGTGATCGATTAAACATCTCTTCATTTACTGCTACAAACTGATAACGGTCAGATAAGTATGATTTAAACCATGCTAGTGCAATTCCACTAATGCCAACATAGTTTTCTAGTCTATTTAAAAGAATGTTGTGGTCAATTGTGTCAACTGCAGTACTAAGATCAAGTAACACTAATAAGGAGATACAACCACGATCGGATGATAAGAGTAGATCATTTGTGACTCTAACGAGAGCTGTCTCGGTACTATGGTATGGTCTAAATCCGGACTGAAAATCCTTGCAGATATTCCTTCTTTTGAGAAAGGAACACAGTTGTGAGGATACTGTTTTTTCTAATATCTTTGACAGAAAAGGTAGTTTCGAGATTGGCCTGTAATTAACTAATTTTGTATCAAGTTGCGTTTTTTTAACAAGTGGTTTTATTATAACTAGCTTACAAGTTTTTGGTACGTATCCTAGCGATAAAGACGAATTAATGATATTAAGAAGAGGATCTATGAAGTCTGTAAGCATCTCTTTCAGTAGTTTAGTCGGTATAGGGTCTAGCATACAAGTTGTTGATTTAGATTAATTAACGAGTTTGCAAAATTCTTCCTCTCCTTTAGCAACAAATTAATAATTTTTTTCCTCAGGGACCCAACAATGCAGTCCCTGATATAAGATTCTGTAGTAGACGGTTGCATAGTTAAAATTTTGTCCCTGATATTATCGATAAGTGAAGACGTTTATAAAGTCATTACTGCTGTGTTGCTTGGACACTTCTGGGCTTGAAGCTTTCTTTTTTTTGTTAGTTTAGCCACTGTTTCAAATAAATACCTAGGATTATGTTTTTTTTTTCTAATAGGGTTGAAAAATAAGCAGATCTGGTTTACATGGCTCATGGGTTAGGTAGGGCTCCTTAACATATTTTTGCTTAGGGCCCCAGGGTGGTCAGGATCGGCTCTGCCTGTATTGGTACACTATTATTACAAAAAGGTACAGTGTATGTTCTCACTAAATTGCTTCCAAATGTAAGATTGTTATATCATTATAGAAGAATAAGTACCCTTTAGTTCTAAAATACTTACAGTATAAATAATTTGTTAATTCTCCTGGTTGTTACCCTTTTTTAATCCCAAAAACTTTACATATTGCTCCCTTATACTTATGTAATTACTTTTATAGGTACACTATAATAACCGAAAGTTACAGAGTAAATTCATTTTATTATGCTGTACTGCTGTACTGGTGTTTGGCTTCAAAAAAATTTTGAGATATAACTATCCTTGATCTATATATGAACCAAAGTAACTAGTAAGCTACTTGAGTAGTTTTTTCATTGGATACTTTTTTTACTCTTACTCAAGTAACTATTGAGATTATTACTTTTACTTTGAGTGTATACATACAGTACATTATAGTTATTATATATATATATATATATATATATATATATATATATATATATATACATACTACAATTTACACTACAATTTAGGCATCTGTATCCAGATAACTGATTGCTGCAGACTTTGAGTTTCCTGCACAGTTTTTGCAGACTTTCCTGCATTGACTTTAGTTGGCCAACAGATGGGGGTGCACTTCATCCGTCCATTTTAAAATACCACCCTACCTTGAGCTAAAACTGAGTTAATGGGTCACAGTTCCCTGCTCTTTGAAACAGATGTTTATCTGTCTGTATATTTAGCAGACTGACTGTGAAGGTTCCTTCATGGCAGTCAGATGACTCGAAAACAGTAAACTCTGCATCCAGATAATAGCCTATTCAAAACAGCCAAATAAAGTTAATTAAACTGAAGGTAAAATTTACTGTTTTTACTGCTGCTAAGACTAATAAGCACATTTTAACAAAAAACATTTAAAGAGGAGGAGAGTATCAAAAACACTGATGACTTATACTCTAGGGTCAGTTATAAACCTGGGTAAAATGTTTTTTTTTTTTTTTAACTTGGATTTAAATTCAGATTCTGAAGAGACTATTTTGAGGGAAACTGGAAGACAATTCCACAGTTTCAGTCCAGTTCACCCCAAAAGGCACGGTCACCCCTCAACTTCAGTCTGGATCTCGGGACCATTCACACTCTTTGCTCTTAAGACCCCAGAGATATAACGGATGTGTTTAGGTTTAAAAGATCACAGAGATATTCAGAAGCCATTCCATTTGGAGCTTTTAAAAACAAACAGTAACATTTTAAGACCGGTAGCCAGTGCAAAGAGCAAATATAGGGGAGATATGATCAAATTTGCAGGAGCTGTCAGAAAGCTGGATTTTGTTCCATCTGCAGACTTATGTTTGATTGACTTATTCCAATACAGAGGGAATTACAATAGTCAAGCTGAGATGACACAAATGCATGGATCACTCTCTCAAACTTTAAAAAAAGATAAGAAACGTCTCGGTAACGGATGTAACCCTCGTTCCCTGAGTAGGGAACAGAGACGTTACGTCAGGAGTGACGGAGAATGGGGGTTTCGCATAGAAAGCCAATCCTCTTCGAGTATTTAATAACGAGCCAATGATATGAAAATGCCTTGGGGCTGCGGAATTTGCATAGCGTAACTCCGCCCCACCCTGTGAGTATAAAAGGGGGAAGTGAACGCAACCGCAGTATGTCTTCGCTGAGGAGCCAAGACTGAACTCGGCGTCTACCCAGCGGTACAGCAGAAGTGGCAAGGAGATGTAACGTCTCCGTTCCCTACTCAGGGAACGAGGGTTACATCCGTAACCGAGACGTTCCCTTTCGTAGTCACTCCGAGTTACGTCAGGAGTGACGGAGAATGGGGGTCTATGCCATCACGCCATCTTCATAGCTGTCTTACAGTGCCCTGCGAAAGTCTGGACTCCTACTTAGCTTACTTACACAGGAGTTACCTACTTTGACACAGGAATACCAAGGTACACTGGGAAACATATCCCGGGAGGGACATGCTACCAATGCCTACCGTAGGGAGGACTTAGGAATACACATATGGCCATGTTAGGGACTACATATGGAGATCACTGAAGCACCAACCTAAGGGTGGCTAGAAACTTAACTCCAGGAGTGGCAGATGGCTTGCCAAGGGAAGACACATGCTCAGAGAGGCTTACATTTGATAATACACATGAGACAGTTACCATAGGGAACCGTGCACACGGAGGCACCTAGCCGGCATCCAGAGCAACAGCAGTGGTGCCCGCATCAGAAGTGCTGGAGAACTCAAGGCTTCAACGGAAGACTACTGAGGAAATATCACACTTATCCAGTCCGAGGAGTGGAATGGCGAGCAAGCGAAGACACCTAAGCGTGTCCAGTACTGGCGGAAGCGAGTACGCGAGAGGACGCCGGCTCTGTTCGCAGATAATAGAATCTCGCGAAGGTGTTTGGTGTCGCCCAGCCTGCAGCTCTGCAAATGTCTGCTAGCGAGGCTTCATGCGCTAGAGCTCAAGAGGAAGCCCTACTCCGAGTGGAGTGGGCCGTCACACCAAGGGGGCACGGTCGACCTTGCTGTTGGTAAGCCAAAGCGATGGCGTCCACTATCCAGTGAGACAGCCGCTGCTTTGAGAGAGCCCTTCCCTTCTGGTTCCCCCCATAACAGACAAAGAGCTGATCTGAGGTCCTGAAACACCGCGTTCTGTCAACGTAGGCGCGGAGCGCACGTACCGGACAGAGCAGTGCCAAGGCTGGGTCTGCCTCCTCCAGGGGCAGCGCTTGCAGGTTCACTACCTGGTCCCGGAAGGGAGTGGTAGGAACCTTGGGCACATATCCAGGCCAGGGTCTCAAGGTCACCTGAGAGTAAGCCGGCCTGAATTCCAGGCACGCTTCGTCAATGGAGAATGCGTGCAGGTCCCCTACCCTCTTGATGGAGGCCGATACAACCAGGAGTGCTGTCTTCATAGGACAGAACTTAAACTCTACCGATTGTAAAGGCTCAAGGGGAGGCCTCTGCAGAGCACTTAGATCTACTGAGAGGTCCCAAGAGGGCACGAGGGGAGTGTAAGGCGGATTTCGCCTCCTCGCTCCCCTCAGGAACCAGATGACCAGGTCATGCTTTCCCATAAACTTACCTTTCACTGCATCATGAGAAGCGGCAATGGCCGCGACGTAAACCTTGAGGGTGGAGGGCGACAGCCTACGCTCCAAACCCCTTTGCAGGAAGGAAAGCACGACACCGATCGAACATCTCCGGGGGTCTTCTCCGCGAGAAGAGCACCAGTTGACGACGAGGTTCCACTTCAATGTGTAGAGGTGTCTCGTGGACGATGCTCTAGCGGAAGTAATGGTTGCCGCCACCGCAGGTGGCAGCGAACTCAAACCTGCCCCATCCTGTCCAGGAGCCACACGTGTAGGCTCCAGAGCTCGGGACGAGGGTGCCACAGGATGCCCCGTCTCTGAGAGAGTCCTCAGAGGAAAGGCCAAGGAGGTGCTGTCGCGAGGAGCATCAGTTCGGAGAACCACGTCTTGGTGGGCCAGTAAGGGGCTACCAACAAGACCTGCTCATCGTCCTCCTTGGTCTTGCACAACACCCGTGCAAGAAGGCTCACTGGGGGAAACGCATACTTGCGTGGGCCCTGCGGCCAGCTGTGCGCCAGTGCGTCTGTGCCGAGCGTGCCCTCGGACAGGGAATAAAAACTGGGCGCAGTGGGTCCCGAGAGGCGAACAGTGAGTCCCGAGAGGCGAACAGATCTATCTGTGCCTCCCCGAACTGGTCCCAGATCAGCTGGACCATCTGGGGATGGAGTCGCCATTCGCCGGAGATAGGGCGGACCCGTGACAGCTCGTCGCCCGCCAGGTTCCGGTCTCCTGGAATGTAAACTGCACGAAGGGACCTCAGGTGCTTCTGACTCCATAACAAGAGGTGGCGAGCGAGCTGCGACAACCATCGTGAGCGTAGACCACCCTGGTGGTTGATACACGCTACCGTAGCGGTATTGTCCGAACGGACAAGTACGTGTTGACCCCTAAGCAGTGCTCGAAAGCGGTGCAGGGCCAGGCGTACTGCCAGCAACTCGAGGCAATTGATGTGCATGAGGCGCTGGGGTCCTGTCCAGGAACCCGCGGCTGCATGACCATTGCACATGGCACCCCAACCCGTGGTAGAGGCATCCGTGGAGACAACGATATGCCTGGAAACTCGCAGAAGAGCTGCGTAAAAAGAGCGTAAAAAGCTGAGGTTCGACCACGGGAGGAAGGTCTGGCGGCACGCTGGAGTCACTGGAACTCAGAGCGAGCCGCGATGCCATGCCCACATCGGGACTCCATTGCGAAACCGCGTTGCTGCGGCTGCCGATGCCATATGCCCCAGGAGCCTCTAAAAGTTTCAGTGGGACCGCACTCTTGCCCTCGAACTGTCGAAGACAAGTCAGCAGTGAGTGCGCGCGCTCGTTCGTGAGCTGCGTGGACATGGCGAGTGAGTCTATCTTCATACCGAGAAAAGAGATCCTCTGCACGGGGCAAAGTTTGCTCTTCTCCTGGTTGCCGGAGCACCAGGTCTCTGTGTTCGCAAACCTGTTCTCGAGAGTGTGCCAGGATCAGCCAATCGTCGAGATAGTACAGGATGCGAACCCCGTGTTCGCGAAGGGGAACAAGGGCTGCCTCGACGATCTTCGTAAAGACGCGAGGTGACAGAGCTAACCTGGATGGGAGAACCGTGTACTGATATGCCTGGCCTTCGAAAGCAAACCGAAGAAACGGTCTGTGTCGAGGCAACATGGAGACATGAAAGTACGCGTCCTTCAGGTCTATCGCTGCAAACCAATCCTGAGGCCGGACGCATTCGAAAATGCGTTTGGCTGTGAGCGTCTTGAACGGCACTCGAAGAGAGTACGGCTCAAGACGCGCAGATTCAGGATCGGTCTTAACCCACCGGTCTTCTTGGGGACAATGAAGTAGGGGCTGTAAAACCCTGACCTCATCTCGGCTGGAGGGACCGTCTCGATTGCACCCTTCGCCAGCAGGGTTGTTACTACAGGGAATTACTCCGTGCGGATGCACAGGTGAGCCCCGTTCCCAGACAGAAGGGACCAGGGAAGGACCAGCGTTCCACGGGGGTCTGTTCTGCCGGGAGTCTGGCGATAGAGGGCGAAGGGAGTGGTGTAGTTGAGGGACGACACATGCTCCCTTCCGCACCCTCAGAGACAGAGAAGAATGAGCGGGGCGACGCACTGGACGTTGAGCACGCTCATTCCCGTCTGTGTGCTCAGTGATAGTGTCAAGTCTTTCTCAATCAACTCAGGGCGCTGCCCACTCGTGGGTGAGCAGCGGGGAGCTGAGAACAAAAGATTCTCCCCTGGCCCTCCACCGGGGGAAGGAGGGGCCCTGCTACCACCTCCTGTGAAAAACTGTGACACTATCACTGAGCAGCCCGCCTCAGGAATGCCGCTTCCCCTGGCGTTAGCGGGGCACGCGGCCTGAGGGGGCTGTGACGCTCACCTGCGGCCTCCTCCACGACGCGAACCGGCTGAAGGCTGCTGCTGGGGCCGCGTGGGAGGGAAGGGAGCCGCAGGGGGGCGTCCTCGGCGGCGAGAAGGCGGAGGCGTCTGAACCGACGGCTGGGTGGAGGCTGCAGCTGGCCGTCGGGGCAGAAGTGTATAACCGCCTCCGTCTGCTCCTGGGCGGTCGAAAACTGCTGGGCGAAGTCCTGGACCGCACTGCCGAAAAGGCCAACCTGGGAGAGGGGGGCATCGAGCAGACGAATCCACTCTGCATCCCGGGCTTTTTTGCCAGGTTGAGCCATAGATGGACCACAGTGGTGGCCATCACCTGACCAAGGGAGCGAACGGCCACTTCCGTCGCCCATTTGAGAGCGAGGTCGGCGGCAGCTCGCAGCTCGCTTGGTCCGTCCCCCCCTCGTGCATATCCCTGAGCAGCTTTGCAGGTGCTCATCACATGCAGGGCGGAGGCTGCCTGTCCCGCCGCTCTATAGGATCGCGCCCCCATAGACGAGAACCTACAGGCTTTGGGTGGGCGCCTGGGAGCACCGCGGGAGGACGCGCTCTGCGGACGCAGTAGCATCGCAACAGAGCGCTCCACCGGGGGAGTCCCAGCGTACCCATGGGCAACCGGCCGCCGAGGGGAGGAAAGGCGGGAAAACTGAGGCACGCTCTCGGGAGGACGAAGGGGCCCTCCAAGTGCGTGTCAGTTCCGCATGCAACTCGGGGAAAAAGGAAATTGGGGTTGGCTGTGGCCGTGAGGCGGCAGCCCTACCCAAAAACCAATTATCCAACCGCGAGAGATCTGGACAGGGCGGAGTTCCACTCCCACCCGATGCTCACGGTGGCCCTAGAAAGCATGGCCGTCATCTCGGGATCAGACACGGCGACGCTGACGCTCCCTAGGGAGGCAATGCAGCCGCATCCTCACTTCCCGAGGAATCAAGCCCGCCTTGTGATGCTGCGATCGACATCAGATCATCCTCTGGAGCGCCGAACGAAGCAGACGCATCTGTGAAGAGGCAGACGCCTGCCGCGATCCGGCACTCGCTGGATCTGACACTGGAGCGGTGGGTGTGGCCCGAGGAGCTAGCGTCGGGGGTCTGTTCCACACAGTCACCATCAAATCACCCTATCCGCGAGTCGAAGAGCTTCTATTAAGAAGGAGCAGATCGAGTAGCGGACACGGGCACTCTCACTTTTATCAGATCATTGAGTCTAGATCACAGTGTAGAGATGATCATGTTCCCCTTATTCAGAAGGAACATGAGTCATCCACGAACGCTGCTACTGCATGCAGAATGCCCAGACACACAGAGCAGCGATCGTGACCATCAGAAGATGACATGAATCGACCACACCCAGAAGAACACGGGCGAACCATCTTTAAAAAGACGTGCCGCGTGCAGCTCTTTCAATAGAGAGGAGGAAATTCACTCTTTCAGCGCTGAGGCGTCCAGGGAGAAACGCACAGTCTGGCAGACCACTGCTCAGATCGCAGGCAATGCAGAATCTCGCTGGGTACCTCCATCACACCAACACTGAAGAGGATGCTCGTCTCGAAGAGTTGTACTCAGTGAAACTGGCTTTGTGAGTGAAGAAGTCTCTTGGCTCCGAAGCGAAAACATACTGCGTTTGCGTTCACTTCCTCCTTTTATACCCACGGGGTGGGGCGGAGTTACGCTATGCAAATTCCGCAGCCCCAAGGCATTTTTATGCCATTGGCTCGTTATTAAATACTCGAAGAGGATTGGCTTTCTATGCGAAACCCCCATTCTCCGTCACTCCTGACGTAACTCGGAGTGACTACGAAAGGGAACTCTTAGCTCTTATAATTAAATGTGATTAAATATCTAATTATAAATACTATATTCTGACATTCTGTTTATTGTCACTACATGAAACAAATAAACAACAATATGATGTGTAACATTGGATTTGTAATACTAGTGCCAAGAGATCAATTTCATATTTTTTGAATTATGAAAAAAAAATCATTCAAATTATTTAACATTAAAATTAAGGGTCCCACTTTATATTAAGTGGCTTTAAGTATTATATACTTGCATTGAAAGTAATAATTTGATACAATGGACTTATTGTGTTCATACATGTTTTTACATTGTACTTATATTTGAAAAATACAAGCATGTAATTATAGCTATAATTAATTTATGTGATTACATTTGTAATTACAGTTGACTCTTCCCGCACACCTTAACCTACCCTTAAACCGACCCATACCACCACACCTGTCCCTAACCTTACCCTGTCACAGTCTTCGTCTGCACCAGTCTGTCTTTGTCATCTGCACTTCACTTCCCAGGATCCTCTTGTTTCCACACCTGAACTCACTTCCTCAATCGGCCACCTGTTCATCGTCTTGTTCATCTGTATCACCTGTTTGCACCTTGTTATGTTTGATTCTTGCTTATATTTAGTTTGCTTCAGTTCAGTATGTCCTCGTCGGTCGATGTCACATTGTGTGTCCCTTCTGCCTGCACCTGTTTTTGTTATTGAGTAAATCTTTGCATTGGAGCTCTTCGCCTCAGTCTGTTTCTGCCTGCACCACAACCGTGACGTATACCCGTATCACACCTCAATAGCAGCAAAAGTGTTTCACAATACAACAGGAACACAATGATACATTGTACTTATTTTTCGATGTAAGTAAAGCCACTTAGTATAAAAGCCACTTAAAGCCACTTAATATAAAGTGGGACCAAATGAAGTTACTCTATCTGTAGTTACAGCCAACGTTATCAAGAATGTGACATGTACATGGACCTGTAAAAGAAAATCTGAGTAACGAAAAAAAAAAAACAGCAAATCTACCCAGATTAAAATCACAACTGAGAGCATGCATTTAAATTTATGATTGTTGTTAAATGTGGATATTAAATACCTGCATTAACTGCAGTATAGGTTTACTCTTTTACTTAAGAATATTTTCAGTGCAAACTTCTTACGCACATTACTGTAGATGATTGACAAATCATCTGTTTTAAAATGGTAATTAATATCCGTTGCTTTAGTGTGCCAATAAAAACATCAAATCTAGCTAATACCTAATCTCCATCTGTTCATGTTGATATGTGAATCAAATGATAGTTTGGTGAACCTAACATAGAGCTCGAAAAGCAGAAGTGTAATGCAGAAGCTCACGGGAATCTCACGTGAACAGACAGGGCCAGCAGTGGCCACAATATGGTCTCATCCCCTGAAGGCCCTACATGACCTGTGTCTGTGCAAAGAGAATAATAAGCCTTTGTGCATAGTGCCTCGTAAAATCCTGCATCCCTACAGAGTGAGAGAGAACCAGGCACCTGTAAACAGAGTGTGTGAAAACAGCTTTAGACATTTTCACTTGAAGCAACTGCTTAGTGGGGGGTAATTGAAAATGGTTAATTACAATGCAAAATAGCAAAAATAGAAATGCAGATGCAAGAACTAGAGAAACAAAACATATTTTCATTACAAGATCAGATTTTTCCTTCGAGTTGGTTCTGTCTGCGTAATGTTGGTTTGTTCTGCTCTAACTCTCTGTGCCCTCCTGAACTACCACTTTAGGTCTCTGTCCCTCCTGCTGGGTCTGTATTATTTAGGAAATTAAGGTCTTTCACTAACGAGTCTTGTAAGATAAGTGCGGAAGTGACTTCTTTTTAGAGGAGGTCCCTAAAGTAATTTGTGTATTTGCACAGAAGTTGAATTCAAGAATTCAAGATAGCAGTGCATGCTGTTTATCAAGCCAATGTCAAATGTCAGCTCTCGTGTTTTTATTTAAAACAACACAAGGGGTTGCCTTAAGCCCTCCAACTCTAAAACGAATGTAGTTTAAGCCCTCTTTAATGCCTGTAATCAAGCAGATGTGTGAGGTCACTCGTGCTAAAAGTGTGTCCATTATGTCATTGTCCCCAGCAGCAGTGTGGGATCGTCCCCTTTTTCACGCACAAGGTGAGAGGTTTCCCCCCAAGAGGTGAGGAGTGACGTGAAAGGATGATTTGTCACCTCTGACACCTCTTCACTAGACATATATTTTCTGTAAAGGGTACCAGAAGGGATGCTTCGATTTGTTTGGTCAACATGGTAGCTATGTTATTTTTAACTACATTTCATTTTCTAATAGAGAGCATTCACAATGGGCTTTGATTGCCATAGAGCTTTCTGTATAAACACCAGAATGCCGTACAATTCAATCATTTGTGGTTGTGGTGTAAATGCATAGTAATGACATTATTGTGTGATTGTGATACCACAACCAACAAACAATGAAACAATGAAAAAGCACCTTATGGTGTCAGTTTGTATTTAAGGGACTGTGCGAGATGTGTGTTAATGAATGCACAGAATACTGGAATGCTCTGGGAATGCAAACAAACAAAATAAAACAGTTACCAGAAACTGAGCTGGCTTTTCAGAAGCAAGAATTGTGTTTTGTTGTTTTTAATCCAAATTTTATAATTTCTTGATGGTTCCAGCACACTAACATAACAATTTGTATAGATTTCTGTACAATTTGTGCCTGGTGAATTTGTACAATCTTAATTATACATTTTAAATGATCTACTAAAAAAAGTTTTATCTAGAAATCACTTTTTTGCGAGTTAGATCTTACAAATTGTCATACGATACTAAAATGTGTAAAATATGTGGCACAATTACATCATCTACAAATCTGTTATTCAGTTATTACAATGTTATAATCCATAATAAATTGACAAATAATTAAGAATATTAATGTTACAAACATTGGGATTACATTTTTTCTTAAAACATGACCAAATGACTTGGATTCTTTGATAAGTGATAAGTGTTTGACCAGGGAATGAAGCCTGTTCTCTTATTGCACAATTACTGAACCTGATATGTGCAATGGCCATTTCTGGTGAGTACTGCTCATGCAAACCTTCCCCCACTTCCCTTCCTCCATGCGGTGTAACAACAAATCTCCTTTTCTGCTCCCTGCCTGAAACTATTGAGTCAACAAACGTCACTCCAGCTAGGCTGTGTCTCACAGGAAAGAGGTGGACTCTCCCTTTCAAAACTGGAGAGGAGCCAAAGCTTTTTTTTTTTCAGACAAGAACCACCTATTAAAATACAGACAAGACAAAAAAAAGGGATGTTTAAAAGTTTTAAAAAGAGCGTGGAGGAGGATAAGGGCTAGTGCAAGCTTTCACATGTACATGACTACACACAGGGCCATAGTGTTAACTGTGAACTTTCTGTCAGTACAGAAAACATTTAATATTTTATCTCGCCAAAGTCTCACTTTCTTGTTTCACAGTGGTGAATTCAACAGCATAAACTCAGTGTCATGCTTTCTGCTTGTCAGACAAGAATTTGATCACTTTTTGAAGTCTAAGTGTGTAGCTCCCTAACCACTGTGTACCAAAATAAGACCAAGCATGTGTGTAAATAAGGGCAAGGCTTCGTAGAAGCTGAGGCAGTGCTTTGCCATCTCAGAGAGAAAGAAAGACAGACAGTCAGAGAGATTTGAGTAATTAGGCAGAATAGTGCAAGAAATTTTGGCCTTATAATAAATTCTTTCTCTTTTCATGTTTCCATTTTGGTATACTTTCCATCAGTGCAACAGATTGTGAGTGGAGGTGTTTTCCTTCCGTGTGTGCACTGGAGTGGGCGGACGGTGCAATCCAGTCCAGTGCTTCAGGGCAGCCAGTAAAGTGTGCACTATTGTGTGCGGCTGAAAAAAAAAAAAAGAAAGAGAGCAAAAAAAGGAGGGGGAAGAAAAGAAACTCAGTCCCTTTGTGTGTAGAGGACCCAGCAGGAAAGCGATTTTGCAATTACTTCAGCTTGCCGGCAAAGCAAGCTTGGTTCCTCTGACCCTCTCATCTGCACACACTTGTACACTGGACTGTCTCACTCTGCTCACTGTCTATACAAGCACATACAAGAGTGAGCGTTTGTTTATGGGTTGCATCTGGAAGCGCTTCGAGAGCCAACAACAACGCAGGGTTTCTGCCCCCGATGATGAAAGCAAACGTCAGACTAACCCATGAATATTGATGCGGAGGTAGTCTGTTTCATAGACGGAACAGAAGGAAGCAAGATGGCTGCCCTTTAGGATTTGTTTAAGAGGAGACCTAGACGGTTTGTTGGAATTCTACAAAGTGGAGGGACTTAAAAAGAGGTA
Organism: Pimephales promelas; assembly: GCF_016745375.1. Next base: position 19,550,471 of record NW_024121100.1, read on the forward strand.
AGAGAGTTTTTCTGTTCTTGCCCCTTTTCCTTTGTCCCCCAGGGTCTCTTTAAGGGCATCAAGCTCTTTTTTTGTATTGTACTGTCCTCTTTAACACCCGTGAGCTGACATAATAATGAAAGCATATTAGATAAAGCTTCACCAACATGGCTGACGTTTCTGTCTCTCTTTCTCCCTCCCTCTCTCTCTCTCTCTGTCTCTCTTTTTTTCCCTTTTATTGGCTTGTGCAGTCAGAAAGTATTTTTAAGCATTTCAATCTCATTTGTTTTCTCAGTTGTATTTTTTCTTTTAAAATATAAGATGTTGTGTAGAGGACAGATTTAGGAATGTGCCTGGTTTAAAAAATGTTGATCTTTGTGAGACTGTTGGCCAATTCTTCTTTAGGCATTATTTCCCAATGGATCTCCTATGCTGTGAGCAAGACTAAATAGTAACAAAATTATCTTATCTCTTCAGTGTCCACCAGCCTTATTGGACGGCTGAATGTAGATACAAGAAAGTGGTGTTTTATGAGGTGAAAAGAATTTCTTTAATATTTATTCCAAAAAAACTTTCTCCATGAAAAGGTTTTTTTTTTATTTCTGACAAAATTCTTCTTGCTACATTTCCTTAATTTGTTGTGTCCTTTGATTAAATGTGGGAGTTTGGCCGGGGATAGTGGAACTACTTGCTTTCATTGCATTGATCAGTGAGTGACATGCAGACACAAAGACTACCACAGTTCTGAGGTCCAAAAAAAAAGTGGTGGAAGCCCACAGGGTCAGAGGCTTTAAAAGAACTGAAACCCAACCCCATAGCACCATTAGCTGAGGGCCACCGGAGACCGGACTTTTTTGAGTTGTCTGACATTAATAGGATTTCCATTGTTTATTTGTATAAAAGATCTAAATTATTTCTTTAAATGTTAAGCTCACACATGAATATTCTCAATTCGAGCAATTTTTTTTTATTACATTAGAGAGGTGGTGCAAATGCTTTAGAGAACAGTTTATTGTCCATACTGAATTTGATTTAAATTCCTTTAGGATATTATGCAGAGCAGAGGTGGGCTATAGTTGCCTGTAACATATCAGCATATGTTTGATGTTAAGCTTTAGATTATTGAAATTCTATACTGAGCAAAGAACAAAAAAAAAAAAAAACAAAGGAAAAAAAGTCAAATGCTTGAATAACTTTGACCATTGTATTAATAAAGTCAACACTCAGCTGTCAAGTCTGAATGTTTCAGATATGTTCAATTCATAGTTGCTTTTGATAATCAAAAGTATTAATTTGAATGAACTGTTACAAAAGGCTACAGCATCTGTACTAATGAATTGCAAATACCTTTGTGTAACTGATTTTAACAGCCCTATTAGGATTTGCATCATAATTGGCTGATGGAATAATACAGATAAAAGTCCTGCCCCCTTATTTTGTGTATTTAGCTTGTGTATTCCAACACTCTGCTTAGATGAGAAGTGTGGAAGTTAGTCCATGCCTGCAAGGGGATGCTTTATGGAGTGTTGTCAATAAACATTATAGAGAGGTGGTGCAAATGCTAATGTAACTACAATGAAGGAATTTGGAGAGAAACGAGAGCCATAATGACTTCATGTTACTCTTTTAGCTTCAACTCCAACTTTAAGCTTAGAATTGATAATCCCTTAGTGATATAGCTGAATCACTCAATTCAGCTATATCACCATAATTCTACTTTAATACAATTGTAACTGGTACATCTCCATGGCATGACATTATAATTAGTGGTGAGAATACACAACACTGACAACATTAGCTGGAACTTGAATTATTTATATTTGGTTGAATTCATGAGTAAAAAACAAACATTTGTGTTCTAGAGAATGGCTAATGTGGCTGGCATTGTCTTTTTATTGCATATTCAATTTTATAAATACTGGCAAAAAAAAAGAATACATGATCTGTTTTCAAATCAGTGCTTATGGTGACAGATTGTACATTGATATTACTTATAGTATATTGTATTATTGTTGTTGTCCTTGTTGGTGTTGGTAATTGTTGGATTGACAATTTTACATGAAAAAGACCAATGAAGAGAACAATAAGCATTCAGGCAGAAATCAAGGTTTATATCGACACTTATCAGCTTATTCATTTTTTTTTTTATTTGCTCTGGCTTGGTGTTTATAGTCATATTTTCCATATGGTTTCCTCTCAAAAGAGACTTTATTGTCTCTACTTGGATTGGATTTTTATACTAGTCATTTACAGTATTTTTATTATATAAAAATGTATTATATAATGTATATCAATATATATAATGTATTATATAATGTATATTTTGGACCCTTGGTCCAAAACATTTTCCAGCCTGAATAGTAAGTAGCTTATGCACTGTATTTAGTAATACTTTAGCAATTTCTGGCATTTATATGACACCATAATACACCTTTTTCCTCATCCTTCAGTGCACGTCATTGGATGTTTGATGTGAGACAGCAAACTGAGGAAACTTTCAGGGTATTATAATATGTATTGTTGTAAAGGTTTAATCTTGGACTGAATTTTCAAGGGCATGAATTGAAGAGCACACTCCACGTGCGTAAGCGCACATGGTTTCTCTGTTTACAAACACTATAACTTACAACCCAGTCAGAGGGCTAGCTAGAGAAGTGTACTTACGCCAGCCAAGGAGGTCACTGGAAAGCAGATCATTGACTACGCCAATTTAGACCCTTTCCAGAACATCTGTATTCAAATGGGTTTAGCTAAATGAAACTCATGGCACATGGTTTGCATTTTATTCTGCCATCTTCATTGCTTAGGAGTTGGCTGAACATCTTTGTAAAGCCCAGTGAATCGCTAAAAAAGATTTTTTCATTTCATCATCTTTTAAAATAAAGTCATACAGATTGGTGTCGTACTTCTTGAAAAAGCCAAATGTTAACTTCCTCTGAGGTGAATGAAGAGATGATGCATTTATAAATGTGGTTTTCAAAAGGTTTTCTCTCCAGTTCCAGCTGTGCAGATTCAAAGAAAATCAGATTGGTTTCAGAAAACAGTGGTTCATAACAGAAACACTTGGTTTTCCCCCTTGAAAATCAATGATTAAGAAAAAATGTATGTCAGGATGATATAAGAATCATATACCACATGCTAATTTCGAAAAACGGTGGTGTCAGTTCAAGGCTGTGGGGGGATTTTGCCTAAGAATTGCTCAGAAATAAGTCTACCAAGAAGAGGTTTGTTGCATGTGTCTGTGAAATGTTGTGTGTGTCTGTGTGTGTGCGCACAGCCCAGTGCAACTAGGCCACAGAGTCAAAAATCTAAAAGCACCCTTATTATAAAATACTTCAGAAGAGTGTTTTCAATACTTATTGATACAGCGAATTCATTGACATACAGTCATTGTTTGGCACGCCCTTGACAGGTCACCTTGTTGACAGCAGAGCCAGCTGAATCTCAAAGTCATTCAAGGCATTATAGTCATTCAAGACATTTGCATGACATTACCCCATTTATAGAGGTTAATGACAACCAGGGGTTGATCTTGAAAGAATAAAACTTGTAGAATAAAATTTCGAACAGACAGAGGGTGTAGCCAGTGTAGCTAAATACTTTTCAAATGGTGTGTCCTGTGTGTTTCTGTAAGAGACGATGTCTGTGCTTTTCATTTCCATTAGTAGAAAATAATAGTGGCCTCTGAAGTCAGACTGTTTTTTTGAATAATAAATGGGAAGATATTCCAAGCTAACATCAAATGTAGAGCACATGCTTTGTCAGTGTCGTGTGGAATATGTTTGCTGGAAAATTGCATAATAATAATAACTTTCTTTATTTATGTATTTATTTAGAGCTTTGTGTACAACATGTTGTTGCACATTTACAGGCTTAAGTTTCTAAGTAAGACGAGGAAGGATCATGCTAATCATAATGGATGTTTTTTTTTTTAATGCTGACAAATACATAACACTTACATAGAATATAAGATGGTAAATATTTAATTGATGAGTTGTCAATACAATATATAACCTAGTCCTAGGGTATGATTTTACCCCAAAATTCAACATATCCGACACATAACAGTAATTGAGAAAGCATCTGATTATAGCGATGTGGATATGTTTGCACAAGCTCTACATTTTGGTTACATCACATTTATTTATATAGCACTTTATTCAACACTTTAAACAATTGTTTAAAGGCAAGCAGCTTTACAGTACAAAACCTGAAAAAAAATATTATCATATTATATTGATCTGACAGGTGTAATCTCACCCCTCAAACAATCATACTCCTAATCGCCTCCCTATACACAGATTGACCGTATCACTCTCTGTCTCCAGAGTTGGTGTGTGGTGGACAATCTGGTGCACTCGGCTGACATGGATGCAGCACACTGGAGGTGGTTAAAGAGGTAATTGCCCATGTTATAGGCAATTATACACCCTTATAAACTCAATATAAGGATCACTGGTAAGAATACCATAGGGGTAAGAAGATCAACCCTAATAGAGTTAATTTTTAATATGCTCCATTCACCAGCTTCAGAATGCCTTAGCATCAAATAAAGGCAATGCAAACCATTAGCATGCTAGAATCCATCAAATATTATTAACAATTGGACAAGTTTTGGTTCTGTTAATGCTGGGAGTGTTAAATATAAACTAAATGAACCTGTAATCAAATGGAAGATATGTTGAGATATTTACAAATAGAATATGAATAGATGGAAATACTGCACATGTTACTGAGTACCTTTTTTGCTGACTATGGCTGCTGACTGCAGCATGACATACTGTAATTGTCAACTTGTCATAAACATGACATAGCAGATTAATTATCAAACTTAAGAAAGCACCTAGCTTTATTGGTTAACATTACATTAAACTGTCAGGTAGTTGGTTTTGACATTGGCTGTCATGAAGCAATTATAAATTTTTAATGACAAATTCAATTAGTACCACTGTAGTTGAGGTCACGAAAAATATTCATGACACAGTTAGAATGGCCTCATGACAGCCAATGTCAAAGCCAACCACTTGACAGTTTAACTTCATTTTATCTCAAGTTGTCATGACAAAGGCACTGACAGGTTATGATGTTATGGTTTATGTCAAGGTGTCATAACAAAGACGTCTTAATGTCATATTTGCATTCAAAATGTCATTAATGAGCGAAAGACACTTAAATGACAGTTGTCATAAACATGAATAAACCCTAGTTCATATTCAAGACATATATAATGTCATGGTAATGAAGGTGTCATGTCAGTCTTATGCACACCCCTTCAAGTAAAGTGTTACCGTAAATGAGTTATCTCAGTAAGTAATCATTCAAAGATTTCCTTCTTCACACCATTAAAATAACCAACACATTCTCACCCCAAGGCGTCACCTTTGACCATGCTTCAATATTTGACGCTTTAGGCGCCCTTTAGCGTCAGTTACATGATGCGATCCTACGGCGTCATCTAACTGACGCTAAAGGAAAAGCGTCAGTTAGATGACGTGGGTAGGTTTAGGTCTGGGGTGGGGTAGGGGTAGGGTTACACGCGATCCTAGGGTGTCATCTAACTGACGCTAAAGGGCGCCTAAAGCATCAGATATTGAAGCATGCTCAAAATGTTTCCAAAGGCGTCAGTTAGGTGACGCCTTGGGGGTGAGAATGGGCTGAAATAACAGGTGAAATGGTAATCTTCATCTCCAGTGAAGTATGCTACACTTTATTCATAAGGCTGCAGAAGTCTCTCTTCTGGATTTCCAGTTGATGAAGTCTGATGTCATTGACTCTGCCAAGATGCTCTTGGCACTACTCAAGAATGTGAGCACCAGAAAAGCATTGGGACCTCATTTTTTGCCAAAGTGACTTATATCTCGTACTACACTTCAGTTTAAAAAAGATGAAACCCAACTACAGCTAGCCCAAGACTTTTGTCAAGTCAAGTCACCTTTATTTGTATAACACTTTTTGAAATACAGATTGTTTCAAAGCAGCGGCTAGGCAGTTCTCATCTGGCCAACGAACGAACAGTGCATGATTATGATTCAGGTTGCTTTTCAGGTCAGAGGTCAGATTGGATCAGAACATTCAAAATATTTATCTAGTTCCATCTGGTTAAAGATCAGATTCATCACACCGGTATGGAGACTGGTTCGATGAAGATCTGTGCCACTGGCTATCTTGTCGATGAGGCCTTCACAGGGGAGAGTCTAGTTGACAATCTCTGCTGACACTTCAGGGATGCGTTATGATCATGTCTAGGCGCAGGTACTCTATCAAGTCCTTTACATGACATTGCCAAATTACTTGTATGGCATGAATGATATAGAGTTTAAAGTTGTTTCCACAGATCTGTGTGAATGGGAATCATTTTGATAAGGTTTTATCTATACAAAAGGAGAAAAATAACTTTTGTATTATCGAGGAGGCCTCACAGGGTACACTTCAGGGCTGTGGTCGTGTCTAGATTCACCATGTGCTCTAGATACCTCCCGGATCAAGCAGACAATGGTAAACTGTAGGAGAGACTAATATTAGCATATCCCATTCTTCTTATGATGTAAAAAAAAACATCAGGTGTCCCTTGATAGGACCATGGAGGCCGCACTGCCATGGTCCCCCTGCATTGCCGGCACCGCCCTGTCTTTCTGCAACTGCCGGCGACACCCTGGCTTCCTGCACTGCCCTAGCCTTCTGTTCCACCCTGGCTTCCGGCACTACCGGCGCCACCCACACCATGCCTAGGCCCAGGTCCTCCCATACCATGCAACGACCCAGGCCCACCCATGCCATACCATGTCCCATGTCCTATCCCCATGCAAGATCCTGGCCCACCTGCTTGACAATTTTTTCTTTTCTTTGGGTGTCTGGAGCCACCCTTAGAGGGGGGGATCTGTCACGTCTTGGATTGTTCATGTCATGTTCCATGTCGGTCATGTGATTCGCTGTTAGTCATGTGATCCTGTCATGTGTTTTGTTATTGGTTAATCGTCTGTTCATTGTTCATTAGTCTGTGCATTTAAGCCCTCATGTTTGCCATGTGTCTTGGGCAAGTTTTGTTTCCCTGTAATTGCTGGTTAAGCGTCATGTTTATGTTCATGTTTTTGTTTTGAGTTCATGCCACGCCATGTCTTTATTTCATGTTTAATCTTGTTTGTAATAAACTGCACTTGGGTTCTCATCTACACTTGCCTATAGTGAATCCTTTTACAGGAAATTGTTCCAGAGTTTAGGAGTTAAATAGGAAAAGAATCTATAGCTAGCAGTTCATTTTGATATTCTAAGTATTATCAACTGCCCAGAATTTTGAGATCGCTGTTAGATGTTAAAAGTCCCCTCTCAAGTACTGGGGATTTAAATCAGTTATTGTTTTGTAAGTAATTAGCAAGATTTTTGAAATGTATGTGACGTTTAATAGGGAGCCGATCCAGTATTGACAGAACCGTGCTGATATGGTCATACTTCCTGGTTCTAGTACGAACTCTAGTTGCTGCGTTTTGGACCAGTAGGAGTTTGTTTAGGGCAACCACCCAGTAGAGCATTACAATATGAACACAAGACTATTCCTAACTATTCCGCATTTGTCATTGAGGGCAAATGTTGTAATTTAGATATATTTTTAAGATGTAAGAATGTGGTTTTACAGATGCTAGAAATGTGGCTTTCAAATGAAAGATTGGTGAAGACCCATGTCCCTAACGTACGACAAAGACTTAAGAGAACATCCATAAAGTGTTAGACACTATTCTAGGTTGTTACATGCAGAGGTTTTTGTTCCAATAATTTGAATCTCTGTTTTGTCATAATTAAGAATTAGGAAATTACTAGTCATCCATTTTTTTTACATCAGCTATGCTTTGCTGTTATTTTGTGAATTGGTAAGCTTCGTTGGGGAAGGAAGAAATATAGAGCTGAGTATCGGCAGCGTAACAGTAAAAGCTAATGCCATGCTTCCTAATGATATCTCCCAAGTCCAGGGCTGCCAACTCTCACACATTCAGAGTGAGACTCATGCAATTGACCCAATTCTCACTCTCTCACACCACAATCTCACACGATTTCTCAGGCTGAAGTGTCAACCCGGTCGATCGAATGCCTGAAAGATGAGTTTATCTATATACATGTATCTACCTATTGAGCCATGATCGATAATCTATTCTAGAGCGAGCGTGTAGGATCAAGTTGTGTTTTTTTAACAAGTGGTTTAATCATAGCCAGCTTAAAAGTTTTTTGGTACGCATCCTAATGACAAAGATGAACTAATTATATTAAGAAGAAGATCTATGACATCTGGAAGCATCTCTTTCAGTAGTTTAGTTTAGTTTAGTTTAGTTGGATTTAACGAGTTTAGACAATTGTTCCTCTCCAAAACGTATTTGTTTTCTTCTAAGAGGGTTGAAAAATAAGCAGATCTAGCAGTTTTTGAGGCCTGTCTGTACGCATTTGTGCTCTCTTTTCACATAATGTGAAAAAACTCTCTTGTTTTCTCCCAGCCGCCCTCCATTTTTCTGTCTGCTCTCTTAAAGGCCATAGTGTGCTTGTACCAAAGCATTGGACTATTTAATCTTCTGTAAGTCCAAAGGAGCAGCTGTGTCTAATGTGCTGGAAAAGAGAGAGAGTCAATAGTTTGTTGCAACATCAAGTTCTTGTAAGCTATCTGGGATGCTGAGGAGATGATACTGATCAGGAAGATTATTTATAAAGCATTATTGAGTGATAGAAGTGATAGTTCTGCTATATTTGTAACTGGGAGTCAGTTTTGCAGCCTTGGCTAAATGGAGTATACACAAGACTTGATAATGATCTGAGATGTCTTCGCTCTGCTGCAGAATTTCAATGGCATCAACATTGATTATATGTAATAATAATATCAGATCTAAAGTATACCGACAATGAGGGGGTCCCAGACACTTGTTGCCTAACTCCAATAGTTTAGAGTTTAGAATGTCTCTACATGCTAATCCCAATGCATAGTTTTCATTATCTACACATGGATATTAAAATCACCAACAATTAGGACTTTATCTGCAGCCAGTACTTACCCTGATAGGAAATCATACAATTATTTGATAACCTCTGTATGGTGCCCTGGCGGCCTGTATACAGTAGCCAGAACAAATGTCTAACGGGATTTATTACTTACACTAGATAGCTAGATAGTGGCAGCACCACCCCCTTTGCCTTTCAGACCAGGCTTGTGTTTATAACAGTAATCTTGGAAAGTGGACTCATTTAAAGTAATGTAATCGTCTCGTTTTAGCCAGGTTTCTGTCAAACACAGCATTGGGTTATGATCTTCATATCATTTACAATAAGTTATTTTGAAGAAATGGATTGTGAAGAAATGGATTGTATATTTAGCAACCTGAGTTTTAGCATTTGTTCATCTGTATCTATTTTTTCTTTGTCGAACATCAATTAAATTGCTACCCTCGCGAGTTAGGGTTTGGGAGTTTTTCATATTTGCTAATTTGGGGAACAGACACAGAATCTATGTGATGATATCTTGGTGAAAGAGTCTATATGTGTTGGGATTTATCTGACTTCTGTGACGTGAGACAGATAGCACACCTGAGCCCCAGTTAGTCAAGATTCAGCTCTAAGACTATGTGCCATGTTTCTAGAGAGAGGAGCGACACCAACATGGGAGGGATGAATACCATCTTTTTAACAGGTCAGGTCATGCCCCAAAAACTTTGTCAGTTGTCTACGTGCCCTATATTATTCTGCTTATTCTGACACCACTTAGACAGCCAGCTACTGAGTGATGACAGTCTGCTAAGTATCTCATCACTCTCATCAAAGTTTAAATCCTGTCTGGCTAGCACTTCCCATAATGTTTACGCATTAAGTCAGTAGGTGGATAGTAGGCGGGCTTTTACGCAGGGTTGCAAACTTTGGGACTTTGGCTGGCGTGAGACTGTAAAATTTCAGTGTGTGCGCGGATAATTTTTTTTGGTAACCCTAACCCTGTTTACTGAGTATAAAACCTGATTTATGCAACAACAACAACAACAACAACAAATAGAATGGAAACGTTTTTCTTTTCTTTTCTTTTTTTCAAAATGTACAATTAATTTATTGATTGCACTACTAAAAAAATAAGATGATTAAATAACAAATATGTAAAACAACAACATCTAAACAATGAGAAATCTCAAAACAAAAGGGACACATAATAGTTACTCCACTTCCCCAAACCACAACACACAAGTTTCACAAATTAGGCATGTTATATATAGTTTGACCTGCTTCACTGCCTCTGCAAGAGGTTTGTATCTGAAGCAGGGTTCAATCCGTTCATGAACAAGCTGTTCATTGCGTCTGTCACATGACAAATGAACGAAAGACTCTGAAGGTAAAGTAATTATTTATGTTGCCTGTAAATTATTTTTGACTGCATTATGATAAAGACTGCGTAGCTGGATGTGTTCGGGGAATTTGGCTGTTAAAAGTATAACATTAAAGCCCTTTAAATGAATGAAATGACTCGAAAAAAGATTCATTCATTTTAATGAACGAGATCGAACAAGCGAATCTGTAAAATTATCCAAACTTCCCGTCACAGTGTGGCATCAAGAAACAGTCTGTGGGTTCAGGCCAATAACTGAAAAGGTTCGCTAAGCATACGCATTTGAGTGTGGCAACCTTTGATAATTTGGGGAATTTTAAAATGCCACTAGCCCGATTTGCCAAAACGTAATTTGTAACATGAGCCTATTTTTATTGAGCAATTAGCAAGCCCACATAATGCACTTCAGATAACGTTTGCAACTATAGTTGAAGTCTGTACTCAGCACACAGACTGATAAGGCAAAACTATGTTACTAGTGACAAGGCACACCATTTCATTATCTGCTTCCCTTGATTGTCATCCAAACTTTCAAACATGCATCAGTGGGCTCCGACCCCGAACCTATGCTCTGAACTATCTCTGAACTTTTCACACACAACCGATGTATCAGGTGCAAGGTTTTCAGCAAATCAACGATCAGAGAAAACTGCCGTGAGAACGCAACGCATTCTCATCCCAAGGCATCAGCTAACTGACAATTTTGACCATGCTTCAATATCGCTTTAGGCACCCTTTAGCGTCAGTTATATGACGCGATCCTAGGGCGTCATCTAACTAACGCTAAAGGTAAAGCGTCAGTTAGATGACGCGGGTAGGTTTAGGTCTGGGGTGGGGTAAAGGTTAGACGCGATCTTAGGGCGTCATCTAACTGACGCTAAAGGGTGCCTAAAGCGTCAGATATTGAAGCATGTCAGATTTTGAAGCATGGTCAAAATGCTTCCCAGTTCCCAAGGCGTCAGTTAGATCAGAGGTCTTCAACCCTGCTCCTGGAGGCCCACTGCCCTGCAGAGTTTATATAAAACCTGCTTCAGTTCTGTGATATAGTTCAAGTGATCCTAAAGGGCTTGATTGCTGGTTCAGGTGTGTTTGATTAGGGTTGGAGTAAAACTCTGCAGGACAGTGGGCCTCCAGGAGCAGGGTTGAAGACCTATGAGTTAGATGACGCCTTGGGATGAGAATGGGCGGCAACACTTTATTTGAAGGGGTGTGCATAAGATTGTCAAGATACTGTCATAAACATGACATGACACCTGTCATGAACATGAAGGAGTCTTTATGAATGTTTATGACTGTTGTCATTAAGTGTCATTCGGTAAATTATGACACTTTAAATGCAAAGTTGACATTGCTTAAAATGTCTTTGTTATGACAACTTGACATTAACAAAGACAAAAAATGTCTTTGTTATGACAACTTGACATTAACCAAGAAATCAATTTAGCTTTGTGTTAACATTACATTACCCTGTCCCTTTCATATGCTATGGTTGGTTTTAACTTTGGTTGTCATGAAACCATTATAACTGTGACATGAATATTTTACTTGTCCTCAAGTAAAGTGGAACTAGGGCTGGGCGATATATCGAATATGTACGATGTATCGTTATATTTTTTGAAACGATATGGAATGAGGCAATACCGTTTATATCGATACAGTAGTTTGATATGAGCACATCTGAAAAATAGCGGAGGTTTGCAGTGTGAGCTGCTGCAGTGAAAGTAGCTAGGCTACGTAGTACAATTTGTCCTAAACATGACACAAGCTTATATTAATTGCGTCAAAATCACTTTGATATAGTTAACAAGTTTAAGGCAGCTTGCCGCCCTGTCAAATGCTCTGACAGACACTGTTGCTGACTGACAGATATACTTGCGCTGTTTAATGCGTTTGAGATGTGGTGCTTTCCTCAGTGCTCAACTTACATTTCACATATTCTCCATCTGTAAATGTTAGAAAGTAAAGCAAATATGTCCATTTCACAACAAATATGTCCATGTCAGAAGAGGACGAGCTTCTGCAAGTGAATCTCCGCTAAAATTCATGCTTCCTTGAACGAGCGCCGGCGCGCGCATGCGCGTGAATAGTACTACGTAGTACGCAATAATTCTGACTAAAATAAACATATTGCTAAAATATTTGTTGTTGGAGGAAATAAATGTGCCATATGTGGAATTTTAAACCTACAAGTATATATTTTTAATGAAAGTGAAAGTGATTATAATGGGGTAATCAAATGCAGGCTAATATAATTAGTTTGTGCTTTTGTTTTTGTTTTTATTTTCATTTTTAGTTTAGCTTTTAGTCAATATAAAAACAAAAGCTTTTTGCACATAATATATTGCATAGCCTATATTATATTTGTTTCCATATCCTTCAATATCAACATTGTTTGTAGGATATCATTGGGCCGAATGTGAATATACTGTATATATATATATATATATATATATATATTTTAATATAAAGATTTTCTTTATCTAAATAGAAAACGTAGAAAGTACCGAGATATATATCGTATATCGCCATTTGACCAAAAAATATCGAGATATGATTTTTTGGCCATATCGCCCAGCCCTAAGTGGAACACATTGCACTAGTTATAAAGATGTCATTACGGGTTATTACACTGTCAAATGCTTTAACCACAGTGTCATTAATATTTCCCCTTACCTCAAGTAAAGTGAAACACGTTGGACTAGTTATGATTTCTTGGTTAATGTCAAGTTGTCATAACAAAGAAATTTCTGTCTTTGTTAATGTCAAGTTGTCATAACAAAGACATTTTTGTCTTGGTTAATGTCAAGTTGTCATAACAAAGACATTTTAAACAATGTCAACTTTGCATTAAAAGTGTCATAATTTACCGAATGACACTTAATGACAACAGTCATAAACATTCATAAAGACTCCTTCATGTTCATGACAGATGTTATGTCATGTTTATGACAGTGTCATTACAGTCTTATGCACACCCCTTCAAATAAAGTGTTACCGAATGGGCTTTGTAGGCAGATGTTACAGCTGTGGGCCTTAAACTCCTCTCCCGTCATTAATAAGCTGTGGTCTAGTCATCAACAGAAAGTTAACGGATTGAGAGGGGAGAAAAGGGGATTTTGGCATGACATTTCTTGCATTTGCGTGAGAGTGTGAGATTGATGCTGAAAGCGTGAGTATCAAGCCAGATGCGTGAGAGTTGGCAACCCTGCTTTCATGGCTGTTCAAACACATTCGACCACAGGAGCGTTTACACTACGAAAAGCAATCCAGACGGATGGGCTTTCGACTACCTAAGGAAATGGTTGAAAGTGGAAAAGCTCAAAACGTTTTACACCCAGACTACACCTGTATATAGCATCGTTCACTTCTGATCCGATCAACCAAAATGCATTTTAAAGAGACCCTATCATAGCATTTGAAATGTTCCTATTTTTGTTTTAGGAGTTCCCAAAAACAGTTTAACATGCATGCAAGGATAAAAAACACTTTATTTGTCTTATAATATGTATTTATTTTTAACTGATTTGCTCAACGACTCCCAGATGATTCGTACAATGACTCATTTTTCCAAACCACTCCTTTGTGTGACGCTAATCAGCGGTGATTGGTCAGATGACAGACCCAGTCAGTTATTGTTTTTTAGCATAACGCATAAACATATTGATAAAGCACTGCAGTACTACAAGACGCTCTATTCTTTATGACAACTCCAATAAGAGCGACAAACATTTCACATATTTAAAAAAAATTGACATTGGAGACCTAGAAGCTGCGCTGAGCTTAACACACACACACATACTTATCGCGCATTTCCTCCTCGCGCCCCGACGCTACAAAACCGTTCAAAACCCATAAAAGCAACAATTATTAATAATACTTACAGGTTGTGATTCATAGGAGGAAGCTGATCCATATACGCTGGGTAAGTAAGTTACTGAGCCTTCCTTCAGGAACAACCGCTTGCGAATCCACATTTGAATTCATTTACTGTATGTTTTTGAACGATTCGTAATTAAAATGATGAGAACACAATCGGGCTATACTGTTGTGGTATCGTTGCAAATATGAACTCTAACCACCGATTCTTCACATGCTCGTCCCTGGTAAATGAAAACAAAGTGGCTGAACTATCTTTGCATTGTAGAACACAGCGTCTTCTCGACATGATGCTATGATGAAGTATTTGAATGTGTAGACTTTCTCTGCTTCAGGTTTACACTTCCGTCTGCGCGCGCAGTAAATAGGCCAATGACCTCTCTACGTCACGATGTAACAGCTAATTACTCGTTTTAAAAAACAATTCATTTCATAGACTCAGAGTCGACTCTCACTTTTGAAAGACAATAACTTTATATACAGTGCACTTTCAGATATAAATCTTTGCAGGATGTTTTCATTCCCTTAGAGCTATATTCCACACCATATGAACAGTCATTTTCAAAAATCCATGATAGGGGCTCTTCAATGTCAGGTGTAAACAGGGCCAGAATGTATTGCCAGGAAACTGTCAGGATTTAAAATGGAAAATTTTTATAAACTAAATATTTAAAAGAAAACAAAGCAAACTCAAATGTCATGCATATGGAAAGCTTAAACATCTTTTTTTGTGTGTTTGTTTGTTTGTTTTTTTATTCTTGAACTTGCCACAAGCATATGCCTTTGTTTAGCTTTGTTTTGTAACTCTAAGCACATTTTCTTCACAGCAACTGAAGACCCCAGTGAAGATATAGGAGTTACATTGAAAGTAAAGAGATGGCTAGGGCTTCTCGGCTTTCATATCATCGCAGTAAATAAAACTCTGTCACATACCCATAAAAGAGAGCTGATCCCACCAGAATCAATGTGCTTAGCACATGTGTTCACTCTTTTGCATTTTCTCTATCTCTTGTCTCTATATCTATATGTCAGTCAGTCATGCTTGGTGAATGTTTAGAGCAGATGGCCATGCAGCACCAATATAATGATCACCATGGCTACCACACTCTCTGAAAGAAATTTGCCTTGCACTCGGCACAGTTCATCAAATTAGTCAGATATATTGACTGGTGCAGACACAAAGAAATGGGGTGGGGTGGGGTGGGGGTTGTTAAGAAACAGAAAGAGGTTGAGATGAATGTATATTGGAATTATATTTTGGAAGTTGATTTTTGGGAAGGAAGATTGTATGGAACAATGTGCTTAAATACATATTAATTACACTGTAGTAATCTGTGGCTGTTTTTACCATCTGAAGCAAAAGGTCAGTCTGCTAAAACTGTTATAAAGTGTGTTAAAAAACCTATGCCAAGTTAATTATCAAAGAAAAGAGGCAGTGTTGGTTTAAGTGAACAATTACAAATAGCCAAACTACTACAAATTGATCATTTAGCATCCCCTATTTGGAGATAAGGAGGGATTGAGGATGGGATTTCTTTCTTTTGTTTCAAAGTCAGTACAGTATAAAGTTATTCAGTTATGGAGACAATTTCTGTACATGACAGTACAATTTCTGTCATGTTAGCTTGATTATGTGATATGAGTTTAAAGGGTTTTCAGATTTTCAAATTGATATTCTTTGCTATAATCAAAGTAGTTGAAATGAGCAATGAACTTATCACTGTAAGATTGTCAATTTGGCACCACTTTGATTTTTATTAAAAGTTTAAGGCAGAAATTTTTTTCTAAAGGCAGAAAGTTTTTAAGTTCATTTGTTGTACCAATGCAGGTCATGCAAAGTTGGATTGGTATGAATGAGAGCACAAAAACTGGCTTGCAAATTGTTTCAGCAGAGCCACATCTGCCTTCTATTAGTAACAAAGGACAATGGCAGGTCCAACACAGACCTGACTCTTAAGAGGGGACCTAGTTGTGGGTGAAATTACAAACAGAAGAGTATATCTGCCTAGCATTTGAAGTAATCTACCTCTTCTCAAATCCTCTCCCACAAAGAGGATTTAAAATGTCATCGGGGATGAACAAAGGGTTCACAGACGAGGAAAAATTAAGCAAATTTAAAGACAACTTCTATTTTATTTTGTTTTGTTTACTATTCCGTTGTTGTAAAGAAATCTGATTAAAATCGAAATGTGATACACACAATCAATAAATTACAAAACAATTCTCACAGAGCACTTCTAAACAGATACTGAGGCATGTCTCATACCTTCCCCCGTACACATGCTGACTCTATAAATACCCGTTCATTTCAAAGGGGTTCTTTCCTCTTTGTTTCCATTCTTATGCTTATGTCTTCTGGTTTCTTATTGGAAAATGACGAAATGTTACGGATATTGGTGACACCATTAAATCAGGCAGTGGTGTTCAGAGCCCAAGTAAAAATAAAAAAAACTTGGTTAGGTTTAATGGTTTTGTTTCATGAGTCACAGTGCTGATGTGTTGAATGAGTGAGAGTGCAGTTTTTTTTTTTTTTCCGGACACACACGCACACGCACATTCCAATGGCAGTGTGATACTTGAAAAGGAAAGAAACACTGATCCTGATTATGTTAACTGACTTACGATTTCTTTTGGTACCCTTTATAGTAATGTGGAAAATTGTTTTCAAGTCAAAGTTCCAAAATGCCAACAACAGTTGCCTGTAAAACTTGACATTCTGGTTGAGCTTGTTTCTGTGTGTCAGGGTAAAATAAGGCATGGTTAATGCTCAGAGGAGAAGAGAGAGAAAGACACTTTTACAACCCTGCATGCATGACATTTAAAGCACACTTGCACATGAGCTGTATGATCAAATTACAGTGGGAGGAACCACGGGATGAAGTTTCACTCAAGAGCACAACTACAGCCAAACACCTAGCAGCAATATGTTTATCTAAGAATCTATAAATTATTTAGAGCTGCACAAGAGCAACTGTCTCAATTTTAGGTTCTTGACGCAAAAAAAAAAAAAAAATATATATATATATATATATATATATATATATA
The DNA here is from genome assembly GCF_016745375.1 of Pimephales promelas. The sequence goes on from NW_024121100.1 coordinate 19,567,707, forward strand.
TATATATATATATAAATATATACAGTATATACACTCTAAAAAATGCTGGGTTGTTTTAACCCAATTTTGGGTAAAATATGGACAAACCCAGCTATTGGGTTAAAAATGTAATTTAAAAATGTAACCCAATGGCTGGGTTTGTCCATATTTTACCCAAAATTGGGTTAAAACAACCCAGCATTTTTTAGAGTGTATATATATATATATATATATATATATATATATATATATATATACTGTATATATATGAAGAGTTCAGATGCAAAAGCCTCTAAATGCCATTTGAAATTTTCATCTTTAATGATGATTTTTATCAAACTTGTATATTTAAGTTCAGTAATTTCACTTAAATAACAATTAATAGGTAATTATCATTGCCATTTAAGTGAAATTACTGAACTTAAATATACAAGTTTGATAAAAATCATCATTAAAGAAGAAAATTTCAAATGGCATTTAGAGGCTTTTGCATCTGAACTCTTCATATATTGAACTTTTTTTTTCTTTTACAATCATGCCTAAGTGAATTTTGGATCCATCGACTGTTTATCAGAGAGACCATGGAAACATGAACGACTCCTGTCTCTTAACACAGAAACACAATGACATGGAGGAGTGCACCACATATTTTTATAATATATAACCCTAGCACTAACCCAAACCCTAATCTCAAAGAAATTATTTAAAGCACAATACTACAACTACTGATTATAATAATGATGATGATGATTCACTTGTTTGTACATAGTAGGCCTACGACTATTAGAGTGTAAACCATGAAAGGCGCAGAAAATCTCACTCCGCACTGACCAGCTGTATATTTCAACCACAACCCTGAGGCTAAGGAACTGTTAAAACACAAAAACAAAAAAATACCATTGCTGTTGTACATGTGTGCTTTTTTTTAATTATTATTATTATTATTGGTTCTGCAACCAAAGCACTGATCAGTTTTATACACTTATTTATTACAGTGGGAGATCACAACAGTTTGAGCTCTTGTTAGATACAGAGAGAGAATGAGGATTTAAAAAAAAAAAAAAAAAACAGGATAGACAACTAACTGAATTTAAAGCCACTCCTAACTGTCAAGAGATCAGAAAAAAAAAAACATTTTTGTTTGTGTTTTTATGGATTGTCCATAGGCATTCCTTTAAAATATATCACATTTAAGTTTAAGAAACATATCAATCATCCTATTTTAATTATATGTAGGCTACAGCCAATGCAAACCCACTATCTGAAAATTTAGTGCATATAGACAGCTTTCAGCTGGGATCTCGTGCTTTGTCATTCTAGCTCAGAGAGATTTTGTGTAGTGTGGGCTTATCCAACTGTGGCAAGCTGTTTGGCTTTTCTCAGCTGTTGGGAAACTCTGAAATGGCTCTGGAATGGATCCACATTCAAGCTTCATGAAGCACACCAATCCCAATCTACACCTTTGATGATAATAGTTACAATTTTGATAATCTGATAGATATATGATAGATAATCATGTGATCAAACTTTTATTAGTATTGTTTGACTGCAGCCAGTAATATATCACAGGTCAAGTCACAGAACAGTATTTTTCATAAAGCCATTTTCCAGTTGTGAGCAGAAATATTATATATATATATATATATATATATATATATATATATATATAACATACACACATATATATATATATATATATATATATATATATATATATATAAATCCACCAACCTGCCAAATGCAGGTTGATTGTAATGTAATCTAGGCTAATGCAAAAGCTAACGCGGGTGTCACATGTAAACAAATGCAATCATCAAACATTTAACAGCACATAATTCTGTTATATAATTTAATGTTTTGATCATCGTTCTGAATCAGATCCAGACTTTTGTCACAGGTCTTTGACTTGTGTTCTCTGTTCTTTCTTTTGATATATTGTATGTGTATCAGATATTCATATTACAAAACTATTCTGAGGGGCATAAAAGTTTAGTAAAAATTATCAAAAAGGCTGGTACTGATTGACAACTTTTGATTGACAACACTTGCGGAGAAATGGATACAAATTTTAAAGAGATTTTCTTTTTTCCCAAATAAAAAAGTTCAAGGAGCTGTATGTAAGAAATTTATTTCAAATAATCATAAAATGGCCCTGATATGTCACTAGACAAGTAGACATTAAGAAATCATGTTCATTTCAAATACTTATATCACTGACAACAGTAGTCCAGCCAGGATAAAGAGTGAAGTTGCAGCCCTTATCTGATGTTGATGTTGTCATGCTGTGTTTTGGTCTGATGCTCCACCCTCCACCGATCTACCAATCACGAAGTCAGTAGTGTTGCGGCATTCGGGTTGCCAGCTCTGCTCTAGTTACCACAGCTGCAGCTACAAACGTGCCAGATAAAAAAAAAAAATTTGGATCCTGTAGTAGCATATCTGGCAACCTCAAGTCACCACTCTACAGTAATTTGAAAGTGGTTGCATTACCAGTTTTGGACACAATCTTACATACAGCTCCTTTAATAAAACAAAAACATAAATTAAAAAAACTATTACTTAGGGCTGTCGGTTAAACATGTTAACGTGGCTAACGCAAACCCATTTTAACGCTGTCATTTTTTTTATTGCGCGATTTACGGCATTTTTGGCCCAGCAAACCTTTATCACATGCTTTTCCAACAGGACGCAGCATGTGCAGCGCTGCGCAATGAATTCCATTCATTTCAATCGCTTGCGTCGCGTGAGGAAGTTTTGTTGCTTCACCGACCAAAGTGGATCTAACTAGACCGGAAACAAACGGGTTGTTTAGGCTTGCAAGCTGGCCAAACAGTTAAGTGGATGACGAAGTGGAAGCCAGTAAGATTTTGAATAGAAAGTTTACTTTTAAAATATTGCCAAATGGTTCTATTGACAAGTTTGTGCGTTTTCTGTTTTTGTTTTTTTTGGTCTTTTTTTTTTTGGAAGTGAGCTATCATCATCGCTGCATGTCCAGTCTGAAATACCACTTGATGATGACCAAGCAGACACAGCTGATGTGAATTATCCGCCCCCTCATCAATATTAGGACCTCATCGGTATTTCTTTTACCCTTATATTGATGGACAGTGTTACATTAGCCCCTTTCACACAGCGCGTTGATCCCGGGAAATTGCCAGAACGCCTTCTATGTGAACGCAAACACGACCCGGGATTGATACTGGGACTGATCCCGGGTTGGGGACCTCGTAACATTGCTGGAATCAGTCCTGGAACGCGCGCTGTGTGAACAAAAGCCAGGACCAATGCCGTAAAGGGTGTGTCATAGTGATGACGCTCGTGCCATCGTGCGACTCTGTTGCTCTCAGAAGAAAGTTTGTGTTCGTCATCAACAAAGAAATAACGAACAAATACCTGCAAACTGGAGCGAAGCAGAGACCAGGAGCTCCTCACTATCCGCGCTGAAGCTGAGATCGGTCACCAGCTTTGTGGAAAGGTATGCGTGTGTACATGTTTTCGACGCATCCGTTATACGTCTCATCCTGACATCGTGTGTCTTCCCGGGATCTTTACGGGTTGTGTGTGAACGCACTCACAGATCCTGGCAAATCACTGGCAGTGTGAATGAACCGAAATCAAACAATCCCAGGACAAATGCTGGGTCACATTATCCGTGTGTTTTCTGGTATCTCTGTGTGAAAGGGGCTATATATAGTGTGAGAGATTTTTTTTGCTACAAGTGAGAATGCTTGTGTGAAATTGAACACAGTATTGTCAATGTTGTTTTCAATAAAAAAAAAAAAAACATTTTCAGAAATCAAGACAATCCAATTTTCCATGTTGATAAGAGCATTTAAATGAAAAAAATGGGACAAAAAGAAATCAAGAGACATTTAGAATAGATAAAAATGTCAAATAATAAAAATCACAAGTTAACTATGTCATTAATGCGATTAATCTTGATTGAATATTTTAATCGTTTGAAAGCACTTTCATTAATAAATCTTGACCTAATCGCTCCATCTGCTGAACCCAATTTAAAGGCCATTTCAAAGTTGTTTTTCAAAACTGTCCTTTACCCCCATCATTCTGGACTCAAACAGATGGAAACCATTACATCAAGAATCTGTTACACATTAGATATCCAGATCTTTCCATATGGCTCTGTAGACAACCAAAAAAAAAAAAAAAAAAATCTGCGTTGTCTATTTTCAAAGATATTTTAGCATTCTAAGTTATTTATATGATAAAAAAATGATGATTTGTAAGAGTCTGGTTATCTAGAGCCCCTTTCACACAGAGATTCCGGAAAATACACGGATAATGTGACCCGGGATTGTTTGATTTTTGTTAATTCACACTGCCAGTGATTTGCCAGGATCTGTGAATGCGTTCACACACAACCCGTAAAGATCCCGGAAAGACACATGAAGTCAGGACGAGACGTGTAATGCACGCGTCGAAAACATGTACCGTTCCACAGCTGGTGAACGATCTCAGCTTCAGCACGGATAGTGAGGAGCTCCTGGTCTCTGCTTTGTTCCAGTTTGCAGACATTTGTTCGTAGTTTCTTTGTTGATGACGAACATAAACTTTCTTCTAAGAGCAACAGAGTCAAACGATGGCATGAGTGTCATCACTATGACACACCCCTTACGGCATTGGTCCTGGCTTTTGTTTACACAGGCAATGTTATAGGTCCCCAAACCGGCATCGATGCCGGTATCAATCCCGTGTCATGTTTGCGTTCACACAGAAGGCGTTCTGGCAATTTCCCGGGATCAACGCGGTGTGTGAAAGGGGCTTAGGATAGTGCATAGTAAATTAAATAGAAATGTATAGTGAAATAGATAATGATTTTTGAAAAAAAAAACGAATGCAAGGGGCTCAGGGAATAAAGGCGTAATATATATTACAATAGCCACTGGTGAAAAAAAAAAACTTTCTTTCCTAAAATCCAAAGCTACATGCAGTAGGAGTTAAAATTTGCATACATGTTTACATTTTACATAAACATAAATTATAATCAACCCAGTTACTCTCATATTCAACAGTTCTAATTCATATATGCTCAAATCTATAAATACCAACCAACATTATTAACAAATTGACTGTACATAACAAGATGGCTGGAACCATTTTTTTGTCATTAAATATTTAGTGAAAGTTAGGGCAATGTTTTTTGACTGAAACTGAGATCCAGGACTGTTTTTTAACATGTCTTAACCCTTTAGAACCTGAAGCTAAAATGTGTTTTCTTCTCACATTTTGATTTTTTTTTTTTTGACTGTAAAATTCTAAAACAATGTGCTATCTTCATGGGGAATCTGTAATCTTTTTCAGAATTTGTAAATTTTTGTAAATAGAATTTAACCCTCTGATTATCTTGAGGGAACCCAGACAATTACATTTAATTTTGTAACGGAATAAAAGTTTTAATTTTTTTTTTTTTTTTTACATGTAATTTTACTCTTAATGTTCATACTCAACATTCGTATTAATATTTATTAATGTTCTTACTGAACATTTGTGCAGTTTTTGGAGGATTTATGATATCTTTTAAATTTCTATAAATAAATAAATGTTTATTTAAATAGGCTTTTTACAAAGAAAAATAACCAAAACAAAAACAGCATTTTATGTAAAAATAATTTTATAAAAGACCCAGATAACATGGATAATTCTACATGGTTTAATAAGATTTTTGGCCATTTTTGCGCTAATGCAGTTTTAAAATAAAATTAAAAAAAACACTTTAACTATTAGATGGCTATAGAGCTTCACTATGCTATTTGCTATTTGACAAATCAAAATATATTTTTTCCCATTTTTTTTTTCAGTAGGATTCATAACTAAATTTAAGTTTTGCATTTTTTGTTCTAACAAAAGTCTTTCAATAATGTTACATTATGATTAGCATCAAACCTGAACAAGATGTTACAAAGAGAATTGTTGCAGTCAAAATAATATATTATTTATTTCAATCATCTTTTTTAATATAATTCTAAAATTTTAATCAACATGTCAGTTACTAACTGTAACAGAACAGAAATTAACAGTTATATTAAATATTGAGTAAAAAAAAAATACATGATATGAACATCAAAATGCAATGAACTGTACAGCAATAACAAATGAACAAATAGAGCAGTATGTGAAGTTAAAAATAATAGTGAATGGGGGAAAAAAAATAAAACAACTAGGAACAATATTTGGTCACATCTCATACAGTCTCATTTACAGTGCACTGCAGGCAGTATGCATCGTGTAGCCTTACAAATGTATGCCTGTGTAAGTGTATGTATGTGTGTGTGCGCACATTGTGGATGCTTTTTGCATTCTTGGAAGTGTGCCACTTTATTTTTGTCTATGTGTTCTGCGTTGTTTCTGTTTATGATGATGAATTTTGTATATTTACTATGTGGGGTCTCCAGGGACCCCAAAGACAACTAGTGTCACTATTTTTTTCACGCTAACATAAAAACAGATATCATTCCATTTTTTTTTATTTATTTTTTTGTAGATCTAGAAAGTGGCACGCATTCATAGGCGCGCACACATACACATGCACACACCACATGCTAACATACATGAAAGAATAACGGCCATTCGCCTCCCAAGTTTCTTTAAAAATCATCCCAATCCCCTCTTCTGATGTCTACCACTTCTTTCACCATGTATTTATTTGTTTGTTTGTTTATTTTATTACTTTATGCAATCCAATACACTCTAATCTGCCACACTTCGAAACTCTCTGTTCAAATACTTTCTTCCCGCTCTGCCAGAAAACTTCTGTCAATTGCTGACAGAAAGCATAAAATTACCGTAATAAGGTTGTATTGCCGAAAAGCTGTCAAGGGCAATTCGAATTGTTTTGATAAATGGTTGAAAAGTAACAGTAAAATGAATACAGCTTGCTGGTATGTGTTGGACGACACTGCTGTTTCTAAAGGGTTAACAAAAAGTCATTGGTACACTACACAACCCTTGCCTGTTAGCTTCTCAGATTTGACTGCACAAGAATATGCTAAGCATGCAAGGAATGACATATCTTTTTCTTTTTTAAAGACCTTCTCTGGTGTACAAGTCTATTTTGAGATATGGGCTAATATTTCAAAACAGTCTGACTTGAGAGGGAAAACAACATTTTTTACAGCATTTCTCAGTATCTCTCAGCTGAATTTAAGCTCCCTGCACACACATATACATTAGACGCTTTTCTACCTTCGGGCCGTAGGTTTCTAAGGGACAGACGATTACAGTTATATTTCCACTTGAGCTTGGTTTGACACAGCACGATTGCAAACTGTTCTTAGCCCGCAATTCTCAGCACAGTTTACTTCTCAGCACAGTTTACCATCTGGCAAAGCGAAATTATTTGAGTGGTTTGAGCGATGTAAACACCATAATAAAAATAATATAAATATATGATCATTCTCCAATGCGATCACTATTTTCATATCATACCATCTGTAAACTACTGCGCTACCAAGGCAGCGACTGGCGCATTTGTAATACATTCCAAAGAACTCCCTATGATATTTTCAATACATCACTCTTACACTGTCTCTATAACAGACGGGAGCGGCACAATGTAATGCGACAAAAGCCGCGTTTCCACTGCAATTACCAGGAACTATTTGTCCCAGGAACTTTTTTCACAGGAACTTTTTTTTCCCCAGACCGCTTGCTTACTGCGTTTACACCGCGGGAAGATGACGTTGAACTGCGTGCGACTGCTCTTCCTAGCCTGCACGTTTGTTTTGAGTTTTATGGAGGAGATTCAAGATTTGCTGCTTTTTTGTGTGCGATTGGTTTACTAACGAGGTAATTAACAAAACGGTAGAAAAGAGACGAGCACCCAAAGCGTATTCAGAAAGCTCGTAATGCTAGATATAAAAGTAGACGTTTGTTATCAGCGGACATTGACCGTGAGATGGATGGGACGAACGCGCGCTATCGGGCAGAAAGAATAGTGTGGTAAGAACCAATCAGCATGTTCAGTGCACAAGTCCCACCCCGAAAGTTCCTGAACTCTGAAAAAGTACTACCTCGCCAGCAGGACTTTCTGGGGGGGGGGGGGGGGATTTTTACCCGGAACTTCATTTAGACCCTGGTTCCTGCGGTGTAAACACACCGAGTACCACCCCAAAGTTCCTAGATCCTGGGGCTAACAGCAAATAGAGCCCGTTATAAACAGTGATGTTGTCTACAATGGATGCGGTCTGACTATTTCTATATTCCCCATTCTATTTCTGATGTATTCCAAGCGCACATACAACTTCTGTCACAAAGGACAAATGGATTTGCAGCAGTCGCTTTGTCACGTTCAGGCGGTGTGCCGCAACAATGGTCGCGTCCAGTGTAGAGACAGTGTTGTATGAGATAATGGTAAAATTTAGGCAATTTTTACTCAATTATCTTTTTTTTTATCTTTTTTTTGACAATCCAGATCATTAGCTAATACCCCACACTACACCAGTACATTATGACTAAATTATGTTTTTACAAATATTCCTTCTCTTTTATGTAGGACGAAGAGAGGGCAGCCTTGTGAATGGACCCAGAGCAGACCAGATGGAAACAGAAAAGACCAGCCATGATACGGAAAAAAGTCTGATACTTGCACAAATCGGTGCCACTCAGCAGACAGACCCTCTTCTCTTCAAGCAACAGAATGGAGATCTGTCACCTGAGGTCTTGTCTCAGCAGTTCAATGGAGACACAAACTGGAGCCATCTCAAGCCCAGCACAGTGGTCTATCCGATGAAACGACAACAGGATAATTGTTCTAACCCTGCTAACATGCAGGGCATATTTGATCAAAACATGTATGAGATGAATGGACAGATGAAACATGCTCTAAGTGAACAGACATATTTGGACTTTCACCAGCCTAAAAAACTCTGTACTGATTCAGGGGTGAATGGAAATGAAGACCTGAGGCTTTGGGATAAAAGAGAAACCGGAATAGAGAACCGATTAGAAGGATTCTCTAAGCACAACAAGCCAGGAGATTTTGAGATAAAACATAGTAAAAGAAACTGTAACTTCTCTAATGGGGATTTATTCTCAATGTCACAGAACAAGCAAGTTCCAATGTCCAATGGTGCTACAACAAGCCCACCTTCAGTAAAGGGTATAACTGGTGACCTCTTAGAGAAAACTTTGTCTCAGTATTACCCAGAGCATGTGTCTATTGCACCTCAAACCAACTCATCTCAAGTAGATCAGGTCACCAGCAACCTGCCTGAGCAGGTGACTTCTTCACCTTCATTTACCTCAGGTTTTTCTATTTCACCCCATACATCAGCCTCCGAGCCACTTGCCAAGGCAGCCCCAGAAGTACAAGGCAGCAATGGCAACAACCCTAAATTTACAGTGAATGGATACTCTAGCTTTGCAGCTGAGCAAAAGAAGCCTGCTTATCCTCTCTCTGACCTCCCAGAGTTTGGAACACAATCAAGTCAGGAAGCTTCCAATGTGCCATCACAGACAGGCGTTAATGGTTGCTCACAGATTCAAAAAGATAGAAAAGATAAAAAAGATAACCTTCTGAGCGAGTGTTTAAGTATATTCTCCAAGTCCAACCAGGATTTTAGCAGTGAATCATATAAATTGCCCCCAATTATGACAAGTGCCCCCTCACAAAAAACTCAGACAGGTCAGCAGAACCTACAGATTAAGGTGCAACAAAAACAACCAACTGATGAAAACCTCCACAACAATAGAGACTTTTCTTTGCTACAGCAACAGAATCTTGAGCCACCAACAGTTGACAGCAGGTTGATTTCCCAGGCCTGTACACCAACATCACAGAATCCATACAGTGACCACGATAATAAGCCTGAACCAGATCAAGAAAAGACAAAGAGTACAGATCCCCCATCCCAGATGGAATGGATAGATTTAAACTCGGCTTCAGCTCCACTGCCATCAACTGACCACTCACAGATGTGGGATTTTTACCTTCCACAGACCCAAATGCAGCAACATACAGTCTCGCAGAGCCAAAGTCATTGTACAAATTCCATGCCCTCAAACAACTTCCAGTCTTTGAATTTCAGTAATCCCAGTTTTCCCTCACATGAAAGTCAGGCACAAGAGAGTTACAAAAATTCCCAACCTCCTACACAATTTCCCCAAAATTCTGCCCCTGAATGTCAACAAAGAAAATCTGGAATGCACAATCATGCTTCCATGCAATTTGACAAACCCCAACACACGTGCCAGGAGTTATGCAAAAATGATCAAGACCAGACACAATCCCAGGGCTTCCTCTCTCAGCCACCACCTACTGAGCCTCATCAGCAGGCAACCAGCACATTTTCCCATCAGCTCCCTCAGGACAGACAGAATATGCAAGCAGCTCCACAAAAAGATGTTTCCCACATCCAGGTAGATGCACCACTCTTAAAAAGGCTTAAAACAGAGGGTTGTCTTCATTCAGAATCCCAGACAATAGCTCTAGGTATTGAACCCCCAGCACAAACACTGTCTAAGACAACTATAAGAGAATACTCAGCATTTCCAGACCCATCTAATTCAAATGTACAATCCCTGTCTAAAGAAACAAAAGCTCTAACAGAGAGGAAACTCCAGCAGAACATACAGTACCCTCAAAACACCAGTAAACAACAACCAAACTACCAGCAACCTCTCCATCACAGCGTACACAATCATTTGGAATTCCCCCAGTCTCCGATTTCTCAATCACAAGTTTCTAATGGTCTTCAGATACCGGCTCAAACATTTACCAAAACGGAATTGCAAGAGCTCTTTGCCCAAATCCAGAGGGAGTCTCTCGCAAGCCAAGGTGCTCAAGGAGATTTGCAGAGGCACACAGCCTTGCGAATGCACCTTCTGCAGAGGCAGGAGCGACAAGGCCCCAACAACATCAGACCAATTAAGCCAACCATAAAAACTGAAAACTGCTCAGGTTTAGAGACCTCAGCTCAACTGCCACCCATGGACGTGCTACAGCAAGATCAAGACAAAACCAAAGTCATGCCAGTGGCTGTAAAGCAGGAGTATCCTTCTTCATCCTGTGAACAAAGCCTGCCAAGCAGTATTCTTGCTACCATGGAACAGCGGTTAAAACAGTATCAACTATCACCTGTGTTTGAAAGAAAGTCTTTGGTTATCAAGTCACCCAATAAGGTTAAGGTGGAGATTGCTGGGGGTGTGACTGTGCTCTCAACCAGTGCTGAGGGGAATGTCAAGGAACAGTGCAAACCACAAAACTTCACCCCACCTAAAAAGATTGAACCCGGGTTACAAAGCTTTCTGGATTCACCCATGAAGATGCTTAATACACCAATAAAAAACTTACTTGATACACCTATGAAGACACAGTATGATATTCCTTCATGTCACTGTGTTGGTAAGAGATTCACACTGAATTTTTTTGGTACACATTTTGTGTTGTTTATACATTAGAACTGCACACTTAAAGGAGTAGTTCACTTTCAAATGAAAATTAGCCCATGATTAACTCACCCTGAAACCATCCTAAGTGTCTATGACTTTCTTCTTTCAGACGAATACAATCCGAGTTACAGTACATTAAAAAATATATCCTGGCTTTATAATGTTAGTTTTCTAATGGCAGTGAATTGCAACCAACGGATTGAAGCCCATAATGTGCATCCATCCATCTCAAACGAACTCCAAACAGCTCCAGGGGTTAATAAAGGCCTTCTGAAGCAAAAATGAGTTTGTGTAAGAAAAATATTTTATATTAAAAACTTTATAAAGTAAAATAACTAGCTTCCGGCCAAACAAGCATAAGGATTCCATTTAAGTGCAAGTAATGCTGCGTACTGTTGATATTTACACAACGCCATGACGTCATATGCTACTTCTCAAATTACTAATTATTAGTTGTTTACTTCATCATAAATTCTGTAAGTTGTGCATTAGGGGCAAGTAGTCTGCGTTTGGCCGGAAGCCAGAACTTTACTTTGTAACGTGTTAATGATTTTTTTTTTTCTTACCCAAACTCATCGTTTTGCTTCAGAAGGCCTTTATTAACCCACAGAAGCCGTTTGGAGTTTGTTTACAATGAATGCACATTTTTGAGCTGTTGGTTGCAATCCACTGTTATTATAAATATCTCAGATTTAATTTGTCTGAAAAAAGAAAGTCATATACAACTAGGATGGCATGAGGGTGAGTAAATCATTGGCTAATTTTCATTTTAAAGTGAACTGATACTTAATGTAAATAGTTTGATATCTTACTGTTATTTTTAATCAAATTAAATCATTTTCATATTAATTATATTTTTTTTCTCCTGACAATCTATGACAAAATCCATAGACCAAATCAGTGAAAGGGATGAAGGACCATATTATACTCACTTAGGATCAGCACAGACTGTTGCAGGCATCCGCAAAATTATGGAGGAAAGGTATGATATTATGAACTTCTCTAATGCACAAAATAAATGCTTGTAACTTATTCTCTCAGTATTTTTTCTAGCTATTACACTATGTTTCCTGTGACAGATCTGGACTGACTGGAAGTGCCATTAGGATTGAAAAAGTTGTGTATACTGGCAAGGAAGGGAAGAGTGGGCAGGGCTGCCCCATTGCTAAATGGGTAAAGGCAATTCATTTATATCCTGTGTGTTCTCTTTTTTATGCATATGCATCACCTATCTTTGTCCGTTTCTGTAATTAAATATTAAAACATTATTGTTAGTTTTCTCATCTACAGCACCCTCTATGGAAAACTCAGTTACATGACAGAGGTCTCAAACTGCTACCTGTATATTTTCTGGATATTTTGTACATGTGCACTATGTTGTGTAGGTAATACGGAGGGCAAACGTAGACGAGAAACTCCTGGTCTTGGTACGAGAACGGACTGGTCACTCATGTGAAACATCCTGTATAGTAGTGGTCATCTTAATTTGGGAAGGCATAACAACGAACCTGGCTGACAGTCTCTACACTGAACTCAGTGACACGCTAACAAAACATGGTGCCCTAACCAACCGCAGATGTGCTCTAAATGAGGAGTAAGGACAAATGCTTGTTATTGCTTTTACACAAATACAGTAAACATTCACGTCAAATGAACTTCATTTATTTAGCGCTTTTTACAATACAGATCATTTCAAAGAAGCTTTACAGCGATAACAGAACAATAATGCAACAAAGTTTGTTTTGGCTGTACAGCAGCTGTAGAAGAAAATAATGTCATTGTCTAGCTAAAGTAAATTCAATGCTTATTCATTTTCGTTGTAAAAATAATTGGTTACTAATTTATCTATAAAGCAGCTCTAGAGAAAAAAGTAATATCATCAGTCAGCTCAGTTCATACAATGGTGACAATGCAGTCAGATCAATAATATCATTAAATATTAAAGGGACACTATGCAGGAATTTCATTTTTGCCAAACAGCGACCCCTAGAGTCGCTGTGGAGTACTTGTATTTAACGTTACTGTCATAAATACCACTCACTCAGAGCGTGACATAGCATGACGTGTTACATAGTATACAATAGTACATTGTATTAAATTTGTCGTTTGATGAGATCTAAAATATGTTGTTAGTGGTGAGAATTTTCACGTGATTAAATGCATAGATCCATAGCCATGTACTTTAATGGCAGAACATTTACCAAGTGTGTCAGAGGTTCTATGTTCTAGCTAATCTGCACAAAGTAGCCTAGTATAGTTTGCAATGGCCACCATTAAACCCGAAAGAAGTCATATAACCATTTCAATAGCTCCAAAGCTGTTCAGTTAAGCTAAAAAAAATGCATAGTGTCCCTTTATAAGTGTGAATATTAATAAATATTCCCTAACCGAAAAGACAAATCATTTTTATTAAATAAATTACTATTATGTAATATTAAATTATTATCGACTGATAAATTTATGGTCTGTGGTCTTGATTGCTACCACTTATCTGACCACTTTCTGCTTATTGTACATTTATGTTTTTTATGTTTTCCTAAAGACAAGATATATAATGGCTTCAACAAAACATAAAATTCTAGACATCCTAAGGTATCTTTACAATATGTTTATTTGTCTTAAAACTTAACATTCTGTCATTTTCCTTAGGAGAACATGTGCATGTCAGGGTTTGGAGCCTGATGCCTGTGGAGCTTCTTTCTCCTTCGGCTGCTCCTGGAGCATGTACTATAATGGCTGCAAATTTGCCAGAAGTAAAATCCCCAGGAAGTTCAAACTGCTTGGTGATGATCCCAGGGAGGTGAGATGCTCTCACACAAACACAAAATGGACTCAAAGGACATACAAGATAGGAAATAACAGGATAATGTTTGATTCCCTTACAGGAAGAGAAACTGGAACAAAATCTCCAGGGTCTTGCAACTTTCATGGCCCCATTGTATAAACAAATGGCACCTGATGCTTACAGCAATCAGGTACACATTTAAGCTTTCTGCTTCAGGTCTCATTTTACAGGATAGTGTATTTACATGTATGTATAGTGTTGTATTATATAAAAATAAGTAAAGTTAAAGTGACTGCAATAGTGCATTAGGCTAATTGCAAAAGGGGCATTATACCAAAGTAGGCAAATTTTAAGTTAAAACAAATTTCACATATATCTACCGATATTTGACAGGTGGAGCATGAACACAGAGCTCCCGATTGCCGTCTGGGCCTAAAAGATGGACGGCCATTTTCTGGAGTGACAGCCTGTCTAGACTTTTGTGCTCATGCTCACAGAGACCTCCACAACATGCAAGGGGGCAGTACTGTGGTAAGAATTAAAGTTGACATGAAACAGACATTGTGATGTCCATTGTCCCTATAGTGATGAATTTCCAAGTGAAATGGATTGTGGAATTAGAAATAAATGTAGGGCGGAACTGGATTTAGTCCTTGGGAATTGATTGGACTGTAAGAAGTTGGAGTTGCTAACTAAATAGAGCTGGTAAGTCCCACCCCTTCCACTAACTGGACCGCTGGACCAACTAGTTTGAAAAATCGTCAATGCGAGTGAATGAGAGAAAATATTTTCTAATCCCGTTTGAATTTTGCAATGAATGTGAACATATGTTGTCTGTGAATTTTTTATATAATTTTTCGTGTAAAGAATGCTACAATTTAGCAGGTGGAATTTTCATATGGTTAGACTTTGTGTGAGAGCACTTGGTGGACTACAACTCTTTCGACGTGTTTGACATACCTCACCAACACTAGCACACGGATCCCGCTAAACAAACCATTGTTTGAATGGTGACATTTAGGTACAAAACACACAGGCATCTCGGAAAAATGTGTTATGCGGTGACGTCACATATGCGACGTGTAGTCTTTCTCGCTATGTCTATTCCACAACTGCTAGCCAAAGAATCATACAATCTACTGTCAAACTCGTTACATAAGAAATTATATAAAAAACTCGCAGACAACATATGCTCACATTCATGGCACAATTCAAACGGGATCAGAAAATAATTATTTTCTCTCATTCACTTACATTGACGCTTTTTCAACCTAGAGGTCCACTGAATGTCAGTTAGCTGTCAGTTGTGAAGGATATTTAATCACATCCTCCACAGAGACATGGCACGAAGAGCACAGATGCTGTCCGAAGGGGAGAGGAGGTTGATGTTTTTAATTGAAGATTATGAGTGGAGATGAATTAAAAAAATAAAGTTGTGCACAGAAAAATCATTATAACTTTTAAAAAATAACATTTACATTCAGTAATATATATATATATATATATATATATATATATATATATATATATATGAAGAGTTCAGATGCAAAAGCCTCTAAATGCCATTTGAAATTTTCTTCTTTAATGATAATTTTTATCAAACTTGTATTTTTAAGTTCAGTAATTTCACTTAAATGGCAATGATAATTACCTATTAATTGTTATTTAAGTGAAATTACTGAACTTAAATATACAAGTTTGATAAAAATCATCATTAAAGAAGAAAATTTCAAATGGCATTTAGAGGCTTTTGCATCTGAACTCTTCATATACATATATTGTCCATTTTGATTTCATGGTAACTTTAAAAACGTAGTGAAAACTAATAAAGAGCATTCACCAAAGCCAGCAGTTAAGTCTATTACATGATACAAATAATATATACCCTGCTTTATACTCTGAAAGTGGAAAACAAAAGATGGCTAAAACACAGTTGTAGTTGCAAAGCTACCAATTAAACAGGCCAAACCTCCCTCTCTCTTTACTCTATTTGTAGGTCTGCACGCTAACACGAGACGACAATCGTGAGATTGGAAAAATTCCTGAGGATGAGCAGCTGCACGTGCTTCCCTTATACAAGGCCTCCTCCACTGATGAGTTTGGCAGTGCTGAGGCTCAGCTGGAAAAGACGAAGACTGGTGCCATTCAGGTGCTCAGTGCCTTTCGTAGACAGGTGCGTATGCTACCAGAGCCTGCCAAGTCTTGCCGGCAAAAGAAGCTGGATGCCAGGAGAGCTGCAGCTAACAAAACAAACCCCAACACACCTAACTCCAAAATGGACAGCACCCAGCAAGCAAAGCAGAAACAGACCGCTTTTGAGACCCCAGGCCAGAACACAACTGTAACAGGTACAAAAGCAAGGCTTTAAAATGTATTCAGCTATAAATAATTGAATTAGGGGTGATACAATACATGATATAAAAGAATAATAGAACAGATTTGAAGTGTTTATCAATGTTTCAACACCAAAAGTTTACATTTTGGTCTAATCCCATTATTTCTTCCAGGCTCAGGTAACATAAATCTGGATCCCGGGCATCTCCCGCATGCTGGCCATCAGCATCATCGGCAGCAAACACAACCTAATTCTAATCCCACTTACACGGTCTCGCAGTTCCCTAGATTCTCAAATGCATCAGGAGCCCTCTCAAATGCTTCTAAACCAATGACCCCACATCCTCAAACACCACCTAATGCCAGTCCCTATCCCTCTCATTTACATGCACCCAACTCTTACATTAACGTGTCTAATGCACCCACCCCATACCCCAGGTCTCTTACACCCAACCCTCTCTATACTGGTTACCAATGTAATGGGGGGCTTCCCATGGACAACTACCACCCTTACTACTCTTCTAATCTAAAGCATCCAGATATGTATCATCCCCAAAGAAATTCGCTGTTCTCTGAGCAGCAGTACAGCGCATCTCAACATTATGCCGTCAACTACCCACCACACTACGGAGAGCCTAGCTTACCACCCAATGGTTATGGTACCTGTAACATGAAACCTGGCATGACCTCTATGGGACATTACCCAGGTTATCATCCTAATATGCCACCTGATGCCTTCTCCAGGCCTCCTTCAGCTCATCTACATTTGGACTATGCTACTATTGGCAAAAGCAGCCAGTTTGATGCTTACCCCAAGCCTCATATGTCCCAGAATTCCCAAATGTTTCCCCCAAACCCAAATACCTTAAGTATGCAAAGTAATAACGAGTTAGAGATAAACATGCATGGAGCAAATGGTATCCCTCAGGTGTTTCCTCCTTTGGGTAATGAATGCTTCAACCCAAACCAACATCCAGGCTTGAGGCATTCCAGTGAAAATGCCCTTAACCCCGTTGTCAACCAGACAACACTTGCCCAGAGTTCAGAACAAAAAGAAAAGGAGGATGTGTGGTCTGACAGCGAGCACAACTTCCTTGATCCTGAAATTGGAGGGGTAGCAGTGGCACCTAGTCATGGTTCAATCATTATCGAGTGTGCTAAGCGGGAACTCCATGCGACTACACCAGTCAAGAAGCCTGACCGCAACCACCCCACCCGTATCTCACTGGTGTTTTACCAGCACAAGAACTTGAATGAGGCAAAACACGGACTGGCTCTGTGGGAAGCCAAGATGGCAGAGAAGGCCCGGGATAAAGAGGAAGATGCTGAGAAGCACGGTGCTGAAAATACAACGAGCAAGAGCAGTGGAAAGAGAGTGAAACGAGAACATTCAGAACCTTCTGAACCTCCATACAAGCGGTTTCTTCTCATGCTTACAGAACGGTCAATGTCTTGCACTACTAATACATATGTAAGCACATCTCCCTATGCCTTTACCAAGGTGACCGGACCTTACAATCATTTCCTGTAAAAACCTCTCTCTAGGTTCAGAGCATTCATAAACACAAGAATGAGAGTGAATGACATGGTGCATGAAATGGTGCTACAATATAGTGACCTCAGTACCACTGACCACATAACCCATAATTCTTGTTCAGTTTCAGGTTCTTGACAATAGTAAGATTCTGTATTATTACTATACATAGAGCATCAGTTGGCTTTTTACACGCTCTTAAAAAGTCAATCTTTACTGTTTGATCAATTGGAAATATTTATTTAAATACTCACGTATGATAACACTGTTCTTCATCCATGGTGCTTAAAGTCCAACAAATTTGGACATATTACTGGAAAGAAATATTCATCCTAGGTGACTTTTGTGGCTAATCACATTTTTATGGTGCTAGTGAGTGTTTTGAATGCAGAAATGTGTTTTTTAAAGCCTTTCTTTAACAACACACAACTTGTATAATTTTAAAGTAATACACATTCTTTTTAATTAAGCAATTAAGACATTATCAAGCTTAAATAATGTTTTAGAAGCACTTGTTTAGTAATAATGAGGGCAGCACTTGCTGCTCTCCAATTTGAAAAAAATGTATTATACTCCATTCATTTTAGTTTCACAATGAGGAAAACAATGATGACGAACTCCACAGTGGATAGTTAAAAATAATTTTAAATACTTTAAAACAATTTTACAAATTACTTACACTTACTGTGTAGTGAGCCACTGAGGGCCAATTTTGTAACAGTAATGTTCTGAGAAAGAAATCACACAAAATAGCAAACAAAACCGTGAAATTTCAGAACACTGAATACTGGAGTCAAGAAAAACATTGGTCAATATTAGGACCTCAAAGCATATGTCAAGGAACACCTAACAGGGTTATTTTTACATCAATGTCACTGTTTCAGAGGCAGCTGGCTTGGCTTGCTGTGGGTTTTTTACATAACGCAACTTTAGCTGTATAAAAAAAAGTTGAGATTTGTACAGTAAATTAATTTTTCTTTGAATGTATGCTTAGACAATAGTTTAGTAAAGAAGAGTACTATTTCTTTGGGTTTGATTTTATTATTTCAAATGGTGCTACTTGACCTGCTATAAATATAATGTGAGTATCTCTAAGGGCGTTGAGAAGGCTTATGAATGATGTAGAAAAACCTACTTATCATATACCTCAGAACTAGTTTGGCAATAGAATTATAATATCAAGGTGTTTCTGTTATTTTACTTCCAAACACTTTGTAGCAAAAACTAACACATACCTTATGGCCATTATTGATGCAAAGTTCATTTCTTGCTTTCTTCACACTTGATCAGAAAGTATTGCTTGAACTTCAAGTGTCAACGGAATTGCAAAATCAGGGATATATCAGCTCATTTCAGTGCATAAACATCACTTGTGTTCATGTTGTCTTCTCTAATTCAGGTTTGATCCTTTATATTTAAAATTCTTATGAATTGCTTGTATACCACACACATATCTAACTTTATTAGAAAATTAAAACAATCAGAATTTATGTGCTGTTGAAGCAAAATGCTGATAAACCTTTTAAAAAGTAATTTGAACATTTTAACATTTAAGCACTGATTTAATTAAAGGGAAAGTGTCATGACATATAAAGCAATGCATTTCCAAGTCAGTTAAAATACTATGTGGACAATTAGTTGCATATGTATAGTTTGAGACTGAGTACATTTACAACCACTAAACATATGTTATTGCCTCTTACACTCCTGTCCCTGAATTAAATTAGATATTTGATGAGTTATTGGTAATTAATGAAATACAACTCATTCCACTCTGACATGAACAAATTAAGCACTTCAATTTGTTGTTCTTTTTTTAAATAGATGTAAATGCAAAATAGATAGAATATTGTAAATTTCTTAAATAGATTTATTCCACATTGTGTATACACCACATAATTGCATTGCATAAGTCTAAGTCCATTCTTCTCAATTCTAAGTCCATGTTATGTACGAAGGTTCATTTCCATGTTTGTTTAAAGTCAACCCACACAATAATAATAATAATCATAATAGATTTTGTTCCAAAATCCTTTGTCTTGTTGGTTTTCGGGTTACCTGAGGTTTTTTTTTTTTTTCTGTCAAACAATAGCAACGTTTACAATTTTTTTTTTTCTATTACAAATCAATTCGATGTACTGACTAGTTAAGGAAGAAGCTTCCAGTTCTGTAGTTTAAATTAGATGTTAAATTTAAGTGTATAGGGCCCAGCTTGAGTAGCAGGTTGTGTATGAAGCAAGTGAAATGGGTGGTTAAAATTTAGTGAGTGACAAGAATAGCCATACTTGAAGATGCTTCGGAGTGTTTCTGAGTGGAGTCAACTTTACTTGAATGAATTTCTGACTTCAACTAACGAACTGGGGTGCACAACTTTTACATTAAGCTAGCAGTTTATGTACACATTGGTATTTTGCCATTAGACACTAAAAGTTTTAAATGTGCTATTTTCTGCCTTTTTGTATTGCTCCTCGTTTGTAATGCTTAAAACATTGAATTCAGAATGGCATTGAATACTGTAAGTATTGTATTGTACTGAAGAACTGAATGCAGTTTATTTGAAAAATATTTGTTATGATTTGTTATCATTCCTAATATTGCTGAAATGTGGGGTTTTTAATAAAATGTATATTTATTTCAAGCATTTACAGTAAATTGTACAATGTTTAATAAACAGTTAAATTTAAAACATTTTATTTATAATTTGCAAATAGTACAAATACAAACAATCAAAAGAAAAGTGTTCAACCCTTGAAGTTTTTATGTTTTATTCCAAACAAATTTGGATTATTCGTGCTTTTTTATTATTATATTATATAAACAAAGTCTAAAGAGGAGAAAAGACACAGCATGTTTGTTTTCACAATAACTGCTGTTTTATAGAAATTACAATCAATTAATATATTTTACAGAGTTAAGACACCATTCTTCATGCTTTGAGAATGTTCATTGAAAAAGCTATTTTTATAGATAAATTGTTTTTTATTAATATATTTCCAAGGAAAAGACTAACAGAAACGATTCGAGGAGTTCATTTCTACTAGTCCTTGATTCTGATTCAGGGAAAGTAGTACAGCATTATTCATTATTTATAGCGTTTGAGTTTATCACCTTACTAAGACAAAGTCATCTTGTCCTAATTTGAAGCCAAGAAAAGTCTGGGTGGTTCTAATTTTGGAATACTTTACAATAAGTTTCCATTTCTTTCATTAGTTAACATGAACTAATAATGAACTTTATTTCTACAGCATTAATTATTATTTTTTGTAACTTTAATCAAAAGGTTGTATCCTTTCACATCAAAGTATGAACTTCTAATGAACAAACAATTGTATTTTTATGAATTAGCATTAACAGACACATAAATGCTCCATAGTTGTAATCAAAATTATGAAATCCCCATTGCAAATCCAGTATACAAGCAAAATTTAATTACTTTCATCTTTTTGCAATGAACAAATCTAAAGTAATTTAAATAGCTCAACACAACACAACACTTCAAATTTCCCCCTGGGGACAAATAAAGTGCTTGAATGAATGAATGAATGAAACTATTCAATGCCCTGGATAGAATGAATCCCTCACAACAGCACAATCTGCAAAACCAGCCCATTCTCACTCCCAAGGCGTCACCTAACTGACGCCTTGGGAAGCATTTGACCATGCTTCAATATTTGACGCTTTAGGCGCCCTTTAGCGTCAGTTAGATGACGCCCTAGGATCGCGTGTACCCTACCCCCACACCTAAACCTAACCGCGTCCTTTAACTGACGCTTTCCTTTAGCGTCAGTTAGATGACGCCGTAGGATCGCGTCATGTAAGTGACGCTAAAGGGCGCCTAAAACGTCAAATATTGAAGCATGGTCAAAGGTGACGCCTTGGGGTGAGAATGTGTTGGCAAAACAGCTGTTGTCTCAAACTAACCTGACGCAACTAATTAAGGGCTGCATTAGTAACACCAGGTGTGCTTGAGCTAGAAAACATGAAATATCTAAACTGGCTATGTGTGTTGAGTTTCACGTTAGACTGCATGTTAGAAATAAATAAATAAATTAGAATATATATATATATATATATATTGTTAGAATAAGTCAAAAGAATGGTCCACAAAGTTTAGAGAAGATATAAATCACCCTTCACAAACAAGGAACCGGATACAAAAAGGTAGCAAAAAAAGGCACTAAATGTTCCTATAGACACCGTTTGAAAGTTAAAAGTTAAAGGTACAGTGGTTACACTACCTGGACGGAGATGAAAAAGGAAGCTATGCAACCAGATTTCTGAGAAGACATGTGGTTCAGAAAAACTCTAGAGTGACTGCAAAAGACCTGCAGCAAGACTTGGAGGCAACAGTCACTCAGGTTTCAGCTTGCACAGTAAGGCCATACTAAACACGTGCCAGAACTCAGACGTACACCACTACTGACCCAAAAGCACAAGAAAAGTTGGCTCAAATTGCTCAAAATCATATAAATTGGCCACAGAAGTTTTGGGATCCATTCTGTGGAACGATGAAACAAAACTGGAACTTTTCGGCCCTATGGATCAGTGTTAAGTCCGGAGTAAGAATGAAGCATATGCTGAAAAGAACACCCTGCCTACAGATAGGCATGGTGGTGGCTCGATATTGCTCTTGTGCTGCTTTGTATCCTCTTTAACTGGCATTAAAGTATCTGGAAATCTAGAGGAGACAACGGGATGCCGTCAGTGAGGAAGCTGAAGCTTGGGCGTCATTGGACCTTCCAACAGGACGATAATCCCAAGGGTAAATTTACACCAGGGTTTGGTTGCAGAAGTTCTGAAAGATTGTTCAGTGGCCATCACAGTCACCTGACTTGAACCCTACAGAAAATCTCAGATGGGATTTGAGGAAGGCAGATGCAGCACGCAAACCCAAGACTATTACTGTTCCTCAGAAACTCTGGCGTCTGGATTTACTTCTCATTTGCAGCAGGTCATAACAGCAAAATTGTGTTCTACATAGTACTAAAGATGCTTGCCATGAAGGGGTTGAGTAATTTTGAGACAGCAGAAGTCATTAAAGGTTGCATTTTCAGTTGAATTGGGGGAAACCACTTAAATAATTTGTTGTGTTGAGCCATTTCAAGTACTTTTGTTTGATTTATCATGGCAAACTAGCTAAAAGTCTGTACATTTTGCCAGTAAACCTGATTTGCAATGGGGGTGGAATAATTTCAAGATTTCTAGAATCTCTATTTACTATCATTCCTTGTTTATATTGCTAAATATAACTTACTCAGAACATTAGACTATCTAATATATGTTATCACATTAATCTGACATCGCTAGCTTTTATCGATATCGCTTTCGCTGCTATCTCGCTAGCAGCCTGTTAACCCGCCATCCGTGCTTGCCGTCTTTAGTTTTCTTTTTCTCGCTCACGCTTTTTTCGAGTCTATCAAACAACTGTGGTTAGTAAGATCAGTCAACAAACATGGTGAGTAATGTCTTCTCTTGTTATTGTCACTTGCACTTCGTGGATAAATTTGTGGACACTTTACATGTGATAAATGTAGAGAGATTATCAGGCTGACAGAGAAGATTTCAGAACTAGAGACACACATAAGAGTGCAAGGGCTTTAGATACTACTTTGGATGCAGCAAGCTTAGTGAACTCAGCAGGGCAACTGGGTGACCATGAGACGCTGTAATTGTGGGATAAAACACTGCTCTTCCATTCCGTTTACCATAACAAAAAGATTCTCCCCATTCAGTGAAACACCCACTGAGAATTCTGTTGAAAGTGCCCTAGTTATTGGCGATTCTATTACACGGAACGTGTAATCACATGCTTGCCGGGAGCCAGAGCGCCTGACATCAAGGCAAATTTAAAAGTGCTGGCTAATGCTAATTGTAAATTCTCTAAGATTATTATTCACGTTGGCACGAATGATGTTCGACTTGATCGAGTGATCACTAAAATGAATGCTAAAAAGGTGTGTGAACTCACAACTATAATGTCAGTCACTGTAATTTGCTCTGGCCCCTTTCCTGTTCGCTGGAGTGATGAGATAGTTGTCCTAGATACTTGAGTAAGTGGACTGCCCTCACTCAATGGCTGGCTGTGCAAGTAGTGTCCGCAAAATAATATAGAATTTATAGACAATTGGAAAAGTTCTTGGGGCAGACCTGACCTGTTGAAAAGAGATGGAATTCATCCCTCCTGGAATGGTGCAGCTCTACTCTCTAGCAAAATGGCACATAGTCTTAGAGCTTAAACATGAATTAGGGATAAGGTCAGGAAGCAGACAGACTGGCTAAACTGACGGTCTGCTAGCTGTCGGGTTGATCACTTACTTGACACATGCCTTTGGTGTGAGAGATCTGGGTTCGAATTCACTGTGAGACACCAATGTGTCCCTGAGCAAGACACTTAACCCCTCATTGCTCCAGAGGCATGCAACCTCTGACATATATAGCAATTGTAAGTCGCTTTGGATAAAAGCGTCAGCTAAATGAATAAATGTAAAAGTACTTCAAAGGCACTCATTGTTAATGATATGATCACAGAGTATAACCTAGATGAGCTGTGTTTGACAGGAACCTGGCGAAAACCAGACGATTATATTACTTTAAATGAATCCAAGATTAAACCACCCCAAGATTGTTATAAACATGAGCCACATCTGAAAGACAAATGTTGCTGTAATTTATAGTAATTTCTTCAGAATTACTGAGAAGTCTTGTTTCGAATATAAGTCTTTTGAAGTGTTGCTGCTTAATGTAACACTATCTAATGTAAATGATGATTACGTTTGAGATTTGTGCTGGCCACTGTATACGGGGCACCACACAGCCTTTATCAAAGAATTTGCTGATTTTCTATCACTTCTACTAGAAATAGAGTAATTTTCTATTACTCATTGTCATAATCATTCTCTAAGATCTAATATCATCACATGGAATCAATGTTGATGCCATTGAAATTCTGCAGCAAAGCGATGACATCTCCGATCATTATCTATCTCATGTACTGTATCCTTCATTTAGCCAAGGTTACAAAGCCAACTCCGTCTTACAAATATGTTAGACCCACCACTTCTGCTACTAAAGATTGTTTTATTAATATATATATATATATATATATATATAATATACATCAGTTTCATCTCCTCGGCATCCCAGATAGCTTAATTAAAAGAACTTGATATTGCGACAAATGTTTCACTCACTTTTCCAGAACTTTAGACACAGTTACGCTTAAAGAAGAAGCTTTTTTAAAGCTTGCGCATATTTTTTTTCCTAAGGCTTGTGTTCTTGAGCAACCAGGCACTGTTGTTGTGCAGGTAAGCATGCCGGAGCGCGTTAGGGGTTTTCTGTTAGAACGGTGTTGTGTAAACTGGCCCTAAGTTAATAACTAATGACCTTTGCAATGAAAGTGAATCAATCAAAACTAAATTTTAACTGGAAAGTAACTTTATTCTAGTGCTGCTGTACAGCCAAAACAATCTATTATGGTGCGCTCAAACCAAACGCGAATAGAGCGTCTGACACGAGTGATTTCGATGTTAAAGAGGTGGTTCAGAATTTTGGACATCTGGCCTTATTCCCAAGTTAGCCTTAGTGTTATTTATCAGTGGAGACAGTTTTCAAAAATGTTCATTCAGTCGTTCCTGTTGCATAGTTCACCTGTGCCAGGCTACCGCAAGTCAACGGTAACTGCTAGTCTGTTTTTTAATGTTTTAGTTTTACCCAATCCACAGTACACTAAAAGCAAATAAATTTTAACATCGGACTATCAATGTAAATGTCTGTTGAGAGAATAATGTTAGAAATCAAACTACCCTTTAATCACATTGCAATAGTTATAGTTTATTCCCTGTATTTATTAGCGCTACAGCAGCTGCTACAGTCTACAGCAGCTGCGGAGTGATATTAAAGTCAGCCAGAAATCAAATTTGACAAATCTTCTTTTAATATGTAATATTGATTTTTCATTGTGGTGATGATATTATAACTAATAATTCATAAATTAATTTGATCAAAAGGAATTCCATTTTGTAAAAACATCTAGTAAGATGATTTTTATAATTTTCAAGTAATTCTAAACTTCGTGAGGCAGAGCAGATGACAACAATGCGATCAAAAACAAACAACTTGTAAACAGGCTCCACATCACCACCCAGTGCATTTATTTCTAATTGCGAGTTATTTTTCGAATAATAATTGCAGATCGAATGTTAAAAAAACAAACAAATATTCATGCAAACCCCTAATGAAATGCATAACAAAAATGTGTGTAATATAAATCACAACAAAAAAACTTTTATACATTTTTTTTTTTTATACAAAAAAAGTTTATACATTAACTTCAACTCTTTCCTGATCCGATTTAGCCGCTGGTTATGCTCAAACAGAGGCTGAACAAAATTTGTTATATTCAGGTATTTGATTATGTACCTTGGTTGTGAAGTTAAAGCATTCACAAAAAATAATAATAACAACAAATAAATATATAAACTCTCCCACCATGTTTAAATTGGCATGACTAAAAAAATGCACAAATTATCAACTTTTGTGACGATGCAGCACTGTCCCCGTGAACCATCGGGCAGTCTAATGTCGATCCATTCCAAGCGCTTTTGTTATGGTTTTGTTTTCATTATCGAGTGCCCTCGCACTATGTGACAAATCCTTCTCTTGTTAGTCAAAATGACCCGAAGCCCTAAAATCAAACTTTTTTTTTTTGGCCCAGAAAGCTGATTTCATTTCATTTTGATAATAGCAATTTTTTGGAAGTTGTTTTGTTATTTACCTTTAAATGACTATTTTATCAATAAATAATAATTTAAGCAAATTCATCACATTTTTTCAACTTCAATTAAAAACTTATTTCCCATGCATAACCCTTTTAATTCAGTTAAAAATATATCACACAATGGGTGTCTCTGCTGACCTCTTGTGGAAAAACAAAATTGCAATTGCAATTCGCAACCTCACAACTGGCACTGTAAAAGTATGATGAAAGAAAATAAAAGGGAAAGAAAAAAAAAACTCACGTTGTGAAAATGGTTGACTATTTAACCTTTAAAGTAAGAAAGGTAACATGAGCTTTGGCACTGAAACACATGTACTTTGAAATATGTAAAAACAAGTAATTAAGTACAGATACATGTCAAATATTACTGTAAGAATACTGAAATATAAGAAAATTACTTGCATATATGATAACAAATGAATGACAAGTAAGTGTGTATGCCTTGTGCTACTAAATAAAGACAAGTTTTAAAAATAAAACATTAATGAAACATAAAAATGGACATTACATGTAAAGGCATCGTCTGCCCTTTTGTCCCTTGTGTGAATGATCTTTTACTGTGCAAAGAAGTGCCATTTGTCCACTGAAAAATGGAAACGAGTTCAAGTTATATAATTTAGAAAATAAAACTAAATTAATAGATAATAGTAATAATAAAAAAAAAAAAATATATATATATATATATATATATATATATATATACACACACAAATTTACCTTCAGAAGAAACTGCAAGAGGTTCCCCATATTCTGCAGCCTACAAAAGCAAATGTGCAGTTGTCTTGTGTGTTCAAGGAATGGCAAAAAATTTGCCAATATTAAAAGACATAAATACTCACAGCTTGAACTACAGCACTGGCCTCTGTATCACTGCATGTGAATGGACTATC
This sequence comes from Pimephales promelas, assembly GCF_016745375.1. The sequence goes on from NW_024121100.1 coordinate 19,595,414, forward strand.
GCACAAGGAGGTGTTCTGACTAAAAAAGAGAGATAAAATTATATATGATCATAATTACAGTAATCAAAATGCAAGACTACCAAATCTTTAATAAGGAGAAACTCTGCTGTCATTTATATCTGGTATAAAAAAAAAAATCACATCTCACACTCACCAAACAATTTCATCACCTTTCGTCTTTGTTCTCATCACTAATGCTTTCCAGAAGCCATGTGTTGATTTTATGACTTCTATAGCAAAGTCCTAAAAATATAATAACATCAACAACATTAGATATATCATTAAATGGATTAACACTTCTCCATCAGCAATCTACCATGATACGCTACCTTATCCTTGAACTGTCCATTGAATGCAAATTTGTTCTCAGGCTTTCCATCTGGTACTTTATATTTTTTAAACCAATCCACCGTAGCCTCAAGATGACCAGGCTTGATCTTTCTCACATCCTCAATACCTTTTAATGATACACTAATTGAGATTGCTCATTCATAAATGTAGATAATACAAAAATGACATAGATGTATAAAAACAAATACTCACTGTTAAGGCTTGATGCATCTGGGTCCTCTATATTGATGGCTATTACCTTCCAATCAGTCTCTCCTTCATCTATCAAAGCCAGAATTCCAAGAACTTTAACCTGAATCACCTGCCCCGTTACACACACCTGTGACGCAGAGATTTACAGTGAGTTACAAAAGTAATCAGAACTACAATCAATTCGCGTTGGTAAAGAAAGAAGAATCTATTGTTCTAAATATTAATAAAAAAACAAAATACATGGAATATGGGGCCAAAAATGCCACCTACACACCAAGCTACAAAATAATTAGTTAAATTGTCAAAGTATTATAGTATCAATATTAAAAATATATATATTCATTTATTATATTTAAGGTTTCAGTGTACTGAATTAAAAGCAAAACTTAAACGTAGGATTTGTACTTTTGTAAACCACAAAACTGCTTGATGGTTTAAATGCTTTCGCAAGACATTATATTATTAACTATCCAGTTCCACTCACCTTGGAGCCAATCTCACATACGTCTATGGGGTCATTGTCTCCACAGCACGCGGTTTCCTTGTCAGTGTGCTTGGGATCTTCCCATGTCTTTATATATTGGTAAAAAAAAATGCATTATATTCATATTAAAATGTGATAGAGGATTAGTAATACAAAAATATTGCAACAATTAATATGACAAAACAAAAACATTGATTTTTCAATTCATATTGCAGACAGATCTTATGGAAATTCATAGTCATAATCAAAACCAGGACATCACCTGTGGAAGCGCACCATAGTTCCAAATGTAACCTTTGTGCGGAAAAATGTTAGCTACATATCGTAGCTTGCCTTTCTTCACATCTTGCTTGATTGGGTTCAATGGTTCCTTTGTTGCCATCTGTGGATAAATGATATTATATAGTGTGTTTTTAAAAATTCTCTGCTCAAAATAACACACTATTGTATTGCACATAAGCACAATATAAGAACATACAATACTGTATTTAAAATATTTTTTTTTTCTATTGATAGATTCCATCAATCTATTTTATTAATTAATTACACCACAGTGGGGTAGAGACTTATCAGTTTTTAATGTTGAAAAAAGTACTTAACGTTACCTCCATCTTGGCATTTGACCAACGAGGAACTTCTACTACCATATTAAACAGGATCTGTTGAAAAAAAAAAAAAAAAACATTATTAGCATCTATTCTGCAAAAATAAGGTCCCAAAATGCTTATTGATGAATGGTTACCTCATTAGTTTTTAATTTCTTTGGTGGAACGCCACATTCCTGAAATATAAGAAGAATGATGTCATTGGAAAAAAAGACGGAGTAAGAATTGTGCCAGTTATCTTGATGCATTTAGGTTATTGGGCTAATTCATTATTTATTATCACCTGACCACTTTTGAAGTCGACATCCATATTATACATACCAACCTGTTCATCAGCAACATACAGAGGAATGTCATGAAAAGGGGATATGTATTTTCCACCAGAAGTTTCTGCAAAGCAAATGTTACAACTTGTATCAGTCGTCCAAATTCAATTTATCTCAAGGTAACAGACTCTGGTTGGTTGTGTTTAAATGAGGTTGTTCCTCTATCTCTCTCATAGCGTTTGATACAAAGACATAGACCATGGGCGTTGCTAGACGAGAAGTAAAAAGCATAAAGAGCACAAATAAGTGCACAAATAAGGGAATAAGTGCATGTTAAGTCTTTCACAATCTCCCGCCGTTGGCGCTCACAAATTCGAGGGAGGTAACTTAACGTTAACGTACTGAGTCAGCAAAAATAAAAAAATGTATCTGAGCAGTGGAGGGCTTATTATAGTCCTCATTTTTTTATGAATGGCATTTAAAGATAAGAAGGGCAAACTTACTTAAATAAATCCTGTAGTCAGTTGAGTTTGCTCGTCCCCTCTGCTCTGTTAGATAGTGCACCATTTTTCTCAAATGAAATGAAGCAGCTGAAATGAAAGACTTGCTTTTCCGAGAGGACTGCGAAGAGACAAAAGCTGCAGAAAACTTCGCAACAGTATAAATCCCTGAACGCATTCTTCTTCTTCTTCTTCTTCTCTCGAAAAATGGCGGATTGCAACCAACTTTGAAGTGCATACCGCCACCTACTGTACTGGAGTGTGTAACATCATGCTATTTAATTGATCTCATATTCTACCCATCAACCCTGTGACTTTAAGAAATTTAAAAAGTGCCATTCTGGTGCTTATAATCCCTTTCCTCTCTCCTTCTGTTCCCAGTATCCCAATCAGATTCCATTCCCGTCCTGCTTCCTGAACCCCATCTTGTAACACCCGTCTTTCCAATTCATATAATATACAGTGTAATATGACATGTTCAGCATTTTCTTTAACCCCACATTTTTCACAGTTTTCACTATTCCGTTTCCCTATTAAATACAAAGTGCTATTCAATCCTGTATGGTCCACTCTTAGTCTTGATATTATAATTTCCTCCCGCCTAGTCTTTTCTTTATAATTTTTAATACTGACACATTTTTGTACTTTATAATATCCCCTTCCTTTCGTGTCTTCTTCCCACCATTTCTGCCATATTCTCATACCTTTCTCTCTTATCACTGCTTTTCCTTCTCCTTTTCCGAGTGGAATTGGGACTGTTATTTCCTTCTGTAATGCATCTTTTGCTAGTTTGTCTGCACTCTCATTTCCTTTCACTCCCTCGTGTGCTGGTACCCAACAAAACTGAACATCTATGCCACCCCGATATAATCTTAGCAAACTGTGATTTAGTTCTAATAGTAAGTCTTCTCTGGCAGATTCCATTGATTGTATACTTTTAATGATAGATAATGAGTCTGTACATATTACCACTCTATCAGGTCTAACCTCTTCCACCCATTGTAATGCAATGATGACTGCCACAATTTCTGCTGTGTATACTGATAACTGGTCAGATAATCTTTTCGACATATTTATTTTGAATTCAGGAATATGTATTCCAACTCCCACACATTCCTGTTTACTCTTTGATCCATCTGTATAAATTCTGAGATAATTATTGTAACTGTTCCTTATATAAATACTTGTCTTGATTCCCACTTCCTCCATTCTCCATTCCTTTTTCTTTTCTAGGATACTAACATCTGTTTTTACCTCTGGGAAAAACCATGGTGGAATATTACTAACTGGGGTAGACGTTATGAAATCTAAGGCTTTTAATCCATATTCCTCCACTCTCTTTTCCCTGGTCCAGCCAAACCCACGCCCCTGATACTTGTAGTATTCCCAACAGTCCTGTATGATCTCCTTAGTAGGGTTCTCTTTCCCACTTCCTTTCAATCTAATCCAATAAGCTAGTGCAAGTTTTTCTCTCCTTAACTTCAGTGGTGTCTCTCCTGTTTCTATAAGTATTGCGTTAGTGGGTGTTGACTTAATAGCTCCAATGCATACACGTAATGCTCTATATTGTAATCTATCAATTTTTTTTAATGATGTTTTTGCTGCTGCCCCATAAATTATACAACCATAATCTATTGATGACCTCATGCAAGCTCTATAGATGTCAATTAGAGATATTTTATCTGCACCCCAATCATAACCAGCCACAGCTCTCAATAAGTTGATAACTTTTTTACATTTAGTTTCTAAGTGCTTTATGTGAGTTTTCCATGTATATTTACTATCAAACCATAAACCCAGGTACTTAAATTCATTTACTTTTACCATTGGTTGCTGGTATAATGATAATTTTTCAACCTGATACTTGCGTTTGTTTGTGAATATCATATAACATGATTTGCTTGTGGATATCTTAAACCCCCACTCATATGACCACTTTTCTACTTTCTCTACTGCTCTCCTTATGTTCTCTAACACGTATGTCACATTCCTTCCTCTCATCCATATGGCCCCATCATCCGCATATAGCGCTGATTTGATGCATTTATCTAAATTTGAAAACATGTCATTTATCATAATGTTAAACAATACTGGGCTGATTGCGCTTCCCTGTGGAATACCATTGTTTACATTAAACTCCATGGATACCTCTGATCCAACTTTCACTCTTATTTTCCTATTTGTTAAAAAATCCATTATCCAGTTATACATCCTTCCTCCAAAACCCATTCTACTTAATTTAATAAGCAGACCTTCTCTCCACATAGTATCATACGCCTTCTCTATGTCAAAGTATACTATTGTCATCAGCTCTTTCATTTTCAATGCCTTTTCCACTTCATTACTAACTCTAACTAGAGCATCTGTTGTAGAGTGTCCTTTTCTAAATCCACTTTGTATGTTAGTCAATAATCCTCTCTGTTCTAGTACATGCGATATCCTACGAACTATAACCCTCTCCATCCATTTGCATAAATGGGATGTCAACGCTATGGGTCTATAATTACCAGGATTAGTTGGATCTTTACCTGGTTTATTAAATGGTAGTATAATTGCAGTTTTCCAGCTACTTGGTATCATTCCATACCTCCATATTTTATTAAATAACCTTAATACTAAATTACATGATTCTATTGGTAACTGTCGGAACATGGCATAACACAATTGATCATGTCCAGGAGCTGTATATCCAGTGCCCGATAAAGCCATGTTAATTTCAGACATTAAGAAATCCACATCTAGCGTTGACATACCATCTTCCCTCTTAAGCTTCAAATCCTCATTCACTCTAAGTGCAAGGTCTTTCTGCTGTTTATGAATGTCTGTAAGGTGATCACCACTGTGCACTGCCACAAATGCCCTACCCAACACCTCAGCCTTTTCTTTATCAGACACCACCACCTTTTCACCATCAATCAAAGCTGCAACTTTTACATCTTTCCTTTTCCCACTCATTCTTTTAAACATTGACCATATATCCCCTAACTCTATCCCTCTACCTATGTTGGAACAGAACTCTCTCCAGTTGCTCTTTTTAGTATATTTAATTGTCCTACGTGCCACTGCCCTTTTCTTTTGATATTCCATAATATTCTCTTGTGACAGATTCTTCTTCAATGCTCTAAATGCCCTGTTTCGATCTTTAACAGCTCTACTACATTCCTCATTCCACCAGGGAACTACTTTCTTCCTACCCTTTGTTGTTCTTTTTGGAATACTCATAATTGCTGCATTTAAAATATGATCAGTAAGTTGCTTTGTGCATTCCTCTATATCTCCTTCTAATGTAACCAGGTTTACTGACTTCTTACAACATGTCCTAAACATTTCCCAATCTGCTTTTTCAAAACACCATCTATTAATTGTACTTCCTTCTTGAATACTAATATTTGTGTAAACTATAGTGAGAACTGGATAATGGTCACTTCCTATAGTAGAATCACTCTTGACATACCAGTCACATCTATTTACCAAATTATCTGAAACCAACGTAAGATCCAAACATGATATCTTACCTCTATTCACATCTATTCTTGTGCCCTGTCCATTATTAATGCAGACCAATGATCTATCTTCCATCAATTCTTCGACTATGTTTCCATTACTGTCTGTGTAATTGCTACCCCATAAGCTGTTATGAGCATTAAAATCCCCACACCATATTTCTTTCTGTATGCAATCCCTTCCGATTTCATTTAATTTGTTAATATCTAAATTTTTGCATGGGTTATAGAAATTAATCAACTTAATATTTCCCTCTTCCTTTGTGCTACAGATCTCAACTATTACACACTCTATATCTTCGGGGCTGGGGACTTCCCTATACGCTAACCCATCTTTGATAAAAGTAATACACCCTCCACCAATTTTATTGTTAGTTCTATCATATCTTACAGAATTGAACCCTGGGATCACAAAATCTAGATGAGCTTGTAACCAAGTTTCTTGTATACATACTACATCCGGAACAACATCTAATTCATGAATGTACTTTTTCAATTCTTGACCATTAGATATAAGGCTTCTGGCATTCCATTGTAATATGTGTAGTACCATACACAGGGTCCTAAACCTCAGCTTGTGTAGTATCTCCATTTTCGGTTACTGTCAACAATGCGTGTATCTGATCTGCTTTGATGTCTCTCATGTCAAGAAATTTTTCTGCTGCCTCAACAATAGCCTTAATTCTGTCACTTTTCTTTTTCAACTGTGATGCAACATTGATTGTGTAGCAAATAAAACCCACAAAGTTTACTTTCTTCAGTATCAAGGTATCATCATCAATTTTACATTTGTGATCACAACCCTTCTGCATTTGTCCTGTAATCTGAATTTGTGTCTTATTAATTGGTGTTGTGTTTCTTTGAACCATTTTACTGTCATTTCTGTGATTGGTTTCTCTTACTTTCTTTAGAGCTTCTGCATATGATACCTTATTCAGAAACCTAACTTTCTGGGCTTCTCTGGCTTCTCTTTGTACTTCACATCCTCCAAAGGCTGCACTATGCTCTCCTCCACAGTTACAGCATTTAATCTTTGCATCTTTTTCACATTTACCATACTCGTGCTGACCTCCACATCTAGCACACCTTAGCTTTCCTTTGCACTGCTGTGCTGTGTGCCCCATTCTCTGGCATTTGTAACATCTGAGAGGTTTAGGAATATACTCTCTCACACTGTAATTCATATATCCCATTTGCACTGCCTTCGGGAGGGTTCTCTCGAATTGAACTACCACAGATAATGTTTCTTTTAATGTTCCATCTCGTTTAGTTTTTAGCCGTGTAGCCTCAACTATTTTGCCTCCCTGTATCTCTTTTTTGACGTCGTCCATTGACATACTCAATGGGACTCCTGAGATAACTCCTCTCACCTTTGCCATTGCTCCAGGGATGTGAGCCTTCATCCTTTCCCCTTGTAGTGAGGACATACTAAGAATTTTTTCTTGTTGTTGTTTATTTGTTGCATGAATCAGTATTCTTTTATTATTCATAAACCTTGCAAATTTAATTTTACCAATCTCCTTCTCGATCGCCTTGGTAAGTTTGATTGGGTGATAGTGTCCACCATCCTGATTAAATTCAATTATAACTTTCCATTCGTTTTCTTGTGCTGACTCTACATTCCCCATTTTTTGTTTCTCATACTGGTTAGCTCTCAGTTTCTTGCTCATGCTTCCCTCACCAGCCTCGCTATGTTCCGACCAACTTTTCCTTCTATTTCTTTCTCTCATAGCCCTTTTCATTTTTGCAGATCTGGATATCATCCAATCCATTTCATCCTCATCTGATTCTGAACTATTTGACATGACGTTACATTCACAGTACAGTTTATGCAGATCCGCCAAAACCAAAAAAAAACAATCAAAATTCCCACGCTCACGCTCCTCTCTCTGTCAGCCGTCCCGCCGCACTTCCTTCCGTTCCGGCTGTTCCACCCCTGAACGCATTATTTACATTGACATTTAATATAATAGTTCCTGATTGCGTGTGAACGTCTCCCACGCTTACGTTACGCCTCACACAATCTCTTTTAGTTATTTCAGACTGCCACCTATCGTTAGATGACCGTAACTGACACAAAAGGATCCGTGCTGTGGAACAGTGACAATATTAGCTATGAGAGGGAAAAGTAAGTAATTTAGGTTAATTGTTCATGTGCTTTGTACGTTTACCTTCATGTTTTTCTATTCAGTTTTTTTTTAAGAAAAAATATAATTTTTTTTTATAAAAATGTAAAATAGAAGGCAATGTTTTGGTCTTCTGATGACGATTCCATGTATGTGATGAGAATTCAGTAGGGGGCGCTCTTCGTTTTTTTTTTTGTTTTTTTTTTTAGCTGTTAGACGGTTTAAAAAAATCACCTTTTAATAATCTTCATTTTATTCTATAGTAGCCTATACAATAAAGTAGAAAAGAGTAGAATGTTGACATATTTTAAAAGTGAAAGGTGATCATGACCTGTCAAAAAAAAACCATAAACCTAAATAAATCGTACATTTACAATTCTAGAATTATGAGATCTTATAGCTTTGTATCAGCAGGAGCAGAAATTGAACTTGTCGCTGATCATTCCTCAGCTGCACTTCTAAAATCTCATGTGTCGTAAATCATATAACCCATTCAAATTTAGCAAATTATTGAGAGTCTTTCAGTAAATCTAAACCTTAAAACCTAAATTTCTGATTGTTACTTACCTATCGTATCAACCACAACAGCTGAGGTTATGAATGCAACCTCAAATATAGAAGAATACAATACATTGTATAAAGCAGGACTGATCTCACTAAAAAGCACATTAGTCAAGTATTAACTCTATTGATATTGACTGAAGATAGTGAGCTTTTTCATGTTGTTATGTTGTTGTTTTGTCTATTCAGTAAAGGTCAATTACAGTAGGTCCAGTATTGCTGCTGCATAGTGCGTATGAGGATAGGTTGGGTATCAGAGCATGTTTCTGTCTATAAACAGAATATTGAATACAATATTGCAGGTCTTTTGCAGTCCCCCTTGGATTGTGTTCTCTCTTGTTTGGCTTAATGTCTTCTCTGATTGGATTATCTTTGTTTTCTGTGGATTCATCAAAAATGTGAAATTAAAGGAGCTGTATGCAAGAAATTTCAATTAATCATAAATTTTACCTGATATGTTACTAGACATTAAGAAAACATGTTCATTTCAAATACTTATATCACTGACAAAAGTAGTCCGGCCAGGATATTGCCATTTAAAAAGTGAATTCGCATCCCTTGACTGATGTTGATATTGTCAAGTTGTTTTTTGTTCTGATGCTCCACCCTCCACCGATCTACCAATCACGGACTCAGTAGTGTTGCGGCATTCGGGTTGCCAGCTCTTCTCTAGTTACCACAGTTGTAGATACAAACGCCGGAATCGTATAAAAAAATTAATGTTACGAAACCCCCAAAAAACTCGATATGAATCCAAAATACTTTGTCAAAGTCCGAAATAAATAATTAACGGAATATCATATAACTGAAGATCGTATAACACCCGCGCACAGAGTCCCGCGTTCTCAGACTGCTCGTTTTTCGAAACAGCGCACCCTTATCCAAATGCAATTGAAAACAATAGGATGCAATATTACTGTTACTGATGGAAGGGATACAATTCACCTTAGGCTAAGCCACGCCCTAGAATGTAGATTGACCAATCACAGCGCAGCCAAGAACGAGCTCCCACAGAGGTCGGACACTTTTTCACAGCGCTTCATTGACTTTCAACACAGGCGTCTCATATTTTTGGTCTTGGCAGGCTATTACCGTCGAAGTTTTATACAAAATATGGTTAAACGTTGTGCCTCGGGCATTTGTAACACAGATACGCGTTTCCCAGAGAGGTTGGAGGGGAGTGTCCGTTTTTTCCCTTCCCAAAACCGAAGTAAAATCCTGACAAGTGTTGTCTTTGGAAACTGTGTGGATGTCCTCAGTCAGCTAAACCCCGCAAAGATCAACAAGCACATCTTTTTTTTTTTACTTCTAACCTTACTGTGAGTGTGAAGTTATACTAGTTAGACCGTTTTATAATGTTTTAGGTTATGATTTCGGTTCTCATACCGGTTGTTGACACGCTAGCACACGCTGCTAATAAATACAACGTTATACTCGTGTAGTCCGTTTGCTTTGTAATAACGATTATAGAAGTGAATAGAGACCTACCCAGCTTTGCATGAACAGTGTTGCTCCCTGATATTGTTAGTCCCAGCCTCCGTCTCGATTAGTAGGAAATGCGGTGGTTCATTTTTTGACTGTGACCGGTAACGTTATGCTTTTGCCTCTATTTTGGATGCCTTGTTGTTTCTTGCATTTCACCTGTATGTCTTGAATATAGCCTTCGAACGCATATCAGCCCCCTTTGCCTACTTCTATCGGACACTTTATTTGCTGCTTTTAGTGCTTTATAAAAGTTTGATAACATTTCAGCAGGAAGAGCTGTTACAGCATAAGCCATGCAGAGCACAGATGAAGTTTGACAGATGTAGCAACAGTAACTAAGGGGGGAGGGGCGTAGCCAAAGGTGAATTATAGATTGAACTATCTTCTGAAAAATAGTATGTGATAGCCTATTATATAGCTACAATGTTTTTTTTTTTTTATTCAAATTCCAATTTTCTTTCAGTTCAACCTATAATTGTCTAATTAACATTATGAGCTAACATTACAAAACCTGAATACACAAAACACCAATAATAAACAATTCTGTACTTTATTTGAAGGTGCTCTATGGATATTTTTAGCGGGCTCTAGTGGTGATGTTTCAGAATGCAACAAGAGTGCTCGTGCTCGTGGTGCATGCTCAATCTCATGAGCAAGCATTCACTACCGGCCACACGGAGACTTTCAACGTTTTTATCAGCTTGACGTTGAACTAATGCTATGTGCTCGTACCATGATCATAATGTTACAATAAACTGCATTTAGCCGACATGTGATGTTATATGGCATACGCAATTTCACTAACTATTCGTGTATCTTTCACAATCAGCAATGTCAACATAGGTGAATGTGTGTATGTGAATGTAGGTGAATATGATAACGAAAACAGTTACTGAACTAAACTGAACAATTTCAGTGTAACAGTAAGATCGTAGGAAGTAACATTACTCTACTAAACGTGTCTGGAAATGTGTATAAACAATATGGCAGTAGTGGGATGAGTGACGTTAGTCAGTAGATCTAGTAAATAAAATAAGTTACATCCTAAAGCACCTACTTTTTGTTATCCTGGAACATTCTTTTGTATTAGTTTAATGTTTCATGTAGTTTACCTATTTCACTAGAGTTTACTAATATGTTGTACTATAAGTTGCGATGTTGATGCGTGTTTTCGTCCATCGATCAGATTTACGTTTTGCCTGACGAGCTTCAGCAGATAAAACTTTTTTTGTTTTTTATATTTTTATGGACTTTGTGTTGGAGTCTGTGTTGTGCTGGAGGCAGGACGTTTTGGGGTGTTATCAGACTCAATGTCGTCAGCTGAAGTGCCGTTGGTCGCATAGACTGTAGGATAGAGCTGGTAAGTTTTTAGCACTTCCGTCCCTGACACGCAGACTCAAACAGAGCTTGACGACGTAGATGTGACGTGAGCAACCCATCTGTCTTCTAGTGGCTGTGGCATGAGAAATCTGAATCATTACCTTCCGAAACATGCAGAGGCGGAGAGTGTGAGTAGGAGCTGTCCATGAGCTATAGGAGCAGGAGAAACTTTTACTAGGTATTCTGATTAATTATTTTGTCATTTTGCCTCCACGTTTCCTGATTGCCTGCGAGCATGTCCTCCTGTCCATACGGTAATATCTCTACTGTGCGACACAGAGTCGCGTGGGTATGACACAATCGTTAGCCTAGTTTTACAAAAAACTGCTTCTACGGTGCCATAACATAAGCTACAATAATGGAGCATTTTATACATTGTCGTGTTTCTTTAGAAATGAATAAAGGACAAATGGGGTCTTCAAACGCCTCCGATGTAAAGTTATTCGCTGTCAAAGTGACACCAAAATTAATGGAAATCAATGGAAATAAAGTTCTGCTACAAGATGGTAGCAGATGGTTTTGTTTGAATGGTGACATTTGGGTACAAAACACACAGGCATCTCGAACTAATTCCTTAGATTATCGCACCATGATTTGTGGAGGGAAAATGTGTTATGCGGTGACGTCACATATGTGATGTGTAGTCTTTCTCGTTATGTCTATTCCACAACTGCTAGCTAAAGAATCATACAATATACTGTCAAACTCGTTACATGAGAAATTATATAAAAAATTCGCAGACAACATATGCTCACATTCATGGCACAATTCAAACGGGATCAGAAAATAATTATTTTCTCTCATTCCCTCGCATTGACGCTTTTTCAACCTAGAGGTCCACTTGGAGTTTTACGGATGGGCGGGACTTACCAGCTCTATAGAGAGGCTCGGGAACGCGCATGCACGTCATATCCGATGGATTTCACAGGAAATCTGACCCGGAGACCTCACATATAAATATGAATATTGGCCTTCAGAGGTAATAGCAAAACCCGAAAAGTGGATCATTGCAATGTGTGATTACAACCCCTTCACACACAGGCAATAAAAAAAGGATTCATTTTATAAAAAAAAGTTATATAGGACCTTTAGCGATCACCTCAACAACATCTTGCTGTAAATAAAAAAGGAAGAAAGAATTGGGTTTGTGACTTTACTTTTCGTCTTCAAATGCATTAAAAAAACGCCTCATAAGTTTCTTTGGATAATTTTAAAATTATATATTGCTGGGTTCGGCAGGGGCGACTCCATCAATTTATGGTGTAGCCTACCTGTTACATGTGTGTTCTGTGTTTCCCCCATTGTTTGTGTATTTGGTTCAGTCCTGTTTCCAGTTTTCCCGCTCCGCTAAAGTTTAGTTACTTTGCCCCAGCTGTGCCTTGTTCCCCTAGTCTGTTCTCTGTGTATTTAAACCCTGTGTTCTCCCTCACTCCTGGTTGGTTCTTGTTTATGTACACTGTGGTTTCTGTTACTCCTGTGCTTTTGATTAAATTCCTGTTGCCCGGTCCTCCTTGTGCTTCCTGGTCACCACATAACCTATAGTACCCTGGAATACAACAGAAGTATAAGCCAACAATTGTCACGCATATCTGATCTTTCAAAAAGCAAAAAAAGGGGGGGAAATGTGTTTGCAAATGTTATCTTCATGTTGCACTGCTCTGTTGAAGTGTATGTTTTTGAACTTCGGACAACTTTGTGGGTTTGAAATATATGGGGGCACAGAATGGGCAGTGAAAATAACTGCAGCATTTATGATATATCTACAAAAAGTCCAAGGTTAAAGGCTAACATTAGCTATCAAAATATTTTCCGGGGGAAAGGGTGAACAATTGACGGCTCAAATTTTGTTACAAACTATCTTTACAAATATTAAATGGACTATTCATATGTTGGTGTATCGGTGACCTATAAAGTAGTTTGATTAAAAAAGAACTTGAATGAGTAGCCTACGATTTGCTAAATAAAATTAACAATACTCCCGTTTTGGCTTAAGTTCTTCACATGTTCTTCACATGTTTATCTGATACAACTTGATAGGAGGCACTTTCTCATAAAAACGAGGGGTCTGAGAATGCGGGACTCTGTGTGGGGAACTGTAGATGCAGGTCTCCGAGTCTGCAGCTTCCAGCTTCATCAAAAATAGCCATTTTTCGGATCTCTGGACCAGTAGGTGGCACTGCGCCGAAATGCAGCATGTAGCCTCGGGTCATGCTTGTGATGACATGAATCAAGTTTGGTCTTCATGTGATAAAGCCACGGATAAAGCATTGCGGAGATACGGCCTTGGGTCTGTTTTTGCAAGCGCTATGTATGTAAAATTAGTTTGTGTGATATTCGAGAACGGTTTGACGAATAAACTTGAATGCCATAACTTTTTGTCACCATAGTCTGAAACTGATGTGGTTCTATTTTCATGAAAATCGGAGCAACCGCCTAGGACGAGTTCGAAAAAATTGGTTTTTAAAATATTCAAAATGGGGGAAAGATTTACATGACGGAAAATTATGAATTATTACAAATTACCAGAATTTATTTCTAACCCGTATGATTCAGAAGTTATTAAACATGAGTGAAATTTTGGACAGTTGGTGGAGCTAGAGGGATTGAGTTAGAGACTCCAAATTTTCTATGGTGACTGTTCAGACTGTCCTCGTTCTATGTGCTAAATTTCATAACTTTCCCACTTTCCCAGAAGAAGAAGAAGAAGAAGAAACAGAAGAAGTATAATAATAAGAACGCCAACGATTTCAAGAGGAGCCTACTGTAATTAGAATGAATGTTCTGAATTGTAAACACAGTGGGAAAGAAATTGTACCTTCAGGGGTAAAAATGTTACCATCTGCCTCTTAAAGGTACATAGACTAATATGTTAAAAAGTATTACTACTGTATGAACCTTTAGTGATAAATAATATTCAAAGTTATCAATTTAAGGGTAGTGCCTCAATTTTTAGAGAGTTATTTATTGTTGGAGACTGTGAGATCCTAACAGAAAGAACTGCCACTTCTGTAATGATTTCTGGGTTATATATATATATATATATATATATATGAAGAGTTCAGATGCAAAAGCCTCTAAATGCCATTTGAAATTTTCTTCTTTAATGATGATTTTTATCAAACTTGTATATGTTCAGTAATTTCACTTAAATAACAATTAATAGGTAATTATCATTGCCATTTAAGTGAAATCGCTGAACTTAAATATACAAGTTTGATAAAAATCATCATTAAAGAAGAAAATTTCAAATGGCATTTAGAGGCTTTTGCATCTGAACTCTTCATATATATATATATATATATATATATATATATATATTTCTTTACCTTTTGTTTGCTTTTTTACACAAGCCATGACCGCAGGTTATTAAGGAAGTATCAGACGATTTTTTTTTTAAATGACATTTTTAAACAAAGAATTAACTACATTCTTATTTCAAACCAATTTGCTGTGTCAGGTTCAGTCTGCCATATTGCAAATTTGATCTCTCCCAAATAGAAAAGGAACCATATCTGTCGTCCGGCCTGTTTGGATGTACAGTAAATGCTTTCCTCATTATGTAGGCGGGAAAGTCCCTGCTATCATGCCCACCTATTTTTCTGAAGATTTCAGGATTTTTAGAGAAAAGAAACTCATTCTTATCCTGTTTCTCTCTGTAGTGGGCAGATAAATGCATCCACTCACTCATTCTTTATCTATACCAGAAACACATTGTTATGCAGCTTATATATCCAGATCCATGACACCTGAATGAAGTGTAAATTCACATGTGTTTATGGGAAACTTTTGAACATACTTTTACACAAATACACAGCTGAACCCGAATGTATCATGCATGTTAGTCAGAGTTAAAATGACTAACAACCATCTCTGATTAAGGTACATTTGAGTTTTGATAAATATTTGATCTATTAAAGTCTAGTATTATTTAAAAGCCCTCAGATTCTGTCACATGACATTTCACGGGGTTTACGCATTTGGTCTTAATGTTGATATATATACACCAGCATTGACGTAATGCTTTGTAAATGTTGACACAAATCGAAAACTTTACAGGCCTGTTTGATATGTCGACCTTTGTCATGGCCTTCAAAGTTAAGTCATCAGACCCTCCTTCTTGTTTAATATTAACTCTATCTGCACTCATCCAAAACAATATTTCCAATAGTCTAAAGGGATTGTAAAGCGCCACACATAGATACTTATTGCTTGTGTCTTGGATGGCTGGTGGTCTGTTGCTCTCAGTAATTATCATATTCCACATATCCCAACAGGTATGCAAATTCACGTCACTTAGCAAGATACTACACTGTGTGAAACATTTTATACCATCTATATTTGCCTTAAGGGAGAGCAGACTCCCTCAGAAAAGAGCAGAATCTCTAGCTTCATGACTGTCTTTTTTGTAAAGAGAGAAGTGAAGGAGGTGTGGCTACAGCTCTCGTGAGACAGGTATGGCGGAAACAGAAGAGGGGGAGGGCTTACCTGCATGGAGTTAGTGTACACAGCAATAGAAGCAACACTGCACCTGTTCCTCTTCCCAGACTCTCCCGTCCCTCTCTTTTACCACCTCTACTCCAGGCAGCCAACAAGAGGGAGCAAAAAGGGGTCAACATGGATCCCAACCAAGCCAGTGGGAATGACAGAGAGAATGAAAAGGTGGAGAGAAAAGAGAAGGACAAAGGAATTAAAAGGAGAAATAGACTTTTCGTAAGATACCTGGAAAGGAGGAAGACAGATACTATTGTGGAAGATGACGCTTCCAAAGGTGACATCAGCATCGCAACCTTGGTGAGAAGGAGCTATTCTGACAAGACAGAGTATAGTGCAAAACTTAAAGGTAATTTTTCCTCATGGACAGAATTTTCTTTTCAGCTAATTTGAATGAAGTTTATGACTTTATAGTGGTTAAACATCAGATCATTTTGTAAAGCCTTGATAACCTTAGAAAGACTGTTGTTGGGCTCACATCAACACGCTTTAACTTGTCACCAATACTTTTTCTGACATCCTACCTAGCAGCAAGTTAACACAGACTTGATTTTACACAAATTATACTCTTTTAAAGCGTCCCATCTCAAATTCCATTAGATCTTTGTGCAGAGTGAAGTAAAAAAATAAACAAAAGAGGCCATGTGTGTGCTGATGCTTAGCACCTGTTGCGTTGTTACATTACAGAGAGAGAGCTATTCCCACTGGACTGATGTCACATATGCAAACTGAACCTCGGCCACAGTGCTGAACATGGTTGTGGAACAGTCGTAAACAAGCTCAGCCACAGTGCCTGCGCTGTTTACTTTATCAGGAAGTTGCTATCTACTCATTTTTATTTGGTTTATTTCACATTGCATTGTTGGAGCATTTGGCTTGATGAGTAGAATAATAACAGAAATATGAAGTTCTCATTTATTTTCTTGCAAATGTCATGTCACAGTCTGGTTGTGATGATATGTGAATGTCATCATAATCTTAACTTGAGAATGACATCAGCTGACAGAAAAACTAGTTTAACAACTTCCACTGAGCAGGGAATGAAGCCTTTCTGGGCTGCCAAGTCTGTGACATTGAGGACATCTCACAGCTATGAGGACAGTCTTGTCATACAAGACTCTTAGTTTTCATACAATAGCACTTATATAAATAAAATCTGTTGTCATACATTCAAATCATGTCAAGGAGAATTCTGAGACTTCACAATTCATGAGCAAACAAACCATTTTGAATTTCGCTTAACAAACAGCACATGACTGAAACGCTTGCAAATAGTCAGCAGTTTTAGTTTCTTATTGTAGGCTACGTGTAAAGCATTAGCAATAAGACTTATGATTTTGAAAACCTTTCAGTTCTAGAAATTAGTTGTTACATAAACTTATTAATATTAATGTTCCAACAGTGAGATAGTCCATTTTTTATAATATTAATTTTTAAATTTGAGACACTTCAGTTGTACACATTTAGCCATATAGTGTATATTAGCATAGTATGCCATTGACAGACAGCTGTATGTGGCACATTAAGTAAAATATGATGACATCATTGAGGAAATGTTGATCCCCGAACAGGAAATGCTCATAAAACTGAGTGTTCTGATCACTTATCTTGCTTCATAATGAAATAATAGATTAACTAAAACAAGAATGTTGTGTTAGCACATCAATATGACTGTGTAAATGTGTTTGAAATATGATATTATCATGTCTTTCAAAAAAAAAAAAAAGGTCTAAAGCAAACACTTGATCATATGAGATACAAGCTCTTAATGGGCACTTGCAGGGCAGGTTCCACTTTGTGTGTGTGTGTGTGTGTGTGTGTGTGTGTGTGTGTGTGTGTGTGTGTGTGTGTATAAAAGGTATGTTTGGATCCTGTATGTTTACTTTGTGTTACTGAATCAAACCAAGCGGAGAAGATAGGATGGGAGTCTTGCTTGAAGCTTTCAAATTTAGAAAATATTTAAAAGGAAATAGGCAGATAATTACTGATGCTATACAAAGGCACTGGAGCTAAATCAACACTCACGGTTAGCTCAAAGCACATCTCCAAGCTGGAGTTCAGTCAGGTAATGTGTTCCTGCAGAAAACACACGTTTCCATTAGCCGGCCATCAGTGAAAAGTCTTTGTGTTTTCTTTTCATGGGGACCTTTTGCCAGTCTATTCAAAATTCAGGTTCACAAGATAATTATTACCAATGAAACATTTGCTAAGATGAATCTTGAATTCATTGTAAGCTCAAGAGTTTTCATTTATTATGCATCAAGAAGACATACATGTTCTGGAGATTTGTATAGGGCAGATTCAGATATTAGTTATATGATTCTCTGTGAGTGGAATGAGTGAAACACAACTCCTCTATTGTCATAACCAAAGTCTTTGTCTAAGACTTGCTCCTTGAATCATTTCTCTCCAATGCTTTTTTTTTTTTTTTTTACACATAATAAGTCACAGTTTTGTTTCCTGTGTAATTAAAGCTGATTTAGAATTTCTAAGTGTGAAATTTTATGATTTGGTAATTTAGAAATGTTTAATGCAGTGGGAACTCCTCACATCATAGAAGTAATTTCCTTTTTTACATCTAAAAATTATTAAAATGAGGTCTAATTATTAATTATTTAAAACACCAAATCTGTATGTTTGAGATGTGCAGGCACTAAAAGAAATAAAAGGCCTTTTCAGCATTGCATCACTGTGCCAAAACGTAATGTGAAACCTGGCTCCACCTTTGCCTGTAGCCTCTCTGTCTCTTTCTGTAAGGAGGAAGTGTCAAATGGAGGTAACCAGGAAACAAAGAATCATCTCACTTCCCATGAGTACATACTTGCTTTGTTTAACTTTCACATTGCTAGCAGCAATACCTAATATTTAGTTTTATTAAGTAAGCTAATGTATTCTATTTTGATGATTCATAACTCAATCAATCAAAAGAATTGCACTGCTGAAAAGACTCTTAATTGCATATAATTATTCAAATATTAAATTAAATTACTGTTATAAAATAACACTCTAGGTCAGTTTTCAGGTCAGTTTTTATTACAGAGAAATTTTTTAATCCCATACCCATCATATAATATACTTTTCTCGCAATTGCATGATATAAATTCGCAGTTCTGACTTTATAATACGCAACTCTGAGTTTATATCTCACAATTCTGAGGAAACAAGTCAGAATTAAAACTATAAAGTCAAATGTTAATTAGAATTATGAGTAATAAACTCGTATACCTCGAACTCGCTATTGTGAGATAAAAGCTCAGATTTGTGAGATATATACTCACACAATTGTGAGAAATGAAGTCAGAATTGTTTACATCTTAGATGTATTTTTTACTGGGAATTTCTGGCAAACACCAATGTGTTTTTTACCAATTTAACATGATTTTTTTTAATAATGTATGTCTTTTCTTTTTCTTTGTCCTCGCATCAGAGAAAATGTCCCCACATGATCTCTCTTTAGCCACATCCCCAGCCATGGATCCAGAAGAAATTCGCCACAGGAAGATGATAAAA
The DNA here is from genome assembly GCF_016745375.1 of Pimephales promelas. The sequence continues at coordinate 19,614,868 of NW_024121100.1, forward strand.
AGGTCAAAGGTCATTGAGGAGCTGGTTAGGACAGAGGGAGATTATCAGAAGGACTTGGAGCTCTGCATAAGCGAGGTTCTGCTTCCTCTCAGAGCAGCCCAGGCATGTTCACAATCCCATAGAGATCCTTTCTCTCAAATATTAAAATTATGTCTTTTTTAACATGATCAAAAGCAACCTAAAGTACAAATCGGCTGGGCCATTACAAACACACCACATTAAAATCTTGTAACTGCAGATTTAGAACACCTTTAGATTTGTACTGTCATCACATAATCACCATAGAGGTACAGAGGTTTTATGTTATCACTAAATACTACAACAACAAAAAAAAATTCCAATGTGTGGTGTGTTTCTGTTAAGCATCTACTAAACTTTCTATGTCTATATTAACATTTTGTTTGATGCATGATTTTGGGGTCTACTGGGTTTGTTATAGGTGGTGGATGTGGATCGACTGTTCACCAATATTGAGTCTGTGTGTGATGTCTCTGCTGATCTGCTCCAAAGGCTACAAGATGCCATAGCTGACCCTGACCCTGAAACACAACTCATAGGTAATTTTAAATACATTTGAAATAGAAACATTCGACTTACAAGCATTAAAACAAAAAACAAAAACTTTACCATAAGTTACATAACAACTGACATTACAAATTAGGATTCATTTAGTGGTTGTTATTAAACTAAAGATTAATGAACTTAATAAAAATAATGATAATATACATTTACATTTAATTAAAAAAAACTGTTAAATAATTGTTTTACTATTATATAATTGTATTAAAAAATGAAGATTTTTTAAAACCTTTTCGTAAATGTAAAACATTATCCTATATTGTGACTTAATTACATTTTTATAGATTTCTAAACATTAAAAAATGTTAAAAGTTAAAAGTTCAAGTTAAAATGTTAAAACATTAAAAGTTAGTGCCTTAAAATTTTAACTACAATCAACTTGGCTGTTTAAGTCATTTCAATTTAAAGGTGCATTGCGCAACATTTCATGTTAAAAATAGCCGTTTTCTAACCCATACGCTTAAACAATCGCCTGATGGGCTGAATGAGCCCTTCTCTGACCACTGCGATTCGCTTGTCGCCAGAGGGGGCGTAGTTCTGCAAAAACTCAGATACTTGCGTTTTGCACCTTTAAATTGTATTAAACTGACTTTTGAAAATTGCTTAACTTATTTTGATGAGTTAAAGCAATGTAAAAACAAATGTTGCCATAACTTATTGATCATTTAATTTATAGACTGATTATTATTTTTTTAGGAGAAGTTTTTATCCAAGCCAAAGCTGTCATGGAGGAGGTATACAAAATTTACTGCTATCATCACGACGAGGCTAATGATTCACTCAAGTCTTATGAAGCACAGGAGGACATTCAACAGCATTTTAGAAGATGTATATCAACACTCAAGTAAAGATGTTAACTGCATATATCTCTTAGATTATCCGAGGCCTTTGGCTCTGATGTGTACAATAATTACCTATTGTTTCTTTTCTCACAGGAAAATATATGACTTGGAGTGAGTATGCCATTTTTGATTTAAACTCTGTGATAAATAATATACAGTAGTGAAAATTCTTTCATTTTATGATCATAAATATGAATGTTACTTTATAGACATGTTAAACAGCTTAGTTCTCAGTGCAACTTATAATTGAAGCTTTGCATTAATTGAAACTGTGACTTTGTTGTTGCTAGCCTCATGCTCAGTTGAGCTACAGACACATCACAAAAGTAATTTATACAGATATAGTGAACAAAGTGGAGTTCACCAAATATGAATTGTTCTTCAATCAATGTTTTTTTTTTCTTTTCTTTTTTAGAGGGAAGCCCAATTTGCTTGACATGGGATCTCTGATCATTAAACCAGTGCAACGTGTCATGAAATACCCGCTGCTATTGGCTGAACTGTGGAATGCCACACCCATGGACCATCCTGACAACAGGCCCTTACAGGAAGCTCTGACCACTGTGAAGATCATTAACGTCAACATCAATGAGTTTAAGAGGAGGAAAGACATAGGTGAGACATACATAGGATCTTGTAATAACTATATCAAACAGGCCTACATGTTTTTAGGTTGCAAGTTGTCTAATAGTGCAAACGTGGTTCAGAAAGTATTTTGGATTAAAGCAACCATGGATGTCTTTAAAACTCACTTATAAAAGATTTTTGTTGTTGTTTGCTTTGAAAGTATTCAAGTTTCCAAATGTATTACACTTGTGCTGTTACAGTGCTGAAGTACAAGAGGAGTGACGATGAAACCTCACTGAGGGGTAAACTCAACAAGTTCAACATTCATTCTATCAGGAAGAAATCTGACCGCCTGACAAGCTATTTTAAGATGCTCACTGGAGTTGAGCCACAGGTACTTTAACCAAACGAAGCAAAAAGAAACATGTTTTTTACTCAGGCCTCTGTGTGTATTGTTGCGGCTTTTCTCTTCTCCACAGGTGAGAGATGAAGCGTTTGACAAGGAGGAAAAACTTTTCCGTTGCCTTGAGAAAGCTGTGAAACAGCTAGTGAAAAACATCAACTGTTACTTGATCTATACTCAGGTATGAAGAAACAGGTGACATACTTTTAGTTATACAAAAATAGATGGAATTAAGGAAAGACACTTGAGGCAATAGTATTTTCATACATTGGTACATTTTGAGATATTTTGGCTATTTTGCTTCCATGACAGACTAGTAGGAAGAAAACATCCAAATACAGATTTAAGTGTTTATTTTATTACAAGTTATATATTTGCGTCTGTAGTTTTTAAAAATATAAGTAAAGGCTTTTTTATGACTTTTTTTTTTATGCACTGAGCCAGAAATCCCATCTTTAGTACATACACCATAATTCACAGTTTTATTAATATATGTATTCTATAGGTTTAACAGATGGGGTTTGTTCATATGCAAGTTTTTATTTTATTCCTAAAACATGCCAAAATAAAAAAAATGGCTGTTGACAGTATTTTCTGATTTATGACGCGGTAAAAGTTGATATCCAAAACCTTTATTATGCCAACAAAATGAAACCAGAATTTGAAAATGTATGTAAACTAGTGCATACTTAATTAGATAATGCATAATTTGCTTGTTCAAACAACACAGCATTAAGAACTTAATGTTAACAATGATTTAATACCAAGTTCTGGCATGGTGCAGGCTGATAGGTCCTTAACTCATTTGCGATCACATCGTCATCTACATAGCTCAACATGCAAACAAATACAGTATTCCTGTTAGCAGTCTACAGTGTTCAGAAACTCTCCACCTTCCCCACCTCCATCTGTATTGATCTGCTATGTGGGGTTATGTCTGTGAATGTATTGGCATCAAGCCATAGCATAGCATATCTATTCCGCCAAGACACATTAACATTGCCATATACACTACCATTGCCATGCCAGTCTCTCTGAGAGTTGTCATGATAGAAGTCTTATTGTAGCTACTTTGATTAATCACCTGGGGAAACGTGAGCGATGTCTATTAGTTCATTTTTTAGCCTATAAACATCTCTTTATAACATTTCAATGATTGTTGTATTATTTTGCTTTAAAACAGTGCAATGCACATATTTCACAAAGGAAATCTCTATATTGTCATTAGAGCTGTGAGTGTCACCACATCCTTCGCAAATATGATTAATTTAATTTATAGAAAAACTCTGCTGCACTTTATTGTCCTTCTTCCTGTTGTGAAAAACTAACAATGTTTTTGGATGGTGTTTTCATTTCTGCCTCGGGTCTTCTATCATTATAGGGCATTTTTTCCCTTTAATACTATCCTTGCATTTATCCTTGCAACAGTTCCTACAAACTGTTAATTAAATCACCTTGTTCTATTTAAGTCGTATTATTTCAAATTACCTCAAAACCAATCTTAAAGGTATAGTGGAGGATCTTTCCGAATTTTAGAGAAGACCCGCCCTCTCCAATTTAAAAAAAAAAAAATGCACATGCACAAACACAACACTCTTGCTCCCGAGAGCTAGGGAACGTCTATACGCCTTGCACAATTATGTTGCAAATTCTAAACTAACTAAAAAACATTCATAAAAAAGACAACATGTCAAATGCCCTTCCGTGTTTTATTTACTTATGAGTGACCGAGGACTCAAGACATGATATGTGCAACCCTGTATCACACGAAATACGTTCTGAGGAAACTATTTTGCAAATCGCAATTACGTTACATAATATCTCTCATTGTTAATACGTTATTTTTATACATAGTTGCTAATGGAGAAGTAGCTTGTTGCATTTTTGTGTAATAATAAACACACAAGATTTTAGAATATTTCAGCGTGATACCATTTACCATTTTGGACAAAAGGCTACTTTAGACAAATTGAGATGTTTACTGTGTCTATGCGGTGCATGACTCGTGCCAGGGCTAGCATTGCTAAGTAGCTTGCATTAACTTTTACTAGTGATTTTAAATGGATTTCTCCAAATAGCGTGACAAACTTTACCTGTCTGGTAGAATCTTCGCGACTGCGGCATCAGTGAGAAGCCCAACCTGTGCTTTTAGCGCACGCCAGCATGTGATATTCACCCAAAATCTCTCTGGTCTTGTTTCTATATTCTGTGGCCTTTCTCTTCTTATCATACACTTAGTAAACATTTTTTCTCTTTCGACCCTCAGCCATTTTCAAAGGAATGGCTGAAACCGTAACTCCGACATAATACACATGAAAGTGAAAACTACATAGGGATGAGCACGTAGCCTACGACAGCCTTACGTAAACATATCACCAGAATGATTGACACTTAGGTGGACCAATAGTATAGACTACCCACCCGGAAAAAGAAAATCCTCCGCTATACCTTTAAAATGGCTGCATGGTTCAGGACAATTTTTGCAGCATAGGAAAGTACTGAGATCGTGCTGGCTACTGAGGGTTTATTTAGGAAAAAAACATCCAAATCCAAAAGGCCTAGCCCCATTCTACTGTAAATTTGGTTATATTAATTGTTGTTATAAATGTTGATCAGTACTATGTCCTGTATTTATATTTCTCTTTACTGTAGGAGATGATATCCATTGCTGTTCAAAATGCACAGGACCTAGAAACTATAATGAAGGATCCAGACAAAATAGACACCAATGGCTTTCAACACAAGAGGAATGGCAATGACCCATACAAACAATTTGTAAGTGTTTCCCCTCACACACACACACACACACACACACACGCAGACACACAAAATGTAGCCTATTTGCATAAACTATGGAGTAAAAATTCCCCTCAGTTCTTGTCAGCAACGGTGACTGTGAAGCATTCTCAAACTTTCTCAAACAGTCATGGATGATCATTTTTAAGTGAGCTAAGTTTCTCTTTAAAATTACATTAGCAACAGGAAGTACAATAATGCACAATATGAGCTCAAAGCCATCATACAGATTGCAGCACTCTAATATTATGAAATTCACTAAAGTATCCCAAGGTGGTGGTGTGGCACAGTGGATAAAAAACATTCCTTTTTTGTGTGAGAGACCCAGGTTCGAATCCACTGTGAGACACCAATGTGTCCCTGAGCAAGACACTTAACCCCTAGTTGCTCCAGAGCCATGTGACCTCTAACATATAGCAATTGTAAGTCGCTTTGGACAGACTGATCTCATGAAGTAGCGTGTGTATGCCACGCCAATTCGTATTTCCATTTTTGGCGTGCTATCAAGACGCATAATCGCCTTTCAGCGTGTTTATGAACGCCGTTGACTTAACGTTATATAAATATATGACTTACCTCAAGCCCGTCCCTAAACCTAACCGTCACTGGGGTTAATGGCATTTATGACTGTTCCCTTACCATCCTAGGTAAAAAAAAGATATGACTTACCTCAACCCCATCCCTAAACTTAACCGTCACTGGGGTTAATGGCATTTATGACTGGAGATTTGACGCGCGTGTACGGACACGCGGAATGACGCGGACGTTAATGGCGTAGACATGCACGCATACACGCGGATACACGCAGATAGCTCAAAATGCGTAGAGATGACACGCCACCTGACTCGAAAGTGCCGTGTATGTTTACGCAAAAGTCATGATGTCATGTTGCTTTGGATAAAAGCGTCCGATAAATGTAAATGTATTCCCTTAATTTTTCATATTTCAAACACACAATTGTATTGTTATGCTTCCTTTTCAATCTAAGCATTTAGTCTGTAAGGGCTGTAAACCTTTTAAATGTCTACAAATGTTTGGTTTGTGTTCCTCAGAAAGATCATATGGAGCATCTGGTTCTGGCTCCTCTCTCCAGCCTGCAGGGAATGTTCGCATCACCACAGAAGCTGATACAGAAGCGCTACGATAAACTGTTGGACTACTGCAGCCAGTTGGATTCCCGATCCTCCAAAGAGGAACAGGGCCTGGCCAAACGAGATTACCAGGCCCTCAATGCCCAACTGCTCGATGAGCTGCAATGCTTCAACCGAGCTGTCAGGACCATCCTCACCAACTGCTTGATTTGTATAGTGAAATTAATTAGAAAGCTGATGGATGCAGCCCAACCGTCTGTCCACCAGCTACCGGTGAGTTAAAGCAGGCAGAAAATTAATTTTGCTAAAAATCATTTTGAAATGTAGAGAAAGTAACAGTGCCCTTTTTTCATGTTGGAAACCCCAGTTTTAAATGTCTGCTCAAAGGCAAAATGGTGATTTTACAACAAATCAGGTTACTTCTGTGGTGAGTCTGATCCATGGTTGGATTCAAACCTACAACCTTTGTGGTATCCAAAACCATTAGCCTGTTTGATGTTTACACATGATAATTTGTTACAGTTACTTTCTGTAAAACAGTACCAATGGAGATAAATATAAAGAATATTCAAAAGACTGTGTAATATAACATTTTACCCATTACAGTGTTTTTTTTTTTAATCTACAACGATGGTTCTCAACTTTTTGTAATCCAAGGCCCTCCCTTTGTACAAGAAAATATTCATTTATGGCTCACATATCTAGTCTGATTTGTACCCCTGAGACTTCTGTTTTAATAATAATAATAAAAATGTTTGTGTTATTTAGATTGTTAGTTTGTGTTTTTAGCATTTATTTAAGATTATTAATATACATTTATTTGACTTATTTTTGACTAGTTAAGAATCACTGATCTACAACATGTCCAAAATTCTGTTATGCATTTTAATCATTGCATTGGTCATTCCATCCAGGTTCCCTTGTCGAACGTTAGTGAAGTCCAAAATTCTATCATGGAGGAGCTGAACAACCTGGGATTCTTCAAAGAAAATTCCCAAAAGCTGATGGAGCGCAAAGTGAGCTTTGAGAAACGGGACAAGAAAATGGTATGATTACAAATGATAATATGGTTAAACCCATATTGCTGTTAAGGTCTCAGAGTTGAGTGTAAAATTCTCTTCAGGTCCCAGAGATCCTCAGACAGACAGAGGAGCACAGAGCCTGGCTCCTGGAAGAGTATGCAGTGGATCGGCTCTATCAGCTCAAGCGGAACTGCAATGCCTGTCAGGAAAAAGACATCAGCCTGCTGGAGGGGGAGCTGGTGGCCCTGCTGGAAGACAAAGACCCAATGGGCAGCAGCAGCCGCTGGCTGGTACACACTGGGAGTAAGTTTGTTTACTTGTGTTTAAATCATAGACTGTAAAAAAAATATGGAAAATCGTCTGTGACGAAGAACAGTTGTGAGGCTGTTTATGGGGCGCGTATGTATCTTAGAAAATACAAAATACAAATGTTCAGGATACAGAGGTGGTATGATGTGTTGTGTCAGATCATGGCCGAGACGTCAAATTCCATTCGGCGCAGCCCGTTATCAGCTGTCAATGAAAGTTAACCGCCCTTATTTGTCATACATTTTATATCTAAATACGATCTAAACTAACGAGTTAGAAATAAATTCACCCCCCTCACAGTTGTCAGGCACTCGGAACCTATCGAAAAATACAATAAAAGTCCATGGAACCAAACTCTAACGATATGAATTTATGCTGTGAATACGGACATTTTTACATGGGGTCTATATTTGCTCCCTTTTGGAATCTCCCTCTGGCGGATTTTAGATGTATTGCAGTTTTCGCACTTCGGGTAGGCTTCATTTTTCAGATTAGAATGTTGCCGCTTATTGGTTTAAATACACTATCCTTTATTTTCAGAAAAAAAGATGTATAATAATGCACAGCATATAAGAAGGAAGTTTTAAATAGGCTATTGATAAGTCAAGTACACTGCCATCAATTGTGGCTGCAGAAAACGTTTCTTATTATTATCACAGTTGTGTTAGGCTAAGGCTACTAAATATTTTTGTAAAAAAAAAAAAAAAAACATTAGATTCCCCCAGTCTTCATGTGAAATAAAGAAAACAGTTACAAACTGAAACAGGAAGTGTTTCTGGACCAGTGTTGTTAAATGGTCTATATATATATGAATGTAATGTAATGTTCATTGAATGGTTATGGCACAAAACTAAACACATTTCTTGGTAAAACTTTACAATAGGGATCTGTGTTAACTTGTTGATGCAGTAGTAGCTGTCATTACATTAAAATGTACTTTCATAGTTTTAAAGCTAATGTTCATTTCTTCTTAAATTAATATATTTAACATTGTATTGCATCAAGTTAAAATTAACATTAACTACTATTATGAATGAATAGGAATTAACAATACATACACATACATATACATGTACAATATGTAAAAATTAGCCAAGAATAATAAATTCTGTAACAAACAGTTGTTCATTGTTTGTTAATGATACCTGAATGGATAAACAAATTGAATTTTAATTTAAAGTGTAAACTGTTTTTTTTTATGTTTGCTCACACTTACGCTATTAATTCACATGAGAGTTCCCTGCTGAAAAATCCAGCTAAAACCAGCCTAGGCTGGTTGGCTGGTCTTAGCTGGTTTAAGCTGGAAGTAGCTGGTTTTAGTTGGTCACCCAGCCTGGCTTAGCTGGTCAAGCTGGTCTCCCAGCCTGGCTACCAACTTGACCAGCTAAGACCAGCCTGACCAGCTGAAAAAGTGTTCAAAACCCCTCTAAAACCAGCCTGATAAACCAACTAACCAGGCTGGGAGACCAGCCAAAACCAGCCAACCAGCCTTGGCTGGTTTTAGCTGGATTTTTCAGCAGGGTTTATACTTGTAAACACAATTTATTTACAGTAGACACCAACTAAAGCATTAATAAGGCTGGTGGAAATGTTGTATGCACCCTACCTATCTGCTGTTGAACTTCATAACCTTACAGCATAGAGTAATGAAATCCCGTAAGGATTTTCTTTCATCACATGTCTATAAACTAGCCTCTCATTAACTCCACAGAGACTGTTGCTTCACAACAGGACCATCATTCTTGTTATCTCAGGTGATCAACATGTCTGTTATCAACTACGGAAAGGAGTTTCAGGTCATTGGGGGATAAAAAACTGACTGGAAGTAAAAAAAAAGAGTTCATCCACTAAAGCCCTTGAAATCTTTAAATATTACAAAAAAGAAAAAGAATGTTATGCACCAAGTTTGTTACTTCTATCCTTCAGACAGCTCATTCAGTTAGTTTGAGGTCTGAAACTGATCTGTCTGCCGAAAGCTGCCATTCTTTTGCTCTTATTAGGCTCCTGCTGTTGATAATGACATTTCTCTTTCTCTTTGTGTATGTGTGTGTGTGTCTGTGTTTAGTTACGCAGGGCTATGTGTACTCCTCATTCCTAAAAGCCTACAACCCCCAACGAGAGGTGACTGAGAGGCCAGATGACTTTGACAATCTGAGTCTGTTTGTCTCGGGCAGCAGGAGCAGTAGTATGAGGAGCTTCAGTCCGAACAGCACTTCAGACAGTGTGTCCCCTCAGTCTGGACCACAGGACGAGCCGGACCACTCTGAGGACAAATATGTAAGACACATGGAAAGTGTGTGTGTGGTACACAAGACTTAAAGGATATTTAATCAGTTTAACACATTCAAGTGTGCCGTTGTTCCAAATATCAGCACTGGTGATGCACTGAAATTTTGCCAGCTGAAAATATTCACCCGAAACAGCAAAAAAAAAAAAAGCATATCTGAACTCAGATGGTTGTAATTAGAGAATGCTTTGAAATACAAACCTAAGGTTAAACTTTTTTAAAAACAAGTTATTGCAGAAGTAAAAGCAGTCTCAAAAAATTAAAGTGTAAAAAAAAGTTATAATAGTGTACGTTTATTGTAAAGCAAAATGTACTAATCTAAATCTTTTTGTTTTATACAAAATATACATTTTACAATATATGTACTCTAAAATTTCTAGAAAATCAAAGCCTTATTATCTAACCAAGTTGTGATGATGTTTATATCATACAAATTGAAATATTTTTGATGATTTATGATGATTTCTAAAATATGTGATAAGGAAAAAAGGCAATTAAAAAGTGCAGCAAATGTACATTGACAGTTAACAGGTTTCTCTGATGATAAGTTTTCATGTGAAAGTGTCTATTTCGAGCACACAATATGGATAAGCAACAATCAGCTGTGTGGACAAGCTTTTCCGGGTAGTACAGAAATGCATATATCGGATTTGTGTCATTTTTAAAAGATGATTTAAGCTGGTTGTCAACAAACAAACAAACTCAGAAATAGTCAAGAAATCAGAATTGGTTTGTCAAAACATTTGTCTTGTGATGGGTTGAAGTATAGGCGATGATACTACTGAATAATCACTGAATATCATATTAATATTTTGTTTGTCAACATTACCTTGGCTATAACATTAAAAGAGAAAATAATTGTTTCAGGAGGCAGAAAGTTTGTCATTTTGATGAAAGATTAAGACTTTTTTTTTTTTAGAGTAAGATAAATAGACCACTGGAGTGAATGGGCCGGAGTAAATCAAATTTATATTGTGAATGGGATAGACAGCGCCATCTACTGGTCATATGTCCCAGAAAGGCTCTACGAGGACAAATTGATTTTCAGATACAGTACTGTTATGTTGGAATAAAGTGTTTTTTTTTTTGTTTGTTTTTTTGCTGTTTCAAACTAAAATGACACCTGATCTCTAAAGTACAGTTTTCCTGTTATGAGACTGTGTTGTTGTCAAGCTGAATGATATAAAGACAATAACAACAAGACACTAATTTTACTTCTCTTTTTATCTGCAGTTCTATGCAGTTTATGCATTCCAAGCACGCTGTGAACAAGAGCTCACGCTTCAGGAGTACCAGCATGTTCGTATCCTTCAGTTTTCAGACCTCGGTGGTAACAAAGACTGGTGGCTCGCTGAATCTAATGGACAACGTGGCTACGTTCCAGCAAACTACCTTGGAAAGATGTCATATGCCTGAAACTATTTTTTATGTCTCTATTAATATTTTTATTTTAAGGGAAAAAAAATATGAATTATAAATTAATTGCATAATTAATTATAATAAATTAATTAATTAATTATAAATTAATTGAAGGCCAATACCGCACAAATATTTTTGCACTACATGATGCTACCAACAGTGTTTACTTGAACTATATAAAAAATGTTATGGACAACGTGTTGCTAATTAGAAGAAAAAAAAAGTTTAACTATTTGTATATAGTTATATTAATATAATATATATATATATAAATCTTATGTGATTATTAAATTATTTATAATCATGCAAATGACCTTGTCTGTTTTTTATGGTTCATTAAAATAAGCATTTAAGTCATTCTAAAAAAGGTTAAAAATTACAAGATTCTATTTTTTTAAAGTGTTATTTATTGAACACATAAAATGAGCAGCTTGTTTTCAATAATGTGAATGGTTTAGAAAGAATGAGGCACATCTTCAAACCAAACCGCTTCAGAAAGACCAGAAACATTCAAGTATATGATTTAAAAAAACAGATTTGACTTGCTGTTTAACATAACAGTTTGGCTTCGTCTGACTCATTTCTTCAGTTTCTTCTGCGCTGCTTTCTTTTTCACCATCTGCAGGCGTTTCATAGCATTGAGCTGAGACTCCTGAGAAGTGGGCGTCTTGCCATCAGCTGAGGCTTTTGCTCCATTGCTGCTGTTATTGTTGTTGCCGCTACTGCCAACACTATTGCCCCCGTTGCCCCCTCCATTGCCTCCGGACCCACCGTTGCCTCCCAGGCTGCTAGAGGGTGCCGCCCCAGGTGACAAAGATCCAGTCACAGTCATTTTTCCCAAGCTATCGCCACTGGCTGAACGGCTCAACACTTGTTTGCCAAGTGTGAGTGGAGGGGGTGGTTTCATAGGTACAGTGCTGGAGCCATTGTTCCCATTACCACTTCCACCACCGCTGCCTGCTGAAGGTTTATTAGCTAGACCTGGCTTAACATTGGCCAGTGCAGAGAGACCTACAGGTTTAGAGCCTGAGGGAGGTGGGGTTGATTTACTGCTACTTGGCTGACTGGTGCTCAACTTGGTACTGGAAGGTCCTACATTCGAGGTCTTGGTAAAGGCAGCCCATCCAGTAAGGCCTTGGGGCAAAGATGAGCTACTGCAGGAGGCGTTTCCTGATGCCGCAGGCGCCTGGACAGAAGAAGAAGAAGAAAAAAAGTACTTAATGAGACTTCATAAAGGACATTATACATTGGCGTACTGATCTCTTCTGATCTCATGCCTTCCTCACAGTGTATAAAAAACACAGATAACTATAGAACTGGATGTTTTCACCAAAAAAGTGCACATCAAATACACTTAATTAACATAGAAAGCACAGTGCAATGTTAGATACTCCATGCACAACTGTCCTTAGATACTGAAGGGTGAGGAGCTGTCAGACCTATCAATGGCCTATCGATGTTGGATGAAAAAAAATAACCTTATAAACTCCATGTGTTAAATGGTAGAGTGCTAAGTACAGTCAGTGTATAGTGAAGTACATTTCTTCAGTTTCTTCTGCGCAATTCTTCTTGTATAGTGAAGTAGTGAAGTGTATAGTAAAGTACAGTTAGTGTGTAGTAGATTTATCCAGCATTTATATTTAAATAATTACTGACCATTACATTAAAGCCAGCTTGTGATTTTTCACAAGGGTTTAAGGGATAGTTGACCCAAAAATGAAAATTCTGTCACAATTTACTCGCCCTCGTGTCGTACCAAACCTGTAAAACTTTCGTTCATCTTCGAAATAATGTTTTATTAACAAACTTCGGGAGGAGCACGCGGAGAGAATTAACACGAGAGAAGAGCACTCAGCAATCAACGAAGAGAGGTATGCTGTATATACCCAGCGGTCTCACCTCGTTGCATTGGCAGTTTTACAGCATCCCTCCACCGCCCTTTTCTCCTCACTTCTTGTCATAAGCATTAAAACATTGTCCGTCTGTTCGCTTCATTTCACTGAGGATTGTTTTGTAAACAAGACTGGATTTGCAGACCGATTAAAATTAAAGAACGTTGCTGTGCCGTCTATATTGGATTAGGGATGTCCCGATACCACTTTTTCACTTCCGATACCGATGCCGCAGATTTGGCTTTTGCCGATACCGATATTAATCCGATATTTTTATTTTATTTTTAAACTAATCAAAAATATAGCAATTTTCTCAATTAGCCCCTTAAAACATACCTCCAGTATATAGTTCACAACAACAGTTGATTATGAAAGATTGCCACCCTTTATTCAAACACTACAATATATATATATATATATATATATATATAAGAAAATGCAGGTACTTAAGTACTTAAAGCTAGCTAGCTACCAACAGGTTTAAAGTTAAAACAATTTAAAACAGCATTTCTATAATGCTACAACAATTCTACATTGTAAATACCAGTAGTTTTTTTTAAAGCAAGTAGAATTTCTCTAACTCTGTGTTAAACTGATTATCACTCTTGTGTGTGTTAAACACAATCTACTTAATACAGACAGCTTCATTATAAAGATAAACAACAAATCCCCAAAATATATGATCATAATCTATGACAAAAAATGCTATTATAAACTAGATTAGTGAATAATACATATTGCTCTTTGTATTGTTGTAAAATACATTCATGAAAAACAATATAACAAAAATGAAAAAGAATTACTTTAGATATAGGCTAGCCAAGGCTACTAAAAATTGAGACATGTTTTAAGTGTATAGCACAGCTATTTAATGAGGCAGCAACATTAATAATTATTAATGTTAAGAAGCTTTAATTGCGTCACTGCATTATGATATGAATGACTCCAACACAGTGCGGCACAAAGCGCTTATGCGCATTCCGAGCGCAGAATGATGCGCTTGAAAGCACGTGGAGTAACAGCACGCAGCCGAGTATGCACCCTATGCATGCTGTGCGTCGAGTCCGCTTTGAAAAGTTCAAAGCACAAAGGAAATACATATTGATGGAAGGACAGTATATTAAACAGTATCCATCTATACAATAGTTTATTGAGCCTTTTCTTTAAACAGTTTTAAATTTCAGTTACTGTGCGCGTGAAGAACAATAGTGCTCTGACTCTAGTGTTGTGATCTAATCGACAGCGTCCGACACCTGGTAGAAAGTAACACGATTAAGTTACAGCAATAAAGTCCAGCAAGATAATGTTGTTTTATGCGTAAACATAGACCTTTATCTACAGATAAAGTATAATAGTATTAACATTGAATCATCTTGAAGATAGTTTCATCATTGACTGTAACCGAACGCGACGCGCTGTTTGAGTGCTGAATGGAGAATGATTGACAGCCGCGAGAGGGAAAAGTTTACGTGATCTTGAATTTAATGACTTAAATATTAATTTCTCTCTCACATAATGGCTTCAGAACACTTATAATAGAGTGCACGAAAACGTCATGGTACTTTAGAATGTTTTTGTGCCTTCTGTGGAGCTTAACAATAACATAATAGTATACGCACAATATCGGATTTGGATCTGCTTCGTCTGATCGATACCCGATCCCGCAAAAATGGCTGGATCGGAGCCGATACCGATCCTGAGTATCGGATCGGGACATCCCTATATTGGATCTGACAGGAATTGTGCAACACACGGACTCTGGGTCGAACATGTATGGGCAAATCATTCCGCTTGCCATTTTCAAAACAATTTCCCCCATGTGCACCGAAGGGTGAGTCGAAACTCATTATAATCCAAAACTGTTTAATTCCAAGTCTTCAATGCGAGACGCCCATAAAAACCGAGCGTTTTTGAGCTAGGCTCAAAACTAGGGTAGAAAATAGCGTATTACTTATTCATTTTAATGTTTTTGAATGCAAAATCCAAGCGAACGTCATAAGTTGACCTCAGACAACGATATAATAAAATTTAAAAAGCCAGTTCATGACCCCTTTAAGATCAAGATTTGGACTAAGCAGCTTGATTCATACAGATTAGTTTTTGAACTCATTAACTTTTTTTGAAGCAACAAATTGGTAGTTGCGTAGCTGTCAGCGGAAGAAAACTCTCAGATTTCATTTTAAGCATCTTCATTTGTGTTTCGAAGATGAATGAAAGTCTTACAGGGTTGGAATGATATAAGGGTGAGTAATTGATGACATTTTTTGTGTGTGTGTGAACTAACCATTTGTTCAATTGACACAGGTAGTTTGAGTTTGAGACCCCTGGTCTATAATCTCTACTGGTGTGTGAATACACTCACCTTCACCTCTGTTCTCTTAAAGGCCTGGAATGAACCAGTTGTTTCAGGTTTAGGCTTTAGTTCAGCTTTCTTCACTAGTGGATCTTTCAACATAGGTACAGCTGTTGCCAAAGTAGGAGCTGGTTTTTGTGGAGGCTTCTGAGTCTTTTGGGCCTGAGACATTAAAAAAAAAAACATCACATTGAGTGTTCCTACTACACTGTAAAAAAATATATATTTCGACAAATATTATTTTTGTTTTACAAGAAAATACTACTTCAGTCTTTCTACTTCAAAATGTCACGTTAATTCAATATTACTTGCCGTTTCTTTGTGAAATATATTAGCAATTTCTGAGTTTTTCAGTGGATTATATAAAATTTCAGTAACGCTTCCTTTTACAGTACTGTACTTACATGTACTTATGTGTACTTACCAAGAAAGTATTGGCTAATATGGTTAGTACATGGGTTAGGGGTAGGTTTAGGGTTAGTACCTAGTTATTACCCTGTAATTATAATTACTATAATAAGTACATAGTAAGTACATGGGTAACAGGACTGTAAAAGGAAGCGTTACCGAAATTTCTTATTGTCATAACTTGTCATATAATTCTCACCATTCGTTTCATTTGCCGGGTGCATCGAGCACAGTACCACACTAGCCGTGGGTCATTGACATCCTTGTCAGTAACTTGAGGTTTGTGACATTCCTGATGATACAGATTATGACACTCTTGACACTCCACTAGCTGATTGCCAGAAGTGACTGTCATTTGCCTGAGAGGAAACAAAGCTGGATTAATTTCCCACATAATGTCATGTGAAAAAGAAAGCACACACTTTTGAATTATATGGTATTATGTATCAGGGCATAGTTAAAAAAAAAACCCATCAGTTTTTAAAATTAAGTAAATACAACCTCAGATGAAGAAATGAAGAACACGTTCCATTATATCATGTCATTATTTATTTTTTTAAAAATGGAGACGTGTGACAAACTAAATCCACTCTATGATTTAATAGCTTGTAGAACCACCTTTAGCAGCATTATGACTATATGACTTTATCAGTCTCTCCCATCGTTGTGAATAATGAATCATCTTTGCTGTAGAATGATGGACTTTAAATAGTTTGGATCATTGCTGATATTTTTCCTTCTTGGCATTAACACACATCTGAATACTCTACAGCAGCAAACTGCCAAAACTTCTGCTTTTATAGAGGTGATCACGTTTGCTGATAATCAATGAATCAAAGACATCTGAATAGCAGCGCCTGACTCCTACTAACTTATCCTCTTAATTCCTATGGAAGCAATAAGAGTGGACTTAGTTTGTCACACATTAGGGCCTAGTTTTTGTTAAATAAACAAAGACACGGTGTAATACGTCATGTGTTGTTCATCTGGGATTGTATTTACCTAATTTTGAGACCTGCCAAGGACCAGATGATTTTTTTTATTATGTCCTGGTGCAATACATAAAACGGTTTCCTTTTTTTTCACATGACTATAAATTCTCATCAACAGCGACATGAGACAAATACAATTCCAAAAGAAGTTTATCAAATATACTGGCAAAGCAATGTCAAAAAAAAAAAAATAATAACACTAATATTATTTAATATTGATAAACTTTTCTATATATTGTTTTATACCCTATTATAGTAAGTATTATAAATTTGAATTAGCCTTTGTAGGGTAAGTTTTAGTAATTTTGTACTTTTTA
Source organism: Pimephales promelas (assembly GCF_016745375.1). The sequence continues at coordinate 19,632,145 of NW_024121100.1, forward strand.
TTTTAGTTTTGGTCAGAGACTGAAAAATATGGACATAGTGTCCGTGAAGTCACCCGTAAGTGAAGAGAATTTTTGAAGCACAAAGTAGGCAGTGCCAGCCGTGGCCATCTTGGTAGCGTTTATATTCGTTTATCTGGGAGTGCGTCACCAAACCAGTAACCTTCTGGTAACCAGGCCTTAGTTATATCACACCAGTTATATCACTTAGTAGAATATCACACCAGGCCGGTGTGATATTCTACATTACTCACCGACAAACAACACAAGCAAGACCCATTTCCATGGCAAAGTCATCAGCGTTGGTTTCATCTATGTCTGTGAAATCTGGGATGGGAATGTCCTTGGTCTGAAAAGCAATCGGAGCGGGATGACTGTCCTGCTTTTCCACACGAGGTTTTTTAGGTGGCTCTGCTCCTTCTCCAGGATCAACCCTAATCTAAATATCATCATGAGCTTTTATTAGGATGAGCTTTTCAAGTTATGTCATATTTACAATAATAAATAGTGCAAAAAACCTTTTCCAAAGATCTTTTCTCGCTCTCCTTTTTGGTCTTCTCTGAGCTGCTTGATTTACTGCTGCTGCTGCTGCTGCTGGTGATGGATGACGATGACGATGAACTGGAGGAGGATTTGGAGTCTGGTTTGGTCATTTTTGGTAATGACACTTTGCTCACTTCGGCTTCCTGATAAATGGAAAATGAGACACGAATTAAAACATCTAATAATTAGATTTCAAACATAAAAATACCTCTGTGATTTGATCACCTTCAGTGATGTCCTATAGATGGAGTCACTGCCCCTGGCTAAAGACTCATCCAGCAGGGTCTTAAGTTTCTCTGCTGAGTCTTTGCTCTTGGAGTGAAGGTACCCCAGTCCCTTCAGAAAGATGGGGTCTAGCTCTAGACTTACTGTTCCAGCCATTGCTTAGCAGTTATTATAAGACTTTACATAAGACAACGAATCAGCCCTCTATCTAAGAAAATGAATGTGGTGTATACACGAATAACACTAACGTTAGATCACCCACATTTCTGTCTCGTACAATCTCTAGGATTTTTAGGATAAACTAAGCAACCTGAAACGATTGACTCGAGATTTACGTCTTCCAGCGTTTGACTAAAAAACGTTTTATAAACAGTAGAAAATATTCTTCTTAGCACTGGTTAATTAAGTTTACAATGAGTAATTTGCAGCTTGAAATGGTCTGACTGCCTTCCTATACCTAATAGAAATAGAACGAGTAGAAATCGCTTGATAAAATAAGGATATCTTAAATGGGAGGGGCTTAGCAGCAAGACTTTTGTCTCCATTTCGTCAGATGGATCCATTTTCAGTTATTCTATCTTCTAATAAACACATTTCCTCAGTATTGTTAATTCAAGTCAATATTTAGAAAATTATAACTGACAAAATTATTGTCCAAGTAAATGCTGAAGCAACACGTGCACGGCTTTGTCACATGATAGTTGTTACTTTTCTTACCGATGACCGTTTACTAGATTGGGATTATTTAAACACACACAAAAGGAGAGTTTAAACACACACAAAGGGAGAGAGAATTACGTTTGCGGGAATCATGAGGGGGTCAGACAATATTACTTGGAATAAATTGAATTCAATTATTATACTTCAGTGTAGAAATTTCTCTAACAAGACAAACAAGAAACAACACTTGAGATCTGAACGAGCCTCACTGGAGTACCGGGTATCCTGCTTTGTGAGCCATCAAGTGCCCCCTGTAGGACGAACCATTTATAGTGATATCTGTAGTCTAGTCTCATATTTCTCTCTGATGACGCATTGTGTTTCTTTTAAAACATACCGATATAAGAGATGCGTTTCAACTATCATATTCAGCCACAACACCCGCACAAAAGATATCAACTTCCAAATGATTTATAAATAGCACTGTATAAACAGTTATTCACAAATTAAAAAAAAAAAAAAACAACGACAACAAAATGGGATCGTGTCAGTGAATTTAAAAATCAAATGGGTCGGACAATAATAATTGTAACACAAGGAAATGCTACGTAGTGCGTAGAATTGTCATATCTTCGATGAAATGGGTCAGTAAAGTCTTATGATGAGTTCGTAAAACCCTGTTCTCATATAGCCATCTAAGGCTATTTATTTAAAGACAAATCGTGTCGATTATAGCGTTGTTGACACAGGAGTCGGAGGAATGCGTTGTTGGAGCGTCATAATTGTGCTGTCGAGTGTAAGAAGCTGATTGGCTGTTGCCAGTGTGACGGGGGTTCTTGTTCCAGATCGCAGGGGTTAGACAATAAGGATCCAAACAGCAGCATTTCCATTAATATCACAGCATATATGGAATTTTTCTCTCAGTGATTTCAAGCAGCTGGCGCTGACATACACACACAACTGTTATAATTATATGAAACGACTTAATAATTATTCTTAATTATATAATCACGTAGATAAATCAAATAAATCCCAGAAAAGGTAAGTGTCTCAAATATATCAACCCTAAACCATTTCAGTTAATTTCGACCTGCTTCATTTTTCTCTACGTTAGTCTTAACAGAAATCGATCAGAGATGTTATAATTCTATATCTTTTTTTATTATTTCGTATAGATAATGTTGATTGCATGGCATTAATGACAGATATCAAATAGTAAAGTTGAAAGATTTTTTGTCATTGTTTTTAAACGAATTGTATACAGCCGTCATGTAAGCATAATTATAATAAATGACATGAGATACATTTAAAGCATTCTTGGAATGTTAATGATAGTACAAACGATGATAAATAAATAAAATACTTTTTAATGATGTTAGGGTTTTATTTTGTTCCTTATTGTTATTATTAGTTTATTGTATTTATTGTCTTGTTTTCTAATATATTTGGACCCTGAGTCAGTAAAAAAAGTTTGATGATGATTAGCTATTGTTATTAACAATATGTTTTCCCTCTTCAGATTCTGACTTTTTTAGCAAAGAAATGGTGATGGAGAAGCCCAGTCCCCTGCTGGTAGGGCGGGAGTTTGTGAGACAGTATTACACACTTCTCAATAAAGCACCAGACTTTCTGCACAGGTATGCTCTATAAAAATCATAATTTTATCACTTCATATGTCATTGCATTTTTATCTGAAAATTACAATTATTCAAAACTCGCATAATTCAGATTTTATGGACGAAACTCATCCTATGTCCATGGTGGACTGGATTTGAATGGAAAGCTTTCAGAGGCAGTCTATGGGCAAGCTGTAAGTCTTAATGTTAGTCATTTGTTTATGTATAACCTGTGAAACATCCAAATTATAAAGATATTCACCAGCATCTGTATTCCTCATCTGTAGGAGATCCATAAGAAGGTAATGTCCTTGCAATTCAGTGAGTGCCACACAAAAATCCGGCATGTGGATGCCCATGCCACTCTGAGTGATGGTGTGGTTGTCCAGGTCATGGGAGAACTTTCCAATAATGGACAGCCCATGAGGAAGTTCCTACAGACATTTGTGCTGGCTCCAGAGGTGTGTATAATAATAGCATGCCATATGTAGTCATCATACAATCAAATGCATTATACAGTACCCATAAAAGGTATTGACTCCTTAAACATCAAGGATTTTTTTTTTGTGCAATTGATTATTGCAGATACATTTCAGATTTGTTCAATGTATTGGTGTTAACACCAAATAAACATTTGCATAGGTAATTCACCTACAAGTTCATATGTAGTAGGTATGCAATTATAGCATTTGTGTAGATGGATACAAATGTATCTACACAAAGCACATATGTGACCCTGGACAAAACCAGTCACATGGGTAATTTTTTTAAAATTGAGATTTAACGTTATACATAACCTAAATAGGATTTCCATTTATGTATGGTTTGTTAGGATATGACAATATTTGGTCGAGATACAACTATTTAAACTGGAATTTGAGGGTGCAAAAAAACGTAATTTTTCTTAAAGTTGTCCATTTATGTTTGCGATTATGCTGCATTCACTCACAAAAATAAATGTTTTATATATTTAGGGTTTACAAAATATCTCCATGGAACATGATCTTTCTTGACTTATTTTTGATTTTTTGTTTTTTTTTTTAATGATTTTTGGCAAAAAAGAAAAATCGATCATTTTGACCCATGCAATTTGTTGTTGGCAATTGCCACAAATATACCCGTGCAACTTGTGACTGGTTTTGTGACCCAGGGTCACATATGGTCACTGTAATTTTTCTTTGCAGAACAGCTCAAGCTCAATTAAGTTGATTAGAGATCATGTGTTGAACAGCCTTTATTCAAATAATACACCCACATATTCTGGACTCGGCCACACCAAGACTTTAAATGTGCAGTAAGGGATTTCTGAGAAACACTGTTGATATTTTAAAATCAACACCCAAAAAATAACAAACACTCTATGCAACACAGGCAATCGGCGCATCAGACAGCTCGTGCAAATATGGATAAATCAGCTGTGATTCAACAGCAACAGCATATCTTGGTTCTGTGAAAAACCAATGTTACTCATGTATTGAGCAGATACAGTGCAACCTCTCCAGTGCTGGAAAGCTTTTCCAGTATTAACACAAGTCCTAGATCTTGCCAGATTGTAACTATTCTTTTTCCAATTACATTCCTCTACTTTTCCTCTTTGGTAATGTCTCACCCATCTCTCTTTCTTCTGTTTTTCTGTCCTCCCCTGTCATGAGCGGATACACCCCCTTTTGCTGAAGAGTGTTTTGGTGCGCGGTGGATCAATCCAATCCACTTAGGTTTTTTTTCTCCTGTTTACACAGAGAACGGGCATCAAACAAAATATTCACAAAATTGTTTGTTTCAGTGTTGATTTGAATATTCAATAGAGTTCCTCATAAATCTCTTACTACACCTTTAATATGACATTGTTTCTCTGGCTTTCCAGCTCAGTGGGTTCATCGTCTTCCTGGAAAAGCAATCTTGAAAAAGTGTGGTAGATATTTTTTTAAAGGCATTGAATGGTTTATAGCTGGCTGTATCAAATAAATTATTTTATTATATATTATTTATTTAAGAAAATTTGTGTTTGACAATGTAAAGAAAAGTGGTCATATATTCAATTCGGTTTTTACATTTTATACACCACCACATTTATACATTATTCATGAGAGACCCTGAATTTATGATAGTGGAAGGGAAGTTACAGACACTGGATTCAAACTATATATATATATATTTTTTTTTTTAAGTTGGCTTTTCTTCCCTGTTGTGACATATACCTGAATGAATCTGCTTCTTGAATGATACAAAATGTAGGGCGGGACTTAATTTTGTCGATCTGGAAATGATTGGATTATTGTCATGTGCTACTGTTGTGATATCATGTGAGTGAGAGCGGTTATTGTCCTGCCCTCAATCCAGTCCACATGTCATCAGGGAAAAGAGGAGGAGGGCACATAAATTATAAAAAAAATTCAAAAAATCATTTATATTATAGAACATACTGCCAGTGTTGTAGTACTCGAGACTCGGACTCGTCTCGGACTCGTCTCTTGTTATGGACTCGTGTGCATTTGGACTATGAATTGACTCGTACTCGAACATTTTTTTTTTTAGGACTCGGACTTATTCCGAGTCCACTCGAGTTCAATTCAAAATATTTTTCATGATTATTAATGTATGTTAATAAAATATTTCTTTAAATTGATTGACATGCCCAGTGATTGGTGATTTTCTAGTGCGCAACTGCACATGACAAATTGTAATAAAATTACTTTTCACACCACCTACTATGTGGCCTTTTTACCCTAAACTGATCATATTTTTTTAACTCTAAGTAAATTCAGTAAAAAAAAAAAAGGATTTCTCTAAGTAAATAAAAGTAAATTAGGTAATCAACCCTCACTGGTCTCGGTCTCGACTCGGACTCGACCGTCTCTGGTCTCGGACTCGACTCGGACTCGACTCTCTATGGACTCGGTCTTGACTCGGACTCGACTCTCTCTGGTCTCGGTCTCGGTCTCGACTCGGACTCGAGTGAGGTGGTCTCGACTACAACACTGCATACTGCAATATATAAAAGTAGTGCCATTAAAAAAAAGATTAGTCCATTTTGATTTCATGGTGACTTTAAGAAAATGGAAGTGACAAATATAAGCCTAATATAATTGTGTAAAATATAAAAGAAACAAGAAACCTTTCACTGTATCATAAGACATTTAATCTGTGTTTAAAAAAAAAACAGCATCATATATAGACCATTTCACAAGATGTAAACAACACTGGTCCAGAAACACTTCCTGTTTCAGTTTGTAACTGTTTTCTTTATTTCACATGTAAAGAAAACATCTTAAAGATATTTGTTTAACTTTTTGATTCAGTTTTAAATGTTCTGTTGGTTGTATTTTATCCCAGCTTTTATGTAGTGTTAAAAAACTGAAACAGGAAGTGCTTCTGGACCAGTGTTGTTTACATCTTGTGAAATGGTCTATACATTTCATTAATGTTTATTGTTCTACTCTTCTACTGTAGCATCTACTGTTAATGTTTCTCCATGGTGCTAAGAACAAAGTTGATCTTTTGTTTGCTAGTATGGTCAGAATATTTGACATGCATTTACTTCACCTGTATAGCCAGTGGGTGAACTAATCTGAAAGACTTTTTCTTTTTAATTGGTGTCTAGGGTTCTGTGGCAAACAAGTTTTATGTTCACAACGATATCTTCCGATATGAAGATGAGGTCTTTGGGGACTCTGAGGCTGAGCTTGATGAAGGTTAGTTGAGAATTAAAGATGAATACATGTACCGGTATACAGTTCTTATATTATAGCATCTTTAGAAAGACTACAGCCCCTCATATCCAAAAGTATTAGCGGTACGTGTCTTGACTTTGATATTTCTTCCCAATTGTTTTTGGCTAAGCTGCTCTTACTCTGTTACATTTCAAGTCATTTTCTCCACTTTTACATGTTTATTTGCTTGGCCCCCAATGATTTCCAATTGCAGCTACATTTATTATTCTTGCTCAATCTGATTCTGAACTTTATCTGCATTTTCACCCTTTGCGCGCATAAATGGTCTGTGGTTATTAATATTTTGTCTAGTTTTTTTGAGATGGATGTGGTATGTAGTTGCCTAGCAACAAGCAATCACATTTGCAATATTCAAAAGCTCAGCCCTGCTACTATATTTGAGCTTGGAACTAGAAACTTAACTTAACATTTTTACATGTAAATCTCTCTCCATATCAGGAACAAATTAGTTTCAAGTACCCATAAGTCCAACCTTGAAAATGTTTTTTTTTTTTTATATGAATTATACATTAATATTAGATCAAACCTTTATAAATCTTCTGATGAACGCCTTGGCCAATAAATCTGAATTTGTTGTCTGTCTGAATATGGTGAACAAAACCAAAATAATTTTGTTAGATATGGTTTAAAGTGTGGTGAAAGTTTATCAATGGAAAGCACTTAGGGCCCTATTTTAACGGTCTGAAACACAAGTGCGCGCAAAGCGCAAGTAACTTTGTGGGCGGATCCCGGCGCTGTTGCTATTTTCCCGGCGGGATAAATGCCTCTTGCGCCTGGCGCAAATATAAAAGGGGTTGGTCTGAAGTAGCTTCATTATTCATAGGTGTGGTTTGGGTATAACGTGAAATTAACTAATCAGAGCGTCATCCAACATACCCTTTAAGAGCAGTTGTGCATGTTGCATGACGGATTGTTATTATAACGGCGGATTTAGCAAGCGCCAGGAGCGTTCACAGCCGATTAGACCGACGTTCTTGACAGGGCAGTGAAAGACAGAGAAGTGACGTTGTATGGGAATGGGAGAAACCCTCGCACATCAACGTTGGTTAAACATTATATACGTATGTTTCTTGCCACTATTGGGTAAACAGGTCTGATCCTTTAGTACTACATTTAGCCTTAAAAAATGGGTAATTAGGTTTTTTTCATCTTCATGTAAACCACAATAATTTCCTATGTGTTAATATTTTTCCTTGTTATAATGTATGATTTGCAAAAATAAAAACAGCTGCATCTGTGTTGATGAGAGAATCAAAGTGTATGCGCTTTGTGCACCCGCTACATTATGGCCAAGCTTGCGCGCTTAAAATAGCATTATGAACAACGCGCCACTGACTTAAGACTAGGTTTTTTCTGGCCAGTGGTGCAATTGATTTCTGGAACTGTAAAATAGCACCAGGGAATGTTTGCGCCGAAACACGCCTCCTTATTGCACCGAAGTTCATTTCCTAGTTTACCGACGTGTGTCTGTGGAAGGAAAAAGCCCGCTTTGCGCGGGTGCAAAATAGGAATGATACATGCATTAGTGTATAAAGTCATTTGCGCCGGGTGCAAGATATAGCCCTTAACGTTATACATCCCGAATTTCTTTGTGTTTGCGTGTGTGTGTGTGTGTGTGTGGCCTGGTAAACCCTATGGAAAAATGTCTCCACAAAGACAGCAGTATTCAAAATCCTTGACAAAAAGTCACACTACATCAAAAAAAAAAAAAAAAAAAAAACCTTTAAGGACATTCCTTATAAATGATTTTTTTTGTAACTATATACAATTTGGGGTAGAACTTTATTTTTATTTGGATGGATGACAAGCATCTTCTGTAAACGGTGAAGGCTGGCTTTTTATTGATAAAACTCAACCACACAGAAGACTTGAGTTCTGACGGGTATGAAAGACTCAGTTACTATTGCAGAAGTCACCTACAAGCTTTTCACTGGAAAATTCCTAGATCTTGCAGCTTTATTTTATGAATATGTTCCTTTAGAGCTAGAGCACTTAGGATGTTTTAAAGCAAGGGGATGGTACTTGCTCATTCAATTGTTTATTTATTTTATTTTTTCAACGATTTACCTAAACAAATGTTTTGCTGGGACAGAATCAGAAGAAGAGAACGATGAGCCAGAAGACAGGCAGCCATCACCTGAACCCATCCAGGACAGCCCCAGTAATGCAAACTGCTATGAACCCCATCCTGTGAGGTAACCCACATTTCCTCTTAAAATGAAAGCCTACTTGGTCTATAACTGTAAATATCTTGAAAATTGTAAATCGAAGCTCTGATTTTAGGAGTTGTCTAATGGTTTTTATCCATTTCTTTTTTCACGTTCAGCTGTAACAATGGTGTGGAAGAAGCTCATGAGGAAGCAGCTATGGAACTAGATTCTGAACTTGCCCCAGAACCCAAGATTGAGGAGCCAAAGCTCAAGGCAGAAGAGAAGGTTTTAGAGGAGTTTGAGGAGAAGGCACCGTCTCCTGGTCCTATGGAATCACCACCTCACATACAAGAACCACCTAAAGTAAATTTTGACATTTAGTGCCATTTCTAAAATGTAGATAATGGGCTATATGCACGCATAAGTTCCGCATTTGACGTAAGGATGCTCGTCCATTTCCGGTTGTGTAGATTAAAGCGGAGGAAAACCGGAGAAAACGGGATTATGGCAGAGTCTTCAATATTTACTGTCCTCCCGTCTTTGAAACGAAACGTACATACGTTTAGATGTAATTTTATATATAGTTATGTTTATTTAATATAATTTTAAAAAGAAGCATAAACACAACGAGGGGTGTCTGTTTTATCTGTTTTTGTGACTAACGTTTCATTAGTATAACCATGGAGTATAAAATTCAATATAAATTCTCGGTATTGCATTGGACTCTACGATCGGCGGAAGTTATCGAGCATCCTTAATGCTTCACCGGAAATAACGCAGTGCATAGAGCCCATTTAAGTTAAAATTGTTAGGTATTTTGATAATTTGACAGTTCATGTTATTTATATTTTTACATTAAGAATGTGCAGTACAATTTGTACTAGTAGTATACGTATTTTTACCATTTCTGAAAAGTCATGCTGGAGCAAAATGATCATGTCTCTGGCAGACTTCTTCTTGGGCCTCTGTGACCAGCAAAAATCTGCCTCTCTGTGGGACTGTTCCATCCTCTGGAGGTCAACCACATGTTGTTAAAGCACCGAACTCCCAGGTAGCCCCTTTATGAATGCATTCATATCTTTCTTTCTTATTTTACTAGAATGCTGTTGACCCAGCATTACTTGAACCATGTTTCATTTGCATACTATCTTGATTTTTACTGTTATCAGCCCAGAGTTGAGACCAAGCCAGAGGTGTCGTCAGCTACAATCCGTCCACGTGACCAGCGTATCCGTGACAGACCTTCAGTAACCTCAAGAGCGCCTAGATCTGGTATGAATCTAGAATAGAATACTTATAAAGCAATGCTTCCATACAACATAATTTTATTCAATTTCACTATTTGAAAAAATATATATATTTCTCATTAGATGGCATCTCATCTTCCGAATCTCAAACTGGGAAACCACATTTCAGCTTTGTAAATAAAGGTAAATATGCCTTTCCATTGTGAATAAGTTGTAGCTGTTTTGTTTGGGAAATGCTGCTGTTTGTTGATAAAGAAAGAATGGTGTTGTTGTTGGTCCCTGTATAGCCATTAATAATGGCAGCTGATGAAGTATATTGTATGTTGCTTAGGAAGGGGCGAAGAGTCGAGTGAAATGGACACCAGAAGGGTTGTCCGGTATCCAGACAGTCATCAGCTGTTTGTTGGAAATCTCCCTCATGACATTGATGAGATTGAACTCAAAGACTTCTTCATGAGTAAGTTGTTTAAATTGTCATGAGCTGCGTTTTCACCGCAATTACCAGGAACTATTTGTCCCAGGAACTCTTTTCATAGGAACTTTTTTCGCTTGCTTACTGCGTTTACACCGTGGACTAAAATACTGGTTCGGGGCAGGAAAATTATGTAGTGACATTGAACTGCGTGCGACTGCTCCTCCCAGTTTGCGCGTTTGTTTTGAGTTTTGAGTGCATTTTGTATGGAGGAGATTCAAGCTGTGCTGCTTTTGTGTGTGATTGGTTTACTAACGAGTTAATTAACAAAACGGCAGAAAAGAGCCGAGCACCCAAAGCGTATTCAGAAAGCTCGTAATGCTAGATATAAAAGTAGACGTTTGTTATCAGCGGACATTGACCGTGAGATGGATGGGACGAACGCGCGCCATCGGGCAGAAAGAACAAGTGGTAAGAAACAATCAGCATGTTCAGTGCACAAGTCCCACCCCGAAAGTTCCCGAACTCTGAAAAAGTACTACCTCGCCAGCAGGGACTAAATTTTTACCCGGAACTTCATTTAGACCCTGGTTCCTGCGGTGTAAACACACCGAGTACCACCCCAAAGTTCCTAGTTCCTGGGGAAAGTTCCTGCGGTGGAAACACTGCTAAGGTAACCATTGCATTGATCCTTGTTCTCTCATATTTATGAATCAAATCATCTTCACATTTGATTATTCTTTGTCTCTCCAAACTAGCTTTTGGAAATGTTGTTGAGTTACGAATCAACACCAAAGGCACTGGAGGAAAGATTCCCAACTTTGGCTTTGTTGTCTTTGATGATTCTGAGCCGGTGCAAAGAATTTTAGGAGTCAAGGTAAGGAAAGCTGTTTGTCTTTTGGTAAATGTTTTTAAAGTGTTATTTTAAAGGGGTGCACTGATTTTAAAATTCTGTCCATCACAATAAGACTTATTTTATAAATAATAAGATGTCACAATTTTGTGTTTTGGCTGATGACCTATAAATGCCCAACTAAATAAAACACTAAAAACGAACTTATTTGCAAAGCACCGTGAGACAGGTACTGTCCAGAATGTAAAGCTCTGGGCTGGTCAAAGAAGACTACAGAGCGTTTTGTCACTAGGTTGAGCATTAACACTATGGGCCCTATTTTAACGATCTGAAACGCAAGTGTCCTAGCGCATGGCGCAAGTAACTTTGTGGGCGGGTCCCGGCGCTGTTGCTATTTTCCCGGCGGGATAAATGCCTCTTGCGTCTGGCGCAAATCTAAAAGAGGTTGGTCTAAAGTAGCTTCATTATTCATAGGTGTGGTTTGGGCGTAACGTGAAATAAACCAATCCGAGCGCCATCCAACATACCCTTTAAGAACAGGAGCGCATGTAGCATGACAGATTGTTATTACAACGGCGGGTTTACCAGGCGCGCGCTTTCAGGAGCGTTCACAGCCGATGAGACCGACGTTCTTGTCAGGACAGTGAAAGACAGAGAGGTGACGTTGTATGGGGATGGGAGAAACTCTCGCACATCAGCGTCGGTTAAACATTATAGCCTATATATGTATGTTTCTTGCCACTATTGGGCAAACAGGTCTGATCCAGTACTACAATTAGCCTTATGCACAGCTGCACTACTTCCTGAACTTAAGCCAGCTCCTTGTTTCCTGTCTGTCATTATTGGACAAGTTGATTAATTCAGGTGTGCCTGACCTCAGTAGTCACGGCAACAATAATCAAACACACCTGAATTAATCAAGTTCGGCCAATAATGGCAGACAGGAAACAAGGAGCTGGCTTAAGTTCAGGAAGTAGTGAAGCTGTGCATAAGGTCAGTTAGCCTTAAAAAATGGGTAATTCGGTTTTTTCATCTTCATGTAAACCACAATGATTTCCCTCATGTGTAATATTTTTCCTTGTTATAATGTATGATTTGCAAAAATAAAAACTACTGCATCTGTGTTGATGAGAGAATCAGTGTATACGCGTTGTGTACTTGCTACATTATGGGCGAGCATGCACGCTTAATATAGCATTATGAACAACGAGCAACGCGCCACTGACTTTAGACCAGTTTTTTTCTGGTCAGTGGCACAATTGTTTTCTGGAAGTGTAAAATAGCATCAGGGAACACGCCTCCTTTTTGCGCCGATCCGCCCAGGGAGCGCAAGTTCATTCCCTAGTTTACCGACGTGCGTCTGTGGAGGGGAAAATCCCGCTTTGCGCGCGTGCAAAATAGGAATGAGACATGCGTTTGTGTATAAAGTCATTTGCGCCGGGTGCAAGATAGGGCCCTATATGTGACTTCTTCAAAATAACTTCCAAAGTCATGGATGAGATATACGCTTGTGAGGAAACTCCAATTTAATTCTGCACTGCAAGGCAAGTTTGAAGAATCTGTCTGGATATTGACTGTAATTTTTAACACAATAAACATTCCAAACAACACGCATACAACAAAAACTTAAACAAAAATGTATAACTTGAATTAAAGCTGCAAGCAGCAATAAAATGGCCCTGAATATTAGAAATTACACAAAACACAATGTGCAAAACCTTTTTAGCAATGCTCACACTGGCTGCTGTAATAATAAAAAGGAAGAATCAAAATGAAATTAGTTGTTGATTATATTTTAGTCAACGTTATACCTAATAACGTTAGGGTTATTATCGTTAATTAAAACTAAAACCATTGAAAAAAATATTTACTTGTAATAAAATATTAAAAAAACGTTCATTTTGATTTCAGCTAAAATAAATTAAAAACGAAAACTTAAAACTATATAGACTTTCAAAACAACATTAAAAATGAAAAAAAAAAAAAAAAACTAAATTCCTGGAATTTTACCGGGAAAATAAAACTATAATATAAAAGCATAAAATAAAATTCTAAATATAAACAAAACCAATAGTAGTATATAAATTATACTAAAATAATACATTAAATAATACATTCTATGCTTTTTTTTTCTTTGTAAAATAAAACCAATATTCCATCATAAGCTGTAGTTTGCCTTTTATACCAATAAGCCAGTCAGTGAAATATCTTCTTTCCAGTTTAACTCCACATATTTAATAGCATAATCATTTTTCATTTTTGACCACACAACTGTATATAATATCAATAAAAAAAAAAATCGATATGATAAATGAAAAAAAAAAAAAAAAAAACTCTAGTTTTGGCATTGTTGAATGGTACTGATAAATCGGGCATCCCTATACTTTTCTTTGTAATACATTTCTTCAGGTGTAAAGATGTGGTATTGAGAGAATATTTCATAACTGACTCCACATGTCATTTTGTGATTAGCCAATCATGTTCCGTGGCGAGGTACGCCTGAACGTGGAGGAGAAAAAGACGAGGGCAATGCGTGAGAGGGAAACCCGTGGTGGAGGTGGAGAAGATCGTCGGGAAGCAAGACGTAGTGATCGTGGTCCAGGAGGTCCGCGTGGCATTGCCGGAAGCAGCATGATGCGAGACCGTGATGGCAGAGGCCCACCTTCACGGGTCGCCACCGTACCTAAACAAGGCATAGCCTCTGGGAGAGGCACGGCTTCAAGTGAGGGCCGGTTTGCTCCTCAGAGGCGTTGAGAGGAGCTCCCCTTGTAGTTCGGATGTAGTACGATGTTCATTATTATGATATTGAGAAGTCTATGTTAAAACATATACAGTACATACTTTTTATTTCCTTACTCCTTATGTTGTACACTTGGATTTTTGCCTTCGGAATGTCAGCTGTTTCATGTGAAACAGATCAACAACTTGAACAACCTAATGACTCCAAACACTCGAGTCACTTTAAATTGGAATTGTGCTGCAAATCCTCTGGTTTGTCATTTATCAATCGGTAAAAATTACAAACTTGATGGGGAAACAAGTCAGGTGTATTCAGTGCCGTTAGAATTTCTTTGACATTTCATACTAATGACCCTCCAGTTGCTATTGGTGTAAAATATGCAGATTGAAAGAATTCTTCTTTTTTTTATATTTTAATACATATTATTTAGGAAATTACACAAATCAGCTCATTAATAAGCCAGGTAAAGGCTACATGAAGGCACTTAGAAACAGTATTTCATTTAATTGTATTGATCTGTCAAAAAAGAAGAAAAAGAAAGGCTTTAATTATGTGTTCTGAAAGACAGTGAGAGTGCAGACAAGACGGTGTCCTCTCTCCTATTCTGTTTGTGTTGGTCTTTTGTATGTAGATGTTTGACAGCATTTTATGTTCTGTTTCTGCCTGAGTAAGTGAATGGAGCAGCAACAGAAGAAATTGTTAAGCGTAAAGGTACCAAGCTTTTGTGTAAAGGTGTTTTGGATTTATGCTGAATGTTTTTCTTAAGGCAGAGGCACTTTATCAAATTTCATTTTTATTTTATTTTTTCGCCCAGTTTTCATAACTTTAATCTCATTTTGTGACATGAGTTTCAGTTTACATCCTAGGCATTGTTCTTCTTTTTTTTAATTAAAACATGACAGATTTATACAGGGTACCGGGAAACATGGCTGGTGTATTTCTCACTTTCCCAAACTGACTAGTTTTGCATACATTTTTTTTATTGAAATTATTATAACGAATAACATTTTAAATATCACTGATTAGAAAAACTGTCAAAATGCTTATTGTAAATCTTTTTTTTTTTTTCAGACACATACAGACTTCATTTTCTGAACATTTTGTAAAAAACAAAACAAAAAAACAAATCCTTCAATTTAGTAGTTTAGGCCTTCTGATGTGAAGGCATTTTCTTCTCTGTGTGTGTGTTTTTATATATATATATATATATATATATATATAAACACAAAACACACACACACATATATGATTGATATCCACACCCATTTTCGCCTTGGTCTTAATGAGGAACATGTGAATGCCGTTCTTCATGAAGGAACCATAAGTACAGTAGGCACTGATTTCATTTTGCAGTGTTAGTCTAAAATTTGCACTGATTTTGTAAGTACAGTTTGATGTAGCGCTATTTTTGATGTTTAATGTCTTCCGTGTCAGGTAGATTGCACTATTTGCAGTATTTCTAGGACAATCCTCATCAGGGACATTGCATTTCTATTTTTTATTTGTTCATTTTTTGGGAGACACCTTGTTCTCTATTAAAAGACATTTTGGTTGCAGATGCATTTACTTCTAGAAGATTTTGGAAGAAAGTATACCAATATGTCCTGCCTATAGAGCCTTCTTTCCCCATCCACTCTACCTAATTCTTATGTGTTTGGAGTTTGGGACCTGGAACGTTTTAATTACTGTGTAAATAAATGCCATAATGGCCTTTCTATTTAGACTTCAAGCACTTCAATCAGCCAAGTACTTCAAATTTTTGGATCACAAGAGAGAAAAAGAGGACATTACACCACAGGGCTTGGTCAAATAACTGTGCTTTTCAACCCAAAAAATATGCATCAGAATTTAATTTGTTTTATTTGTTCATATCATTTAATCATTTTTTAACCCTCTAATCCTAATGCGAAATAATTTCTTTGGTTTTCTTGCAGTTATTGTGACATTTATAGATGCTCTATTTATAGATGTAGTTTATTTTGGTGGAACATGAACATGGTTTTGTGTTAGCAGGTGGTTACCAAATCCTTTTCTTTGGACTGCATATTTGTATGAGTAAAATATGTTGCAACTGAGTGTTTATTTTTACTTGGATTTTCTTTTTTTTTTCTCTTTTTGTATTTTTAATTCACTTTCATTAGATTTCAGTGTGTTAAACATGACATACAATAAACAGAAATCTGTCTCGTGCAAAATCTTGCAGCACTTCCAGTCTGTTTATTTAGACTCATAAAAAAAATTATCAGCATTTTTTTTTTTTTTTTTTTACAAATGGCAAATTTGGGCAAATTTAGACAATAAAATATTCATTGAGGGTTACAATACATACAATTCTGCAATGAAAGAAGCAATTTTCAAAGATTAAGTACCTCAAATATCAATATCTTTCTTGAAATTAATACCAAAAGAATGTGTTTTCTTTGAAAAATTACGTTTATGATTGTAAAATTGTGCAATTAGCAGCAATAAAATAATTATAAACAATGTAAAATGGGTCTATTTTCAAAGATTCACTAACCACAATTTATTGGCTACATAATTTGTTTTCTTTTTTTTTTTTCTTTTTTTTTACTAAATTAGAGGTCCATCCAAAACACTGCAATGAAAAAAAAAAAAGATTATAATTGTTTCTTCAGTGTGAAGACAAAAGGAACAATTTGGTGAAATACTGTCTTTACACTACAAGTTTATAATTTTCTAGGTATTTCTGGATAAGTAACAGAAATTATGTGGGGAAAAAAGCCATATTTCCATTCTGTCACTAAATGTATTATTCCCAAAACGTATACAGTCAGGTAAATAGATCTAAGTTCTTCCAATGGTGTTTTTTTTTTACATTTGAAAAGCTACGACACATGAAAGAATAGATTAGAGTCAACCGTGTTTGACTTAACTGTCTCTTTAAGAGACCGTCACTGACGCTGTGGTCAGCCACGTATCGCCACGTCTCTACGCATGCGCGTCGTAGTCAGTTCCGGGCTGGGTGCTGGTGTGTTGAGAGATCAACATCAGGCAGCTGCTGATTTTAATGACATTTACTTTCTGCCTGTCCTTTGGAATCTCACGTTTAACTGACGTTTACTTAATCTGTCTGTAGACCAGCGTCTAAAACATTACTACAGTGGACAGATAGAAAGATGAATTTCCTCAGGGGAGTAATGGGGGGGCAACCAACAGGCCCACAGCCGACTGGAGCAGAAACAGTGAGTTTAATTACTGCAAAAACAAATAAATATATTTGAGACTAAATAAATTAATTCAGTTTATAAGCAGCTAAAAGCAACTGCCTATCAAGTCAATGACACACGTTAGATAATGCTTTCGGATCAGTAACGTTAGTTTATATAACGTTACTGTGCACAGAAATATGAATATGATTAACGTTGGATGTATAGCCTATTAACCAGTGTAACAAAACATTTCTAAATGGCACTTCCAAATCAGACAGTGTTTATACTTGAACCTTGATGTGAAATATGTTCAATTACACTGTATATGATGTTTGGTGTGTTACCTGGCTATAGTCTTTGCAAAGTGTTATTTTTACCATTGTGATGTTCCCAACTAAATTTTCGGTAGGGATAATGTAACTTCACTGTGACGAGGCATTTGCCAACTTATTGTGTCTGTTCAGATTCAGAAGTTGTGTGACCGTGTGGCTTCATCCACCCTGTTAGAGGATCGAAGAGATGCTGTCCGTGCCCTCAAATCTCTGTCCAAGGTGACTATCAATTAATGCTTGTGTGTTGTTTTTTTTGTTATTAAGCTGTTGTAAATATACACTGCCATTTAAAAGTTTGGGGTCAGTAAGGAAAGAAATGAAGAATGCTTTTATTCAGCAAGGATACATGCATACATTGATAAATAGTCTCAATAAATGATTTCTGTCAAATAAAGTAGAAACTTTCTATTCATTAAAGCATCCATGATTTTAAAATGTATCACATTTGATAATTATAAATGTTATTAGAGCATCAAATCATCATATTAAAATGATTTCTGAAGGAAATCTGAAAACAGGTGTAATGGCTGCTAAAATTCAGCTTTGCCATCGCTGGAATAAATTAAATTTTCAAATAGAAATAGAAATGTTTTTAAATTCTAATAATATTGCATAATATTACTGTTTTTAGTGTATTTTTGAGCCTTGGTGAGCATAAGTTTTCTTTTGCAAACATTCTTATAGACTCCGTACTTTTGACTGACAGTATATATTCAATAATATTGAAGCTTGATGTAATTGAGCAATAGATAAACAGATAAAAGCCGTTGTTTGCCACGGTGCTCAACAACCTCTTTATCGGCATAGGAATTTTTGACTTATCTTTTTATTCTAATATATTTCTACATAAAGATTTTTCTTAAAGACCTCCTGTGGTGAAAATCAAGTTATTAATAATGTTGTTTATATGTCTATGTGGTGTTTTTAATATGCTTTAAGACAAACCATGTGCAAATGCACAAGTCAATATGCCACTTAACGTGTTTGCTTAAGATCCTCCTGTAGTCAATAATTGTATCCCTTGCTGAGTATTTTCTCCTTAAAACTGCAGTGGTCTAAAGTCAGTTTGAAATCGCTGGTGTTTCTGACTTCACAAACTACTTTGTAACCAATCAGGTCAACGTGCCGTCAGGCTTTAGCATATCTTTACTATGCCGTGAAGCATAGGGAGTCTCAAGAGAAGCCAGGTTATCTCGATATTTATTCTGTTGTTGATATAAAAAAAATGGGGTAGATTTAGGAATACAGCAGGTGTATGATGAAGATTACGACATTATGATGAATACCTTTCTACTTTTTGAGTTCTTCAAAGGATGCTGATTGTTAGAAGTTAGCTGTCTGAAGGCAAGATTTTAGGGCATAAAGAGATTTTTTTACAGGAAAAATGTTTAAATAAGTAATAATGGTGATCAAAAATGAGTTTTAAAAATTAATTGACTTCTGCGGACTTTAAGCAAATGCATTAAGCGGCATCAGTCTTCTAGATATAGCCTAGTCCCTACAGAATTTTACTATGCAACTAAAATAACAATCCTCTACGGGGAGTTGCATAGTGATATGGTGAACAGGTGTTATTTTTTGGAATATTGCACATTTTATCAAAAGCCTGTACATTTTTGGCACGGTTTATAATGCATAGGTGATATTACAGTAAATAGAATATCAAAACAGAAGGAATCCAGTACATGCTGTGTTCGTTTCACTGTTAAAAACATGCCTTGAAAGTGTTGAGGTGTGTTTTTTTTTTTTAAGTGAAAATAATTCCTCCTATCCTGATAAGTAAGCCATCATAAACTGATTTGAAATAACATTGGTGGGAGTGTTCAGAAACAGTCATTATGCAGTTCCGTTTGGTGCAGCTAATGTTGCAGGAATTTCACTTTTGTGCCAGAAGTTAAATTTAAAGGTTGTTTTATATTTTTGATTGAAAATATACCCTATACATTACTCAGTTGTTTGTTGAACATGTGTCAAGTAGATTTTGAATTACAGAAATACCGTGTGGAGGTTGGAAATATGGCGATGGACCATTTGGTTCGTATACTACAGACAGACCGGTATGTTTCACAATTTGGTCAAAAGAATATTACATTTACCATAAAGATGGTTCTTGTTGTGTTTTGTTGATATTAGGTGAAAGGGCTTTGGGTTTAAACTTTAAATTCTCTTTTTTTAACAGGTCAGACACTGAAATCCTAGGTTACGCTTTGGACACTTTGTACAATATTGTTTGCAATGATGAAGAGGAAGAACCAGGTATGTTAAGGTTATATTCTTGATTTATTCTGGTTCAGATATGATCATGTTGGAATTTTAATTGTTTCAATGTCCGTAAGCGTCTTGGGCTGATTCATGTCTTATTCTTTGATCCCAAATGAATACTTTTCTTTAAATTGTTCTTACAAACCTTAATTCAGTCTGTTCCTAGACTCCTTCTTGCAGTTTGTTTGATGAGCTGGGAAATATTGTATATCTGATCCTCCTCCTTTTTCTTTCCATGTTTAATCCACCAGATGAATCTGAAGGTAAAGCACTTTTTTGTGCATGATGCTGTCTAACCACTAGCCCATCCATGCTTTGAAAATCCCTGTAGAATATATCCACTGCGTTTGAGACATTTTACAGTGATCTGGACCTAAATCATTTTCTTAATTCCATAAAGCAGCAAATTTTAGATGCTTGTATTACGGCATAATGACACTAGCAGTTTTGTTCTTCTCACAAGAGTTCTGTTAAATTAAGAAAAGTCTGTTTTTGAACAGTCTCAAGAGTTAAAATGTTGTTTAGATGTCCAAATGGCAAGATTTGTATAAATGAAAGAACCCAAATCCAGTTGAAATAATACTGTAACACCTGTGCAGATTGTGCTGCTGGTCGGTAGATAAGAAAATGATCTAAAACCTTTTTATTTTTATCAATGCCTAATTTCTGTTTACTGACAGTTGGTCATTATGTTTGCACAGTAGGTCAATCAAAGTTGAGCTATATATTAATTATAATCTTTATTAATTTTCATGAAAGAGAATTAACATTGTGTACTAATAAACAATAATAATTTAAACTGTTAAAAAAAATTTCTGAATAATAATTAGTTTTATAGTGTACTTATTTTAGTTTTTTTTAGTTAACAGTTTTTTTAGGTTAAGCTTAAGTTATTTATTTTTAATAAAGACACCATGTAATAAAAATAAAATGTCCCTTTGAAAAAAAGAAAAGATAACTGCACTCGTCAAACTGTTTTTTTGGTGTCCTTTAAGGCTTAATAGAACTGAGAATTGTCCTAGTATTAATAATATTTAGTGTAAAACAAAAAAGTTTACTCTGTGTGGGAGAGGTTAAGTTTTAGCTGGTGTGGGGTTTTGTTTGTTTGTTTATTTATTTATTTTTCTGCTTTTCACCCTTTTCTACTGTCCATTGTCCTAACCTGTGGGTTGATGTGCTTTTTTCTGTCCCTCTTTGTATTAATACAGTTCTTGTCAGCAGACACATTCCACTGCTCTTCCGTCTGGAGGCTTGATAACTTGTGTACTGAAAATAGTTCATTTTCTGGCTCTTTGCAATTTTATGGTGTGATCAGATTTAGCACAAAAGTTTATTTTTCTTCTTCTTAGTATAATACTTTCCATATCGTTCTATATATCTCCCCTTTTTCTGTTTTCCCTGCATTATAAAATAATAGTGAAAGTAAAAGTAAAAGTAAAGACAATAAAGAACAGGTTTCTCTGCATCACATTTTCTCTTTCAGAGGAGAACCAGCAAAAGCAGGAGGATGATTTGGGAGCTCAGTTCACTGACAAGTTTGTCCAGGAACCAGAAAATGTCACTCTGCTCCTCACGCTGTTGGAGGTAAGCTTAAACTGCCAACTATACTTTCTTTATACTGTACTATACTGTCTTTTTCACATTTTTGGATGTCTATTCCTGATGTTGTTTGACTGTTTTCCATGCTGTAGGAGTTTGACTTTCATGTCCGCTGGCCAGGTGTTAAGCTCCTAACTGCACTTTTGAAAAACCAGTGTCCTCAGGTCCAAGGCATCATCCTGGTCAGCCCAATGGGTGAGTCAAATGTATTTTGCTCTTGTAATTATTATCTTAAGCCACTTTCACACAGAGATTCTGGAAAATAGACAGATAATATGCCCCGGCATTTGTCCCGGGATTGTTGGATTTTGGTTAATTCACACTGCCAGTGATTTATGCCAGTGAAACATGTACACGCGCATACCGCTCCACAAAGCTGGTGAACGATCTCAGCTTCAGCGCGGATAGTGAGGAGCTTCTGGTCTCTGCTTCTTTCAAGTTTGCAGACATTTGTTCGTTCTTTCTTTGTTGATGACAAACACAAACCTTCTTCTAAGAGCAACAGAGTCACTATGACACAGCCCTTACGGCATTAGTCCTGGCTTTTGTTCACACAGTGCACGTTCCGGGACTGATTCCGGCAATGTTACTCGGTCCCCAAACTGGCATCGATGCCAGTATCAATCCCGGGTCGTGTTTGCGTTCACACAAAAGGCGTTCTGGCAATTTCCTGGCAATTTCCCGGGATTAACGCGCTGTGTGAAAGGGGCTTTATTGTTTAGAACTATTTGCCAGTACAGATTGTTTGGTTGTCAGATGTTTTTTTATCTACCCTGTTATGTATTATTTTACACATTTTGCTAATTTTATTTGCTTTTTAACCAGCTGAGATATCTAAAAAAAAATAATAAAAAAAATAGCTAATTTCAGAATCTTTTGACTCATATGACACAAATGTGTACAAATTGACTAACACAATTAAAAATGATGACTTACACATTCTCCTTAAATTTAAACTGGTCTCAGTTATGAATTAAAATTCTGAAACAAAAAGCCCCACATAAATTCACTTCACTCAAAAGTTTAAATTCTGTCGTCATTTACTCACCCTCACGTTATTCCAAAGTCATTCCTATATGGCTTTCTTTATTCTGACAGAATAATGAGGACAGAAATTTCATTTTTGGTAAAAAATCGATCTCCTGATACCAAAAGGGGTTTTACAACCAAAGTATTTTACATTTAAACATTTATTTTAGCAGACGCCTTTTTCTAAAGCGACTTACAAATGAAGAGAGCAATCAAGCCTCCAATAGGGCAACAAAATGCAAGTTCTACCAGAGTACATGTTGCAAGGTTAATTTTTTATTTTTTTGTTGATTAAAAAAAATAGAATAGAGTAGAAAAATATGAAAATGATTGAAGACTCAGCTGCTCGGGTTGAGTTAAGCAGGTAATTTCACCAGCAACATTGAGGGTCAATACAATTTTTGAGATCTGCTGATGTTGCACTGCTTGCTTTAAATATAACACCCAATATATACTGAATGTGAGTGGCATGGCAAAACTGCTGTTCCCTTTTGTTCATTTAATTCCTGAGTATGTGCCACTCCCAAAAATTAAAGCAGCCATACAAGTAAATATGTGGTTTGAGGGTAGGTTTTAGTGGTTAAAGACTTTCATTTGTACTTGATTGGAGTATGTCCAGACTCAGAGTGACAGCCATGTCATGTAAGTGCTACATATACAGTATATTAAACCGTATGGCTAGTACTGGGTTGGACCCCCTTTTGCCTTCAGAACTGCCTTAATTCTTTGTGGCATAGATTCAACAAGGTGCTAAGAGATTCCTCAGAGATTTTGGTCCATATTGACATCATGCAGTTGCTTCAAATTTGTTGGTTGCACATCCATAATGCAAATCTCCTGTTCCACCACATACCAAAGATGCTCTAGTCTATTGGATTGAGAAGATCTTGTGACTTAGTTTGGAGGCCCTTTGAGTATTGCGAGCTCATTGTAATGTTGAAGAAACCAGTTTGAGATGATTTGAGATTTGTGGCATGTTTTCCTGCTGAAAGTAGGCATCAGAAGATGTGGTCATAAATGTTGAGCATGGTCAGACTCAGCAGCATTACTCAGTTTGGCTGTGGTGTTTAAGCAATGCTCAGTTGATACTAAGGGGCCCAATCGGTGCCAAGAAAATATCCTCCACACCATTACACCACCAGCTGCCTGAAACGTAGATACAAGGCAGGAGGTATCCATGCTTTCATGTTATTTACACTTAATTCTGACTACTATCTGAATGTCACAGCAGAAATGGAAATTAGTGTCTACTCATTTCTAATTTCTGCATCAGACCAGGTAACATATTTCCAGTCTTCTTACGTCCAATTTTGGTAAGTCTGTGCAAGTTGTAGCCTCAGTTTCCTGTTAGCTGACAGGAGTGGCACCCAGTGTGATCTTCCGCTGTAGCCCATCTGCTTCAAGATTTGACGTTTTGTGCGTTCAGAAATCCTCTTCTGTAACGAGTGATTGAGTTACTGTTGCTTTTCTTGAGCCAGTCTGGTCTTTCCCCCTCTGACTTCTGGCATTTACAAGGCATTTTCTCCCAAAGAACTGCTGCTCACTGGATATTTTCTCTTTTCTGGACAATTATTTGTAAGCCCTAGAGATGGTTGTGCATGAAAATCCCTGTAGATCATCGGTTTCTGAAATACTCAGACCAGCCCATCTGGCACCAATAACCCTGCCACAATCAAAGTAACTTAAATCACCTTTCTTTCCCATTCTGATGCTCAGTTTGAACTTCAGTTCTCTTTCAAACTCCTTAACCATCAGTTTCCACAAAATATGAATCAGCACAAGTGTTTTCAACATTGATAGAAAAATGTCTTGACCACCAAATCACAAATCACCAATATTAAAATGATTTCTGAAGAATTATGTGACACTGAATACTAGAGTAATGGCTGCTGAAAATGAAGCTTTACCATCGCAAATGGAAAGACATGTTTTCAGTGTTATGTGACCACTGTATTTCTATTCCTCATTCACTTTTATTCATTTGTGTCAAGCTAAATGTGGTATCCACTGTCACTTAGGTCGAAATCTGTGCTACCTGGGGACTTCAGCTCCACATTAAGCACTATCATTCTTTAAAGCTGTTTGGATTATTTTATTGATATCTAGTTTTTTTTTCTTACTCTGCAGGAGTGTCCAGATTAATGGATCTCCTAGCTGACTCCAGAGAAGTTATCCGTAATGATGTAAGTGTTAATGCTCTACATTACCATGAGTGTTCATACGGGAAGTCTCTGTTGAAATTAAATTAATCAAGTTGACCTTTTTCCATTAAGGGTCTCCTACTGCTGCAGCAGCTCACCAAAGGCAACGCAGCAATTCAGAAAATTGTGGCCTTTGAAAATGCATTTGAGAGACTTCTTGATATTATCACAGAGGAAGGTTCTAGTGATGGAGGTATGCAGTTAACAATCCCATTTAATTTAAAATGGAGAAGGACACTCGTGAATTTTCAAAGGTGGCAAGATTTTGCATTAAGCTCCTTATTGACCTCACAGGTATTGTGGTGGAGGACTGTCTCCTATTGTTGCTCAACCTCCTGAAAAACAATAGCTCCAACCAGAATTTCTTTAAAGAAGGCTCTTATATACAAAAGATGAAGCCGTGGTTTGAGGTTGGGGATGACAACTCTGGCTGGTCAGCGCAGAAGGTCACCAACCTCCATCTAATGCTGCAGGTCTGAAATGAAGAATCCATTTAACATGTAATCCACAGTAAATTGGATGTTTTTATAAAGATTAAATGATTGGTTAAATATTATTGGTACTACTTTGCAATAAGATTTAATTTAACATTACTTAACTATATTAGTTAATATTATGATCTAACAATTAACAATACTTCTACAGCATTTATTAATCTTAGTCAATGGTAATTTCACCATTTACAAATGCATTATTAAAATCCAAAGTTGTATTTGTTAATGCACTAACATGAACAAACAATGAAAAATAGATTTAACTAGATTTTTGCTCATTTTTGAACTAATGTTAATAAATGAGACCTTGCTGTAAACACCTCCTCTTCTTCCTCTACTACTACAACTTCTTCTTCCCCTTCTCCTCTTTTTGCAACATTATAGAAGCAAGTCGGTGAGTATTGTTTTGTTTATGTGCCGAGTTAAAATCTCTAGTTGTGTTTTGTCTCTGTAGCTGGTGCGAGTGATGGTTTCTCCAGTGAACTCTCCAGGGGCTACTGCCAGCTGTCAGAAAGCCATGTTCCAGTGTGGTCTCCTCCAGCAGCTGTGCACCATCCTCATGGCCACAGGTGTTCCTGCGGACATCCTCACAGAGGTCAGATTATTCTCAGAATCTTATTTGAAAGGGATAGTTCACTTTGAAATTAATTTTTGATATGTTTTTAGCTTGCCTCAAGGGCATCCGAGATGTAGGTGTCTTTGTTTCCACAGCATTTTCAATTTTGACATTTTTTGGTCAAAATGTTGTTGTCTATCAGGTTAAGGGGGTCCTCCCTCGGTTCACCTCAAAGAGCATGCACAGAGAACTCAAAATTAAACATGATTTAATGACTCGTGAATGTAAGTACACACTGGTGGCCTAAGACATGAAACGAGCGCTTTGTGTGAGAAAACGAACAGTATTTATATAGTTTTTACCTCTTGTTAACAGCCGTCGAACTGATCTGAATCAGATGTCCAACCGTCTCCAGATGTTACACCGGAAGTGATCTCTCGCGCATCTACGTCACGCATTGTTTACACAGAGATTTCGGAAGTTTTACCTTTCACTAAACATAAGGTAAAACTTCCGAAATCTCCGACATCCAACGTAAATCGCATGTAGAACATTTTCTCAAAAATACCAAATGAACTTGGACAAATAAGGACGTCTTGCTCCATCATGGATAATCATAATATGGGTGTGTCAACCCACTTATGTGCGTCAGTGAACCGTTAGCCGCAAGATGTGTGATTAAACAACAGGTGGCGGTAATGGCAAAAAATGAGTTTGTAATCTAACAAGAAGAAGAAAATCCTTGCGCTGATTCGCGCAGGCTCGACAAACGCAATGTAGCTTTAGCTCGCGCTACACGGCTACTTGCTGCAAAAAGTAGTTAGCTACTGGAAAAGCTACTGAAAAATGTAGTTAAGTTAGTAGCGTCGCTACTTGTAGTTAACTACTCCCCAACACTGGTGCTAGCTCTGCGATATATGCGAAGTTCGCCAAACATCACCATAATTTTGAGCTAGAGGAGGGTGAAAAGTGCCATCATTGTAGCCTGTGCATATGCTTCAGTTATTTTGTGCAAGAGAGATCTCAGGACTGGTGGGAGCATATTGTGACGGGCTTTAACGAGAAGCAGTGGGTCCCAAATTTTAAGCCAACCTTTGATATGTTGTGTCAACGTTTGTCCACATTCCTTTCCTACGACGACACACGTTTCGCCGGGCCATCCGTCCCTTTGCAGATGTGCGTTGCAGTTGCTCTCGTCATTAAACTGCGGATACTTCACCTCAGAAATTCCGATCTGCCTGTTTACATGAGTCACATTGGCACATTATTTATTAACATATGAGCAAGGCCTGAAACCGATCTCGAAATTTCCGAATGCATGCGTTTTTTTCCCTGTTTTCCCTGTCGGCGTTCGTAGATCGTCTGGTAGAGACTATTTTTTAAAGATGGCTTCTTCCTGTATTCACGAAGTTGACTGTATGTATAAAATATCTTCTTATTAAACTGTATGGACACTGCTTCGCTTTGAATGTAGAGACCCTTATTATGCTGTCCTGTTAGTGTGGGGCTATTTTGAGCCTTGTTAGTGGTAATAACAAGCAATTTTTATTTGTCATTACTCTATGCCCTATATACTAGCGTTATACTAGCATTATAGGCTAAACTGTTTTTAGAAATAAAAATATTTACATTCGGCAATCATGAAAACAAATCTCAGATAACGTTTGACTAGGTAACAATGTGTAAAGGTTCATTTTGCACCAGAGTTCTCCTTTAATAACTCTTTTAGTAATAAGCACGTCCTGCATTTTATTTTCTCATTCATGCATATATATTTTTTTTGTGTGCAAACCAAAACATCAGACACAAGTGCCTTACTTACAAAGGACATACGCAACATTTTTATTAATATAGCCCATAATAGACTACTTTATTTACAATAAAACATTACATTATACTGTGCACAAGGCCTATTTAATCCCACTTTTTAAAATCGATTTGTTTTTATGCATCAATGCAGAATCGTTCACAACAGCATTGTGATTGATCATCAAAAATGATTATATTGCACAGATCCATACAATAGACATGAACAGAAGCAAAATGTCCAAAATGTGCTCTCAATTGTTCAAGCCACTTGACACAATGATACATGTGTCATTACTATTCCATTACTACTCTACCGGTGCAGCATTCAGGTCTAACAATCTGCTTTGAACAAAAAGAAATTGCACAGAATTGCATAATGTTTCTTATGTTATACGGTTTCTTAAATTATACCGTTTTTTTCACGGTTTTTAATGTACCACTGAAATGTTTGAACTTTTTTTTCTATTTGTCTTTCATGTACAGACCATCAATACTGTGTCTGAGGTCATACGTGGATCTGAAGTGAATCAGGACTACTTCGCCTCTGTTAACGCACCCTCCAATCCACCCAGGTCTGCTTTGTCCTTTGTACTGTTTTTGAAACAATCTAAGTATTTTCTGGTAAAGAGTTGAGAATGTGAAGTTGTTGGCTGTTTTCTTCAGGCCTGCAATTGTGGTTCTTCTAATGTCAATGGTGAATGAGAGACAGCCGTTTGTTCTCCGCTGTGCTGTACTTTACTGCTTCCAATGCTTCCTGTACAAGAACCATAAAGGACAAGGGGAGATTGTAGCCACACTGCTGCCCTCCACTATAGATGGTAAGGGTTGCCCAGACTAGTCGCTTAGTTATGCCACTGGTTGGTGCAGACTGTTCATGGATCATATGACTTCAGTTGCACTTATTTTATACATGGTGACAGCAGGAAGACAATTTTTCTGTTCAGAAATTGTGACGCAGTTTAACAATTCAAATAAAACCTAGGCACATTATTATAATTATTATTTTTCATACATATTTTTTGCCATATATTTACGCACCAGCACTTTGGACATCTGAGTAGGGTAACTAATTTGATTATTGATTTGTTGCATCTGTTAGTGTTTAATGCCTTTGGCACAGCGCATTTCCTCAGCGCATAACTTACATTTTATGGTTATATCCTCATCTGTAAATGTTAGAAGTTCCAGCAAGTATTTCCATTTTGTATATTCTGACAACAAGCATTGTTAAACTTCACAGACTTCAATGAACGTACACATCAAACGGATGGAGCAAAGTAGAATAGGAGCGCAATAATTCTGACTAAAATATACATTTTACTAAAAAGAGAAAATGTTAGAAATTATGTGGCTTTAAAAAATATACATCTAACACAAGTAATCATATTTATGAGAACAGTAACAGTAAAGGCACTAATGTTGGAATAGCCCATTAGTGATATCCTATGGTCATACAAGTGAATGTGTTCCTCGTAGTTAATATTTTGTGCCTTTTTTTTTTTTTTTTTAATTTTGGCTTTAAAATACTAAGCAATCAGTTGTTTTTAGGTTTAAAATGTAGTTTTTTGCTTATAATGTACAGCATAGCCCACATAAAGACATTCACTATATATGGTTTCATAGGCTTTATATTACACATTTTTTGGAGGACAGCATTGGGCAGGATAAGGAATAATATTGTTTAAACTAATGGATAATGTTTAATGATTAATGAATCGGTAAAGTAATCAACAGATTATACTTTAATATTGTTTTCTTGTCTCTGTCCTTCAGCTAACTCTATCTCAGCGGGACAGCTGTTATGTGGAGGTCTGTTCTCAGCAGACTCTCTGTCAAACTGGTGTGCCGCTGTGGCTCTGGCTCATGCGCTGCAGGATAACCTCACCCAGAAAGAGCAGCTACTGCGGGTACAGTTGGCCACCAGTCTGGGCAAGCCACCCGTTTCCCTTCTGCAGCAGTGCACCAACATCCTGTCCCAGGTACCCATTCTCAAACTTATAATGTGTGTTTAATCAACATTTTGGGTTTAATTGGGGTCATTAATGATAGTCAGTGCTATTAAACTTTTCAGAGTTTTTATTGTTTTGCCTCAGTAATTCTACCATATCTGTCTTTTTGGACACTGTCTGTTTAAAAGACGAGGATATGTTGTGTTTTGGCTGCTGGTAGGGGTGTGCGATAGGTATGATATAATTAACCAATATCATACAAGTAAGTATAAAATCATTATCACTATATTTAAAAAATTAAGTTATATTTTAGACACCATATTGTCCGTTTTGTTCTTTTTCTTGAACTGGTGTGTCTCCGAGCTATACACAGTGGTGTTTTGTTCCTAAATAAATGAGCTTTTTTCCTTTCCGAATCGACAAATGAACGAATGACTCAATAAATTGGTCATAAAGAGAGTCAGAAAATGTTCAGAATTAGATATAATTTTCTGTCAATATCACACACCCCTAGTTGCTGATCTACTCCATGGGGTGTTGATTTGCTAGTTTATTCTCAGGCTAAACATCAAGACCAAATTTTTCAACCAGCAGCATGGCTTTCCACCCACTATACCAGCACCAAACCAGCATAAACCAGCCTCGTCCATCTTAAAAGTTCTAGTCTAGTCTAAGCTGTTTATTCAACAGTTCTAGGCTAGGTTTCCCAAGATTTGGGACACTCTGAACTCGTATGGGAATGGTAGCTTGTGGTTGTCACTGAATATCAAAGTGAACTGTGATGTGGTTTTTGCAGGGTGATAAGCTTGACCGGAGGGTGAGTATCTGAGCGTGGACAATTTAATGTGATGGTGTGGCTTGGCCTCATTTCCACAATGGGGGTTCATTAGGTGTTTTGTGTTCCTTCTGTTTGCTGTGTCTGCCCTGTTTGTTGTGTTCCCTTACTGACCCTGGCAGCCCTGGCTTTGACCGTTTGATTTTCAACTGCTGGCTGCATGCTATGGTCTTTCGGGCTTATTCTGGAAGAGACAGAAGTTTCGGACTATGTGAAATCTGTTACTGTTATTCACCCCTTTCAGGTGGCTGCTAAGTCCAATGAGTTTATGACTAAATATTCACTCAACTAGAGATGCACCGATAAAAATTTTTATTTTATTTTTTGGCCGATACTGATTTTAACAAACAACTATTGGCCAATTCCGATACAGTATTCACCACTAAGATATTACATTAAGATTTACTAGATAGTTTATTATTGCGTAAAATAATTTCTTTTGAACGTGGATTGAATCCATTTAACAATAAACATGCCAACATCAGTGCATAAATACAACAGAACAGAATGTTGGTGTAGCTGGCAACTTTGTTTAAAAAAATGCTGGTGGTGAAAGAGTTAACTCAAAGCAGCCTAATATTCCTGCTATGCTGCTGTCTAAGAGCTGCACAGATCCAATATACTGGTACTCTAGCGTTTTAGACAGAACCGACTAGGTTCTAGGATACTCGCCAAGACAGGCATTTAGTGTGAATTCGAAGAAGTGAAAGAGAACTCGATGAAGTATAAGATCAGCTTTCCCAGCACGTGCTTTGGATGTATGCGCACACAAAACTTCTCAAACATTAAGTAGAATTGAGTTCTCTTTGGCATCATCTTGCACTTGAATATTTAAATTTGCAAGGCTTAAAAGCATGTGGAAAGGATACTTTTTTTTATGAAAATGCAGCACTGGCCTGATGGCAGTCCTTATTGTCAACCCCTGCTGTATTTTATACAGATTTCATTTTGTTTTGGCAAGTATTTAATTATTTTACCCAAAGAAAAATTGATTATGCAACAGACGATATACAACGTAATTAATAAGCCATCTGTTTGTTATATCGAACTCTTTCTACAGCCGATATGCAGATTGTTTTAAATTGATAAAAAATCATCCGATACAACGGTGCATCTCTTCTCAGAACTATTCCTGATTGCTTTTTCTGCTGCCCAGTACTTTCCTGTTTTGCTTTTTGCAAATTGTTTTTATGCACATGTTAGTTATCTTGTTGATAATTATCTTGTTGAAAAGTTACTTTTAAATTTCCAATATGCCTTTTTTTAACCCCTAAAACTAACAGTTCATATAAGCTAGCCCTTACAGACGCTGATGTTGTTAAATAAAACCCTCTCCATAGTGTTTGAATGGAAACTTTCATAGTCCCTTTTGAACGCCATATTATAACCACTTTGTAATATAGAATACCTTTCAGAAGTGAACTTTTTTGATAGAAAGTAATACTTTCATTAATCAAGGATGCATTCCAATTGATCAGTAATGGCAGTAAAGACTTTTATGATGTTATAAAAGTTTCAAAGTCAAATAATTGCTGTTCTTAATAAAATAAAATAAGTATCATGGTTCTGACAAAAAATATGCAGAACAGCTGCAATGTTTTAAATTGTAATATTTTACAATATCACTGTTATTAAAGGCAGCCTTCATGAGCATAACATACTACTTCTTTTTAAAACATACTTTTGAAGGGAGTGTAAGTTACACAAGCGTTGTTCACACTGTTTAGGCTGAAAAATAGTGTCATGTAGTGTGCTGCGAGTACTTGGCTGTTGTAGCTCTTCAAAAATACAAAGTGTGGCATTTTAAACACTATGCAGTCAGTGGTTAACTTTCTTCAAGAAGTGGAGAGGCTAGTACAAGTATTAATAGCAACACATCATGTATATTTGAAAAAAAAAATGTAATTAAAAACTTCTAAAATGTATACACTATATGGTAGAGTTGATGCATAGTGCGTAGTATAATTAGTATATTAAGATTGTCTTTGTATTTAGACCACATTTTACATTGAGACTTCAGATTTTGTGTTTGTTGCAATCATCCTGATGGCATTTTATCCTAAAAAAATAACTTTTCCTATTAACTATTAACTATGACTGTATTAACTATAAATGCCGAATTACTGCTTATTAATAGTTAGTAAGGTAGTTGTTAAGTTAAGGTATTGGGTAGGATTAAAGCCCAATTTATACTTCTGCGTCGAACTCATGCCGTAGCTACGCCGTAGGCTGTGTGTAGTGGGCATACCCTGACGCGCACCTCCCCAAAAATGTAACAACGCATCAATTCTACGCATACCGCAAGCGCTGTGATTGGTCTGCTAGAACCACGGGTTTCACATGCTCCCTCTGCATGTGTAATTGCGTGTCAACGCGGACAATGACGCAGAAGTATAAATGAAAACAAACGGGTAATATATAGCGTAGAGGCTCGGCCGTAGGTCCAACGCAGAAGTATAAATCAGCCTTAAGGAATGTCGAATATCATCCAGAGTAAGGCATTGATCTGTGCTTCATAAGTACTAATAAACAGCCAATATTCAAGTAATATGCATGCAAATAAGCACCTAGGTAATAGTGAGAATTGAACTCTAAACTAAAGTGTTTCCTCTGGTTTTTAGGCCAGATTTTGTCTCAGATCCAGCAGCACAAAGACCGGGCAAATTTGAAATCAAAACTAGTTCTAACAAATAGCACACCATTTGTTTTTCTTTCGCTCATAGATTTTGAATAGAATTTGCCAACAAACATTTTTTAAGTTAAGTTTTTATTTATTATCTGTAGACTATTTAGAGGAAAATCCTTTGGTCACAAACATCTTATGTAAGATCAGATAAGATTGATTGCAAGCAAAACAGGTCAAAACAAGTTCTGACTGAAAGCAACCATCTGCAATTGTGCTATTTATTGTATTTCTGCAGAAATTAGCAAATATGATTTGGAGAAACTTGGAAATACTGTCTAAAAGGACTTAATGTACATTTTACAATGTTAAATGACTTGTTTCTTGCAGTAGTTTCTTTATCAATTTATTTGCTCATTTCTTCCATGTTAAAGTTGTACGTTAGCTCAATATAAATGTGTATGGCAGTATGAGTGTTTGATCAAGACTGTATAATTGTGTTTTTTTTCTGTGTTCAGGGCAGTAGGGTGCAGACGAAGGTCGGTCTCCTCATGTTGCTCTGCACCTGGATTAGTAACTGTCCTATCGCTGTCATGCACTTCCTGCACAATCAAGACAATGTTCCCTTTGTATCCTTTTATCCATACATACACACACATACCTGATTTATATAGTTGACATACACACAAACATTGTATAACTAATCTAGTTGTATTGGTACAGTGATGATAAAAAGTTTGAAACTTGGTTAATGATTCACAGAGCGACTTTATTTTTATCTATGTTTTACTCTGTATGGAAGGGTAGTTCTGATCGCAGCTTTGTATGCATTAAATTACATCACAGCAACCACATTACATTACCAGTATTTTCAGATTAGAGTACAGCAAGTGTAAACTTGTCTGTGGTGTGTATGGCTCATGTCATTTTGAGTACAGTTACCTGTTTGTCAGATACTGTTTTGTGTTTCCTTAAATTATGTGATCAGCTGACAGGTCAAATTTCAGAAAACCTGGGTGAGGATGAGCGACTGGTTCAGGGTCTGTGTGCTCTGTTGTTGGGGATTTGTATCTACTATAATGACAACAGCTTAGAGAATTACACCAAGTATGTTCTTAATTTATGCATATTTTCTATTTCCACTCATGCTTTCTTTTGTTCATATTTCTTGGTTTTATAACTAAAGCTGTCAGCTGATTTAAAATTTTCCACGACTAAACTGTTTGATAATTAAAGTGCACATAAATAAATTGTATTCAATAGATTAACACCTCACACGTGTAAGAGTTGGTTTTGACAATTTGTGAATAGAATAGAACAGCATAGCCAGGCTCTCTCTCTCTCTCTCTTTTTTTTTTTTTTTTTGCTGAAGCTTTTAGAAAGCAGATTGAAAACAAAAAGTATTCCTATAATGTGTTCAGCTTTGCTATCACAGGAATAAATACAACTTTAAAATAGAAAAGATATATATTTTTTATTTCATAAATTAACATATTACAATTGACAGCTCATTTTATACCAATTCCCCCAGTACCCTCGTTAAGTGTTGCAGTCATTAAACATACACTATCTCTCAATGTTACACAAAATATATTTTCCTCTTCACAGAGAAAAGCTGAAGCAGTTGATTGAGAAGCGCATAGGGAAGGAAAACTTTGTGGAGAAGTTGGGCTTTATAACCAAACATGAACTGTATTCCCGTGCTGCTCAGAAACCTCAGCCAGCCTTTTCCACCCCAGAACACATGCTGTTTGATCATGAGTTCACCAAACTTGTTAAAGAGTTAGAAGGTTAGTTTTGGAGTCATGAACACAAACTAAGACCTCTTTTCCTTTGTTATTAACATCTGTCAGTGATCCAGTCACAAGTGCACGCACGGTCATAAATTCAGGTGTAAATGGGATTCAGACATTTTTTTGAAATGTAGTCCCTCAAACCACCAGGGGTGCATAGCCATTCTAATGTGTCCTGTCCAACATTAAAGGTTCACCTACTAATGTACATAATCTTAATGAAAAAAACAAGGGCTTTAATCTTTACTGGCGAGGCTCAGCTTTAATAGAAAGCAATCGCCTGATCAAAATGTTTCAGATTAGAAGTTACTGGATACAGATGTTAATAACTTGCATTTCTCACAATGAGAAGTAATGACTGCATCCTTAAGAAACTGTGTTTTTAATATTATTGCATTTTTTTTCTTACTCTGAAGTCCACTGTTTATTCTTTGCACCAAAAATATGTTCATTCATTATTTTCTTCCATGCTCCCTCTGTTCCTCCGAATTAAATGGTCCTTTTTTTCTCTGCCTTAAAGAAGTGCTATGTGAATTTGATAGCTCATATGATCCATTTAGGTTCAGGTAAATGGTTTATTTTTCATGTTTGCGGTTTTTGTTGTTCATAGGAATGATAACAAAAGCAGTGCTTAAGTCAAGCGAGGAAGAAAAAAAGGAAGAAGAGGTGAAGAAAACACTAGAACAGCATGACAGCATTGTCACCCAGTACAAAGAGTTGATCAGAGAACAGGTAAAAAAATATATATATATATTATATTATACTGCATCAATCTATATCACATTCTCACATTTGTCAGAATACAATGTTTCAAACTAATCCCAGTGATATGTTAAGTTATATGGTGTATATAAAAAAGTATTAATTTGCCTTGGGCTATTCATGGGGTAACAACAGTTTACATACTTCATCAGTCGATTTTATATGAAAATCATAAGAAAAAGAATATTATCCCAGGCCCCAGCGGAGAACACCAAAAACAGAGACAATTTTATTATTTTTATAAGATTAACTTTTTTATAAGAATAATTTCAGTAACCAGACAGTTTCTGGTCTCATTGACTTCCAAGTCAATGAGACCAGAAACTGTCTGGTTACTGAAATTCTTCTAAATATCAGAAAATCGGCTGAATGGATTCGAAAATGGTAAAACTCAACTGTTTAACTCTGGGGGAGTTCTAAAATGAGCCTATTTCCAAAAAAAAAAAAAAAAAGTGGAGTATCCCTTTAATATTTATATGTTGTAGCCCAGCCAAAGCATCTTATTATTATTTTATTTATTTATTTATTTATTTTTTGTGAAAGAATCCCTTCAAGCTTAAAGTGAAAAAAAAAGTAACTTGATAAAAAAAATCTAACAAGAAGAATAGACTAACAGATTTTGTTTTGGGCTTTTTTTAGAGCTGTAATTGCTGCCATAGGTAGCCCTACTGGATCTTAATCCAGAGAAGTAAATCCGCATGCACTTTGGTTTGAAATGTGGGCAATAATTGACATATGAATAACATATTTAATAAATTACCAAAGAAAAGTGGGTTGTCTCTTCCTTTTTCCTCTGTAGGCTTACAGGAAGAGAAATAATTTCAAAATAGGCATATGTTTATATTATAAATAAATTTCTATTTCTCCTATGTTTTATCCCCTTTAAATTGCAGGATTCTCAAATAAATGAGCTGAAGGAGCAAGTGACACTGCTGGCGTCCCAGAATGAAAAGATGCAGAGCACCATGACACAGCAGCTGTCTCAGATTCAGCAGCACAAAGACCAGTATAACATCCTCAAACTTAAACTAGGTACTGAGCAAATGCTGCCTTCACGCCATGTCGAAATGATCTGATGTTATACACCAATTCTGCAGTGCTAACATGGTACAAGTCGTAGCTCTCAGAAAATTCTGAGTTTATATTCTGAGTAAGGGGAGGCAGTGGCGCTCAGTGGTTCATGTGAGTTGTCTACAAACCGAAAGGTTGGTGGTTCAATCCTCGGTTCCACCTGACCAAGTGTCGATGGTATCCATGAGCAAGACACCTAACCCCAGCTGCTCCCGACGAGCTGGATGGGGCCTTGCATGGCTGACACCGCCGTCGGTGTATGAATGTGTGTGTGAATGGGTGAATGCGAGGCAAATGTAAAGCGCTTTGGTGGCCATTAGGTCTATGAAGGCGCTATATAAAAGCAGTCCATTTACCATTTTACCATTTTTTTTATATGTGTGATTACAAGTTCTACAAGCACATGAAGGCTTTTTACTGTTCACAATGGGCTATATGCACGCATAAGTTCCGCATTTGACGCAAGGATGCTCGTCCATTTCCGGTTGTGGAGATTTAAGCGGAGGAGAACCGAGGAAAACGGGATTATGGCAGAGTCTTCAAAATTTACTGTCCTCCCGTCTTTGAAACGAAACGTACATACGTTTAGATGTAATTTTATATATAGTTATTTTTATTTAATATAATTTTAAAAAGAAGCATAAACACAACGAGGGGTGTCTGTTTTATCTGTTTTTGTGACTAACGTTTCTTTATTATAACCGTGGAGTATAAAATTCAATATAAATTCTCGGTATTGCATTGGACTCTACGATCGGCGGAAGTTATTGAGCATCCTTAATCCTTCACCGGAAATACCGCCGTGCATAGAGCCCATTGTTACAGCATTTTCGACATGGTGTGAACGCACCTAGATACCAGTTGTTTGAGAAGTATTTGCAGTATTTTAGTAGAAATCCATAGTAAATGACTTTTCTGTAGGTAAAGACAATCAGCAGACAGGAAATCAGGCAGAGGCGGCCCATGTGAACGGACTCCAGCCAGAGGAGCTGAGCCAGCTCAGAGAACAGCTTGAGGAACTGCAAAAACAAAACCAGCTGCTACAGACACAGCTGGGTGAAAAGGACTCTCTAATAACCAGTCTGGTATGTGTGTGTGTTCACTTCTTCCAAATGCCCAAAATGGCAGGGTTGACGATAATGATTTTTCGATTTTAGTTGATTTTGGTCGAACGATATCGATTCTTAAAACCCAAGAATCGATCTTTCAGTATATGATGATGTTTTTCAATTGATGCTTGAACAAAACTTCACTAAACACCGCTAGTCCCATCTAGGGTGTCGCAATATGCCGGTGTTGACGATAATCGTGATATTCAAAGCATGAAATGTCGTCGTGTTAATTTAGAGTGTGGCAATATACCGGTATTGACGATAACCACAATGTTTAAAATGAATAGGACTGTTATGATAACATGACACGTAAATGCTACCTGGTTGACCTCTCTGTAGCTCGCCTGTGCGGGAGTTCTACGACTCAAAACAAAACAGGAGTTTAAAAGAGGTCGCAGCGTCACACACCAGACGAGAAGCGCAGCATCACGTCTTTAAAATTCGAACACAACGGCACAGGACCTTGTTCAAAATCCTGCCGCGACACAGAGTGCCATTTACATAGTTTTATATAAAATTTACATTATATTTGTCTCAAATCATTGTAAATGACTTCACCCTGTGCTGCAAAATACATTTAGTTTTACGTTCATTTAAAGGAATCAGCTGCTTGAATGAAAATTGCTGATGTTCAGGTGAAATTCTCAATACATTCAGTTAATGGATGGATTTTTTTTTTTTTTTTTTTAAATCTGCTATCTGCATGACCCGGCCCGGCCCAACAATAGGTTTAAGAGCTTTCTTTTCAGTTCTTCAGGAAACATTCAGTGTTTTGCTTTATTTTGAAACCAGATAAACTTCAAATGCGTGTCTTCCAAACCCGTAATTGAAAGAAAAAAAAAATTATAGAAAAAAAATCCAGTAAAAATTTTATTACGAAATGCACTAGAGAGGACCATTTAATATATGCACATATATCTAAGTCTATCCACTGTCAAGTCAAATCATGTTTCAAAGCAGCTTTACAGTGATTAACAGGAAAATATTTTACTTCATAAAAAAATATTTTAGTTCAGTTATTTACATATTTTTACTTCAATATTCCTGTTCTTTAATAATAATGTATCTTTGAAATTAAAAATTATTATTGTTATAGAAAGCAACTTAAGTGTAATTTTAAATGTCTGTATACAAATCAGTTGTTAATTTTAACCTTTAGTATTATAGTATTGTACTATCTGATAGGGTTCCCTGAATAGGTTTACAGCATTGGTCAAGAGATATTTTTTTACTCAAGAGAAATTGATGTACTGTACTGTGTGTGTATATACTGTGTGTATATATATATATATATATATATATATATATATATATATATGTGTAAATATATATATATATTAGTGCTGTCAAACAATCGTCATTCACTCAAAAACGAAACGTTAACCAACTATTTGGCCGGCTCGCAAGCCCAAACAAGTGTGTGCGGCGTGCCTGTTGTTTTGTTTGCGGTCTAGCTAGATCCGCTTGCGCTTTGGTCGACGAAGTAACAAAAAATGCATGCCGCATCCTGTTGCATGTGAAATGTGAAAGCATGTGAAAGAAAACTACAAAGTTTGCTTGGCCAAAAAGACTGTTAATCGCGTGATAAAAAATTTGGCGCTGTTAAAATGGGTTTGCGTTAACGCTGTTAATAACGCGTTTAACTGACAGCCTTAATATATATCCCTAATTAGTATGCTAATATCTTAGCCTTTTACGGTAAAATTTACACTACCATTCAAAAGTTTGGGGTTATAAAAGTTTGGCCTTTTTGAAATGAATCTCTCATGCTCACCAAGGCTGACTTTAAAATATATATATATATATATATATATATACACACACAGTAACAGTAATATTTTGGATTATTATTACAATTTAAAGAGCTGTTATTTGATGAATACAAAGCTGTTGGTGCAAATTAATTTGAATACAGACTTTTCTGGTATATTCTGGTGGTAGAACTGTGCTGGTATATTTGGAAATATTTGGTCTGTGTCCAACAGAAAGCTGAGGGTGTCCCATCAGCAGAGGGCTCAACTTCAGAGGTCACAGTGTTACAAAGGGTAAAGTGCCACTGTTTCTCTTCATTATATTCATTAAAGATTTCCTCACATAACATTCTGCACCTGCTAAAACAAACACTTTGAACACTATGTTTGGCTGCAGGAGGTGGAGTTGCTGAAAACTCAGCTGCAGAGGCAGACTGCAGAGATAACACAATTACAGAGTGAAAGACAGGAGCTTCTCAGAGGATCTGATACTACAGTAAGTGTGTTCCACTCATTGATCATTGTACAGACACTACAGTCCAGTGTGCTATTGTCTCAGTCTTAGATGGCATCCGCACAGACCGTCTTTGAACCGTCTGTTGCATCATTATTATTTTTTATTTATTAGTTTATTTGTCAGGGACAATGCAGCGCACATTATTACATACATAATTGCAATAGGCAAAGCCATAACAAAATGTGTAAATGTGTTGCATAAAAGGTTTCTAGCCAATAGGCTAATTTGCAACCCCAGTCCCTGTTCAGGCCTTTCTAAAAAAAGAAAACGCATTCCTAAAACATAGCGTCCATTACACAATCATGTATCAAATACATTATAAAAACTAACACTGACCTTTTGCACAATCCTGACCACAATAACCTTGGTGACAATCTTAATTCAATCTTAAATTCAATCTTAATTCAATCTTAAAATCGCAAGATCCACAGTGAGTCAGCCAGGGCGGTTTTTATCCAATGGGGGAGTGAGTAAAATTCATGATTCTATCTTCTAAATATTCTCAAATTGCAAAAATCGATTTTCTAAATGTTAGGTAATAACGTAATGTTACCAGAATTGAAAAGGTGGAGGTCAACTGCGAGATAAGTCCAGAGCCCACACAGTTTAGAAAGTGCACACCTCATAAAGGTTATTATTTACAATAATATCATAAATATTGTTTTAACAATGATCCTTCAGAAATCATTTTAATATGCTGATTTGGTTTTCAAGAAACATGTATTATTGTTATCAGTGTTGAAAACACTGCCTGATGTTTTTGTGGAAACTTATACTTTTATTCAGGATTCTTTGATGAGAACATATTTTTCAAAAGATTTTTGCAGCATTTATTTAAAATAGTAATATATTTAGTATGAAATTAAAAGTCTTTACTGTTGATGTACTTTTGATGTTGAAAATAGTCTTAAAGGATTAGTTCACTTTTGAAAAAACTTTTCCTGATAATTTACTCACCCCCATGTCATCCAAGATGTCCATGTCTTTCTTTCCTCAGTCGAAAAGAAATTAAGGTTTTTGATGAAAACATTCCAGGATTTTTCTCCTTATAATGGACTTCCATGGGAACCAGGTCCAACTGAGGTCCAAACGACAGTTAATAACAGTTTCAGATGCAGCTTCAAATGTCTTTAAACGACACCAGACGATGAATAAGGGTCTTATCATGCGAAACGATCGGTTATTTCAAAACTTATTTCAAAACTTATTCCAAAAATGTAACTTTTTTTAGCATTGTAAAGGACAAATGCTAGCCTTGCTCTATTCTGTGAGGCGCGTTTGTAACGTCACGTAATACGTAATTACGTTCAAAAGGTCACGGGCGACGTAGCCGGAAGTACAGAGTCAGAGTGTTTACAAGTTGAACGCATAGGTTGAACGTGAAAACTAACTCAAACGCCGTTTACAAAAAAGGAATTAAAAGGTAAAACAACGATGTCGGACGATTTTGATTCCGTACTTCCGGCTACGTCGCCCGTGACCTTTTGAACGTAATTACGTATTACGTGACGTTGCAAACGTGCCTCACAGTAAATTACAAGGCTAGCATTTGTCCTTAGAAAAGTTACATTTTTGGAATAAGTTTTGAAATAACCGATCGTTTCGCATGATAAGACCCTTATTCATCGTTTGGTGTCATTTAAAGACATTTGAAGCTGCATCTGAAACTGTTATTAACTGTCGTTTGGACCTCGGTTGGACCTGGTTCCCATTGAAGTCCATTATAAGGAGAAAAATCCTGGAATGTTTTCATCAAAAACCTTAATTTCTTTTCGACTGAGGAAAGAAAGACATGGACATCTTGGATGACATGGGGGTGAGTAAATTATCAGCAAAAGTTTTTTCAAAAGTGAACTAATCCTTTAATTTCTCTCAAATATATATCTTTTAAATGGTAGTGAATGGGCTTTTTAGGTCATTACTGTCTTTCTTTCAGGCTGCAGTTCCAGGAGAAAATAGTCTCTACACAGAGAAAATTGCAGAGTTAGAGAGCAGGCTCTCTGCTCAGACAGCAGAGAATCAAAAGCTTAAGGTGACTTACTATAGACAAACATCATTTACTCGTTTACTGATTTGCATTTTACCTCATTTGCTGTTTAACCTAATTCTTGCTCCTTTTTTATGTCCCTGTCACTCTTTCAGGATGAAGTCAAAACTCTTCAGGAGAGTCAAGAATCGATGGAGAAAGACCTTGCTTCAGCCACAAGCACAGCCGCCATCATGCAGGCAGAGAAGAGCAAGTTGCAGCAGGAGGTGCAGGAGTCCAAGAAGGAGCAGGACGATCTTCTCATGCTACTCGCCGACCAGGACCAGAAGATACTGAGCCTGAAACAGAGACTCAAGGACTTGGGAGAAACGGTACATTCCTCACGGCACTCCAGAACATAGTTTCACTAGCTTTGTATTCATCAAATGTGGTTTTGTGGTGTACTTGGGCCGGTTTCCACAGAACACATTTTTGCTATTAAAGAGCCCCTATCATAGCATTTGAAATGTTCCTATTTTTGTTTTAGGAGTTCCCAAAAACAGTTTAACATGCATGCAAGGATAAAACACTTTATTTGTGTTATAATATGCATTTATTTTTAACTGATTTGCTCACCGACTCCCAAATGATTCGTACAACGACTCATTTTTCCAAACCACTCCTTTGCGTGATGCTAATCGGCGGTGATAGGGGATTATCACGCTTCTGGGTTTCATGGGCGGGATTTGTCAATTTTGTGCATGTCCACTTCCGACGCAGTTCAACACTGTAAATCTAACCAACAACGCCAACCCTACTGAAGTTTTCATGGATTCCCGACTGAATTGAGTATAAGGAAGAAGTGGATTAAAAGAGTAATTTACCAGGGATGCCGTATAAATAAACTTGGTGTAGTCCTTCATCAGTTCGCCAGCGAGATCGGTGATTCAACGGAAGTGGCAGTGCACAAAGATCACAGAATCCGGAAGTATACGTATCAGCATGATAATCCCCTATTGGTCAGATGACAGACCCAGTCAGTTATTGTTTGTTAGCATAACGCATAAACATATCGATAAAGCACTGCAGTACTACAAGACGATCTATTCTTTATGACAACTCCAATAACAGCGACAAACATTTCACATATTTAAAAAAAAATGACATTGGAGACGTAGAAGCTGCGCTGAGCGTAACTTACACACACACACGCGCGCACACACATAGTTATTGCGACTTCCCTCCTCGCACCCGATGCTACAAAACCGTTCAAAACCCATAAAAGCAACAATTATTAATAATACTTACAGGTTTTGATTCATAGGAGGACGCTGATCCATATACGCTGAGTAAGTAAGTTACTGAGCCTTCCTTCAGGAACAACCGCTTGCGAATCCACATTTGAATTCATTTATGTTTTTGAACGATTCGTAATTAAAATGATGAAAACACAATCGGGCTATACTGTTGTGGTATTGTTGCAAATATGAACTCTAACCACCGATTCTTCACATGCTCGTCCCTGGTAAATGGAAACAAAGTGGCTGAACTATCTTTGCATTGTAGAACACAGCGTCTTCTCGACATGATGCTATGATGCAGTATTTGAATGTGTAGACTTCAAGTTTACACTTCTGTCTGCGCGCGCAGTAACTAGGCACGGCCAATGACCTCTCTAAGTCACGATGTAACAGCTAATGACTCGTTTCAAAAACAATTCATTTCATAGACTCAGAGTCGACTCTCACTTTTGAACTTTAAATACGGTGCACTTTCAGATATAAATCTTTGCAGGATGTTTTCATTCCCTTAGAGCTATATTCCACACCATATGAACAGTCATTTTCAAAAATCCATGATAGGGGCTCTTTAAAATACGAGACGCAGGTCAGTGGAGTGGGGAAAAAAAGCACAAGGTCTAGAGAAGTGTTTTTTAAATTTGAACTTTTAACTTGAGCTCCACATTTTAGATTGCCACGTCACGTGCAAGATACTGTGTAAGACGTGAGACTCGAGTGGAAAGGTTAAAGACTACTCTCTTTAAACAATAGGAAAGTAGCACAGTGGAATGGAAAAGCTTGTTCTATGTGAACGGCCCCTTTTTGATTTGACTTTTTTTTTTTCCTACAGATTGAAGATGAGGATGATCTGGATTCAAAGGATCAGTTTGATGATGATGATGATGAAGAGGAGGAAGAAGAGTGTGATGAATAAAAAAAGTATTGACTTAATAGTGGAAGTGAAAGACTGCTAACATTAAATTGTCACTTACGCTTAGAGAAAGAGATTGAAGGCCTTGGACAGTAGAGCTGATCTTCTGATTTTTAGAAGATTCACATATTTCTTTACTTTCCTCAGACCTGCATTTTTAATTTTTAGAATGTATTTCACTGTAGGAAAACAA
This sequence comes from Pimephales promelas, assembly GCF_016745375.1. The sequence goes on from NW_024121100.1 coordinate 19,676,554, forward strand.
TACAAGGATTATATTTTCCCACCAAATTGAACCGGATTTCATTTAAAAAAAAGTTTCAAATTTATTGAAATAATAAACACAGGTGAATACTTTGTTTTTGATCAACATTCCCAATGCTTATGTCATGGTCTCACACCGTAGAAGATTCTAAAGAGCTCTTTGCACTAATAATGGAGAGGAGAAAATAAAGAAAAGATTTGCTCCTGCTTTGTTTTATATAGTGAAGATGTTCGGTCTGCGTTTCTATACTGCTTGAGGGCTTGTGAGAGCATCTTCATGATGGATGGATTCTGAAAGACATGTCTGCTCTGCTCAGGTGCATAGTGAACTCTGTTTAACATCTCATTCAAATGGTCTATTTCCTCTTTTGCATTAGATTGCTTCTTCCTGGTTAGATGGCTGTTATGCGTTTGTTTGTTTGTTTTTTGCCTGCATGTCAACAGTTTTCAGTTCAGTCATCCAATCATATTTACAAATGATCAAACACCAAGCCATGTTGCATTGCGTTCATACTAGCCACCTTGTTTCCAATGTGTTGTTCATCAAAACACTGCTGCAGCCTCACTAAATGTTGGGATGTACACTTTCAGGTTCCTCTATATTCTGCTAAATTTGGTTTAGCCTTAGGTTAATTTATGGTCAAACAAGACTCATTAGAATAAACTATATAAATACTTGTCTGTCATGTTTTGGCCTTAAACCTAGTTTTTAATTCAAGTATTTGATTGGTGTGTTGTTACATATACAGCCATATTTGAGGATTCATAAAGATTTTTCTACTGCTAATAACCATAAATATAATTATGCCATAAAGTGCAGGGTCATTCTTGATTTAATTTGAAGTGTCTGAGGAATTGTTTAACAATTAATTATAAATTCTAAAGGAAGGCATTTAATTTTATTACAAATCACAATAGATATTTTTTCTCCAAAGCAGCTTTACAGACTTAATATCTCATGGGAATTTGCCAAAGGTAAAATGAAGAAAAAAAGAGCTGAAGTAAAAACAACAATTGTGTGTTTGCACACTGAAATCTGGAGAATGTTATCTTTTAGTCTTTTCATTCATCTCAATGACTCTTCATTGGAGTGGGACAATGGAGGAAAATCCTATAATATGATTAAATATATTCTATTTGTACACTACAGTTCAAACATTTGGAATCAGATAATTTTGTGTTTTGGAAAGAAATGTATTTTTTCTGGTCAAGGTAGCAGAGTTTAAATTCTAAGTTAAAATAATTTAAATGTGTAATAATGTAAAAAAAAACATCTTCTATTAAAATCTGTATATTTTAACAATGTTACCTGTGATGGCAAAGCCCTATTTTCATCAAGCAGGCCTGTGAGAGAAGTGGGTGACCCTGATGCACAACAAGTATATCAAGTCTCTCAAGAGTTGTTCAAATGCATGTGCCTGTGACAATGTTTTTTATGAATGAGTCCCATTTACTCACTGAATAGATTATCGGTCTGTCATAGGCCTGGGACAATGTCCCTATAGCTCTACAAAAAAATTCATTTTGAATAGAAGTATTAGTTTATAACTTTATATATTTCTTTATTGTGATTTCTGATCAATTTAGTGATCCCAAACTTAAGAACAGTGCTGTTTCTAAATAGAATACAATAGACTGATTTTAATAGATGTCAATTAAGAAAGATTGGAATCAAATGGATTTGTACTCACTTTGTTGCTGTAAGAATCAATAAATGTAGTATTAAACAAGTTAAAATGATTCCAGCCCTTAGTTGCAGATATTACCTGAATATTTAAAACACACTTTGTCCACTGGACCATTCATTTATGTGTATATTATTTATTGTTAATGTACATTTAAACATTTATCCCACACATTTAATTTATTAATTTCATTTTGTCCTAAATATAGTTGGTCCTCCTATGAATCACTGTGGGGTGGGAGGAGGGGACAGTGTTCTCAGACAGACTGACACAGGTTATATGGGTGGATTATATCATCTCATCATCTCTCCACCCTTTCACTCCACCGCAGCGCCGCCCCACGCCCATAGACATCGACAAAACGGGACGAGGGCTGATAGAGCCAAAACAGTATGAAAATAGGCGGGGCTCATTACGAGGAAGTAATTTCTAACTGGACAAGGACCAATTTGTCCAAAAATAAAATATATATTTTTTGAACTCTTAACAATATCTTTAAAATAAATGGCTACTCAAATTTTCAGGAGCATTTTTAATTAGGGGAAATTATTGTCCAGACAAATGTTGAGTAACTTATTGTCAGCGATGTCACGTGGCATATGTTACTTTACACTCCGTAGTAGATGCTAGACCAATCCTAGTCGTTCTCGATTACTTTTATTTCATCAATTTATTGAGATTCCTAACAGTTATTTCAATTTGTTCCACTGGTAATTGTTCCATTGGAATTTATACATTTAAATGATTATACACTGTAGTGTATAAATACATCCAATAAAACAAACAGCGTCTTGGGATTTGAATAGACCTCAATGGCGCGTGAGTCTGACTGAGCGCCTAAGCGCCTCTTTAGGAGGACACGGCTGTGTCACACAGTGAACGGTAACAGATGCTCGCGGATGCTCACACCTCACCTCAAACACTGCGGCATCGATGGACCGCTCATCCTATAATCTCCCACTCTCTCTCACACACACACACACACACACACACACACACACTCTCTGACACATTTCTGCGAGAGAGTTTAAAAAGACGAGGATCCAGTGACCGTGGGTAATACAATTCTCTTCATACTGCATGCCCATCACAAAGGTAAGAAAACTCATATTTGCACTTATAGTAGTTTTCTCTATTTTGTGTAAATGTTCAAGGCAGTGTCATTTTATGTCATTTTATTTTGTTTGACGGTATATAGTGACTTAATACCATGATTTTGGTTAATATTATTACAACATAATTATTTTCCAGTTAATTGATTATTCTACTGTATAACTGTATAACGCTTTTTTATGTTTTTTTTTATACATTGTTTTCTTGTACCCATTATCTCATCCGTATTCATTTTAGAACACTTTAGCACTTTAACACAATTCCTAGCTAAATATACAGCAATTATTTCACAGTATTTATTCATCTTTGCTTACGTTAATAAAATACAACTTCGTCGTTGGTTCATGCGAGCTCGGGTCCATTAAATAGTATTTAAAAAAAATCTAATTTTGATTTTAATAATATCATGCCTCTTAGCAAATTTTGAAATCAACATTAAATAGCCTATTAATAAATGCTTTCGAATTAGTTTTGATTGTTAGTGGATGTTAATGATCTAATTGCAACAAATGCAACCTTACTGTAGTTTACCTTTATTTTATTGTGTTTATTATGTGTTTAGACACTTCCACAACTCTTAGCTGAACTCAGACTTTACTTTTAATGTATTTGTTTTGGAATTGCTTTCAATCAATGCACATGAAAAAAATGTTCACCAAAAATTAAAATAGTCAACATTTACTCACCCTCTTGTAGTTCCAAACATTTTTTTACAGTCCCAAACCTGAATGACTCTCGTTCTTCTGCAGAACTCAAAATAAGATATTTTGAAGAATGTCGCTAACCAGTTTTGATGACCATTGGCTTCCGTTGTAACATTTTTATTGATAAACAATGACAGAATTTTCAATTTTGGGTAAAGTGTGCAATTTATGTTAGAACCACAACCACAATTTTGACATCCAAATTGCTCTTTTCTTCAAAGAAGCAACCTGCAAATGTATTCTGTAGGCCCAATATCCTCTTCAAAATGCTAATATAAAAACAAATCTTATAAAACACTTCTGTCAGACAACTAGTGTCTTGTTTTAATTTTTAAAGACTTGTCTTTCACATGTTTCATGTAAATGGAGGAAATGTCGTGGTTGGAGTACTGTGTGAGACTCAGATGAGGCCAGGTAAAGAAAGACAGTTCATGAGGGTTGCCAGGTGTCAAAGTCCTGAGGGTGAGACATCTCAAAGGGAGGTGTGGTCGTGTTCAGACATGCCTCTGAGTCTTGTGTGCTTCTGCATTCTGGGTCTACCTGGACACAGATTCACTCTGGCTCTTCTGTCCAGGATTTATTCTCATTCAGTGATAATTCACAGCATAGACTGAAAAGCTAGATTTTCAGAATTGTTGGCTGATATTATGCTGGTTGACAATAAACACTGAAACAAACTATTTATATAGAACAGTGCCAGTAAGAAGACTTGACTCTCTCTCACATGTAATGGGTGCTGCAGTGATGATGTATTTTTGTAGGCCAAATTGAAGTTAGAATCACCCTGGATCCCTTGGGGGAAAGAACAGTAGAAACAGTAGGATTTTTGTAGTTATTTTTCATCATGATAATCTTAATAACTGAACGCTATTAAAATTTGAAGTCTATACAATTGGCAAAAGTCAAATCTAAATGTCTATAAACAAACTACACCACTCTTTATGGTGTAAAAGTTGAAGTTAGAGCACCATTATATGTGAGGCTGTGAAATTGGACTAGTGAGTAGATGAGTTCACCTGTTTAATGTCCCAACTTTTAACCAGATACATTTAGCTTAGCAAATGTATTTTTCTAGACAAGTAAAAGCTTTAAAAAATTCACAAAAATATGTAATCCCTGCAGCACAATTGTATACAATCATATTGCTCTAGCTGAAACAGCGAAACCTTTCTTCCGTATGATGTATACATCTGAGTGTAATGGATTATCAAATAAACAAAAAATAAAGCAGGGTTTTGGACTAAATGAGCGGACTAAATGATTGCTGAAGTCCTGCATACATCACTAGAGAGAAATCATAATGTTGTTGTTTTTTTTCGATCCAGTCATGATATATTTTGATTTTTCAGGGTCAAAAAATGTGAACCATCATTCACAATAAGATCGATAAACCTGGATTTCATGCCGACTTTAAGACAGTTCATTTTACTTAATATTTTTTAATATTTTTAATATTTACTTAATACTTAATAATTTTTAATTAATATTTTGAGAGAACAAGGTTATGAATAAAAACTATGAATTTCTGTGATTTTCTTTAAAAGACATCTAAGGGGGGCGTTTACACATATTCAACTAAAAAGGAAAACGTTTCATTTACATAAGGGCCTGAAAAAGCACACTTTTGAAAATGGGTTTCAAAGTGTACGTTGTTAAAATTGAGTTTTGAAAACGGTGAACTCTGCTGAAATACCACATTAGCACTGTCTTGACCTGGCAGGAAATCCTCAGGGACTATCTATCTTTTGGTAAAATTAGAAGCTTTCTGATGGAAACGCACACCCATCTATTGATTTAGTTTTTTTAGAATGGCTGTTCATCACACAGTTGTCGAGTTGTTGAGAAAAGAAACGAGGCAAAATAGGTGCATCAGTAATTGAACGCTGAACAATTGAAATACAGTTATACTACTCTCTCTATACTATTTGAATCGATCAGTTTAATGCAAAACATCTCATTCATCCAATAAGTTGATGTCAAAAAAGTACACAATTCTTGTTGGACAATGTGTTAATAAGCTAAGTAATCTTTATTTTCTTTATTTCATCGTTTACACAGTTGAATGAAGTGATCTTGGCCTCTGTGCAGAAAATGTAGACTCATGGTCCTCAACCATTAACACACAAACCTCAATGACAGTTAACAAACACCATAAAGAAAAAAACAGCAATCTAAATCAAGTCAGCATACAGCAAAACAATAATCCAATACTTAACTCATCCTGCAATGCATGCTGAGCTTACAAACCCTTAACCTATAAGCAACGTTGCTCAATATGAAACAACTCTTAGGACTAGATTAAAAGCCGTTAGGCTAACATTTTATACAATTAAAGTAAATGATGCTGATAAAATGAAAATGCATGCTGGATAATATGCAGCAAAACTCTGCCCTGTTTCTTTCATTAATATCACACTGCAGTTACTGTATCCACTTTGAAAACCATAAAGGAGAGTTTCCGAACATTCTCTCTTCTTAAGTGGGTTATTGAATGGCATGAATCTTCCTGACTTCACATCCGTCTGTAATGCTTAAGTCATTATATAGTTTGTTTGTGCAGCACTTCCCTTCTTTGTATTAGTCGATCAACATATTGATTCAGTTTCAGGTTTCATGAGCTCTTCTAAATGTCATAGTGTTTGATGAGCAGATGGCTGTATTGTTTGTAATATTAGACTATAATTTCCCTCATTTAGGCAGGTGAACAGGTCATGAATGGATCATGATTTATATTAACAAATCTTATGTGGATCCATTACGTAGTGTCCTCTGTCTATTGTTTAATATTTGGTACCATAATACTATAATACACACTAATACATGACATAATAATTTAAGAGAGTTCAGACTTAAGCAGTACAGCCATATCCTTCTTTAATCATTTGTTTGGGGGAGGAAGCACATTTTTGTTCACTTTATTGTAGTTATTTTTGACTTGGATTTAAGAATCAGCAGTTGCAACACAAAATTTTCCAGGTACAGGCAAACTGTAGAGTTATTTGAAAGGGACATATGTTATAGTTTGAATCAGTCCGCTAACTGAGTAAAGCCACGTTCACTCTCCATCCATCCATATTGCAAGTGTCAGCCTCAAGACTTGCATTTCGTGTTGTGTAATACAGCCGAATAAATCACCTTGTATTGTTTCTCTGGGGGCTGGAGATGTTTTTATCCATAGATTTCTCTATCAAAACCAGCTTGGTGAGCCTCAGCTAAGTTTTTTTTTTTTTTTTTGTTAAAGGAGAACTCAGGTGAAAAATGAGCCTTTGGTCTAATAAAACATCGGTACCTAGTCAACCGTTCTCTGAGATTTGTTTTCATGATAATCGAATGTAAAGAGTTTTATCTCTAAAAACTGTTTACCATATAATGCTAGTAATGGGGGCATTAACTAAGTACAAATAAATCGCTAGTTTATACCACTAACAAAGCTCAAAATAGCCCCACACTAACACAAGTAACATAATGAGGGTCCCTGCATGCAAAACGAAGCATTGAGAACTTTGTAAATGTTCAGACCGTTTAATAAGAAGATACTTTATAAAGACAGTTCACTTCATGTATACTATACAGACAGGAGCCATCTTAGAAAATAGTCTTGATAAGTCGATCCCCGAACGCCATCCATACAGTTCAGAAGTTCGCTGAACTTCATACAGTTCAGCTCAATCAGCACGACGTTTTTCCAAGATGGCTCCTGTCTGTATACACAAAGTCTTTACAAAGTTTATAAAATGTATGGACCCTCATTATGTTACTGTGTTAGTGTGGGGCTATTTTGAGCCTTGTCAGTCGTATAAACTAGCGATTTCTTTTTACTTAGTAAATGCCCCCATTACTAGTGTTATACGCTCAACAGTTTTTAGAGATAAAACTCTTTACATTTGATTATCATAAAAACAGATCTCAGAGGACGGTTGACCAGGTACCGATGTATTATTAGACCAAAGGTTCATTTTGCGCCAGAGTTCTCCTTTTAGAGGGAAATTCAAATGCAAGCTTTGAATTTCAAATTGAACACACTTTTGTGAAAATAGAGCTGGTAAAAATTAGCCATGTCCTTCAGCTTTAGTACTGTACATTGCCTATGCATTTGCATTTTTCCTTAACACATTGATTGACAAACTGCTGCTCACCTTAATGATTTCACCAAATCAAACAATGATTTCACAAATCCATAGGTAGATCACCTCATACTGGGGCTAAACACAGATTAAGTATTTGCTAAGCAAACCGCATGGAGTGTAAGGGGTGGGCATATTCAAATCATATACAAATTTGTTCTTACTTGGAAATTTAGTTTTGTTTGTCTCCATTCTGTTGTTTTCTTTATCTTAACTTGGTCTGTAAGCATAGGCTCATTGGAAAAAATGCTCGTCTATACCTACATTTTTCCATAACTTAAAAAACCGTACCTAAACATACAAATCACTGCAGTTTCCAGCTGAAAGGATCACTAGTTGTAAAATGCCAAAAACTTTCGAACAAATTATGATAACATGCAGATTATCAAATAATGAAGACTTAATTTTGCACGGTTCCTTGCACAATACCCTGACCTCAAAACAACAATACCATAGTGCAAGATTGTTATTAGAATAGATTTGATATTTGCATCACATAATCTTGCATGGGAGCTCACCTGGAACAGCGTTTCACTTGCAAAACAGAGACCCACAAAAAAGGACATCGTCGCTTCAGCAACTGCAATTTCATGTTTCATAAATGTTTTATTTTTCCAATGAGGGTTATGTAGCATCTTATTCTTAATACGTTCATATTCATGATTGCAAGTACAATGTACTTATTGTGTTCAAGTTGCATTGTGAAACACTTTAGCTGCTATTGAGGTGTGATACAGGTAAGGTTAGGGACAGGTGTGGCGGTATGGGTATAAGGGTGGGTGTAAGGGAAGGGTCAACCATGTAATTATAAATTGAATCACAGCTGTAATTACATGCAGGCATTTGTAAAATATATAACAATACACAATAATTCCATTGTATCAAATTATTAATTGCAATGTAAGTACATAGTTGTACCCAGTACATAGTGGCACCCAAAAAAATAATATACCATATGTAATAATTCGTAAATCTTACATTAAACATATATTTTATCTACATTGATTGTATTTAATAACATAACCTCTAAATGTATTATTATTTACACTGCCGAGAAAAAGAACGTTTTTAAAGTCCCTATGAAATCAAAATTGACCATACTTACTTTGTTTGCCTGAATTGATCGTTTTGTGGTGAACAATTCATACATGCAAGTCAATCCACACAAAAAAAATTTTTGGCTTCGTAATCTTTAATCAAATTTTGAAAATGCCCCTCCCCTCTGCATTGGAGGACCTTGCCGATGACGTAGGCTTTACGGTTTGGGTGTCTCCTTAACATCCATAACCGCGCCCCTCCAACTGACAGCTGCTGTGTGTTTGCGAACGCCGAGCGAGCATTGATTGACAGCATGTGTAAACTTGCGTCATCCTCCATTTCAGAATGAAACACCCATTTTTCTAGATCCAATCAGGTGCTAGTTGGGAAAAAAAAGCCACGCCCACTATTTTGCCTCATTTAGTATTCTGTTTCTCTCGGAAATACGTCACAACACTGGAGAAAAGTCGTTTGCAACTTCCGATTCACGGGACTTTAAGGTTTCACTTATCAAATACTGTTAATATCTAATAAATACTGATCTTGTGTTGGTGCAATAAAGCTGTTGATTTATTCAGGACACACTTTCATGTCCTTATTCCAGATCAAACCTCACTCAAATATCTCCTTTCAAGAGTAAAAAGTAAAGACAGGACCCTCTTGAAAAGCCCATAGCAGGCATTTATTATATCAAAACACAGTCTTTATCAACATTTTAAGGAGTATTAACATAACAACAGTCAATGACCTGGATACTCCCAGACAATACTAAAGTCAGTGCCTCATCCACACAGTTAGGATTTAGTGAGGTCTTAATGGCCCAGATACTGAAACCAGGTGTTGTATTGTCAAAATGCAGATCTCCCCATTCAAGATCAAATACCTTTTCAAGCTTTTCCTGTGCTGTAGCTGGTCATCAGCATAATGTCTGTAATCTTTGGACATTAGTCAGCTCTTGAAGATGCATGTCAAGCTCCTCTATAATTGCTTGTATAACAGAGCCTGAACTCATCGCTAATGGTATTTGTGAACACTTCTTTTTTGTGTGCGTGTGATCGACATTAGCCTGCAGCAAGACAGTCAGCAAAACGACGCAGTTAGCAGGTTTTTCAACGATTTCTATCATCCCGTGGCACAGGATCCTTGCCTTAGGTGTTCACTTCCACCTCCATCACTGTGCTAACTCACCTTTCAGGTGAAACTTGAACTCATTTGATAGAAGTGATACTGCTCAAACTTCCGTCTGCTCTTTCAGACTAAACCTGACCTGTGGACTGGACTCTGTCCCCGCGCGTGTGTTTACACTCATATTGAGTTGCATCCAGTAACTCTACCACTTTTACAACTCCAATCATCATTCTCTGTGTATTTGTCTTACCTTGCTTGTTATTTACAAAGCATAAACCTATTTCTGCCTCTGCTGTAATCAATTAACACGTGATAATGAAATTAGCGGTCCTTGGTGTACAATCAAACAGCGAAACAGCTTTTGCTTTTGTTTCTGTTCAGTTGAAATGTGTCACACAGCAGACAGATTTAGACTTAAATACCACAAAGAATGGGTGATGTGTCAAATAGGCCTACTCATAATAGCCTATATTCTGCTGAAAATAAATAAATAAATAAATAAACAAAAGCATGCGCATACCAAAGAATAGAGATCTATTTATAGGTCTTTGAGCAAAAATAGAAAGGAAAATGTAGAAAAAAAGTGATTATGCTACAGATCCATGAAAATAAATAATTTCAAATAATTTTAATCTCACCAAATTGAGCAAAATTGAGAATATCGCAGTGTTTTTAACCCTTCTAGCTGCCTCTCTACTGACAAACATGAGAGAGTTTTAAGGAAAAGAAGCTTTTCTGATTTAATCTATCAACAAAATGTTTGATTCATTTTACTGAATCACTTTCTGTTTCCCTTTTCCCCCCTCATGACTCTTAATGTGTACTTTTGTATGCATCATCACTCAGATGTCCATTGTTTAATGTTAAAGGGATACTCCACTTTTTTTTTTTTTGGAAATAGGCTCATTTTACAACTCCCCCAGAGTTAAACAGTTGAGTTTGACCATTTTCGAATCCACTCAGCCGATTTTTCTGATATTTAGAAGAATATCAGTAACCAGACAGTTTCTGGTCTCATTGACTTCCATAGTAGGAAAAAAATATACTATGGAAGTCAATGAGACCAGAAACTGTCTGGTTACTGATATTCTTCTAAATATCAGAAAATCGTCTGAATGGACTGTTTAACTCAGGGGGAGTTGTAAAATGAGTCTATTTCCAAAAAAAAAAAAAAAAAAATGTAATGTGTCATTGGAAATGCTGATACATTTAACTGTGTATTAGTACATTTTGTTATATTGGTGCATGTAAATTAAAATAAATCTGATTTTTAAAAGCAATCCTTTCTAAGAAAATATATAATTGTCAATATTTTTAATTAATTATAAAAGTACTGAGACATGATTCATTTTGCTTCATCGCCCTTGTGATTAATGTACAGGAAATCAGTGTGTGGAATTTGTCCCGTCTTTCCTTCACACCTCCCCATCTCCTGTGCTTTCTGCTGTGAGGCGCCACCCATTTAGGGAGTGTGCGCTCATGATCTCTTACCTGCTCCTCTCACAAACACTGGACGTGCTGCTGGCATTCTGTCCGTGTTTACTCAGACTGCAGGGCAGGAGTTTGACTGTGTTTATGTTGATTTTCTTCCTTCTTTGACGTCTTCTGTTTTTCTGCGATGCTTTACCAAGAGATTTGAAATGCAATTATAAGTCCTCCGGTGGAAGTGGCAAACAGGGATAATTTACCATCTGGATAATCTCCACCTTTATTTCTGCACCTTCATCTCTCCTTTATCTCAGGTCTTCGTGTGCACAGCACAGACAGGGTGAGTAGTTGGAAATGAAAGGAACTTTGAAACACTTAAAATATGATTTTGCCTTCATTGACCTATATTATTACATTTCAATCCAGAGGGGTTTGGAGAGATGAGGGATATTATAATGCATGGATTTATGATATCTCACTGCCGTTATTTATTTGTATTTTAACTCATTTTTCGTTGTAACACTATAATGGGAACACATTAGTTAACATTATTTAATATTTACTTGAATTAAGAATGTACTTTGCTTCTACGGCATTTATGAATCTTAGTTAATATTAATTTCAACATTTATTAATATATGATTAAAATCAAGAGTTGTGTTACTGTTAACATTAGTTAATGCACTGTAAACTAACATGAACAAACAATGAACAGCTGAATTTTTTAGATTAGATTAACAAAGACAGTAACAAATGTATTGCTCATGGTTAGTTCATATTAGTTAATATATTAACTAATGTTAACATTTGAACCTTATTGTTAAGTGTTACCGATATAATTGACTAAAAAGACATCCAAAGTCTTCTTTTCTCACTGAACGTGGCAATTAGCTTTACACGAGAGTAAAAGAAAGACTTCACCTAATTAAATGCCCCGTTCCTGGATGACATCTACCCTTTAAAAATGTATTGCCATGCTTTTTATATCTGTTACCACCACACCCACGTCGCTAATCCATCATTTCGTTAATCATTACACCAGCCTTTGAAAGCTGAACAACTCAAACATATACAAATCCTGCCACAGAAGGATTTGCTCATATATTTAACAGTGTTGCAATACTTTATGTTCTCAACTTGATTTCAATGCATTTTTGTATGGTTGTGTTTATATTGAGAGTACAATTCAGTGGATTCATTTTCGAGGCTGTCTCTAATAAATCAATGAGAACATACTTATGATGCAACTATTTTCCCCCCTTGGCCTGTATTGCCCAGATAAACCTTTTCTCCAGGATGTATTGCATTTAAATGGAAGCTTCATATGTTAATCTCAGGTTTGTGTGAATATATGTGCGCTTGTTTTGGCGTACAGTAGTTATTTGTGAAATGACCTGTACATAGTTACTTGTATTTGCAGTTCTAGTCAGCCATCACACAAATCAGATATATAAATCCAGTTCTTGAAACAGCAGATTTTCTTTTAGAGTGTAGTTAGAGCTTGGATTTATATCCAATATGGGATAACTTTATCATTCTTCAGCAAAACGTCATTAATCTACATAGCCATCTGGGTTGTTGCTGATGTCTCTGATAGGCATTTTCTTTGTGAAATTGTTTCTCTGTCAGAAGAACTTGTCTAGTGGGGTTTTCTGCATTGTTTCCTGCAGAGGTGGATGATAACTAGGCCCACATGGAACTATTTCTGGGTAGCTATATATCATATATATATTTTTGTATTTAAATTATACTTACACTACCGTTCAGGAGTTTGGGGTCGGGTCAGTAAGATTTTTATTTCAAATAAATAAACAAATTAAGTTTTTGCCATCATAATGGTGTAGTTACAGCATCTATCAGCACAGCAATGTCTAGGTGATGCTAACCAGCCTTTTCCTGATTTACCGATTAGAATATCGCAGTAAAATATATATTATGAACTAATAAGAAATGCTCCCAAGCACATTAAACAGCATCAAAGCACATGACCACTGAAAACTGACATACATTATTTTAGTTTTTCAATGCTTTGGACAACTTGGCTTATACTTTTAGTTTTTGTTTTTTCTGCCCTTTAGCCTCAATCAGTTTTCTCAAATACATTGTTTTCTAAAGAAAGTGCATTTCTGTTCAATCACTGTATTCTGTGCAGTGACTGAAATAACTCATAGAAATTTGTATTATTTCAGTTGTTTTGTTCAATTGTTTTAGCCTTTTTTGTTTTTTGTTTCTTTTAGCCAATTGTTTCAACTTTTATGTTTGTGTTCTGTTAGTGACTCTTTAATGAGCTGTTCTTACACATTCCGTGTCATGCATTTATGGTTCTAATTTTCCTTAAAGGGTTAGTTCACCCAAAAATGAAAATTAAGTCAATAATTACTCACCCCCATGCTGTACCAACCCCGTAAGATCGTTCATTTTCGGAATACAAATGAAGATATTTTTTATTAAATTTGAGAGGTGGATCACTGCTACATAGGCTGCCTAAGGGAATGAAACTTTACAGCCCACAAAGTCAATGAAGAAAATGTTTAAATATTCCACGTGACAACAGTGGCTCAAGTATAAGTTTATAGGCCTGAGAGACGAGAGTCCAAGAGATTTCCACGACGCATGCGGAAGAACTGAACTGAAGTACTTGAAGAAGATCGCAATTCTCGCGCATGCGTCGTTGCAATCTCTTGAACTCTTGTCTCAGGCCTACAAGGAAGAAAAGGAATAGTCGAATAAATTAGTTATTTTTGTTTGTTTTTTCGCACAAAAAGTATTCTCGTCGCTTGATAAACTTATACTTGAGCCACTGTAGTCGCATGGAATATTTAAACATTTTCTTCAATGACTTTCTGGGCTGTAAAGTTTCATTCCCTTAGGCAGCCTATGTAGCAGTGATCCAGCTCTCAAATTTAATCAAAAATATCTTCATTTGTGTTCCGAAGACGAACGAAGGTCTTACGTCGTTGGTACAACATCGGGTGAGTAATTAATGACTTAATTTTAATTTTTGGGTGAACTAAAACAGATTTTTTTCTCTCTCCCTGTTTATGTTTTTTTCCAAACCTTGTGGCATTGGCAGAAATGTTTTCACTAATTTCACTAATTCTTCTGTTTCACTCTAGATGTCATGGCGTCCTCAGTACCGTAGTTCCAAGTATCGACACGTGTTTGGGAAGCCGGCCACAAAAGAGAATTGCTATGATGGCGTCCCCATCACCCGGAGTGTTCACGACAATCACCTCTGCGCCGCCAACCCTCACTTTATCGCAGTCATCACTGAATGTGCGGGGGGAGGATCATTCCTGGTGCTGTCCATCCATCACGTGAGTGAAACACGCTCATATCTGTGACTAGGACACTTAATACTCTTTAAACTAGTGTAACATTATTTTAAGGACAACCTGGCAAGTTACAGAAGTTGGTGTCTTCACTCTTTCTTCAAGGCAACCAAAGACCTTTTCTACCTACATCTTTATTTGCTTCTGATATTTTACATTCTGTCTCTCTTTATATGTATATACACACACACACATTCACCTATGCAAGCTTACCTGTTCTGACACACTTTAGACTTATGTCATTTTATTGGTCTGTTGACTGTCTCATTTTAAGTCGGGTATTATCTCATGTCTCAGGAATGACACAGGTTACATGAAAGCCTGGAGGCATCTTTTGTATTGTCTGTCTCTCCTCCCCCACCCCCCAACACCATAGGTTGACTAAAAACTAGTATTCATTTAATGTTACTATACAATGTGCTTTCTTAGGAAACAACATATAAAATGGTCTGATCACACATTTCAAGTTAATGCATGTTTCAACATTTTAGCGTCTTTCCCCAGAATCAACACAGTTGTCAGTTTAGATATGAATAATGATAAAGTCAAGTTTCGTCACTTGTTACAGCTGAGTCATTTGCATTACGTACTTGTTTTTTGACTACTTAAGGATTTTCTCTTTGTTGAGACTTGTATCTTTTGGAAAACATTTCTGTGTTGTGATTCTTGGAAACAACTGTTATGTAGCTCGCTGGAAACAAATCCTATTCTAGTATCGGTATCTTATTTTCAGGCAAAATAGTGCTCACTTCAGTTGTTTTAACGCAAATTTAGTGAGATGTATCCTTAAAACAAGCTAAACAAGACCAAATACATTTGTTGTATTCAAGATACACTATATATATTTGGGGTCGGTATGAATTTTTATGTTTTTGAAAAGAAGTCTCTCCTGCTCACCATGGCAGAAAAATACAGGAAAAGTAGTAGCTAATATTGTGAAATATTATTACAAAGTTGAATTTAGGTAAAGTTGGTAAAGTTGAATTTTCAGCATTATTATTCAGTCTTCAGCGTCAGATGATCGTTCAGAAATCATTCTAATACTTTGAGTAGTTCAAGAAACATTTCTCATTATTATAATTGTTTGAAATGCAAATAAAAACACTGCTTAGTGTCATGTAGTGGCTGTAATAAAGTGAAAACAAAAACAGTTTATTAAATCCACAAACTAAAACTCAGAAAATGGCTGGAGAATAATGAACACAACCACGTTTAACTTCTTAGATGATACCAGTTAAGGAAATGAAGGCGACACAGGACATAAATACATAAGAGACTGTTCGTTATTAATTTAAGGGGCCACTGGAGGAGATTTGAGATCTGTAGTCAAAAAAGACTTGACCCTCCCCTCGCCAGCAAAATTTTTTCCTATGACCCTCCAAAATGATTGTGAAAAAAGGCATGACCCTCCCCGATAATTTATTGATTACTTCTGTACTGGTTTGCCCTTGGCAAAGATGTTCAGATAGCCATGATAAACAACTAAACTCCTGCTTTCTCATCTTACTAGGGCTGTAACGATAGACCAAACCTACAATTCGGTTCGTATCACGAGTTTTGATTTGAATTTTTTTTTTTTTTTTTTTAAATCATGTTTTCGGTGCTGATGCAGTGGTGACGCGTTTATGTAACATGCAATTTTGCGCTAAAGTTGAAAGGCATTTTGTGCATAGTAAAACATATCTGCAACATTTATCAATTTCACTGATAATTGTGCATGCATTTATTAATCATTATGATACTAAAATCATAATAAAGTAATATGCTTCCCTTTCAATAGTCCAAATTCACGGCCATTTTCGTCTTTCTTCTGTGGATTTCATCAGCTCTTAATTGATCAAAATTCAGATAGATTGACAAATCGGCTCATTCAACCGCACAGCGCACACACCTCACGAATTCAAGCCTACAGCTCAGATTTACTCACTAACACTGTTCTGGGAACGCAATAAGAATGGAAACTATAATATGGTCGTATCGTGCTACATCGCACATTATATCAGCTGCAGTTGGGCGCCTCAGTCCCAATACACTTGACGTACATTCACATCACATGTTAATGCAGCGGTAGAGTTACACACACAGGACAATGCACTTATTCACAATAACAAAAGTTCATTATTTGCTTGTGCTTTAAAGCTTTGCCGGGTAAACATTTCTTTGCCGTTCTGTTCTAATGCACTTTTTCTGAGCGTGTACTGAAGCACGTGCGAACTGTCAAACAGACCGAGAGAGCTACATGTCATGGAGCTACATGGAAAAAATATGCACCAAACAAGCCACTTTGAAATTTACCTGTTTTGATGAATACAAAAGTTGGGTGACCCTCCCCTATAGACTAAAAAAAAGTTGGATGACCCTCCCCTCATCAAAGAATAAAAAGACATGACCCTCCCCTATTTTCCTCCGGTGGACCTTTCCATAAATACCGAATGGTCCCTAAGGGTAATCAAACTGAACAGAAACAGGTGTGAGGGACTAATTAGCAACCTAACTAGCACTTGACTGTGGCCTATGCAAACGAAATTTCGTTCTGTATACACTTGTTGTATTATGAATGACAATAAAGTCTGTCAAGTCAAGTCAAGTCAAAAACTAGGAACTCGGGACAGGCAAAACAGGAACAGAACACAATGGCCCTCATTTATCATTGTTGCGTAGAAACGGGCGTATATTTTGGCGTAATATTATGCTTACGCTCCTCTCACCGCCTGATTTATGAAGCTGTGCGTACCTTTGAAATCCAGGTGTACGCAATGCCTGCCCTTGATAAATCCCGCGGCCGAAAACGATCGTCATTAGAATAACACGCCCCTAAATATTCAAGTCTCCGCTCCCCCCACGCCCTCATTTTACGCCATGTACACACGGAAGACGGCAAAGAAGAGAAACTTCTCCGACGTGGAGCCGAAATGACCTATCACAATGCATTATTTTACAGCACGTCTTTTGAAATGAGCATTCAATTTCGAATCACGTCACATAATAGTGATGATGATATGATGTGAAGTACTATTGATTCACATTAATAATTGCATGACAATTTGTAATATTCTTATTATTAGGCCTATATGATTTGTATTAATGATGCTTATTGTTATTTAGAAGAAGGATGTCGTTATTATTATTTGTATTATTATTATCATTATTTAAAAGAAGAAGAATGTAGCTATTTTTTATTATTTTGTCAGTCTGAATTATTTTTTTGGTCAATGAAAGCCTTTCATTACCGAACCGTGTCCGTGCGCACCTGCCGGGATAATCCTGAAACGGCAGGGTAAAGTCCACAGGCTCGCAACTGAAGGAATACATATGCTTACAAATCAAATGCTTTTTTTAAAGTCACACA
Organism: Pimephales promelas; assembly: GCF_016745375.1. The sequence continues at coordinate 19,694,454 of NW_024121100.1, forward strand.
AATTAAACATTGAAGTCCACGTTGCACAAAAATAAACACCGAAGTTTATAATTACTATGTTGTTTTTTTGTTTGTTTTTTTACAGTGGGTCATAATCATATCTTTTCAGTGCGTTAAGTGGTGTTAGGAATTTTTCTCCGCATTTCCTCACTAACGTGCGTACACCACCTCCTGAGCTGGTGTAGGATTTGAGCGTGCCGTACGCCAACGTCCATATTGATAAATCTCAAAGTCACCGTGGTTTTGGGTGTACGGAAGGTGTACGCTGGGAATTTGGTGTACGCACTTTTGATAAATGAGGGCCAGTGAAACTAAACCACAACTGAACATACATGTTGCACCTCATTGTGGAAATAATGATTGAGTATTCAAAATATCAAAAGAACAGCTTAAATGAAATACAACATTAACATTGTCTTTACAATTAACATTAGCATTTTTGGATCAATTTAATGTCGCCTTGCTGATTTAAAGGATTCATTTCTTTAAAACAAATCTTACGGACCCCAAACTTTTAACAGTAGTGCAAATAACAGGTACATGCTAAACATCCCAAAAACCTTGACTCCATGATTGTGTATTTATGTGTATGTGCATAAATAACACTGAATCTCTGTGCCTTCTCAGACTGGCAAAGTTGACCCTCACCACCCAAAGGTTTCTGGTCATAGAGGCAATGTACTTGACATCAAATGGAATCCCTTTGATGACTTCTGCATAGCGTCTTGTTCAGAGGACGCCACAGTAAGTGTTCAGACTGGTGCATGTTCACAGTTTACTCAAACGGATCACGTGTTCACATTTTTACAGCTTATCATGTGTGCACATGTTTGTTGTTAAGGTAAAGATTTGGGATATTCCTGAACATGGTGTTCTGAAGAACATCACAGTGCCTTGGAAAGAGCTGCAGGGTCATTCACGACGAGTTGGCCTCATCGAGTGGCATCCAACTGCCAACAACATCATTTTCAGTACCAGCTATGACTACCAGGTAATTAAACTATACATACAGTTTGTCATGGAATGAAGAGAGATGAGATTTCAGTGAATTTCCCCCTCAGGAAGACATTTAAAATATTCGCAGTGATAGGAAGCTCTTAGCATGTGTTGCCATTTTTGATGCTTGCAAGCAGTTTCCCAATCTTTTAATCTCAAACACTTCCCCTCCTGTTCCAAGGCCATAATAATTGTATTCTTTGAATGTGTGGATGAAATTAATTAAATATTTTAATTATTTTTTTGTGGATAAACTGGTGAAGTTATTTACTTAAATATGTTTTAAAAAGGAAGGAAAAGATAAAGGTAATTTAAAATATCTTTCCATAAGTGCAACAACAGAGCAGATGATAAAGCATAAATACATAACTAAAACATAAACTAAACAAGTTGCTGTCACAGTCTTCGTCTTCACCTGTTTGTCTCGTCATCTGCACCACGCTTCCCCGGATCCTTTTGTTTCCTCTCCTGATCTCACTCCCTCATCAGCCACCTGTTCCTCGTCTGTTCGTCATCATTTTCACCTGTTTGCACTCCATTTAGTTTGATTCCTCTGTCTATTTAGTTCGATCTTATTCAGTCTGTCTTTGTCAGTCGATGTTCATGTTACCTGGTGTTTGCGCCTGTAACCCTGCCTTCCTGCCTGTGTGTGTATAAATAAATTCGTGTTTGATGTCAACCTGGATTCCTCCCGCTCCTTCGTCCTGCACTCCTGAACCCCTGCACCACACCCCGTGACAGATCGACTGACCACAAAGCAAGATGGACGCCGGGATCTTCCAGGGGGTTCTACACCCGATTTGCCGGCCCCGTTTGATGCTCGTCCCCCGAAAGCCTGCGCTCACCGTCAGCCCTGCCGAGCCCGAGCTTCCCCCGCTGGTTCCGTCCAGCGCTCCCGAGTGTGCACTCTCCGCTCCGCTGGTTCCGTCCAGTTCTCCCGAGCATAGACTCTCCGCCCGGCTGGTTCCGTCCAGTCCTCCCGAGCATGAACTCCCGTTTCGGCGCCCCCGCTTGATGCTTGTCCCCAGAAAGCCGGCGCTCACCGTCAGCCCTGCCGAGCCCGAGCTTTCACCGCTGGTTCCGTCCAGCTCTTCAGAGATTGAATGCTCTTCACCGCTGGTTCCGTCCAGCTCCCCAGAGCCTGTATGCTCTTCACCGCTGGTTCCGTCCAGCTCTCCAGAGACTTTATGCTCGTCACTGCTGGTTCCGTCCAGTTCTTCAGAGACTGAATGCCCTTCACTGCTGGTCCCGTCCAGCTCTCCAGAGTCTGAATGCTCTTCACCGCTGGTACCGTCCAGCTCTCCAGAGTCTGAATGCTCTTCCCTGCTGGTTCCGTCCAGTTCTTCCGAGACTGAATGCCCTTCACTGCAGGTCCCGTCCAGCTCTCCAGAGTCTGAATGCTCTTCCCTGCTGGTTCCGTCCAGTTCTTCCGAGATTGAATGCCCTTCACTGCTGGTCCCGTCCAGCTCTCCCGGGTCTGAATGCCCTTCACTGCTGGTTCCGTCCAGCTCTCCAGAGACTGTATGCTCTTCACTGCTGGTTCTGTCCAGCTCTCCAGAGACTGTATGCTCTTCACTGCTGGTTCCGTCCAGCTCTCCAGAGACTGTATGCTCTTCACTGCTGGTTCCGTCCAGCTCTCCAGAGACTGTATGCTCTTCACTGCTGGTTCCGTCCAGCCCACCAGAGACTGTAAGCTCTTCACTGCTGGTTCCGTCCAACCATCCAGAGACTGTAAGCTCTTCACTGCTGGTTCCGTCCAGCCATCCAGAGACTGTATGCTCGTCACTGCTGGTTCCGTCCAGCTCTCCAGAGACTGTATGCTCTTCACTGCTGGTTCCGTCCAGCCCACCAGAGACTGTAAGCTCTTCACTGCTGGTTCCGTCCAACCATCCAGAGACTGTAAGCTCTTCACTGCTGGTTCCGTCCAGCCATCCAGAGACTGTATGCTCTTCACTGCTGGTTCCGTCCAGCTCTCCAGAGACTGTATGCTCTTCACTGCTGGTTCCGTCCAGCCCACCAGAGACTGTAAGCTCTTCACTGCTGGTTCCGTCCAGCCATCCAGAGACTGTAAGCTCTTCACTGCTGGTTCCGTCCAGCCATCCAGAGACTGTATGCTCGTCACTGCTGGTTCCGTCCAGCCCACCAGAGACTGTAAGCTCTTCACTGCTGGTTCCGTCCAGCCATCCAGAGACTGTATGCTCGTCACTGCTGGTTCCGTCCAGCCCACCAGAGACTGTAAGCTCTTCACTGCTGGTTCCGTCCAGCCATCCAGAGACTGTATGCTCGTCACTGCTGGTTCCGTCCAGCCCACCAGAGACTGAACGCTCGTCACTGCTGGTTCCGTCCAGCCCACCAGAGACTGTAAGCTCTTCACTGCTGGTTCCGTCCAGCCATCCAGAGACTATATGCTCCTCACTGCTGGTTTCGTCCAGCCCTCCAGAGTCTGTGTGCTCTTCACTGCTGGTTCCGTCCAGCCCTCCAGAGACCGTCCAGACCGTCCAGCCAGAGACCGTCCAGACCGTCCAGCCAGAGACCGTCCAGACCGGCCAGCCAGAGACCGTCCAGCCCGTCCAGCCAGAGACCGTCCAGCCCGTCCAGCCAGAGACCGGCCAGACCGTCCAGCCAGAGACCGGCCAGACCGTCCGGCCAGAGACCGTCCAGACCGTCCGGCCCGAGACCGTCCAGACCCTCCAGCCCGAGACCGTCCAGACCGTCCAGCCCGAGACCATCCACTCCCCATCTGCCCTTCACCCGGGGCCTCAACCCAAATATTTTTTGGGGGGGGGCCCAGTGTCCCAGCCACGGCCGCCTGAAGGGCTCTCACCGCCGTGGCCGCCCGAAGGGCTCTCACCGCCGTGGCCTCCCGAAGGGCTCTCACCGCCACGGCCGCCTGAAAGGCTCTCACCGCCGTGGCCGCCCGAAGGGCTCTCACCGCCGTGGCCTCCCGAAGGGCTCTCACCGCCACGGCCTCCTGAAGGGCTCTCTCCGCCGTGGCCACCCGAAGGGTCCTCGCATCCTGCTCCGCCCTGGCCACGCCCTCATCCTGCTCCGCCCTGGCCACGCCCTCAACCTGCTCCGCCCTGGCCACGCCCTCATCCTGCTCCGCCCTGGCCACGCCCTCATCCTGCTCCATCCTGGCCACGCCCTCATCCTGCTCCGCCCTGGCCACGCCCTCATCCTGCTCCGCCCTGGCCACGCCCTCATCCTGCTCCGCCCTGGGGGGCTTCCTGCGCCTGACCACGTCCTCCACGGCCTCCAGGGCGCCCACCCCCCCTCCCCGCTGATGTTACGGCGTGAGGTCACGCCTACCGGGAGGGGGGAGTGATGTCACAGTCTTCGTCTTCACCTGTTTGTCTCGTCATCTGCACCACGCTTCCCCGGATCCTTTTGTTTCCTCTTCTGATCTCACTCCCTCATCAGCCACCTGTTCCTCGTCTGTTCGTCATCATTTTCACCTGTTTGCACTCCATTTAGTTTGATTCCTCTGTCTATTTAGTTCGATCTTATTCAGTCTGTCTTTGTCAGTCGATGTTCATGTTACCTGGTGTTTGCGCCTGTAACCCTGCCTTCCTGCCTGTGTGTGTATAAATAAATTCGTGTTTGATGTCAACCTGGATTCCTCCCGCTCCTTCGTCCTGCACTCCTGAACCCCTGCACCACACCCCGTGACAGTTGCAATATTTGGTATATCGGGTTCTTATAGTCTGTATATTATATTCGATGTATTTTATGAATTAAATGTTATAATAGTAAACCAGCAGCTGAGTTTTTGGTATATATAATTTATAACCTGAAAGAGACCCAAAAGTCTGCAGTGACCTTGATAACGTTGGAAGAGAGGCTTAGGGGTCTCCTAAATAAATAATTATAAAGCTATTAGTTGGACAAGCAGCGTTCCAGAAATGATGATATATAGGAGCAGCAGTGAAGCAGTTCTGGGATCTGATTTAGTTCAATTCAATTCAAACTCCAAGGTTTGCTTGTGGCTTATTTTATAAACATGTGATTACAGTTAAAACATTGTAGTCAAATCCAAACTTTCTAATTTTCTTCTGAAAAAAATAGCCCCAATTTTTATCCTCCCGTTAAAAGTATTCTGATTGGTATTCAGAATAACCAAAATGGTTGCCTAACCCTGGTGTAGACAAATATTGAAAATGTAATTTGATTCCGTTTTGAGCTACCTGAAGCTGCCTTTGTCTTTGTGTCTGGATTGTTTTTATTCCTTATTACTTTGTACATTTCTTGAATGCTCATTGCCAGTCTGGTACATTGTTTTTGATTGTGATTTCCTGTCTAAGAACAATTACATTGACACTGTGCATTTGCGAATCACCCCTCCATTTGTACCAACCCCCCTCACCCCGACCCCCATGAACAAAAGTGGCTTTAAAGGGTTAGTTCACCCAAAAATGAAAATGAAGTCATTAATTACTCACCCCCATGCTGTACCAACCCCGTAAGACCTTCGTTCATCTTCGGAACACAAATAAAGATATTTTTGATTGAATCTGAGGGCTGGATCACTCTTCCATAGACTGCCTAAGGGACTGGCTCTTGACGGCCCATAAAGTCATTAAAGAAAAGGTTTAAATATTCCATGTGCCTACAGCGGCTCCATTATAAGTTTATCAAGCGACGAGACTACTTTTTGTGCAAAAAAAACATAAATAACGACTTTATTCCACTATTCCATTACTTCCTTATGGGCGCATGCGCGAGAACTGAGACGAGGACGTTCTCATTCGACTTCTTCTTGTTACCGGCTGCTCACCGCTTAGGAGTTTTACCGCCCCCTACCGTATGAGATGATGTGCTGATATACAAGCAGAGGAAGATGCGCGCTGTACATACGCTTTTCAATTTGCGTATTTTCCGCACTATAAGGTGCACTTAAAAACCTTTAATCTTTTTTTTTAAAAAACGGCAGTGTTCCTTATAATCCGGAGCGCCTTATATATGGATCATCATTTTATACGGTAGGTGGCGCTAATACTCCTAAGCGGTGAGCAGCCGGTAACAAGAAGTAGACGAATGAGAACGTCCTCGTCTCAGTTCTCGCGCATGCGCCCATAAGGAAGTAATGGAATAGTGGAATAAAGTCGTTATTTATGTTTTTTTCGCACAAAAAGTAGTCTCGTCGCTTGATAAACTTATAATTGAGCCGCTGTAGGCACATGGAATATTTAAACCTTTTCTTCAATGACTTTATGGGCCGTCAAGAGCCAGTCCCTTAGGAAGCCTATGGAAGAGTGATCCAGCTCTCAGATTCAATCAAAAATATCTTTATTTGTGCCCCGAAGATGAACGAAGGTCTTACGGGGTTGGGACAGCATGGGGGTGAGTAATTAATGACTTCATTTTCATTTTTGGGTGAACTAACCCTTTAACCATCACTCTTTTTAAAGTGGTCATGAACTGGGTTTTTAACTTTTATTATATTGTATATCTGAGATCAACTTATGACGTTCGCTTGGTTTTTGCATTTAAAAACATCAAAATGAATAAGTAATAGGCTATTTTGTACCCAAGTTGTGAGCCTACTTGAAAAACGGTCGGTTTTTATGGTCGTGTCGCACTGAAGACTTGGAAGTAAACGCCCACTGCTGTGAGTGGATAACAGTTTTGCATATTATAATGAGTTTAACTCACCCGTCGGTGCACGTGGGGGAAAACTTCCAATGTTGTAAAATGGCAACTGGATTCGCCCATACGTGTTCGACCCAGAGTCTGTGTGTTGAACAATTCCTGTCAGATCCAATATAGACGGCACAGCACCGTTCTTTACTCTTAATCGGTCTGAAAATCCAGTCTTGTTTACAAAACAATCCTCAGTGAAATGAAGTGAACAGACGACGATGTTTTACCCTCATCAGCTGGAACGTCATTAAAAATAAAGTTTATCCACAGTCCTATTGGAATCCAGAGGAAGCTTATGCAGCGACTGTCTTCTTCCACAACCAGGCACTGCACAATATTCTGTATTGCTCGGTAGCTCGATCGTCATCACGAGGTAGGCATGTATGTTACTTAGCTATGCGTGTAATGCGCGAATCGGTGGGCGGGGCTAAACCGGCTGTGGTGAAGCAGGCGTTGATCTTCCTCTGCGGGGGTGCTGTTTTAGCCTCTTTGACGTCATATTTCCCCACTTTTAAAAACGAGTCGTTTTCAGAGGCTGGTGTCAATAAAAGCTTTTATTGTACTAACAAGGACGTTTTCAGTTCTGAAACTTACAGGATATTTTTATAATATGATGACCTCTTAGATGTCAAAAGCTCAAGGAAAATTTGATTTCTCAGTTCATCACCCCTTTAAGATCTTATTTTTCATGGTCTTCTGCCCTGTCCTCATTTTTTTCTGTTTGGGTTGTTTTTGTGCTGTCCCGAGGCAGTGAAGGTGGGTGTAGAGCAACAATCTTCACAATGCATAGGTTCTCACACAGTACCTCACATTCATTGTGTTGTGCATTTAAAATAGGTTTCCACTGACTGAAATGTTCTCCCCCAGTGTTTATCAGATTTTAATGGATGAGATCTAAATAAAATAATTGTGTGTGGAGGAATTATTTAAAAAAAATTAAACAAACTATTGAAATGTGTCATGTTCTTACAGTTATGGTACACTAACAAAAGTTTCAAAAGTTTTTTCACTCATATTGGTGAAAAATTAATAGTTTAATATATATATATATATATATATATATTTTTTAAATATATTTTAAAATATAATATACTCCTGTGATCGATAAGCTAAATTTCAGAATAATTACTCCAGTTTTTAGTGTCACATGATTATTCAGAAATCCTTCTAATATGCTGATTTGGTGCTCAAAAAACATTTCTTATTATTATCAGTGCTGAAAACAGTTGTGCTGCTTAATCTTTTTGTGGAAAACATGATGCATCTTTTTAAGGATTCGAAGTTCAAAAGAACAGCATTTATTTGAAGTAGAAATTTTTGATCAATTAAATGCATCCTTGATAAATACAATTTCAAAAAAAAAATCATACTGACTTTTGAACGGTAGTGTATTAAATGTCAGTAGGTGTTACTTAATTGACTTTATGTTTATTTGTGTTCATGTGTAGGTTATGATATGGAGGCTGGACGTTCCTGAACATGTGATCAAGAACCCTGTGCGGTCCATCAGTGTGCATTCAGATGTTGTTCTGTCCATGTCCTTCAACACAGATGGCAGCAGACTCGCCACCTCTTGCAAGGATAAGAAGATCCGAGTGATTGACCCGCGCACTGGCGCCCTTTTACAGGTGCGTGTGCTGTTCCTCTCTATCTGTCATGCACATGCTGCTTATGATGCTCATATTATTAGGTGGAACCAATCATGAGTTTTGACTTCATTTTCCCCCCCATACAACTTTACCAAGTCCATCACTTATTCCTTCACTTAATTTTAAAGAACAAGTTCGGTATTTTACTCTTAAAACCCTGTTTTAAGACCGTTGATGAAATAGAACGGTTAAGATTAAAATTTGGACACATGCTGCTGGCCTCCGCTATGGTTGCATAGGTGCACTTGAACAATCCTTCCTAAAACGCATTAAACTTTAGTTTACAAAGACGTTAATCTCGCCGAGTGGTCTGGGGTGTTCACTGATAAGCTCACACAAAAATCATTGCAAAAGATGCTTTCCAACAGGTTTTATCATAGTTTTTGTCCTAGTGGAGTTGGACAAAACTACGATAAAATCTTGGACAAAACTACAATAAAACAACTAGGGGTGGAGTAAAAAATCGATTCTTCTATGCATTGCGATGCGGACTTAGACAATCTTGAATCGATTCACAAATGTCAAAAAATCAATTTAAAAAAAAATAATATATTGATGGAATGTTAAAGATGGAACTGTGAAGCGCTGAAGTGCAGTGCCCGTCCCGTCTGTGGCATGCACATAACAGTGACGCGATGGCTGAGCGTGAGGTCCAAACACCCTCCTTGTTAAAAACTGATGTGTGGAAATATTTTGGCTTCTGAAGTTGAAGGGGGAAAGGAGCTGGACAAGTGCCACACTAGTTGTAAGCTTTGTAGAATAAAACTAACGACGGAAACATGACAAATATGAGAAGCCATATGACACGTTTCCAGGTGCCTTTGCATTATAATGCAACACAATTGCTTTTAAAAAAATAATTTAAAGATAATGGGTTGCCTAAGTAGTAGATAACAAGCATGTTTGCATGTCCTCACTAACCATCAATACATTTTCATTGAATTTCAAACAAATAAAAAGTACAATTAATACCAAAATGTTGCTGCTAATATGTTGGTCTAGTGTATTTTTGTTTACTAAATGGAAAATCAATAATCGCTAATAGAGAATCGTCGTTAATAATCGAAAATCGACTGTAATCGAATCGGGACTTCAATAACCGTAATCAAATCAAAGAGATTAACCACCCCTAAAAACGAGTGGAGTTGGACAAAACTACGATAAAACGATTTTTGTGTGAGCATTTCAGTGTACACCCCAGACCACTTGGTGAGTATAACATCTTTGTAAAGTAAAGTTTAATGCATCTTATGAAGGATTGTTCCAGTGGACCTATGCAACCATTGTGGAGGTGCAACCACAGAAACCGAAATTCTCGGGTCAGCAGCATGTGTCCAAATTTCAATCTTAACCGTTATAATTCATAAGAAACGATCTTAAAACTGGGCCTGAAGTGTAAAATACGGAACTTGTCCTTTAATTATGAGCTGGGACAAAGACAGCATACAGTATGTGGACTTGCACAGAAATGCACTTCCCCTTGTCTACCCCTCTGACACCACACATCCAAAACTAGCACCTTTAAAACACCAAAGAGGTCAGCATCAGCCCAGAGTCTTAGATTCACACTGTCATGTCTCCTCAAGTGACTCGGATGAATACAAGACTCAATTCACGCTTTATTTCATTTTACACGACATGGTTGATTGAATTTTGAGATGATTAAAATGTGTTAAGGTTTTGTTAAGGTTTTTTTGTTAAAGATATGTTAAGGTATTTTTTCCACTATATTTTTTGTAAAAGAAAGAGAAAGGAAATGTGTATTTATTTTTAAATGTCATGTGTAATGTGTGATTTTAGGAGACTAACTGCAAATTACATAGAGCCAATAAAGTGCTATTTCTTGGAAACCTGAAAATGCTTCTCTCTACGGGCAATTCACGCTGGAACCATCGTCAGATTGTACTTTGGGATCAGGTAAAGCCTGCTAAAAATAGACTCATATTTGTAAAAAAAAAAAAAAAAATACTGCATGTCTTTTTTTATGGCAAATTTTTCATTCGATAATTAAAAGAAATTCTCGATCAGAGCAATTATGGCTACAATGTTACCTATTAAATCAAAAACAAAAGTAGCTTAAAATAATGCTCAAGATATCATTACACAAAAATGCTCTTCTAAATTGCATTTGATTAAAAAAATTATAAATACTTTCTGCTGTTTTCTGTCACAGAAAATTTCCATGTAATCACTGTTCATGTTCAGTCTTTAGTGCTATTTTTGTTTCAGTTTATTTTCATTAAAAGAGTTTCCCATTAACTACACAGATACAGGGCCTAGAATGGAATATAATGAAATATATACAATTTTAGGTAACAGCTAAAAATATATATCCAGCAGTAATTACTGGGCCAAGCAAACCAGCAAATGCAGTTGAACTGTTTTGCCATAGGCAGGGTTTTTTATTACTAAAAAATTCCTGAAATTAAAATTAAATCTTTTATTGATAACTAATAACTATTTATTGATAACTAAGTCCACAAGGGACAACTAATCATTTGTTTTTTTTTTTTTAATTACGTTCTAAAACAAAATAACAAATGTGACACCCAATTGTACATTGATAGAGATAAACTGAAATATTTATATAAACAATCTATGTTCACAAAAATAGATGTAAGACAAGTTTGAGAAAGTACATTTTCGACTAAATTCTAAATGGCAGAAGATGTAGCTGAAACCCATCGGTGCAATTAACTGAACATAAGGAAAGTCTCCTATGCTCACCAAGGCTGCATTTAGTTGTTCAAAAATACAGTAAAATCATAAATAATATAATTTTTTTTGAATAGATCTTTGATGAATAGAACAGGTCAAAAGAACAACATTTATTTGAAAAATATTTTCTTTGTAATAAAGTACAAAGTTTTGCTGTCATGTTTGATCAATTTACGCGTTTTTTAATTGTTAGTGGCACAAGAGTATTTGAGATTAACTTTACATTCCAATTCACTAAGGGGGAATTCACATTTTTAAAATCTGGGACATTTTTCCTCATTTCCAGTGGTGTTTATAATGGGTTAAACCTGACTCTGCTTGGAATGATCTATATACTATCATCTATATACTAGCTCCAGTTTGACAGGTCCAGATCCTCAATAGTCCATGACTCGCTTCAGATTTCCCTCTAGCGTCACAATCATGCCATCACAATCATTACAATGCTTTTCTGTCTACTTTCCTATGGTATGAGTTAGATATGGATCTAATCCAGATACAGTTCTACTTTTTGTACGTGTAATATACCTTTATTACATGTTTATATCTTGTTTAATATGTAATATACCATATTATACCATGTTTATACCATATTATATATATATATAATATAATATAGATATATACATATAATATATATATATATATAATATATAATATATATATATATACCATATAATATACCATATTATACCATATTTATACCATGTTTAATATGTAATATACCATATTACATGTTTATAATTTCTATGGGTATTTTTGATTCAGGGATTTGGTTTAAAGAAACCAGTAGTGTTTAGATTAGATGTGTTGAGTCCTAAACTTACTTGCACGCGTTCTGCAGGAGGACCTCTCTCAGCCGTCTTATTCAGAGGACTTGGATGGCTCCTCCGGTGTCCTCTTCCCTTTTTATGACCCTGACACACACATGCTTTACATTGCTGGAAAAGTGAGTACATATAACCTGGACTACCAGATTGGCAACTAGTGTTTTATGTGCTGTATTGAAGATAAAGGTTATTAATGGAAAACACAATCCTCCTTCAATCTTTAGGGCGACGGAAATATTAGATACTATGAAATCAGCCCAGAGAAGCCATATGTGCACTATTTGACTGAATACCGATCTCTTCTACCTCAGAAGGGAATGGGTGAGTACTATACATGCAAAGCCTACATGTGCACAAACACAGACTTATGAAAATTAGTCAAAACAGCAGTGACATCATTTGAATAGTATAGATGGTTTAAAAGCTGGCTCATCCTTGCTACTTAAAACATTTTTTTTTTGCAATTTATGTCACTAGTCAGGTTGGGTAAGTAAATACTTTAAATGCTTTAAGTGTCTGAAAAGTACTTTACATATCTCTTGTACATAAATATCGATTGGTTAAAGAATGTTCCGCTTCTGTATCACATACTGTAACATGCCTGTCTCAACTAAACAGACTTCTTTGTTTAGAGATCCTCCTAAAAGTATGCAAACACTTAAATGTATCAATCTTTTCTACAGAACTACATTAGAAAAAAAAATATTACATTAAAGAGAAGGCATAAGCACGTTTTAAGCAAACTATTTCACAAAAATTGCTTCTTACTTGCTTAAAAAAATGACTGTTCAGAAAAGAAAACTGCCATATAAATGAAGGTGACATGACATTGTAAATGTGTTTAAAAAAAATTGTTCTCCTTCAGGTGTCATGCCAAAGAGAGGGCTTGATGTGTGTTCCTGTGAAGTCTTCAGATTCTACAAACTAGTGACAATCAAAAGTCTCATAGAACCTCTATCCATGATTGTTCCACGAAGGGTATAATCCTATTCACACATCCATAAAAAAAATACATATAACATAAAGTAGAGCTAGTTCTCTCATATCTGTGCTGTCCTTGATGATAGGATCCCTAACTATCCCTAAGAGACTTCAAGAGATGTGTTTGTGTTCTGTTCTGCAGTCAGAGTCCTATCAAGAGGACATTTACCCCATGACAGCTGGGAACAAGCCCGCCATGACAGCAGATGAGTGGATCAGTGGTCTAGACAAAGGTCAGAGAGTCTTTAAAATGATTTTTCTGTCATCATTTTCTTACCCTCCAACCAACCTGGGGTGCGTTTCCCGAAAGCATCGTTAGCCAACTATGGTCGCAAGTTCCGTCGTTATCTGCATAGTTTAACGAGTCGGTTTTTCCCGAAACATTCGCAAACAGCATCGCAAAGTTGGGTGGTTTGAACGACAGCTCTCGACCTGTGGGTTAGAGGCATCGTTTCTATATTGCATGACATTTGGAGGTAATAATCCTTATCTTGAGCAAAATAAGCAAGCTGACATTCAGTACAACCGGTGCCTTTTATTTAGAATACATACAAATGTAATTTACGTCTTTTAGTTTTTCAAAAGATTTGAAGTAACGTGTTTGAAGAGTGCGCATGTGCGAACGTGCTCTCCTATGTAAGAACGAGCCAAATATTGAGTCTGAATATTGAGAACAATTAGAAATAGTCCTCAGATGACATGTCTGTAATTTATATAAAACAAATCTAGCGTTAATTGGATCTCAAACAGTTTCATTAAAAGTAGTGCGAATGTGCGAAACCAAACGTGGTTGAACGATACTTTGCGACAGTGGGTTTCGGGAAACAGTCGTGACTAGCTAGCTGATTTTTCCAACGATGCATGGTAGTGAAACAGTGAACTACGTCGTTGTACGGGAAACGCACCCCTGATTTCTTCTGTGAAACAAAAAAGTGGGAATTTTGTAGAACTTCTAAGCTGCTTTTCTCCCCCATTCCATTCCATGTTGATTTTTATAGCTTCATAAATGAACCATAAAAGCACCATAAAAAGCATAAAGTGGCTCGACTTGCTAAGTGGCCATTTTAGTCTCTTGCCCTTCAAAACACTAAAATAGCCACTTAGCACGTTTGGCCAGTTTTATGCTGGGAACAAGGGATATTAAAGAGATGGTATATACAAAAAAATCACTACCATTCAAAAGTGTGAGCATAGTAAGATTTTTTTTTTAAATGTTTTATGAGTCTCTTATGCTCACCAAGGCTGCTCACTGCTCAAGGCTAATCACAAAAAAATACAGTAAAACTGTAATGTTGTGAAACATTATTGCAATTTAAAATAGTTATTTTTTCTATTTTAATATATTTTTAAATGTAGATTTGTCCTGTGATGGCAAAGCTGAATTTTCAGCAGCCATTACTCTGAATCTTAAGCAGTCACATGATTCTTCAGAAATCATTTTAATATGCTGATTTGGTGCTCAAGATAAAATTCTTATTATATTAGTATTAGTGTTGAAAACAGTTGTGCTGCTTAATATTTTTGTGGAAACCATGATCAATCAGGATTATTTGATAAATAGAAAGTCCAGAGGAACAGCATTTATTTGAAATATATGTATATATTTTTTGTAACAATGTAAAAGGCTTTACTTTCACTCTTGCAGAATAAAAGTATTTTAAAAGACCTTGGATTGGTAGTGCTTGCAGTATTGCTACATATGATGTTATAAAAATGAATTTATGAAACTGCGGAGTTTTTTTTTTTTTTTTTTTTTTTTTTGAGACTGTGCCTCAATTAGATAAGATCACTTTAGTATTGTTTAAGTATTTGTATGTATACCAAACCAGATCCAGCATTTTATTGTAATTCTAGTATTTTAGCATAATTGCAATGTACTTAAAGTACATAGAATAGCACTTTATTGTATATGTTATGTGTAACTTGTCTGAAAACATTGGTGTCTCTTGTAATATGTTATTTGAATATTAAGATGTTCTTTAAACTGTGTAGCATCTTACTTAAATTTCAATGTTAGCCTTGTTATTTTATATTGTGATGACCTGACGGGGGACTGTAGATGTAAAGTAGCCCTGGGGCTAATTCTGGCATATTTACATTGCTGAAAAGCTAAGATGTTCATTAATATGCATTGTCCCTTTTAACCCTCTGGGCTTCTTCGTAAATGGGTTACACTTAGCTTCCTCACGGTCAAAAACGGACGAAGCCTTAAAATTTTACTTTACTTCTTCCCAGGATAACCATTCAAATATATTTTTGTTCTACAAAGTATAATATTTTCTGATTATTATTTAGAATTTTTAGAATTTTTTATGATACTTTGCATTAATTATATAATTTTTATGAGCTATTTTTTCCATTAGAATTAATATACATATTTTTATTTTATATTGTTTTTTATTTTTTTTCAATAAATACAACATTTCACATCAAAATAGAGTGTCAGCTAATAAAAAAAAAATAATTCAAGTAGATTAGCGCCACCTAGTGGCTTTAAAAATAGTTACATGTGTGCAATGTCCTGTACAGCCTGTAGGCTGCCTATAGCTTCCTATTCAAATACATAGAAAGGCTTTTTGATTCTTTTTGTTGGTTTAGACATGATTTCTCATGTCTGTGTGCGTGTGTGTGTGTGAGTGCGCATTTGAGCAAGATTTTTTTCTCATTTATTGATTTTATTTTTCATATTCTACAAATTTGCTGGTGCAGTCTTGCCAGTTTATCTGTGTATGTGTGTGTGTGTGTGTGTGTGCGTGTGTGTGTGTGTGTGGGGGGGGGGGGGGTCTTATTTGCACTCTTGATGTTCTAGAGTTTCACCCCTTCATTGCTGTACACTTTTTTTCTGCACAGTTGCTGATCTGTAGCTTGTACCACCAAAAGTTTCTCTGAGTTTTCCTATTTTTTTCGTATTTCCCATTCATTTCCTATGTCGGTCATTTTTGACCGGGAGGATGCTAAGTGTGACTTTTTTTTTAACGACCCTTTAACAAATCAGAATCATCTCCTTGATTTTTTTGTGTGTTCATATAGGTAATACAACAAAAGTCACCAAGTTTCAGCCCGATCCGATCAAGCAAAAAAATTAAACATTTCAAAACGTAACAGTTTTCGGTCATTTTTGACCGAAGAAGCCCAGAGGGTTAAATAAATAAATAAAAATTATTCCTGCTTTTTACTCTGCAGGTCCCTTGATGATGTCTCTTAGGCCTGGAAGTAAACTGGACTCATATGTCGAGGTGGGCTTGAGTAAAGGCCCGACTGACTCGACGGAGACGCGCCATTCTCGCAGTCGGCCTGGGCTGTCACAGCGGATTCATGAACGTCTGGATGCCAAAGAGGAGAACGAGCGCAAAGAATCCCGCCCTACCTTGCTGCTCCCATCCATAGATGATAACAGCAGCTCTACAACCTTTGTCAGCAACGGACAGCTAGATTCCACGCACTGCTCGCCACCAAAAACAGAGAACGAGGTATGGTACATGTATAGCATTGCAGTGACCTGTCAGACACTTTACTAAAGCCTTGTTCACACTACATGATTTGAAGGGTTAGTTCACCCAAAAATGAAAATGAAGTCATTAATTACTCACCCCCATGCTTTACCAACCCCGTAAGACCTTCGTTCATCTTCGGAACACAAATAAAGATATTTTTGATTGAATCTGAGAGCTGGATCAGTCCTATATAGAGTGCCTAAGGGACTGGCTCTTGACGGCCCATAAAGTCATTAAAGAAAATGTTTAAATATTCCATGTGCCTACAGCGGCTCAATTATAAGTTTATCAAGCGACGAGAATACTTTTTGTGCGAAAAAACATAAATAACGACTTTATTCCACTATTCCATTACTTCCTTATGGGCGCATGCGCGAGAACTGAGACGAGGACGTTCTCATTCGTCTACTTCTTGTTACCGGCTGCTCACCGCTTAGGAGTTTTACTGCCACCTAGCGTATAAGATGATGAGCTGATATAGCTGGAAGCGCAAAACTTTCTGTTTACAAGCAGAGGAAGATGCGCGCTGTACATACGCTTTTCAATTAGCGTATTTTCCGCACTATAAGGTGCACTTAAAAGCCTTTAATCTTCTCAAAAAACGACAGTGTTCCTTATAATCCGGAGCGCCTTATATATGGATCATCATTTTATACGGTAGGGGGCGGTAAAACTCCTAAGCGGTGAGCAGCCGGTAACAAGAAGTAGACGAATGAGAACGTCCTCGTCTCAGTTCTCGCGCATGCGCCCATAAGGAAGTAATGGAATAGTGGAATAAAGTCGTTATTTATGTTTTTTTTCGCTCAAAAAGTAGTCTCGTCGCTTGATAAACTTATAATTGAGGCGCTGTAGGCACAAGTTGTTTAGCTGTTCACACCACACAACACAACATGATTGATCAACAACAGGAGGTAACTCACTACACGACTTGACAACGCACTACATAGAGATGCAACCACGATCGGATGATAAGAGCAAATCATTTGTGACTCTGATGAGAGCTGTTTCAGTACTATGGCATGGTCTAAATCCTGAAAATAATCAAATAAATAACGAGTTGACAACAACTCTGTCAACCGATTCTATCTTGTCTACAAACCACGTTTTGTCACGAAAAACCACGCAATAAAACGAACCAGAAATGACGCAAAACAGCATGTGCGCCAATACCCAGCTAAGAAGAGAACACAACATGCGAATATGGACGTCAGACAGAAACTAGAGCTGCACACTGTTTGCGCGATGATTTGCTCTGAGAAAAAAATCCTCAGAGCAAGACCTGAGAAAAGACCTCAACCCATGCCTTGCTATGATTGGCTGTAGCTCATGACATCACTGAGGTTGAGTCGCGCGACGGCTCTGGATATATAGCATGCTAGATATTTTTCTGGGCTCGGCGACACGTCTGCGTGGCGTCTGAGAGCGTCTTCGCTGCGTTGTTGGCTTTTTCATACTAACAGATTGGCGAGCGTTCATCGTCCGCTAACCCCCCGCGATTTGCACGCGATAACACCCTGACCTGTCGGCGAGCTCGATGATTTGCAAATCGGGCTTAAATCTGGCTTAAAATCCTGTAGTGTGAACTTGGCTTAAGGGGCTGGTCTCCTCAGAAGTGTTTTCATACTTTCCTCTAATGTGTGTTTATGTATGTTTCTGCATATAGCTCCTACAAATGTTTTATAAGCAGCAGGAAGAGATCCGAAGGTTGAGGGAGCTTCTTAACCAGAAGGATGTGCGGATGAAACAGTTGGAATTGGAGATCAAAAATGTGAAAAACTCACAAGCCAATCTTTGAGAGAAACTGACAAAAGCCTCGTCTTCTTCACTAACATTCACAAAAGACCTTTCTGCCTCATGAATTATGCTGCAAAGGTGTGGTCACATTAACCATTTCTCAGCAAAATTTTGCGGGTGAAATCCAGTCATTTCAATAGGAATTTGCGCTAGAGGGAGTTTCGTGTGAGGAAGGAACATTTTGTTTGTGTTGAAGTTGGTCACAGAAAAGCTGCTTTTTTGAAGGTGACTGTGTGTGAGCGGGACTTTGTGCATTGCTACACTATCGACAACGGACAATGGAGCTTTTTTGCCCCCGAAATTTCGCTAACGTGACCGCCCCTTATGGAAACAGGCTACATTCTCATTACTAGTATCTCTTTATGAAAGTCATTCCTTGTATGCATATTTTGTGCACATAAATACGGTACAACCTCCATGGTAGTTTTTTTTTTTTTTTTACACTTTAGCACTATGCAAAAAAACATTTTAAATTGTGATCATACTTGTTTAAATGCGTGTTTTGTTTTATAAATTGGGTTATTTGTGATTATTTGTGAATATCATGAGATTTTTTTATTTTCCTGATTAATTTTGTATTTAAATTTCTGTGCAAATGGATGAGTGATGTGGCAAGAAAGTTTGATATTGGAAATCTGAATTGTTTTGAACAAAGGGACAAATTTGACAAATTCTTAACATGAACATTATCGACTTATGTTTAAGTTTTTTTTTTTTTTTTTTTTTTTTGGTGTGTGTGTGTGTTTAAATGCTGTTAAAAAAGTTTACTAAATGCACTGATGAGGCACTATTGTGGGAACTGGCTGGGGTTCACACAATATCTAAGGAAAGTCAAGTTTAGGTTCAGTAATTCACTTCAAGCTCATTCTGTACCACCTTTGCTGTGAACTGCCACCATGATATTTTAACAGTTTACCGTGTGTTTCACTTAAAACCAATCAGTTTGTTATGTAAATTAACAACAGTTACCCATTAGGAGCCCCTGATGCAATGCTTAGTTTCACGAATTTGGAAAAGCCATAGTTGTTAAAAAAATATTTTATTAATGTTTTGTTTATATATGGATATGTACATGCACACATCAGAATATGTAATGGAATAAGAGTTTAAATATGCTATTTTAAGTGTTGTTGCTCAAATATTTCTCCAAATTATTTACTAAATGGTGTTCAAACAGCCTCGATTGCGGTCTCTTCTTTTTTTTAATCCTAACACAAATAAGTCCGATAATTTGGGTGGTCAGGTAAAATAGGCCAGATAAAGAGGCTTTCTGAGGTACAATAAGGCATTTACTCCAAATAAACATTTTTCACAGCTGATCTTGTAGGCGGGGTTTTCTAGGGCAAACTGATCAGTTAGGGAGACACAATGGTAACATTTTGAGGTTTCATTTGTTAAAATTAGTTAACGAAATAACAATGAACAATACTTCTAATGTTTATTATTCTTAGTTGATTTCAATGTGTAATAATACATTTTTAAAATAAAATGTATCTGTTAAAATTAGTTAATTCACTGGGAGCAACACACACACACACAGAGAGAGAGAGAGAGAGAGAGAGAGAGAGAGAGAGAGAGAGAGAGAGAGATTCACTGGAATATCGGCTTCTGTTCCACCCGTCACTCACATTTAAAATGAATTGTGAATTAGTTTGTATCGTTTTCCAGACAATTTGAGTGATATTCGTGCCTGTCTCTCAAACACATGCAGCTTTGACAGAATGATCTAAATGAGTTGAATAAAGTATAGTATGCAATTTATTAAATGCGTTTCATTTCCATTCAGAAATATACCTTTTAATTGCTAAATCATCTAATTGTAACACTTAAATTCACACACACATAGGAAGTATATTCAAGTTGCATCTAGTTATTTTTTAGTTTAGAATCAAAGTGTGAATTATGGGAATTTATACACATTAAATGTTCATACATTTAATTCACACTAAGTGTGGAATAATTTCGATTTTTTTAATAAGTTTAAAAGAGGTGTCTTACGCATTTATTTAATACAAAAATACTAGTAAATCAGTAAAAAAAGGTGAAATATTATTACAATTCAAAATATCTGTTAAATAGCAATGTAGGCTAATCATTATTCCAGTGTTGACAAAGCAGAATTTCCAACTGCTGATTTGCTGTTTAGTTGTTGGTTTTGAGGCTGCGTTTACAGTTTTTACAATCACTTTGCTACAATTTTCAGAACCTTGATATCATTTTTCAAAACTCTAGACACAAAACTCAATGTCTAATGTTCAAAACATTGCATTGTGCAGTCACATCTTTAAAGAAATCTTGCACTTGCACAATCATTGTTTCAAAAAACAAATTTACTGTGAAATACCACACCACATAGAAACATAACGATAGATCATGCAACCGATAGTTTCACTGTGTCATTGTTCGTACAATAATTAAATATTGTAGAACAGAATAGGTGATGCAGGTTTCATTAAGGTACTACATATACAGTAATTACATCTCTGTAAAAGTATTGCAGTGGCAGAGAGAATACAGACATAGTGGAATCATTGAACAAAGTTTGTAATATATTGATTCAAAACATTCACAACAACATTGGAATCAAAGCAAAAATATAAAATATTACTTGGTTACATCCATGGATATTGTAGTCTAATTGGTTCATGCTCGATGCTGAATGGTGACAATGAATCGCGCTATCTTGAAACTTTCATGATTTACTGTGAACATGGAAGATTGTGTGTCTGTTCCCATACAACTATGCATTAAGAGTACTGCAAAAGTAATCATTTTGAGCAGTTGTATCAATTGATAGTTCGATCATTGTAAGGAAATTAATAGACACTCATTTGATATGTAATGTGTGAATTGCATTTTGAAATAGTACTTTGATGTGTCATATTAAACAGGTTATTTTGGTTGACTGAACAAATGATCTAAGTTTTATGTGCATTGTATACAAATTGAGAAATGACAATTGTTTGTTTGTTTGTTTGTTTTTTTGAAAAATATTTTGATCATTTGTTGTGAGTTTTGTGTCTAGAGTTGTGAAAAATGCCATCAAGGTTCTGAAAATAGTTACAAAGTGATTGTAAAAAACTGTATTTGATCAAAAATAAACCAATAGCCTAATAGAGCTTTTTTTTTTTTTTTTTTTTTTTTTTTTTTTTTGCCTGGCGAGTAAAGGAAACTTTCTAAAACATAAAAAGAGAAAGAAATTATTCTAAACTATTGACCATATATAAATACACACACACTCACACATGTGTGTAGTGAGATCTATGAGAATGAGATCCTATAGGGGCATGTAAAGTTTCAGAATTTCCACAGAATGGAAAAATTAGGCATTTTACTGTAAATTACATGTTACATTAGTATGCTGATTTTCTGTTTAACATTTTCATTTATATTTGTATTTTATTATTATTATTATTATCATTGTGGAGACATCTTGTGGCCTTTTTGTAAGCTTACTGAGCCCTACGGATGCCCATTTGTCCATGTTTGCAAAAATCGGTGTAGCCTGTGTGATTCTCATTTAAACAATATATTTTATTTTACTATGGGACAGGTATATTTCAAATTCTGAAGGCAATCCTGTTCCTGTAGAATGTTTGACAGGGCGATTATGTGGACAGCAGTAGGACTGTACACTGACCTGTCCCCTGTCCTGCAGGGGTCCTACACGATCCCTGTTTACAGAACTACACAACATTGTTGTGTAACCATGACAGAAACCAAAAGATGTGGTGTCCTCATGTGGCTGTGAAAGGAAACGCAACCACTTTTCAATAGGTGAAAGCAATGTGGAACTAATTTTGTATTTTGAATACAATAGAGTTTAAAGCTCCAAAAACCAACAGCTGTTGCATAGGGATGTTCTCAGATTCTCTCACCTCAATAGGATTACGAGACAAAAGTTTGATATTAACATAATTGTCAATTACTAATATCATATATCTGCAGTCTTACCAAGTTCTAAGTGAACACAAGATCAGGAATACAGCAAGAAGTGGTCTTCTAATGAAGGTACAGTTTAACCTAATACCTGAACTGTGACTGACTGTCAGGTCAAGCTCTCAAGTTGTATTGGTCATACATGCGCTTTACTTGTGTAAATTCATACAATTTGATGAACACAATGTTCGGTTGGCCAGCACAATGGTTTAATTTTTTTTTTTTTGTGCTACATTTATGTTCAATGAAACCAATCAACTTGTTTTTCTGATTTCCGGTTGGATTTGTGTAGGGCCTCAGATTTGCTTTATTAGATTGTCACTGCATGCTGATGATGTTACATGTTATTATTAGTCATAACTATTTAATAAATATCCCAATAACTTAAGTAAAACTGGCAAAACTGTAAAAGTCACAATGTTTCAGCTGTGAAGAATGAACTTGAATCGAATGATCTCTTCTCACTTGGTTTTGATTGCATTTTAGAAAATTAAATGGAAAAGGAAAATAAGTGACAGCATCATGAATTGTGCATCTGAAAAAAAAAAAGATCCATCTTTCCAGCTGCCCTGCAGGTAATGGTGATCTTAAAACATACACAAGTCCTCAACCTCTCATTGTCAGTCATCAAATAAATGTTTACACAAAGTACAGAGAGAAATAGGAGAGCGAGCAAAGCACAAAATGTTATTTTATTTACAAAGTTTTTGTCTTACAGAAAGTAAAAATGTAGCTACAACCTTGATTTGCGCCACAGGCTGCCACACTAAAATTATGGCCCGCTTGTCGCACAGTTGCTATAGCAATTGTATTGGGAAATTTGAAACAAAAACTAAAGGGGTAGGAAATGTCAACAAAAGAAAAAAGAAAGAAAGAAAAACACTTTCAACAAAATATTAAAAGCACAGACCCAAAACTAAATACCAGTCCCCAAAGGTTTTCGGAACACAAACGGGCAGGGGATTGACAGTGGACTTGTGGAATGCCGAGTAAGCCACCGACCCAGAAGGCTTTCATTCAGCTCGTAGGCTCCATATGAACAGCTCCACCCGTCCGGTACAGTCTTGCCCCCACAGGGAGCTTAGCGCTTGGGTAAGGAGGAGAGAAAAAGGTTGATGGGATAGCCGAGTTGTTGGAAAGGAAGGAGAGGGAAGGGTTGGTAACAAGAGTTGTTCATTGGCTTTTAATCATCCTCGTCGTCGTCGTCGTCATCATCGTCATCCTCATCCTCCTCCTCGGCTTCTCGTTTTCTCTTCTCTCCCTTTCCTCCTTGCACTTCGACTGAGCGAGAGAAAAATAATGTTGCTTAAAAATCGCTTGGACACCAACAGAACTAAAGGTTGCCATAAAATCAGAAAACGGTTCATTTGAATATCTCACCTTCATCATCATCGTCGTCATCATCATCTTCGTCATCCTCTACTCCTCCATCCTGACCAAAATCTTCCTCCTGAAAGCAACAAGCCATGTCATTAAATAGGTTGTCTGTGTTCTCCATAAACCATCACATAATGGTAAACTCGTACCTCATCCTCTCCACTGCCGTCCTCCTCATCCTCCTCGCCTTCAACCTCATCTTCGTCGTCATCGTCGTCTTCCTCTTCATCAAACTCTTCCTCATCCTCCTCTTCTTCTCCTTCTGTGATTAAAGCGACATAAATTAACATTGTTAACCCTAAAAAAAAAATAAACCGCTGTTTAAACACCGAAACAGAGCTGGCCACACCGACCCTCATCATCGTCATCATCGACTCCATCGGCTTCTCCGTCTGAGTCCGACGCCTCGCGGTCATCCATATCGTAGCCGTCCAGATATGTGAGCTGCGGAAGGAGCTTGAAGACGCTTTCCCGGTAGTCATTCAAGTTTGTGACTTCACAATTGAAAAGGTCAAGACTTTTCAAATGGTCAAGTTTTTTCTGCCAAAATGAACAGATCAATCACAAAACTTTCATTTTCATCATCATTTTTGATAAGGAACACAGCTCAAATGTTTTGTACAATTAAAGGGATATTTATGTACATTTACAAAAAACTTAGTTTTTTTTTAGATGCAACACAAAACGTGATATTTTGAGAAATTTTGTTTGGCCACTAAATCAGTAAATCACTAAATCCACCCATTTTTATGCACATTTGGGAGTACTGAATAAAAATAAAATAAAACACATGCTGTAAGGCCTGGCATATGAAATAACCGACGTAAAAATACAGTTTGTTGAACCTTTAGAAAAAATCCTAAAAACAAAATCCACAAAACAAATGTTTCTGTGTCTCTCGAGTACCACATTTGATACATCAGACTTCTATAGCCAATACTGTATAATACAGGATATCATATGAGAGGGGAAAAAAAATTATTCAGAGGTCAAAAAGGAGCCAAAATATGACATTTGGTGCAGTTACTGATATTTATATGGCCAAAAAGTAAGATGAAATTCTGATAGATTGTAATGCAAATCAATGAATAGGTTTAATAAGGTTTAGCTACAGAAACTTTAAAGTGGAAAACTGTAAGTGCTTGAGACAGGAAGTCTGTACAAACCAAAGGTTCCAATGTGCTGATGTCTTTTAGTTTGTTGCCACTTAGGTTTAGATGTGTGAGATTGGGGAGTTTTTCAGCTAAAACATCAAGGCCACCAGAAATTCTGTTGTCACTGAGTTCCAACTGAAAATGAAAATAAACATATATATACACATGTCAGAGCACAAATTCAATAACATTGTACTATAGAGTTAAATAAACAGTGTGATATTACCTTTTTAAGTTTTCCAAGTTTGGGAAGGTTGGAAACTGAGAGAAGACCAACATTTATCAAACTTAGAAATTCAAGATTAACAAATTCTGCTGTGAGGCCTTCAATTTTCCCTTCATTTGATCTGCAGTTGTCAAGGACAAGTTCTCGTACCTAGAAGGATACAACATAAGAGCGTGTTAATAAGGTTCAACTACCATAACATGAAATTGCAACTAATTTTATCAAAGAGGGGTGTTGGGACACGCTGGCTAACATGGACATGCTCAATGGAGGCGACAAACTATGCTGGTTTTCTCAACTTTCTCAAAAAGTTTCTCAACTGAAAAAAATAAAATAAAAAACATGTTTTGTAAACAACTTGTATTTACAGCGTGGTTTGGCGTTTTGCGTTGCCTTATGTTTATGTATATGTTTATTTAGATTTTAGAAAAGAATCTAACGTGAAAATCATTGAACACTGTTTAAGCTGTTGCTGTTGTGGCCCGATGGCTCACTGTCGCAGCGAGTCACCAATGAGAAAACAGCAGATTACACGCCGACAGCCAGACAACATGGACATATCCGAAAGACACCACCGTATTTTTAGTGAAATTGTGTGTGACAAACTGCAAATGGAGGGTACTTAAGCCCCTGTGTAAGATGGAAGCGATATGTCGATGGCGTATTCCTGCTGCGAAAGACGAAGACAGAGCGGAAATTAGTGAGACAAAAATGGAGAGTTTCTTTCTCTCATGACAACATGGCGTCTCCTCAGATGCACTACATTGACAGGAAAACTCTCCATATTAAACAAAACTCAAACTCTGCGCTCGAAAACTTGATTCTATGCGGTTACTTGGATTACATGATCATATTTTACGCGATGTTCAATTAATTTTATAACTGGATTTACACATTTCCACCGCGTTGTCCTAAACTAGCACATGTAACGTTAGCTTCTTCTCTTAGTCGCTCCGTTCCTTCGTTGCAGACGTCGTGCTACTTACTATATCTTTATGTTTTAAAATCACCAGCGCGAATATTTATTGTGTATACGTGTTAGTTTAATCGGCAACGTTAACGTTAGAGGCGCGTGGGGAGTAATGGCGGGAATCTGTGTCTCGCAGCAGCGAGTAACAATTTAACGAATAAAACACAACACCATCTAATTAATAACAAATACATGTATCAATAATAGATAGTTAAAGACTACTTTTGATAATCTCTTTGCAGTTTATTTAAAAAAAACTTTTTTTTTAAATAAAATATCACTTTATTCATATAATCAACAAGCCTCGGTGCCCTTAAAAAGAAAATTCATAATGCGACTGTATGTTCATCAAATTACATATTTACTTATTGAACCGGTGGTATTATTACTCTTCCTGAACATCGTAGGAAAGGAAGACCTTTGTTTTAGTGTGATGGAGGCCAACATATGACTGTTTTTAAGAAAGTGTGTTAGTGTATGGTTATCTTCAGATATATCTGGTTTATTACTTTAGCCTTTAAGTGGTTGTGATAAAGGGCGCCTCATGTTAGCAACAAACATGGCCACCACGGTGAAATAAACCATCCCATCCATATCGTACCACGCCGATGTTAAACCGAGTAAATATTAAGCATAAAAGCATGCTAGATCATAATACACACATCCAGCATGGGGGGCATAAAATGCTGCAATAATGCCTTCAGCTTTCTAAACTAACGTTACTCGGAATAGCTTACACAGTCAGGATCCTTTCATATCAAAACAAGACGGATGGACAAATTAATGCTGTGAATCTATCCACGCAGTAGCTACGTTACTTTCTCTGTGCCGGGGGTATTACACCCATGTGCTTACCATTAAACCACTACACATAGATCAGTTGAAGTAGAAAGTAGCCCGGCTAGCATG
Source organism: Pimephales promelas (assembly GCF_016745375.1). The sequence continues at coordinate 19,721,131 of NW_024121100.1, forward strand.
GCTGGACACAGAACTAAAGGTTTGGCTCAAAATTACTCACATCAGATGGTGTCCTGTTCCTCAGCTCCAAATGAATCCTCTTTTTCATGTCCATATCGCCCTCAAAAGTTGGACTCTTCCCTCTTGGGTTCTGGAGGAATTTCTGTTCAGCCCAAAAGGTAGAAAGATGCCTTAATGGAGGGAGAATATGGGACTGTATAATGATCTGAGCCCAGCGCCAAGTTACTCTGGGAGAGCAGAAACCATGGAGGGAAACGGCAATGAAACAAATATATACTCAATAGCGCCATCTCTGGCCAACGACGCGCACTGCAGCCACACAAACAAGATCAACGACAGCAGTGCTGCATTACAGTAGCCTATGTGACATGAGAAGTTTGTTAACATTTTGTACTTACAGTAAAATGGGTTGGAAAGGTTCCACATATTTCGTATGTCATTTATTGTCGTATCAATAAACGTTGTTTATTATGGCTTTTGAATATAATACATGCATCATCTTGGGGAAAGAAGCAGAACCCTGTTTGTCTGGGACAAAATGGCCTTATTGTTTATGGCATATCTGCATTAAAACGTGTAAACATTAACATTTTATTTTCCTTGTTACATCAAGCTAGTTATTCTAGCTCAGACAGCCAATTTGATAGCTATTTTATTTTTCAATATGTGCAAAAAAGACATCAAGATCTTAAATCCTAAATGCATATCAAACGTTTCACTAAAGAAATTGTGTTATTATAGATATTATTTTGTTTCCAAATATTGTCAAATGTAACAGTGTCTGGTAAGCAAATCACTTGACTATACACCAACTTAAATTATTCTAAATTAATGCTTCTATTGCAGAGAAACAGCAATCTGTGTGTGTTACTAGTAATATGGCTCAAAACAGTATGCTTTTTTTAATTGGGGTGATATCATTTATACAATATATTCCAAAATTAAAATATTTTTGTCTTTTTTTTTCTATTTGAATATTAAGGTTATACATATTGTTTGCTGTTCAACAAGTTCACTTGCTAGGATCTTGCCAGGAGAGGGCATCATTTTGCGTCTACATTGTGACAAAAATTAAGTGAAACCAAGGGTAACTAAATAACAAAAACATATATGCAAATGAATGTCATACTTAAAATAAAAAAGCAGTCCTATAAGCAAGCTATAAGCACACAAGGCAGCAAGGAACAAAGAGGCCACAGACAGTCGCAACTCCATTGTTCACAACAAATAATGACTTCATTAGCCATGAACAAACTTTTTACAAAGAGTTTCAGTTTCCTTGCAGGGTAGTTGGTCAGAAATATGAAAACCCCTGACCCAGTTTTAACAAGCACTCAATGTCAATATACTAGGAGATTTGTAGGGTCAGCCATCTTATTGATATCATTCAGACCAATTATTGCCCTGTTGCACAATGGCAAAAGAATATGAGGCTGTTTTGTACTCGGTGCATGCATGTGGTGCAATCACTTTTGAAATGATATTTCAGTGTTCTAGGATGACAACAACCCAAAATAAACTGCAAAACAAGACCAGTTTCAGTATAGTAGTCAAACACCTTCCATGGCCTCTGACCACTGACGTCTTTAAAAAAATATATTTTATTCTACAACGAACTGTAGGCTTTTCATGAAGAATAATGCAATATCCCACTCACAGAGGCTTCTGATGTTCTGAAGGCGTCTTATTAAAATGCTGTTCACTGTTGCTGTGTTTTTTTTATGATGGTGGAGGTAACCACATTATACCAGTGGGAGAGAAGAAAATCAAGTATTTAATTTTAATGGCATGCAACAAAGTGCTAGGGGAAAGTAATTTGTTGCACAAAGTGTAATGAATTTATACAGTAAATAAATGTTAAATCATTTTAATATAAATGATGAATTGTCAACTGTATGTCAATTTTTATTTAATTAATCTCAAAGTTGTTCCTGGAGAAGTCATGCACAGTATCTAAATGGTGGGACTGCAAAACTCAATATGTTTGGAACTGATTGTAACACACCCAGTGAGCAGCAGAGATAAAATGAGAGGGCATGAGCTTTATACTTTTTGAGTATTCAAATAACATGGAAATACAGAAATGCCTTCAGCATGGTTGTTTTCTCTTTCAAAATTGATTTATTCTGGATGGGTTTTCTTTTTTAAATGTCTTCAAAATACACTATGTGTGTGGATTCATGAACCATAGGCTATGTCATCATTTAAATTCTAATTTGATTCTTTTAATATCCCAAAACATCCTGTTTTATGAGATCCATGACTTATGTTCACAAAACAATAAACGGATTAAAGGAATAGAAGACATGAAAACTGATATGTAGAAGGTTAGGTTAAGAGAACTTTCTCAAAACTTAAACCGAACAGTATAAGCTTCAGAAAACTTTTCTGAATGTTGCAAATAGAGAATGTTAGGATGTATATTTGGGGAACTTTCCCAAAATGTTCCAAAAATTGTTAGCTGCGATATAGAGTCTGAAGCACATGGCGTCCGTCTTGGACTTTTTTGTCTTGACTCTTTAGTGAAAAACCTTGCTCAACTCAACTGTATTAAAGTTACTTATAAGTTGTCTCTTCAAGATGACAAATAGATTTTCACAGTATACAATTTTTTGTCTGAGTCAATCTACTGTATAATAATTTAAACCTATCAATGAATCTTTATTAGTTTTGGCCTATATTGATCATTTAGCTACATGTTTGTCTATGACCCTTGACCAAGTCAAGAATAGCGGTCATCTCTCATGACGACAGGCAAACAGTCACAAAAGTGCACAGGCAGCCAGCATCATGACCTCCTTTTTTTACTTTCTTCTGTGAGTATTGTGCCAAGTCCTCCACCTTTGCAAATAAGATAAGAGCACAACTGCAAGAACTCTCCCAGCACTACGGTAATGTTTAACCAGATAATTATTCTCTTAGCGGCAGGAAGAGTAAATGGGCACATATTTTTTTTCAGCCCTGTCATTTCAATACTTCATATTCATGTGACAGGACAACAAAATGGAAGAGATGTTGGAGAAAGAGATTCTGCTGTCAGAAGACAAAGATTCTGATGAAGGTATGACTTTTATAGGCTATCACAACTTCAAAATGAATAACTTAATTAAACAGCTTGATGACCTGAATTTGTTCATTATCAATTCATTAAGATTGTATATTAGTGACCGTTTAAGTTTTCAAAAAAAAAAAAAAAATGATTTAGATGAAACATTCAACATCAAGAACAGAAAACTGTTTTGAGTAGAACCATAATAATTGACATGAAATACCGATCATCGATGCATCGATAAGTCTGAAACATGCATTGAGCAACTCTTTTATACGCTCATGACCTGATTTCTGAATACTTTTGGTTGGTGATACTAGTAAACTAAAACCTGCAGGAGGCAAAACAGCAAAGGACTGAGTGATTTGTTTGTTTGGTAGGTGGAATTCGGCGGCGACTGAGAGACAGAGACCTGTTGAAGAAACGAAAAGCCGAGGCAGAGGAAAAGGCAACCAACCAGTGGGTTTATGGGTAAAGATAGTATTGAATGAGGCCAATAAAAGCACTGGGAAAGGCTATTAATTATTTATTTTCCAATTCAACTCACATTGTGATACTGTGATGCAGATCCACATATTTGGAGATTTCGCTCAAATAACGTTTCCTCACATTGACTGCAGGGCACAAAGCCTTAAAAGAGTGAAAAGGAGGACCAGCAGTACCCCAGGAAGGAAAGGTCGACCAAGGAAAGAACAGCCTATAATTATTCCTGAAGATCTTGGTCTGCCTGAGGAAACAGATCCTTCTCCTCTCACACTTCCCATCACAGTACCTGTAATACCCACTACAGCAGAGACAGTGCCCATTCAACCAGCTGAGCCACAGCCAGAGCTGGTGCCTGTTGAAGCAGCCAGTGAAAAACCTCTCGAGGAGTTTCTGATCGAGGATCTGGGGCCGGATGAGGAGGACGACATGCCTCAAAAAAGCCTTATCATTGATACAGGTATTTGGGGAAATGGCCCTACGTTTTTTAGTAGTGGTCTGAATTCACGACTGGGTTATTCATTTGTAAAATGAAGCATTTTATATATTGATTTGTCAATGCAAATGTTGTTTTTTAGGTGATAGTGAGCAGCCATTTGCTGATGTGCCTGAACAAATTGAAGTCTCAATGCCAGCATTTCTCCCACCACCTGGTCCTTCTCAAGCAGACAGCCAAAGCCTATCTGAGAATGTACTTATCTGAGTATCCATTTTCTATAGTAAAATAAAGCATTTTCTATATTTACTTTATCTCAAAGCATTTCAAAACCTGAAACAAAAAAAAGGGGATATTTATTAAAAGTGTTCATGTTTCTGTGTACATAAGCCACTCATCAATATACTCTGTCCAAATGATTTTAATAAAATAAAAATATGAAATTGTGTTAGACTAGTATAGCACTTTTGTGCCCCCTGGTGATTATAAAAGAGAACTTTTAAATACAAAACAACCAGATATTTTCCTTTTAACCTCTATGACAAATAATCTGTGTTTAGTTTGTACAACTTATTTTAAAATAAACGGGTTTTATATTTTGTCTTTGTCTACAGCAATTTCCTCATTGGATCCATCCTCCTCCTATGAGAATCAATTTTATTTGCAACACTTTGTAAACAGTACTTCACTGGAGACATATTCACCAAATTCTAAAATGCAACAAACAACACAAACTATGATTAACATACAAATATTATTATGTCTAACTATGAAATTCTAGTAATAGTTTCAAACCATTTTTGGTGAGCACAATATGTTAATCTATAGAAAGTCGATGCTGCGGACCACAACAATATCTAATATAGACAAACCTAATATCTAAATATTTAATATAGTTAAAAAAAAAAAAAAAAAATGAATGACAAGGATGCTGCATCAGTTTGGTTTGAGATTTAATTCACTTCCTGCTGCTATTAGTGCACGTGCGCACGACCGCACACACACACAAAATACACTTTTGTTTTTATTTATTATTATACAAATTAAAGGGTAGATAACCGGAACATTTCTGTCATCATTTCATCACCTTCATGCCACTCCAAACATACATGACTGTATTTCTTAAAATATTTTAAAGAATGTTGGTAACCAAACAGTTTTGGTAAACACTGACTTTCATTATATGGACAAAAAACATTTAAATGTTGACTGAGGATGACAACATTTCCATTTTTGGGTGAACTATCCTACAAGTAATTTTCATTGAAAGTGTAAATCTGACTAAACTCACACAATATTTGTGAGTTCTGAACTCTGCACAGGTTTGACTCTCACAACCTCCGCACAACCATCTCCAAACCAGCAGGTGATGTCAGCTGTATCCAGGGTAAAGTAGAACAGGCGGTCTTGACAACGTGTGCGACGATATACTGATCTGGGGTCAGCAGACAGAATGCCGTGGATAGCAGCCACTGCTTCATCTGGTCCTTTCAAGAACTGGAACTTTGGTCTTGTGCTGTCTAGTAAATAAGAAATCAATTAGAAAAATGATAATTGCCTTGATTAGAAAACCACTCAGGTATAAGAACGATCTAATACCTGTACTGTCGCAGGGAAGAAACTCTTTGAGCTCTTTTTCAGCAATTGGAGTAAATCGCACATCTAGGTTACTGACAGGAGGCGCCCTGACCCAGGCAGCGATAGTACTGTAGTCCTCATGGCCAAATCTGAGACTGGACGAACTTAAAGGGTTTGTACCCACTGCAGCGCCTTCAGGAGTATCCGTGTTTTTGTCTTCATCTGGATTCTCAGGGAAAAGTTGTTGCTGTCTGAGATAGTTTTTAACTTCTTCAAGTATATCACTGGATCCAGACCTTTCTGAAGAAGAGAAATCTGAAGCAGCGGCAGGACAAACACTGTGCTCCGAGGAAGGTTCAGATGATGTCTCTAAGGTGTCTGGTTCATCATCTAGATCCATCGGGTCTGTGAATGATGTTTGTTTATATTCACTGTTGGTATCATCTGTTCTTGTTTTGGGAGAATCATAGTCTGGAATATATGGCTTGATGTCCAGGACAGGTGTTCCAGCGATAATATCAACCCCTGACAAGTGAAGTGTATCCCCTTGAAAATCAAATGATAACTGATTACTCATATTAAATAGGCTATCATATTGACTATGACAAACTTGATGCAACACTAGCTGTCCCGTTCATTGTTCGTTTTCATCAAAGCTTTGATTGACGGTGATAAAGGCCTAAAGTGAAAATCAAAAGTCACTGTTTCCTCTGAAAAATCTTACAATGCAGTACATCTCTACACAATATATTGAATCTATCCAAGTTAATTTAATAATAATAGTAATTATAATAAAAACACAACAACCAACTGGTTAGTTAACAGTTGTTGTAAAACTAAAACTATTAAAAATAAATTCAAACTGAAATTGAAATGAAAAATAAAATAAAATATAAATATGAGGTGAAAAACATAAAACTGAGAAATGTCACCTTGTCAACTAACTTAAATAAATACTATAATAGTACATAAATAACACTGCATACATGACAAACATCTTTTAGAGGAGTGGTTCTCAAGTTTTTTTGGCAAACCTCATTGTTCCAAACATTATTTAAAGGCCATGCCCATGACTTTTTCTGTTGTTCTTGATTTACTGGATAAGGATTAAGGATAAGAACTTTTTTTTTTTCACTCAAATTCTTTCTGACAAAATATTTTTTGAGCTAAGCATAATTAGGCAAATGTCTATTCATAAAACACTCATGGAGTTTTTAGATAATTTATTAATATACACAACTTCTCCAGTTCTAGAAATAACTTATCACCTCTTGAAGAAACCCTGGTTCTTCAAGAGGTGATTTAAAATGGGAAACACTTATTATAATATCTCAAATTTTAGATAATTAGTTGTTTTGGCTACTTTAATTTGTATTTTGTTGTCATTTTGCTGTCCCCTTGGAAGTTTGCTAGGTTGAGAACCACTGTCCTAGAGTTCATTAAGTCCAGTAAAACTGTGGTACCTGTGATTCTTTCTAGCTTTGCCAAGGTCAGTCCCAAAGCATTGGGCCTGTGGGGGCTGCGGGTAGAGTACACCCCCACCCTCTGGCCATTCAGTCGGGGCGGCTTTACTTTGGCTTTATAGCTCATTTGCCCATTCTTATGGAAAAGGAAAATGATCCTGAGAATGTCAAAGAAAAAGAGAAAAGAGTTCACACAAATGTGTACTTAACTTTCAATTGTCATTAATTAGGTCTGGCCACTTGTCAGGCCTGTTTAGAAACATTATCAAATGTACTTCTAACGGCTAAACCCATTCACTTTTGATTTTGAATGACCATCATTATCTCAAACAGTGCATTGCTATTTAAAAAGTGCAGTTCAATTCAATTATTCTATCTATTTATCTAGACCGTCCAGCTAAGCTCTGAGCATGGTGGTGAACATTATAATTTTGCAAATAGGCTTGCAATGGTATAGCTTTTCATGGAATGGCAACTGTCCCAGAAAATATCATGGTTTTACAGTACACAGTATTACACAATAATTGTTATTGTTATAAAAGCTTAATAGATCATAAGAGTAAATGTACGCTTAAGAACGTTATTTGGCTGAACATCGTAATGAAACCATGTTCAATGGAAGTATGTGTACAAAAGTCTGCCTTTCAAAAAAGAAATTAAAAAGATATGTACATCTTCAATTTGAACAAAATAAATTAGTTCTAAAAAGTAAGTCACATTTACTGTTGTTCTGTAATTTTTTTTGTGAGCAAAATCCAGTCATTTCAACAGGAATATTTTGTATATAATATAATTTTGAATGAGGAGGAAAGTTTTCCCCACTATGATTTAGCAACGGGTTGAAGTTGGTCAAGTGGATTTGCCACGGTGACAAACAAAAAGCTGCACATCAAATGTAATAAGTTTATGTTGTTTTTTAAACAACATACATGGCAGTATAATATAAAGTAATGTATGTATGTATGTATATATGAAGAGTTCAGATGCAAAAGCCTCTAAATGCCATTTGAAATTTTCTTCTTTAATGATGATTTTTATCAAACTTGTATATTTAAGTTCAGTAATTTCACTTGAATAACAATTAATAGGTAATTATCATTGCCATTTAAGTGAAATCACTGAACTTAAATATACAAGCTTGATAAAAATGATCATTCTAGAAGAAAATTTCAAATGGCACTTAGAGGCTTTTGCATCTGAACTCTTCATATATATATATATATATATTTATATATATATAAATTCTATTTTGTTCAGATTATTATAGCAGCATGAATTTCTTAATTTCTGTCTGTAATGAAAGTTGGCAAATCTGACAGGCAGTCGAGGAGGAAAGAAGATGATGTGTATGGGCAAATGCAATTCTCTGTCCAGATTTATTTGTCAATATCCTAGAAAAGCATTTTTTTTTAAAACCTTAGAATACCATGAAGACCAGTACACCACTGCAAACCTATTTTCTACACACCAGATATGGGAGTATTGTTCCAGTCCAACTAAAGAATGTTCAGGGTTATTGAAGACGGATGGTTCAATCTTCAAGCTGGCCCGTGAAGAACTGCATATTGTGGGTTGACGTGGAGTGCCAGTTTTGACTGCAAAACATGAGTTGATATATCCAATAGGTACCGTCTGAATACGCCCTGTGATGTTAAAGACAGACACATATGGTTTAGACATTTTTATATGACATGACAAACAAGGCGGTGTGACCACAACCTCTATAATACTCTATAACAACAACATCTGGACTGAAAAAAACTCTTTGACATAATCTATGACAGTTTATTCATCCAATTCTGAAAAGTGCAGCAAATACAAGTTCTGCCTAAAAAGGTCAACTGCTGTATCTAAAGTGAAAGGAGATTAATTTTACCGTGTTCTAATAATTGTTTAATTCCACCCGGGCTCTGAGATGGGCTTTTGGTCACTGATGGTAATCTGTCATCATGTTTCATACAGTCTGTCAGCATGGACTGAATAGACGACAACTGCTTCTTATGTGCTCGTATGGATCCATCAATCTGCTGTCTATTTGATCAACAAAACCAATAAAGGAATCACATTTTCAGGATAATCATATCTCATATACGACATTCATGCTGATTTGAGGACCTACCTGAGATTTTTTATCTCTCTTCTCATTATTGATGCCTGCTCTGTCAGTTTTCTGACTTGTTCGGCACAACTACACAATGATAGCGACATTTTAGTGATACTGTATAAGATTTACACTTAGAAATTAGTTGATGTGATGGTGACTGACTGCAACTGCAATACGAACACGTGTTTCGCTATTGAGAGGAAAATGTTGGACAACCAAAAACTTTAGAGGAATTACTTTCTTCTGGTGTAGTACCGTACCGCCACCTATTGTTTACTGTCTTATCAACACATGCCATCTACATTCCTTACTGGCCACTAAAAAAAAGGCATCTCATGGGTTTCTTTGATATGAAATTTGGAAAATTATTTGTGTATGTCAATTATTTGTGTAGGTCAAGGATAAAAAAAGGTTTTGTGTACTTTTTTTATTTAAATACAGTAAAACAGTAATATTGTGAAATATAATTATAATTTAAAATAACTGTTTTCTTTATATAATAATTTATAATTATTCATGTGTGATGGTAAAGCTGAATTTACAGCATCATTACTCAGTCTTTTGTGTCACATCACATGATCCTTCGGAAATCATTCAAATCCCTTTCTTTTACCGTCTGTGTCTAATCATTATATGGTTTTCAAGAAACAGTTCAGATGATTTTTTTTTTTTGCTGTTTAATACTTTGTATGGTTTTACTACTACCTATAGTTTTTTTAACAAAATTTGGATTTGACAAAACTAGGTGTAATTTTTGACCATCGACATTTATGAATGTGATATTCTGTCTAATAACGACACACGGACGATAACCTCCAGGGGGCGGTTGGAGAACTGTAAAACAGGAAAATAAAACGTCCAATCCTCCATAATAGCAAACGCGATAACAGTCCTCATTCTATGTTGTGCAAATAATGTTCTATGATTCGTAAAAAAACAAACAAAACAAAAAACAAGAAGAAAGAGTGCACTACTAAGAAGAAATAAAAGAAAATAATGATTTCACAACAGTCCAGTAGCTGGCACTATGCACATGGCATGCGCATTTCCAATAAACCAAAGAAGAAGAACGTTTCCGGAAGTCACGTGGTGTTTTTACCCAATGAGGTGTATGTGCGTTTTATTTTGAACGTCGTATTGGCGGTTAAGTCGATAACATTGTGTGCTTATAATAGTAACGTTACTCAAGTCAGAATCAAAATAAGTAGCTAGTAACGTCAAGCGCTTATGAGACTCAAAGGTAAGAATTAAAGAAGGAACATAATTTATAATAAATGTAATCATTAATAATACTCTGTGTTGTCGATTTCGTTTGTCTAATTTATTTTATTAATCTGCAAGATAAAGAATGTTTCAGAACTTAAGTTACCGAGTTAACTTAACTCACCTAATGTTACCTAAAGTTACCTGAACCGTATTTAAGCAGCATTTGATAGGCGCATTTGACAGTCTGCTGGACTGGCTAACGTTAGGCGTTGAGACACCGCCAAAGTTGACATTTGAGGATGCAATCAGTGTTGTTTATGTCTTAATGCTAAAATATATCTATACAGATAACAAACAGCAAAACTACTTAAAAATGTACTCACTGTTAACGATAGCCTCATTTCAATAATGTCTCTAGGGATAAGTTACTCCACCCAAAAATGAAAATTCTGTCATCATTTACTCACCCTCAAGTTGTTGCAAACCTGTAAGTTTATTTCTTCTGCCGAACACAAAGAAAGATGTGAAACTAGAAGAACTTTGGCACCGTTGACTTCAATTGTATTTTTTGTTTTTTCTACTATGAAAGTCAATGGTGTCAAACAACTGTTTGTTTCCAATCGAGAAGAAAGAAACTCGTACAGATTTGCAACAACTTGAGGGTGAGTAAATGATACCAGAATTTAATTTTTTTTTGATGGAATAACGTTATCCCTTTAATAAGATATGAGAAATGTGTGCAATTTATAAAGACCTCTGATGCAAAAGCCACCTATGTCAAACATGAGATAATAACATTGAGTGGATGCGCTCTCCACATATTGCGGAGAGCATCTAGTTCAATTTTATCAAATACTTTCACTTCAAACTCACTAAATCCCAGACTCAGTCATCATGTACATATAGTCATGTACAAGTAGAAACGTATACATAGGAGCCTGATAAAATGTTAATATTAAAGAAAAAAAGTTACACAGGACTTGCATCTGAAGTCTTCATTTAATTGTATATTTAACTTCAGAGCAATGTAGCCTAGTTATCTCTGCTTGTAGTTAATGTAAGCAAGATTTATATATAAAAGTGTTTATAGATCTAACATTCCTTAAAGATGTACTTATTACTGTTGTTTGCTTATGATATGCTCTATTTCCATATTCATCAAACTCTTGTCAAAATGAAATCAACATGACTTTTAAAAACTGCTGATTTAACCTATGTTGTGTTTACTTGATGATGATACTGGAAAATTATAATGTTGTTTTTTGTTTGCTAACTTAGTTGAATCATCTTGCATCGTGACCTCTGCTTAACTATTGTGTGATTGATTGCAGATATTAATCTAAAAACATGTCATATGTCAGTGGCTTGTCAAACGTGAGTACCACATGCCCATATTTTAACTATAAAAATGAATCTATTGTTCCTACCATCAGTATGACAGTTTGAGCCCTTGGAATAAAGGTTTTGTTCTGTATTTCAGCCCAGATCAGATAGAGTCCCATTCAGAGATGTACAGAATGAACTGCTTAATTTGCAGGACACGCCAGCTTTGATGCTTAACCCTTTGTCAGTGCATGAGACGGAGCCTAAAATGAAGGTATGAAGTCATTCCTTCAATCACTTGCTTTATCTTTCCACCTTCTGTCTAGTTCATAATAATAAAAATGAGCAATTTTACTATTATGATATTTCTATTTCCAACAGCCTGAAGTTGTCCCTGATGAAAACCCAAGCTTAACTACTACAACAGAGGTCCAAAATGATGGGCAAGTTGTTGGTGCCACTGATGAACATCAAGATGTCATATTAAAATCCTTTGTGTGTCTTGAAGGAGAAGTGGTAGTTGAGGATGAACCTGTGAAGTCAGATGAGTCTGTTCTCATCAGTCGTCTGACACTGGAGGATAATGTCCCACTTGACCCAAATGAAACTGCTGAAGCCGAGAGCACAGAGGATAATCAGACCAGTCCCGAGCATGTTGATCATCCATACTATTATAGGAGCAGGTCGACTGGTTCAAATTCCTCATCCATGCTGTATCAGGGGGAAGAGGTTTCTACCTGTGAGCTGGGAAATGTCACATTCAAATCCCTCATGTGCTTAGGTGGAGAGATTCAGGTTTCAGATTGCTCGCCCATCTCTAATGAATCGATTCTTACAAAGGATCTAACATTGGGAAATCACTCACAATGTAAAAATACTCCTGTTTCTAAAGTGGACACAGTGGCGGAATCTGTAAACCCTCAACCTTTGGGCCATTCTTACTGTATTTGGAAGAACCATGTGTCCTTATGTGAAGATAGTAACACTATCAGTACAGTCAATGCTGATGACGCTTCTCAGTCAACTCTCGAAGACATCGGAGGTACTCCGTGCAAGCCTAAAAATACAGTCAATCTAAACAATCACAAGAACACTGATCTCTCTGAAGGATGTCATGGTGTGTTCACCAGAGAAGGAGAGGTCACATTTAAAGGCTTGTGTTGTTCTGGGGTTGAAATAGAAATAGCTGATTCATCCAACGTGTTAGAAATGTCTGTGCTTAAGGAGAATCTTTGTGAAGAACAAAGTCTGCTTTGTTTAAATGATATCAGTGAAAATGATGGCCAAAGCTTTGCAGCTTTGGCATCTGAACAAGAGCATGTTGACCACATGTACTGCCATACTAAAGAACAGTTACAGGTCCTAAATATATCAAGCCCTGAAAACGAGGCCTGTTCCAAGTCACGGTTTTCCTCAGCAGGTATTTTGGAAAAATCGGGAAATACAATTTGTTCTACAACATCGACAATTGGAAACCTAGAGAAAATATATGAATCAGTCACATGCCATGAAATGGAAGCATCAAAGACGGTTGCTAGCAAGGAGTCAAGCCAACACTTGTCAGCACTGAATAGTGAATATAAAATGGAAAGTACAAATGCTGTACTGTTAAGTGATAATAATGACAAGCTTAAATTGCCCAAGGATGACTCTTCTGTCATGACTGAAAAGAATGTGGAGCATCTTGATCAACAGTTTCTGTCAGAAAGGACCATGGAAGTTTCACTCTCTGAGGAAATTCTTTGTCCTCAAGGTGCCTCTTTTGAAAATGTTGCTCATAAAGCCAGCGTTCTCAAAGATAAGACACTGGATTTAAAGGATGGGGAGAGCCACCCAGAGATTGAAGTAATGCGGTTGTGTAATAGATCTGGTGAAGCTGTCTCTGTTCATCAAGATCTTCCTAGTGCTCTTGTTCTGACAAATCCCTGCACTCCAAAGACGCCCACCCTAAGCAGGAGTATTTTGAATAACCACACAGCCGAGAACTTATTGAGCCATCTGTGGCCTGAACTCCCGGAGAGTCCCATGCCGCCTCCACTCTTGAACTCCACATCCCTGGCCAATGCTTTGAGCTATACACCTGTTCCTCCAGACCCACCCAAGAAAAAGGGTGTGGAACCTAAATGGGCTCCTGCAGACCATCATAAGCTGTTGAATGCCTCTCCTATTGTGGGCAATGGGCCTCTACAGGAACAGCTCATAAAGATGGCTGAACTGTTAATGGCTGCGTCAGGAAAGGTGGTTGTTCCAGCTTCAGCACCAGTGAATCAACACAATGCCTTGGTGGGCACCTCTCCAATTGCGATGCGTAGCGCTTGTGTGTGGAGAACCCCAGTTCAACTGATGGAGCGGAGCGTTAATACTTCAGGAGCCATGGAGGTTTTGAAGGAAATTTATGTTTCTGATGCCAGCACTTCAACGGACTCTCTGCTGTGGAAGTAAGTTAAGATAAGCAGATCAGCATGAATCATTGACTCTGTTGATGTGATCTATATTGTCTCTGTGTGACCTTTTCTTTGAAGCCTTACTCCTGGAAATCTGGAGCATTTGTCTAGATCAGAGCTGGAGCAGAGACTGACTTCAACACTCGTCATGGTGGAGGTTCTTTCCCAGCAGCTCACTTCTGCACGGGCACATAATCCGAGCAAAGACGCTTCTCCATCTGATCTCAGGGAGAAACTTATCCAGACGGACCACACTGAGCTCAGACAGGTAAGAGCCCCTACAACTAGGGTTGGGAACCGAGAACCGGTTCTTTTCCAGAACCGGTTGTGTTTTTGAAAAAAACCGGAACCGTGCAAAATTCCTAAGTTTCGGTTCCGAAAACGGTTCTGATGCCGATGCGATATCATCATGTGGGCGAAGTGCTGGGAGTAGAAGACGCCGTCTTATTCCTAAATGACAAAAACTTCACCACTGAAGTTGCGATTTGCTCTCACACGCGCTGCATTTGTCACACACAGACACACGCACGCTGCGCGCGCCGACCGCCGAGTCACTCTAGCCTACATTCAAATCTGTTTGCGCTGAGAGAGAGAGAGAGCAGTTGTCGATATGAAACTGCTTTACAATCACACAGTCTCAATATTTATTTGTTTCACATATTCAAATGATTTCCGTTACAGAATTAGTGAGATTATAGTTTGAGTAAACATTGACGGTAGTGGTCAAAACAGATGCAGTCCGTATATTTTTTGTGTTCAGAATTTACAAAATATATACAATGAGCGAGTACATCATAATTTTTTTTTTTTTCAAACCGTGTTTTTGTCTTATCTTGAATCACTACGTAAAGCCTGTAATAAGCGTTAATACTCGGACTTCTTTAGACTGGCCGGCGGATCGCAGCTGCTGCGGAGTAGCCCAATGCCTGCGTGACTCGTCATGGACATAAACAGAGAGAAGTAGCTCCGGCAACAATGTTCTTCCGCAAGACGCATGCAGTTCTGTTTATTAACTGCTAGAGCGCCGATTTATCCAGTAATGAAATAAGTAAAGTCTTTATAAATCAATCATTCAAACCGTTTTAAAAAATAATCTGTTCTACACACATATGTGTGTTAAAGCATATTCTACTCCTTCTGAGAGGGTATTCTTCACTGTTGGAGATACAATAAAGGAGAGGTCTAAATTATTATAGAGAATGCAGAATTTTTTAATTTCCTTATATATATATATATATATATATATATATATTTTTTTTTTTTTTTGCAAAGATTGCTTAATAATATTTTGAGTTTGTTTACATTACCAGTCTGTTAAACTAATTTGTCAAGTACTATAAGAAATAAACACGAAAAGGATTGTGGATTTTTCTCTTACTAATATTTTTAATTGAACGGGAACCGGAACCGGAATCGTTTGGCGGAACCGGAATCGGAACCGGAACCGGAAAATTTCTCACGATTCCCAACCCTACCTACAACTAACATGCGTTGTATCCAAGTATGATGGCAATGATCAACCAAATTGCGGAAACTTCCCCAGTTAAAATTTTGGATTTTGTTGATGTTTTTTCTTCAGAAAAAATAAAGATAAATGGTGATGAAAGCCAAAATATTAAATGGCATGAATGTGTTTTCACTGAGTAATCTACTATTTTGTGGATTGGGGTCAAAATTAAACTTTTCACCTGAGATATGGAGCCAAATTCCAGGGGGATAAAAATGATTTTAGAAAGATGGCAACATCTTTTTGTAATTTTTACACAGAGATTAGTAGATCTATTATTTTAATCTACTGACTTTAGCAATCTTTGTTGTGATACATGCCAACGATGATAGTTCAAAAATGGTAAAAAGCATTTTTTGCTACAAGTTTACATGCCTGTAAGTCAAGAATTATTAAAAATATCTTAATATCCTTATATATTTTTTTTAACAGACATTTCTTTTTGTATCTTGGCATTGCTCGATGATCTGGCAAGAGTATGTTTGCAAACAGTGGCAATTTTGACGAGAGCAACAAAATGCTGTTGGAAAGCCCTTAACCATATCGAGATGGTTTGTGCGTGTTTTATGCAAATGACTACCGTATTTTCTGCACTATAAGGCGCACTTAAAAGCCTTTAATTTTCTCAAAAAACGACAGTGCGCCTTATAATCCGGAGCGCCTTATATATGGATCAATTGGTTAACAACGCTCCGCGTTATTAAATTCACCCGCGAACTCACGCTCCTGTCCATCTTAAGGAGGTCACACACCGGACGAGAAGCTCAGCACCGCGTAGCGCAGTGCCACATCTTTAAAATTCTAACACATTATTCTCTATGAGTGTACACACACCGGCGGCGCCATTCGGCGTCTGTCCGTGGCGCCCAGCAACAGCTCAGGACCGTGTTCAAAATCCTGCTGCGCCACAGAGCGCCATTTACATAGTTTTATCTAAAATTTTGCATTTTTTTTTTGTCTCAAATCGTTGCTAATGGATCCTGACTTCGCCCTATGCTGCAATATACTGTATATTTAGTTTTGCATTCATTTACAGAAATCAGCTGCTTTAATGACAATTGCTGGTGTTATTGGATTTTCAGGTGAGATTCTCAATTCATTCAGTAAACGGATGCTCTGAGGTAAAGTTTTCAGACTGCAGACTCAGATTGTATTTAATTGTACAGTACAATCATAACATAGAACAGACATTATCTTCATTTCATAATGTCATTAAACATAACAATATTGCTGGCTATTCACTGATGAGAAAGTGCACGTCTGGTGTGCGATACCTGGAGTTGTCCTGGAGCGGCGCTTCTCGTCCGGTGTGCGACGCCCTTTATGCCCGCTTTGTCACACGGCCAGTTCAACCTCGAGTCGTATAAATCAGGTTATGAGTGTAAGTAACGTGCCCGCCCACGAGCGCTCACTCTTAACAGACACACTGTCCACGGCGCTGCTCTCGTGTCACAGAATGTTCATAAAGCGCTCCCCGTTCACAGTAACCGGGTCGTCTCATTCAAAACAGCCAGCTGTTGCTGTCAGCGAGCCGCTGCACATGAATACTCAAATGAGTCAGCATGCGACTGTAAGTTACGTGCCCGCCCCAGCGCGCTCACACTTACTAAATAAACGCCTCACCTCCGGCGCCGCGCACTCGCTACATTCCCTCTAGCCTTTAGCACATCTAGTTGATGCATAACGCAAACCCAGTCAAACGTGTGACTGCAGTATGTTATGCGCCTTATAATCCGATGCGCCCTATATATGAAAAATGTTCTAAAATAGGTCATTCATGAAGGTGCACCTTATAATCCGGTGCACCTTTTTTTAGTGCGGAAAATATGGTAACCTTGGTCAGGCTATCGCTCATTTAGAGTACTTCAAATTCACTAACATCAGAACGATGTTAGGAATAAATTCATGTGCTTAGTCTGGGTACGAGCATGTTGTGAATTAAAATGATTTTTTTTATCTACAAATATGATTATTAGCAAATGAGACCTACTGTTTTTTGTTTAAAACTGATCATGATTCTTGCTCGATTCTGAATAGACAACTAAACAAAATAACATTTAATTTACTAGGCTAGAGGTTCTAACAAAATGTTAATAGCTGCTGTCTATTAAATTTTAAAAATATTTGAAGGTACAATATGCTGGATTTTTGCTAGCCTGGGTTTCCCCATGCTGCCTTGCCGCAGTACGATTTTATTCATGCTGCTAGGCAGCCTGGACACCATGAACCAAATATTCCCCTGATATAGGGAACCAATCACAGAATGGGGAGAGAGCACAGGCGTATTTGATAGAGGTACAGACACATATGATAGACATTCGTAGCACCCAATAATACGGCTCGGGGCATTCGTAAACCATGCCTCAAATATGAGAAAATGAACATGTGGTTTCCAGACCATGTCTCCTTCTCAATGATACGTGGTCTGGCATTAGCCAGGCTAGATTTTTGCAGTAAAATTACGAAAATCACTAGGCCAATATTATATATTTTGTTTGTTGATTGATTACTTACAATATCCCAAATGTTTCCAACTATTTGTAAATCAAAATAATAAAATTGCGATTTTTAACCAGGGAAACTTGGTAATAAACTTCAGTATTATGAAACGTGTGAGCAGGGGCGAGGAGTCAATGGCGTCATATCCGCGTTACCCCCATCCCACAACCACCTAGTGTGATATTGTAACTGTTAGATCAAGTGAAACAGCGCTGCGTTACCTCAAGTTTAATTCCGTGTGAGTATTAATTCAGCACTTGTGTATAGTTTGGTAGAATGAAATGTCCTTATTCCTCTATATCGGCAGGACTCGCGTTTCGTTTGGTGCTGGTATACGTCTAGCAAGCGTGCCCTGCTTCATACCACAGTCATGTTAAAAACATCAATGTATTAACTCATCCATAAAAGATCCATCAGTTTGACAAGATCCATAATTCCGCTTAATGCGGGATATACGTCATTAGTAGGGTTGGGTATCGTTTGAATTTGAACGATTCTGATTCCGATTCCTTGTTTCGATTCCGGTTCCTAACGATTCTCGATTCCGATTCTTTTAAGAGGCAGGGTCAAAAAAGTTTAGCTAACCTTGCTAACCAACGGCCTTTCTGAAGGAAATACTCCTTTCTGAAGGAAATACTCCTTCTGTAAAAATACTCCTTTTGTCACAAATTTAGCATTTTGCCGAGATTTCGTTATTTTTAGAAAAGTGAAGCCACACTTTGGATCGCCGACGTAAGGTACTCATGTTCGACTCGCGTGGTTATGCCAACACTTCCGGTAGACGCTTCTTCGTTGGTGTTGTTCAGCGGTTTCTTCTTCTGCTCGGCGGACTGTGAATATCGAAACTAGGAATCGAAATTTTAACTTTTGAACGATTCCGGGAAAAACGAAAAGTTAGTCTCGGTTCCAATCGATACTCGATTCTCGATACCCAACCCTAGTCATTAGTATACGCCTTTGTTATTGTAAGAGGTTCGTGACCCCTGGTGGTGAAAAATCCTGCATATTGTAACTTTAATTTTGAAAAAATTAAATAAATGAATTCAAAATCATTAATCTTTAAGGAGCTATAAACTTTTATCCCAGTACTTCTGTGATAATTTGATTTATTGTTAAAGATATTATGAGAATGTGTGGTCCGAAAATATTGTTTTTGAAGCTGTTTCATACCTATACATGACAGCTGCTCTCTCTTGGTCAGCGGCAGCACCAACGTAGGTTTGAAAGTTTAGCTGTGATTTCTATTTGTCAAAGGGTTATTAGACCTAGCCGAATCGTTGTCATTTAACAGGATTGCAATCTTTTAACAATTTATTGTGCAGATCTATTACATTTTAAACCATTAAGTTGATGTTTTATCTATTTATTTTATTAGACATGATTTTTGATTATAAATATGTATAAAATTAAACGGCAATAATGTTTACATTTATTCCTAAAGTCTAACAAACTTACTTTAACCCATTAATTGTATGAAATTAATATTGTGACAAATATGGATGGACATAGAGTGATATGGGAAAAAATATTTTGATAATATTTTTAGCCGTATTTCCCAGTAAGTTTTCTGACCACCGAAAGTTCAGTGCTGTGCTAAGCTGCCTATTGAAACATTTTTTTGTCAAATAGACTGTGCAGAGGAGGATTTTGGACCAGTGAGATTACTCAGCCGGAGGAACAATCAAAGCTCCACAAAAACCTTTCTGTTAAAGAGGTCATGAACTGCCTTTTTAAATTTTATTATATTGTTGTCTGAGGTCAACTTATGACGTTCGCTCGGTTTTTGCATTCAAAAACATCCAAATGAATAAGTAATAGGCTATTTTGTATCCAAGTTTTTAGCCTACCTGAAAAACGCTGGATTTTTATGGGCATCTCGCACTGAAGACTTGGAAGTAAACGCCCACTCCTGTGAGTGGATAACAGTTTTGCATATTATAATGAGTCCCGTCGATGCACTTTGTTTTGAAACGTCCAATGTTGTAAAATGGCAACCGGAATGATTCAACCCAGAGTCCGTGTGTTGCACAATTCCTGTCAGATCCAATATAGACGACACAGCACCGTTCTTTACTCTTAATCGGTCACCAAATCCAGTCTTGTTTACAGGACAATCCTCAGTGAAATGAAGCGAACAGATGACGATGTTTTACCCTCATCAGTTGGAACGTCATTAAAAATAAAGTTTATCCATGCAGTCCTATTGAAATCCACAGGAAGCTTACTGTATGCAGCCACTGTCTTCCACAACCAGGCAGTGCACAATATTCTGTATTGCTCGGTAGATCGATCCAGTTTGTCATCACGAGGTAGGCCTAGCTATGCGTGATTCCGTGTAATGCGAGAATCGGTGGGTGGGGCTAAACCGACCGTGTTGAAGTAGGAGTTGATCTTCTTCTGCGGGGGTGGCGTTTTATCCTCTTTGTCGTCATAGTTCCCCACTTTTAAAAACGAGTCGTTTGCTGGGGCTGGTGTCAATAAAAGCTTTTAATGGACTAATAAGGACGTTTTCAGTTCCGAAACTTACAGAATATTTTTATAATATTATGACCTCTTAGATGTCTAAAGCTCAAGGAAAATTTGATTTCTCAGTTCATCACCCCTTTAAAAAAAAAAACCAACAACAACAAAAAAACACTAAATATTTCTTTTTGACTTTTCTTTATCTTGTCTTTATTTGCCAGAATGGGACATACAGAGATTTGTATGGGACAGCACTGGAGAGAATTCAGAGTCTTGAGCATGATCAGGAGGTTCTTCAAAGTTTATTTAACAGCATTCAATCAATGCGGGTTGGGATGGTGAGACATTTCTCTTAATTTTTCAAAGCTACACTTACATTTAAAAATGAAAATGCTTAATGTTATCATTCTTCTACAGAATTCATTTAAGTCAAGCACAGAGGATGCCATCTTCAAAATGAAACAGATTGGAAATACTGTTAATGTTGATCAGGAAACTTTATCTCGACAGGTAAGTCAAAGAGCTTCATAGAAGGTACTTGCAAAGGACTCATAGCTCATAATAATAAGTCTGTGTTATGTAGGCCAGTCAGATGAAGTCCCTTTATGGGAGGTACAAGGAAACGCTCTATAGGATGGAGCAGAAGATAAAAGACATGAGACATCGCATGAATGATTCTATAATGGAGAAGGAAGCGGTGAGATGACATTTTATTGGTTTTGCTGAAGCTAAAGAACACAAGATTTATTTAACGAATATGCTGTTGATTTTCGCCTATCCTCTTATCCTGTTCAATTGTTTTTGTTTGTCAGGCCTTCGGTGTAACGCAGCAGCTGAGGAATTACCATACTGCTCAGGTGGCCGAACTAGAGCACACTATTGGGTCTCATCAGGAACTGATGTCAGGCCTCAAACTGGCCTACCCATCACTGGTCTGCTCATATTGCTTGCATCACTGCTTCAATTTATATGAAATTATAATGTTCCCATTAGCTTAACTCTTTCCCCGCCAGAGTTTTTTTTTTTTTTTTTTTTTCAGCCTGCTTCAATCAATTTCACAATTTTCATGGTCCCCAATCCCCAGAATATTTTGTTGTGTGAATGTCTGAACATACAATATAACAAAAGAAAGAACAGAGCCTCTGCTTTAAAAAAAAAAAAAAAATCATTATTTTTTTTATCCACTCTTGAATGTGGGAACGTTTCAGAAAACATTTTATGGAAAAAAAAAGAGAAAAAATTCTCAAAGACTTTGTCCAGATCGGATTCAAAACATACATGGAGTAGATAGTCCTCTTCATGGGTTTAACATTTTATACGATAACACTGGGCAGTTTTGATTTACATGTTGTTGAATATTTGATCACGTTAGCTTATATGTGATTCTGTACTATTTCAGAAAATGTGTAATAGTGCCCCCTACCACATAACAGCGAAAGCAGGGAAGCGTTGTCATAAATGATGGAAAATCTGGCAGGGAAAGAGTGACCACAGACAGTCTTGGCATGATTGTTTTGCATAATGCATGCTTGAATTTGTGTCATTTCCTTGTATTCTGAATGCGAATTTTGTAAACCAAGGTTGATCTGAGCAAGTCCTACATGGAATCTATCAGTGCAGTAAATGTCCATTTGAGAAGGAAGCTTGAAGATGACACGAGCTTGTTAGCGGAGGTAAGACTTTACATTAAAATGAAAATGACATGCAAAGACATGCAACCTTTAAATAGCAAAGTAACAAATTTGCCTCCTTTCCTCCATGGGAAGCTGAGAAAGGCTCAAGAGCTGGTTCAGAGGATACACCCAGTGCTTCACCAGCTCCATCAGAGGACTACCACCGCCGTGGAGCACAGCAAGCAGCATCTGGCAATGAGAGATAGAGCCATGGAAGAGAGAAACCTGGTTAGGCATTTACCACTGAAATTCAGTAAATCAGTAATTATTCATCCTCAGTTCCATGTCTGTTAAACCTTAAAACAGAATCCCAAAACCACCAAGAAAATAGTCTGAAACTATATGATCGCTGTGTGCGAAGAACAGACCGAAATTTGTGAGGAACAGATCCAATGATGTTATATTTGATTTTAAAGGATTATTTCAATTTTTTAAAAAAACTTTTGCTGATAATTTACTCACCCCCATGTCATCCAAGATGTCCATGTCTTTCTTTCCTCAGTCGAAAAGAAATTTAGGTTTTTGATGAAAACATTCCAGGATTTTTCTCCATATAATGGACTTCAATGGGAACCGGATGGTTCAAGGTCCAAAAGATAGTGTTAATAACAGTTTCAGATGCAGCTTCAAATGTCTTTAAACGACACCAGACGATGAATAAGGGTCTTATCATGCGAAACGATCGGTTATTTCAAAACTTATTCCAAAAATGTAACTTTTCTAAGGACAAATGCTAGCCTTGCTATATTCTCTGAGGCGCGTTTGTAACGTCACGTAATACGTAATTACGTTCAAAAGGTCACGGGCGATGTAGCCGGAAGTACAGAATCAAAATCGTCCGACATCGTTGTTTTTCCTTTTAATTCCTTTTTTTGTAAACGGTGTTTCAGCTAGTTTGCACGTTCAACCTATGCGTTCAACTTGTAAACACTGACTCTGTACTTTCGGCTATGTCGCCCGTGACCTTTTGAACGTAATTACGTAATACGTGACGTTGCAAACACGCCTCACAGAATAGAGCAAGGCTAGCATTTGTCCTTAGAAAAGTTACATTTTTGAAATAAGTTTTGAAATAACCGATCGTTTCGCATGATAAGACCCTTATTCATCGTCTGATATCGTTTAAAGACATTTGAAGCTGCATCTGAAACAGTTATTAACTGTCTTTTGGACCTTGAACCATCCGGTTCCCATTGAAGTCCATTATATGCAGAAAAATCCTGGAATGTTTTCATCAAAAACCTAAATTTCTTTTCGACTGAGGAAAGAAAGACATGGACATCTTGGATGACATGGGGGTGAGTAAATTATCAGCAAAAGTTTTTTCAAAAGTGAACTAATCCTTTAAAATCTCATTTTGAGAGGGTCACATTTACCGTTGTTTGCGAGGCAGGTGAAATCCAGTCATTTAGGGCAAAGGTTCTGCCCATGTAGATTTCACAACTGGATCAAAATCGCCACATTTACCAAGAGAAAGCTGCCTGGTTTAAGTGACTGACTTGATTTGTGAGCTAGCTGTGATTCATAGATTGTTAGACTTTTGAAAATGGGGCTTTTTGCATGTAAAGATTTGTAGATATTGAGATTTTTCACTTTCCACTGGCATCACTGCTGCTTGCTCATAATACAAATAACGTCATTGGTTCCTACACTTACCAAAAGACTATTGAGCTTTTTTTCTGCATCTCCATAGACTTTACAGATTAATTCTTTAAAGTCATGACTCTGACAATACGCTTGTATTGATTTGATTTGAAATGTATGTCATACAGCCCTGCAGCACATGATCAATCCAATTTGCTTTTCTTTAGGACTAAATGTCTGCTCTGTCATTTATTTCAGTCAAGTGAAGAAATCAGATCCATTTGTTCAGACAACAGGTCAATATCTGGTTCATTTGTTACTGTAGTAGCAAGTTAACAACTTCAGCTTCAGCAAAATGGCAAAGAACAATAAAAATAAGCTGTGATAGAGTGCCGAAGTTACGACGTCACTCTGTAGGCCAAAACGCGGAAGTGAGTTAGCGTTTTAGCACTCCCGGTTCCCTCGCTCTAAAGCCTATGGGATTTTTGAATGGGTTTTTTTTGCTAAATCATCTGAAATAAGGTCTGTGGTTTAACAAAGCCTCTAAATATTTTCACGTTTTGATCTATGACATAGAACACACAGTTATAATCTGCTTGTGTTTTTTTAAACTTTATTGTGTCTGATTGTGTTTTCTAAAATCTTTATATAGGCTTCATGTATAAACTTTGGATTAAATTTATAAACTTTAAGATTATCTTGATAGACAAAACGTGTGAGGGTCACAACTCTTTGTTAAGCACAGATCTTATTTTTTGCGATTTTCCAAAAGTCTATGGGGAAAATGCATTACTTTTCGACCGAGGGAACCCATGCGCCGCTAGCTTCCGAGTTGTCCTACAAAGTGACGTCATCACTTCGGCACTCTATTGTGGGAAGATTCTAAATTTTATCTCGCTTGAACTAATGATATTCTCTGTCAGAAGCGTTGGGTAAAATGCAGGGTTATTATATAGTTAACTAAAACCATAAAATAAACCCTTTTTGTTAAAATAAATGTTTACTAAAATACAATATGCATATATTGTTTGTCTAAAGCATTAGTTTCAATAAATGGGTAGACATGGTGAAAGCTTTATGTTGTGAACTGAAAATAAATTTGAAAAAAAAGAGAACGCAAAATATTTTTATTCTCCATCCAAAGAACTTTATGCATTTATTTTAAATGCAGTCTGTCTTTCTTTAAACGCTTAAATTTCTGTAAATCCCCAGATGGAAAATGAACTAGAGCACGTGAGTTCAAGCTTGCATGATGCCAGTCAACAGATTTCAGACTTGAAGATGCAGCAGACCATCATGACTTCAGGTGTGACAGTGATTTACTTTGAATTAGCTTATTGCCTGTGTAGTCAAAGGTGAGCTTTTGCTTGATTTTGCTGTGTGTGTTTGTTCAGAGATGTCAGTGCTGAGGGAGCAGCTGAATCAGGCAGAGGAGGAGCGTTTTGAGCTGAAGAGGAGAAGCACTGAGCTCTCAGCCACTGTAACATCCACACTGGCCTCCTACGCCTTCCTAGAACAGACCCTCGCCTCTGAGACCAACAAGTATGTTTGGTTGACTAAATTGGTGCTGAACTCACCTAAATAAATGGATGAAATTCATTCAATTTTGGCCACACCTTAGATAAGGGTTCAATTCTCACTATTAACTATTAACTGCGACCTTTGCCCCAATAAACTCCTAATTACTGCTTATTAATAGTTAGTAAGATAGCCTAGTTGTTAATTTTTGGTATTGGGTAGGATTTAAAGGGATAGTTGAAATTCATTTTTGTTATGTTTTAGCTTACCTCAAGGGCATCCAAGATGTAGGTCTCTTTGTTTCCGCTATAGTTTCAATTTTCATATTTTTAGGTCAAGCCGTTTTTGTCTGTCAGTCATAAAATCCAGGTCTATGGTCACCTCCTCAGGCTACGTCCACATTAATCTGGATACATTTGAAAACGGGGTTTTCGTTTAAAAACGCTCTCCGTCCACACTAGCGTTTTCAGGTGTTTTCCGACGTTTCAGTGTGGATGAGAAACTTCTAAATTTACTTTACTGCGCATGCGTGAAACTTCACAAAAGCTCACTGAGACGATACAGAGGGGAAAATAAATAATAAAGTTGTCGCACAATTCCTCTAACAGGACAGGTTTATTTAGCAAAATATCTCACCATCACTGATGCATCCAGGTCGCATTTAGTCACCATATGTTTGGTCTAAAACTCAACTGCTCTCCTGTTTTGCCGCTGGACAGCAAATGTGAGTACATTATCTGTCATCTTTGCAGTACTGTGCTATGAAGAATAGCACATATTAAGTAACATAGAAACTAACATATTTTAGCAAAAGTGTAAAAATTAATATCACATAACAGGCACAATACCGAAAAACATGAATATTGGTACTACATGGATCACATGACTAAACTTACATCATCTTTTTTAAATACCTCCTGTTTCACTGTCCACACTACAACGCGAAAACGGCGTTTTCAAATTTATCCACTTTGGAGAGAGTTTCCGTTGACTTAAAATGGCGTCTCGGTGTGGACGGAAGGCCAAAACGGAGAGAAAAATATACGTTTTCAAACGAAAACTTATTAGTGTGGACATGGCCTCAAAGAGCATGCACAGATAAGTCCAAATTAAACATGATTTAACATTACTGTTTTACTAATCAGCTATCTCAAGAACTTAACCAGCACATTTATCCCCACATAGCAAAGTAATAACACAGCAAGAGAGGAGAACTAAGTTACATGAAACAATTCAACTACATATTTTACACAACTGACGAGGGAAAAGTCACTACTCACAGTGTTTATGGCTAGTTTCCAGCTTTATGCTGCTACTCTTTCAAGGTAGTGACGAAACACGCTCTGTAGCGCTGTGTGTTCGCTGTCTGCTACAGTAGAAACATAAGTGTCGATCTTCATAGAAGGGGGTGCCCGCGGTTTTGTTGATACACATTTCTCATTCTAAAGTAATAAAAACATATTGTTTATTAAGAAGTTCTTTATACACCACTAAAAACATACAGTAGTTATGGATGTCATAATGCTTTTCCGTTAATAGATACCCATAGATGCACGTAGATGCACATTGCACCTTTAAAATAATCCAAAACAACAAAAAATATATTTTATCTCATCCATATTTTAGAATCATCCAAGTCATATAAATTAATAATAATCTTATTACTACCATATGCATTTTTGTACTGAATATACATTTTTTTTGTTATACCAACTTTGAAGTACTATACTATGTATACAAGCATATTTAAAAAATCCTCATATGCATACCTCTCTCGTCTCAGTGCGTGCACTCAATTGCTTTAGCGCGCGAGACACTTTGTCTTTGATGGCACTTAACTTAGCCCAGTTCATTCTAAGGGGCCAAGCAGGGAAGCGACCAAACACCTCGACGTTTTACACAAGTAGAGTAACTCGACCAAGAATGGCGACACAAAATAAAACGTTGCACTTTTCTAAGCGTGTAAAGTGGATAACTATAATGTATGGCGAAATACCACAGCAAGTGCTTCAACTCAGCACAGTAATATCATCACTCGTGAAAAATCCTCTCCAGAGTGATAATATTACTGCGCCAAGTCTATAGATATATATGCGCCGAGTCATTATAGTAACATTATAGTTATACACGTTACACGCTTAGTAAAGTGCAGCGTTTTATTTTGTGTCACCATTCTTGGTCGAGTTACTCTACTCATGTAACTGTATTTAAATAGGGAAAACGTTGAGGTGTGTCGCTTCTCTGCTTGGCCACTATTGAATGAACTTGGCTAAGTTAAGTGCTATTAAAGTGTCTCGCGCGCCACAGCGATTGAGTGCACGGACTGAGACGAGAGAGGTATGCATCAACTCAAAAACTCAACATCAAAAAAATGGTGGAGTATCCCTTTAAAAGAATATAGGAAGTATCATCATCAACATTTGAAATGGCTCAGTGATTTACTGCAGAGCAAGTACTAAATGCTACTATATTAGTGTCACTGTCACTTGGTGGTGGATCTGGTGAAAACGCTGTCAGTGATCAAAATATTGATTTTTAAAGCTGTTGAAAATTATAGTTTTGAGAATGTTTGAGGTTGAAAGACTCAAACCCAAAGAAAGAAAGACTCAGCAGCTCAGTTGAGTTAATATTTTCTATCATTTTATTTTTCTACTTTAGGTTGCAGCAGTCAATGTGTGATGCACAGCAAGCTACTGAGAGAGCAAACTGGTATAACTTCACAATTTAATTCCTCCTCTTTTGTTTATTGTTGTATAAATACATGTAAAAAAATGTTTTTGGCAGTCTTGAAGAAGCTCTAGAAACATCCAGGAAACAGCTAGAGGAATATGAGGATGCTCTGTCACAGAGAGAAACCCTGATTAAAGAACTCCACACTGAAGCTGAGGTTCATCGCCGTCAACTCGGTCAAATGGCTCAGCTGCAGACTGAACTCTCCAGTGCAAAAGAAATGAATGAAGTGAGGAGATATTACACCTTTCACCATAAAACATTGTTAGTACATGTTCACAATAGCTTTGCCATGCCAGGTCCTCTCACAATATCAGATATTTGTTTCGTTCTAACAGTTCCTGCAGGAAGAACATGTACTGGCACGGGAACAGATAGAGGAAAGTGAGAGATTTCTGCGGTGGCACTTACAAGGCCTCAGGGAGAGAAACCTGGAGTGTGAAGACCTCAAACTATCACTGGAACAACTGCGGTACAGCATATTCTTCTGTAACCATTTTAGAACAAATATGTCTGAGTAAATGGCTTTTTTTCTGATGCCGTGCTGCATCCTCTAAGGCTTGAGAAAGAGTCCCTTCAGGAAGAGCTGGACAGCACACGAGACAAAGCTCGGAGTATGTTGCTGGAACAAGGAGAGCAGATGGCTCAGGCCTCTAGTGAAGTCATGCTCCTAAACCACAGAGTTTGCTGTCTCACGAGTATCTTAAAGGAATCCCTAACCTCCAAGGTCCTTATGCTTTAAACTCATCATCATTTTCTGTGCATCATTTCTAAAGTTTTATTTATTTGTATATTTATTTATTTTTCATTTATTTAATTTTCAAATAGAGAAGTGTTTTTATAGTTTTAGTTAACATACAATACCAACGCTGGTTTGTAAAGTTTGCACTTACTATGTATAAGTATATTGGTCAGTTACACAGTAAAGTTTAAAGTCAGAAATGACCTAATGGGTATTCTTTATTACAAATCCATAATATATTCCATGAATGTTATCGTCATATTTCAGAATATTAGTCTAAAAACTGAGTTTTTTTTTCCTGCTCTGGTTGGCTCTCTGTACTGTAAAAGTAAAAGAAAATATATACTTGCTTATTTTAATAAATAACATTGTTTTGCTGTCTTGCATTGCTCAGGAGTCAGAGTGCTTCGATAAGGCTCTGCAATCTCGACATCCCTCCAGCTCTTTTGTGGATTCTGTTATGGTGGCCATGATGAACACACAGGAACCTGAGGCAAAGTCTTCTGAGGATTCAGGTGTGTTGGTGTTTGGTGCTTGTTTTGCCTTATTTATTTGCATTATAATAGAAGTAAAAAAAATTACAAATGTTTTTAAAACAAAAAGTCTTAATTGTACTACTTGACATTAACCCTGCTTGTATTTTAATGCCCTGTATTTTTAGGGCGGGGCTGAAATGTATCATGGTTGAATATTTAAGCTTTGAATACTTAAATTCAAAACATTTCAAACACATTTTCATTAGTAAAAATTCAATAATCCATATTTACCTTCATATTTCACTTCCAAAATATTCAAACTGATTAAACAACAACCTATAATATTCTGGCGGTTTTCGGTCCATTTTATTTTGCTAGGCAGATTTGCTTCCACAAATTCAGTGGTTCAAATTCGACAATAAATTCAATGTTGGCATCCAGGAACTGCAGGAAAAGCAGTAGATTACCAAGCACAATCTCCATCTGCTATTAGTTTACCTCTGTTGTTGACGAAGATCAGAGCAACAGTTAGAGCAAGCCATTCATTCATAAAAACTCATTTACAATGATGTGTATCTGTCATTATTATGATGTCTGTTTTGTGAAATTCAGTGTCTTCACGATTACTTTTCCTGTGTAGCCTACATGCATCTTTCTCTACGAGATTATAATGTTATTCCCCCGATGCGGATGTACATATCCAATGTTACATTTGAGTTTGACATATTTCTCTTGGTTGTTTAGTTGCCTTAACTTTATATTGCGGCGATGTGCTGCATGCAGTACTAGGGTTTCTCTCAATACTTCAGGATTCCCCTGCTGGACAGTAGCATAATGGACTAATGCAGTGATACAAAAGACCAAACTCGCAGGCAAGCAGAAGGACTCAGAATATGAACGTAATGCACAAAGTTTAATGCTCAGCGTTTCTCAGTGATACTGGCATAGAGTTGGCTTGACTTTGGACATTCGCACATTTATTGACCATCTCTAAAGTTACATAAGACATTGGTATACACATTTCTAACTTCAATAGCATTTGAAGAAAACAACTTACAGTCATAAAACCAACTGGAAATTGTACATGTAGGTGTTTAGCCTGCTTAAAACCAGACCATACTCAGTTGTAACTGAGTTATGGTCTGGCAAAGCGTCATAAATCATTTCCAGACGGGCGTCAGCAACGGATATCGCGGATAGACCGAAAACCATTCAGACCGATGGAGGAGATGACGTATGCAGATTGGCGGCCGGTGGAGAAACATTTCCGATTGTTGTTCTTTGCTCAGTTTTTAACAAAAAGGAAACATTCAAATCGCTTAAAACAGACATGATATCTGATTCGAACAAGTGATGTTCGACGTTCATCTTCATCTTGTAATGTCGGCTACAAAATCTGTTTCAAAATCCCAGCGCTGTAGTCATCGTGTAAAGCCCGCCCCAACATTTCTGATTGGTGCTGCGATTTCAATGGATTGGGAATGGGCTTGAATGAGCTCTTTGCCAGACTAACTTTCAGGGCAAATCTAAATTTGCCAGAAGTTGTCTGGGTTTTCCCAGGCTAGTAGGTGTCAGGCATAATGTGCAATTTATACAAATAAATTGAAGTTTGCTATTTAAGTTAGAAACATTTAGGCCTATAGGACAACCAATGGTACTTTATAGACGGCCCCTAAATGTGCGAATGTCAAGCCAATTTTACATTTAGTCATTCTGCAGACGCTTTTTTCCAAAGCGACTTACAGTTAAACTATCAATATAGGTCAACAATATGAAAGTGCTATGTTATGACCCTTCCCAGTTTAACCTAATGTACTAATGTAAGCTTACTTCCCCATTTAAGGTGCGAGTTTGGTCTTCTATATCACTGTATTAGTCCATTAGGCTAAGTTAATCCCTGAGTATGATGAGGTATTGAGGGAAACGGGATCGATTATAATCGATTCCCTCGATTATAATCCCGTTCATGGTAGAAAAAGCTGATAACATAAGGCTACACAGGAAAGTAACATTGAAGTTAATGAATGAAACATAATATCAGCTTTTGTACCTTAATCATCTTTTCTGCATATATTTACGAACCCAGAATAATCATCGCAAAAAAATGAATGCATGCTCAATTGTTGTAAATGAGTTTTTATGAATGAAGACTTAAGAAAAGTGCGGGCCATGTGCTTGCGTTTGCTAGAATGAGGGCAGGGCCTTGATTTATTTATTTATTTATTTATTTATTTATTTTTTGCGGCTTTACTTCCTGCTCACGATTGTGCATATCTGGTCTCGAAAACGCAAGTGTGCAGACTCAAGTTCCAAGATGTCGGTGACATATCGAGACACTGGTGCCTTCAGTTCTCTCTGATGGAAAAGAGCAAAGAGGCGTTGTCCATCTTTTTTACAGTCTATGATTAAAATACAAGCAGGGTTAATGTCAAGTAGTACAATTCAACAGACTTTTTGTTTTAAAAACATTTGTCATTATTTTACTTCCATAATTATTATAATGATGCATCATTTATTGAGGACAACCTTCTATTGTGTGAAAGGTTTCTGGATACAAAACTAAAACCTAATCATAAACTGTGTTTGTGTGTGGATGTTGTGGTGAATCAAAAGGCCTTGTGTGCACATTTTAGGAATATGGCATAGAGACCCACACAACTATATTGATGTCAATTCTATTATAATTTATGTTCATTGTTTAATTACTTCTACATCAATGGAAATTAGATCTGAAATTTATTTGTCATAATTGTGCAGCCGTCATTTGTTATCTAATATTTTGCAGAGGAAAGGGAGGTGCAACAAGACGGCATTGGCAGTGAAACCAGTGCTTTTACACGAATACCCCCAACTACTCACACTGAAGTGAAAGGTATATTAATTACCATATTATAACATATCAGAACTCAGTTGTCAAATTAAATTCGAATTTCAAATATTCGTCAAACTGAAAATAAAAATCCAAAAAAACGTTGCATTCGAATTGTAGATGCGCATCAGGCAGTGGTGCATGAGATGCGATGATTTTTTTAGCCTATCCAGTTGAACTCACTAGATGTGGCGCTAGATGCAAAGCATTGCAGAAATAGAGAAGCTCAATGTGGAAAAGAACTTGGTTACGTCAAAATCGTAACAAAGCCATTCACACAACACATTTTCCATGGTCCTTTTCTATCGTTTTCTTTGTAAACAGGTCCTAGACTAGACGGACATCTTTGACAGTTGGACTCGCGTCTCACGAGAGAGCCGCATTTTTAGATAGCCAAAAACGTTTTTTTTTTTTTTCTCATTCCACTGCATGTCATGTTTTTAAACACAAAAAGTGCTCTTTGTATTAATCTATGCATTGATACATGATCCTGTGTTATGTTGCAATTTACAAAATAATATTTTATTTATAAAAGTTTAAACTTTATGCTTTTTTTTTAACCCTACTGACAGTCATGTTATTTCATTGCTTTGAATGAATGTGGTGCAATTTGTCTTGTACCTCAGGAGTCAAACCAAAAGCTTATTTTCTCCTCTAACTTAAAAGATGCCTTGTTACAGGCCTCCCCAGTTGTTATTGTAAGTAACTATTGAAAAATTACTGTAAGTTAAAAGAAAAAATAATGATAAATATAATGAAAAAACTGACGGTCACTTCAATCCTAAGATCCAGAAACACAACAAACTAAAATAAAGCAAATCCCCCTATTATGCTATTTAAAGGTTCCCAAAACAGGTTTACATGCATAGGTAAAAAAAACATGAACAAAGTGGGATTCGAATTAGTGACAACTCGTTTTGAGGTTCAGAGTCGATTCATTATTTTGAAAGACAATACAAAATTTTTATTGTGCACTTTCAGCTTTACATCCTTGCAGATTGTCTACATTCACAAGCCGTTTATCACAAAAAAGTTTTTACGTTTGCTCGAGGAGGTTTTTTAGGCAAGTCGAAAAAGGAATATTTTGCAAAACTGCAATGGAAACGGGTTTTGCGCATTTACAGTCACCCAACTAAAGCCTTGTTCACACTACATGATTTTAAAATGTCGCGCTGAACTGTGCGGTTCACACTACATGACTTGCTCTCAGTGAAATCAGGTGTGTTCAAGTTGTTTAGCTGTTCACACAACACAACGTGATTGATCCACAACAGGAGGTAACTCACTACATGAGTTGACAATGCACTACATAGAGATGCAACCACGATCGGATGATAAGAGTAAATCATTTGTGACTCAATGAGAGCTGTTTCAGTACTATGTTACGGTCTAAATCCTGAAAAAAAATCAAATAATGAGTTGACAACAACTCTGTCACCCAACGATTCTATCTTGTCTACAAACCACGTTTTGTCACGAAAAAACACGCAATAAATAAATAAATATTGTTTAGCGAAGTACCCAGCGAAGAAGAGAACACAACACGTGAATATGGATGGCAGACAGAAACTAGTGCTGCACACTGTTTGCGTGACGATCTGCTCTGAGGAAAAAAATGCAAAAAAAGAGAACACAACACGTGAATATGGATGTCAGACAGAAACGAGTGCTGCACACTGTTTGCGCGACGATCTGCTCTGAGGAAAAAAAATGCAAAAAAAAAAAGAAAAAGAAACTCGCGACGGCTCTGGATATCTAGCAGACTAGATATTTTTCTGGGCTTGGCGACTAGGGTGACCACCTGCTAATAAGCCCAAGGGGGGACAAGGGGTATGTTTCTGAGGGACAATGTGGGACACTGCTTGGCGCGGCGGTGCCCCCATCCCACGGGCAGACTCTGATAGTGGTTTACCCCCTATCTAGAATTGTTACTATTGCCTTACTGTTTGTACATGAATTGTTAAAAAAAAAGCACATACCTTAGCACATACATTAATAATGCCCTATTCCCTAAACATGTGTAATTGCTGATATATGCTCATGAATAGGCCAACCAATGTGTATTTTTTTTTTCTAAATAAAATGAATATTTTGAACATTCAATGAATTGACAGACGCACTTCCACTTACGATTTACTTTAGCTATTTAATTTTATTTATTTTTCATTACAATTAATTCACTTTAAATAAATAAAAATATAAAATTATAGGATTAACAGGAATTATAGTTCCTCAACACCACAGGAACAGTTTTAAAAAAAGTCGAAAAAAAGTCTAAACTCACAACTCCAGAGGTTCGCGGAACGACGTGTGCTGTCATGACAACAATGAAAAAGTTGACATCAACCTAGTCAGCAGGTCACGTGGGAGTGGCAACCAGTCTTGGGGAAGTTCTCACTTTCTGAACTAGTTCAAAGTTTAGTTCACACATTTTAAAATAAACTAGTTCAGTTCAAAGTTTGCACAGAAATGTACGATTTTTCCCATCTTCACCGACCTCGTTATAAAATCCGTTTAAATTATCATATGACGCCTTTGTCGACGGCGGCCGCGGTGCGACACTGGTGGCTTGTGTTGCCAGATTGGGTGTTTTTTTTCCGCTACATATTAAGCCCTGTTTACGTTGAGTTTTAGCTGGGCTTTTGCCTGGAAGGCTCTATAGAAATCTGGCACCCCATTGAACGAAGTTAAACTGAGAGAGCATGCGTTCACAGACACCAGAGTGAACGAGTTCACACGTTAATCAGGA
This sequence comes from Pimephales promelas, assembly GCF_016745375.1. Next base: position 19,756,027 of record NW_024121100.1, read on the forward strand.
CAGGCAGTAAAACAATACGTTCAGTTCACCCACAATATGAACGAGTTCATGAACGTGAACGAGTTCAGGCACAACGTTTAGCTGCCTGGGTCTCGAGGATATAGATCTTTTTTTTGAGCAAGCATTGATTATGCGTGACACGGTCTCAATTTGCGGGACGCATGAATTGGGCTTCAAACGGTGTGCGCGCACGCGTTACGCGGGACGGGTGGGCACCCTATTGGCGACGCGTCTGCGAGCATTTTCGCTGCGTTGTTGGCTCTTTCATACTAACAGATTGGCATGTGTTCATCGTCCGCTAATCCCCCACGATTTGCACGCGATAACACCTTGACCTGTCGGCGAGCTCAACGATGTGCAAATCGGGCATAAATCGGGCTTAAAATCCTGTAGTGTGAACTTAGCATTAGAAGATGCGGTACACTGACCGTTTGGACATAATACGAGTTCTTTATTAAATTTATTACTGGAATAGCCTACTGGACTCTAAACCTCAAAGAAATGCCACAATCAAGACCTCAGAGCAGAAATGACATGGGAGAAACATCCAGGAACTCCGTGTCTTTCCCTGCCATTAATGCTTGGATAACACACCACGCCTCCTTCCATTAATAATAATGTCTACTGCGGTGGCTTTGATATAGGTTATAAACCCACCAACCAACGTCCGTTGCCATGATCTTTGGAATGACTTATCGCGAGAGGAAAAGAAGACGTTTTAGATGCATAACATCAGTTAATGGAAACGCCGTCATTTCCCAATAGTCTTTTATCGACATTTAGAAAATATTGTGACAGTTTTGCGCAAATCTGTAATGAAAAACGCGCCTACAGACCGCTACATTACGAATTGCATAAAAGGTAACATTCGAAAAAGCATAATAGGATGGGGCACTTTAATTTTATTGAAAACAACTCAAAGATAACAAAAACAAAACCCTATACGAAAGAAAACAAAACAACTGAGGCTTACCTCGCTCCCTGTCAAACATAAACATGAGCAAAGTTCAAAGAAAATAGCATATCTACATTTAATGATGTCTATTGTCATGTGTTCTCAGAGGAGAGACGGAGCCATGTGTTGGAGCTGTTGTCTGATTTTGGTGAGGCCATCTCAGATCTTTATTTAACCATAGACCAACTGAGAATCCATAAAGACACGGAGCAGCAGACTCTGAAGCAGACCATGTGAGTTACTCAAACTCAGATTTACTCAGAAATGCACATTGTTCCAAGGGGACAGGAGAAGAGCTGGCTGATGAATTTAGTTTTCTGATATACTTGGTTAAAATGTGACGCCTGCATATATAACATTTATTGTCATTACTTACCCTCATGTAATTCCAAATCTATGACATTTCTTCTGCATAACACAGACGATATTTTAAAGAACATTTTAACCACTTTTTCCATTAAATGGATGTCTGTGGGAACAAATGTTCTTCAAAAAATCTTTTGTGTTGCACAAAAGAAGTCATACAGTTTTGGAGAGACATGAGGGTGAGTATAAGACAACTTAATTTTCAGGTGAAATAATTATTTAATATAGTGTAAGTGAGAATAAGCCACAAATGGCATGCAAACAGACTGTTTCATATTTTGCACATTTATTTCATATAGGTTTTGGGATAGAATAGGCCTATACAGTTTGTACAGTATAAAACTAATTTGTCTATGGAGAGTCTCCATATAACATGAAAGCACAACCTGTTGTATTTTTTTTCTTTACTTTTTTAGTATAAAACCAGTTTCTATGTAAAAAAAAAAAAAACTGAACTACTGATGATGGTAATAGGTTAATAATAACTATATGTCAAGTGTTAAACTACTTATAATAAATTTGCCAATCGCGTTTGCTGGCTTATAACGTTTTTACATGATTTCTTCTAAATCACAAGTAAATAGCCTGTAGTGTAGGACTACTGTGTAATTTCATTCGTGTTTTTTTATTGTAATGTAAACATTACAAAATGTCAGATGACATCAATAAAGTTAAATGTACGTTGCATTATTTCATAACATTGACCGTTATGATTTTATTAGACATGATTATTACAATTTATAATAATAGTTAGCAAATTGTGCTCAGTTACACTATTTACAACCTCTAGGCTTATATACAGTATGTCCTATTATAATGTGAGATATTGACTACTGTATGTCCTCATGATTATCGCAGGAATCAACATCAACAGCGTCAAGATTGAATTGACTCATAATCAACAAAATTTGAAGTAAAGTTACAGTCGGGAAGTGCACTGTTAGTCAGCTAAAGTTTGTATAAGCACAGTAACTTGCGCAATTTGAACCAGACACAGGACTAACGTTACGTGATGAATACACATCACAACACCTGAGTTCAGCTGGGAAAGTAGCTCTTGTGCCAAGCTAGGCAATTAAACATAACGGGGAAAAAAAGAGAAACGACTGTTTGTTAGGAAGTCTGCTCACAGCTCTGGTAATCGAAAGCTAGCTAGACATATGTGGGAATAATTGAACTGGTCTAATTATCAACAATGGATGAATGAACAGCACCGTAAAAAATGACATACTACAAGCCAGCGCAGCAACATACAACATAGAACGCAAATGAGTTTACAAATAAGAGGTTTACAAGTCCATCAACAAGATCACCAGGTCAGCATCGCTGTTGCATCCAGTGCTCGTGTCAACGAGTGAAAGCCTGACCGAGTGGGACTCTTGTCCGGTTTTTAGCACGGCCCGATTCTCTTTTCCTTTTTCTTGACGTTTCTGGGTCTGACCGAGTTTTCTTGGATGCACGCAAGTGGCTTCATATGTTGTTGTTGAGGTGTGTGACGTTGTTGCCATAAAGCATTTCGTGATTCTCGCGAGATTTGTCAGGGGCGCCCCACTCAAACTTACATTGCTGATTTTTTCCGGTGGCGTCCCCCCCAAGCTTTACTACCAGGATGATTCGCCCTACTATGACTTTGTTTACCACCGATACAACTTTGAAGCTGTTATATTAAGGTACAAATCTTGCATAGTGTGCCTTTAAATCAGTTGTCACGCAACTGTTTTTATATGTATGGCAGTACAGGATTACTGAAAAGTCCCAGTGTTTACATAGTCTGACATATTGCCTCACCCCTTCCTGCTGTTTCAGATTGGACCTGCAGGAGGCGCTGCAGGTAGAGTCTCAGAGACGCACAGTGGAGGTCTCAGAGCTAAAGCAGAATGTGGACCGTTTGCAGGCTCAGGTGGAGAAGGATGCTGTAGTCCTGCAGCAAAAAGCTCAGGTAAATGTTCATCTTGGTAATTACAAGCACCATTTCATCAAAGGCTCAAAGTTGGTTTACCAGGGGCAATTTTTAATTCGGCGCTCAAGAATATGGAGCATAAGAGGATTCAATGTATGATTATATAAGTCATATGTCTGTCTTTGCTCATTAAGGATGAAAGAAACTTGAGGAAAATCTGCAGTGAGATGGAGGAAAATCTGGAAGCGGCACACAAATACAGAGCAGAGAATAGTGTATGTACCTAAAAGTGTAATGTAATTAAAAAACTCTGCTGTTGTTAGATTGTTGTATAGTAACTAGCCTTTGCTCTGGTTGTGTGAAACAGGAGTTGCGACGAGAAGTTGCTGATTTGCGTCGACTGGAACAGCAGGCACAGGTGGAGGCTCAGGTCTTGAGGGAGGAGCTCAACCGAACAGGTGTCCAATCAGCAGCCAATACCAATGCATTAGATGAAAGAATCAAACTGCTCAGAGAGGTATGGTAGTTTATCCAGTTTTTCCTCTGTAACTAGCACAACACAATAAATAATACTAAATACTGTATCAGTTTCACTTTATACCCCCCAACTCTACAGCTGTCCAAATCTGACTCATGTAAAAATAGATTTTTTCATTTAATGACATTATGACAAAAAAAAAGAAATGAGTAACTTCACAGTTTCTCATAGTTTGCTGTTCTCATTTAGACATGACATGGACTCAGGATTTGGGAAATTTAAAAAGAAAGTAGGGCTGAAACGATTAGTATAAAAAATTGTCGACAAATATCTTTATCGAGTCGTCGTTTGATCTCACATGACCTAATCTAAGGGCGTGCAATATCGCAATTTGACCACTACGGCGTTGGATTGTAATGCAGCCCTTTACAAAATCTATTGCGGTAAAAGAAAAAAACAGCACAAATTATGACAGAGTGCAAATGAATCCGAACTAGCAAGGTTTGGGATAGGTTCACAAAACTTAAAACCAACAATGCTGTCATGTGCAATACATGCAAGGCAGAACTTGCTTTTCACGGGAGCACAACATGCATGTTGGAGCACTTAAAGAGGAAACATCCCGGCAGAATAGGAGCCGGTGAGAATTCAGTGTTCTCCAGCTGGAGCTAACTAACTAGTGGTAATGTAAATCTCTTTATTAGATCATGCAATACTATTAATAGTAATAATATCATCAATAATAATTTAATTACAGTAATGTGGTGATTTATTTTGCGTATAATAAAGCTTGATTGAGGAGTCAGGGCTGTTTTTATTATCGTAACACTATTAGGTATTATAGTCTTTTCACTCGCCTGTATTTTGTTTTTGTTCCATAATCATGAAGACTTACAAAAGGAGATGTTAGGAAGAATATTATGGCAGTTACTTTTTCTTTTTCATACTGTAAATTAAAAGGTGAAAGAGAACGTGCCTGTCAGCTCAATTGTCATGTAAAAAAAAGATTGTAATTTTATATTTATAATAATGGTTTGGAGATTAATATTTTATCATTCTTTGTGTCCTGAAGTAAATGTTTCAGTTCTAAGAAAAGCAGTGGTCCTATTAAACAATGCTTAGAGAGCAAGTATGTGATTTGAGTTGGACTGAAATCTGAAAACTGTTGAGAATGACCTGTTTAGTTGGCTCAAAGTTCATTAAAACAACTATTTAAAAAGCTGAACTGATTTTCTTTTTTATATTATAGTAAGAATATGTGAAGAGTTCAGATGCAAAAGCCTCCAAATGCCATTTGAAATATTTTTCTTTAATGATGATTTTTTATCAAACTTGTATATTTAATCATCATTGCCATTGAAGTGAAATCACTGAACTTAAATATAGAAGCTTGATAAAAATGATCATTCTAAAAGAAAATTTCAAATGGCAAATGGCACTCTTCATGTATAACTCAATGTTTTAACTAATTAAAAAAAAGCTGAATAATCGTTCCAAACTTACTGATTAGCCGGCAAAACAATCGATGATTAGTCGATTAAACGTTCTAATATTCGTTAGATCAATCGATTATCGAAATAATCGTTTGTTGCAGCCCTAAAAGAAAGAAGAAGAAAAATCAACACCCATACACGTTTCAAGACCCATGCACATGTACTCTGTTCTTAGGTCGAGAAGCTTAAGGCAAATTTAATGGAAACTGAGGAAAATCGTACTAAGGTCTTGGAGAGGGCAAAACGACATGTAAGTCTTACCTGCTTTATTATTACATTATATTAGTGTTCCTATCGAAGCTGTGGAAAACAGTGCTATCTGTTTTTTTTTTAGTTTTTTTTTAGTAATGATGATCAAATAAATGCTTTTTTAAAGGGGTCCTATTATGTACTTTTACAAAGTCTTGATTTTGTTTTTAGGATGTACTAGCATGTTTTCATGCTTGATTGTCCAAAAAACGCATTATTCTTCACATATTTTACATTATTACAGCACCTTCTCTCCCCATTCTGGCTCGAACACGCTGATTTCGACGAAGCCCCTCGTTCCGAAATATAAAAATGTGCTGTGATTGGTCAGCTGGACCATTGTGTGGTGATTGGCACGTTTGGGAAATGACCCACCCCTCCATAACTGCGAGTTCTTCTCTAGTGTAAATATTAATGATGTCGTCAATTTCAAATCAATCCAAGCCCGATTCAGACCTTGACAATGTTAACGAACAAGAAGATTGTGATTTCACGCACAGATTTGCAAGCACAGATTCACAGGATGTTTCGGAGTGGTGTTTTTTTTTTTTTACATTTTCTTATAGATTATAGACAGTGTTGGGTAAGTTACTCTAAAAAAGTAATTAATTACTAGTTACTAATTACCTCTTCAACAGTGTAATTAGATTACTGTACTAATTACTCTCTCTAAAAAGTTTTTAATTACTTTTAATTACTAATTACTTTCAAAATCCCATATCAAGGATAGACATGAATCTGTTTTAATTCTTTCAAATAAATACTATAAAATTGCATGAATTATCCCTAAACAGACCAGGGTGGAGAAGGTTACATTATAAAAACATACTTTTTAACATCAGACAATACATTTTGATGTTAAACCCACTATTGTTTTATGTCTGATCTCATGACATTTTACACTTTTTTTTCATACATATTTTACAATAATTCATTCGAATTTGTACGAGTGCGGTCGTACAATTTAGACACCTCATAAAATGCATGCGAATCGCTGTGAGATCGGATTGATCTATGCACAGTATTTAGGCTACCTCAATTACATCAGAAGTAACTGTAATTAAATTACTAATAAATGAAGAGTAATCCCTTACTTTACATTTTCAAGGGAAAAGTAATTCAATTACAGTAACTAATTGCTTAGTAATTAGTTACACCCAACACTGAATATAGATGCGACTATCCACCATTTAATCGTGATATTTGTCTGAAAAATAAGGTAATACAAACAGTAATGGATCACTAAACCATGGTTAATTTTCCTGAGGCGGTGAACAGCCTTACAAAAAAAGCAAGAGCTTACAAAACCAACAGAAAATAAGCTTTTCTCCATAAAATGTGCAGCGTACAGATAAACGTTTGGGTTTAATGTTGTTCAGGAACAGTGTTTAATAGAAATTTCAACCACACTCTTTAGTTCTTTTGCCTTAGGAAGATCAAACAAATTAATTTTGGAAACGGGGTGGAAAAATCAGCGCACCTTTGACCGCAACAACACTGTCTTCTCTAATGCAGCTCAACCAGGCCTTGTCCCCATTCTTGCGTATTTAAATAATCCACGCCCACAGAATGAGTAACATTGTGGCTGCGTAAGAAAAATCATGTTGTAGTCAATGTTCCCTTGTTGTGAAATGTGTGGGGAAATCCATTTGATCGTACCCATAGTTTAAATGAGATATTCTTTGGTCAACTGATAGTTAGTAGGTAGTAGTTAGTACTTCTTTTGTGATCTCCTGTGTGAACGTGAAATGACCCAGAAGTGACCCACATGCGCAGAAGAGTACTCAATGGTCAACGACGTCACTTGTTTGCGGAAGTAGCTAAACATGGATGTCAACAGTGTAGCTCGTTTAGCAATATTAAAGTTATTTTCCCAAAAGAGCCAGAACAATTACAATCTTCTCATTCCCACCTAATTTAACGCAGAATTATCATGTTTGTCTATCAATGACGTGCGGGTTGGATACATGTGACCTGGCCGTTCAGATTGAAGTCGCACATTAAAAGATCCGGTACATATCGGATTTGGACCACATACCCAAGTGGCCTGGGTCGCATTTGAATAGATCGGATCTGTGTTGTTCAGACTGTCATGAAAAAAATCAGATACAGGTCACATAGGGGCAAAAAAATCGGAATTGTCGTTTCAGCCTGCAGTGTGAACGTAGCCTAAAAGAGTTCATATATTCACATTTGTAAATATTAGCTATTGTCTATTTAAATGCTTCAGTTTTTTTCATATTATATAGTATATAATTATATAGTTTTAAACAAATAAAAGCATTTAAACTGATATATTATATCACTTTAAATACTTCAATTAGTTTTTATATTATATATTTTTGATATTATAAGTCTAAGAAAGAATTTATCTCACAAGTGGATTGTTTAGAGCTCCTTGCCATTAAAGAGCCCCTATCATAGCATTTGAAATGTTGCTATTTTTGTTTTGGGAGTTCCCAAAAACAGTTTAACGTGCATGCAAGGATAAAAAACTCTTTATTTGTCTTATAATATGCATTTATTTTTAACTGATTTGCTCAACGACTCCCAAATGATTCGTTCGACGATTCATTTTCCCAAACACCTCCTTTTAGTGACGTGAATCTGCGGCGATTGGTCAAATGACCCAGTCAGTTGTTATTGGTAAACCGTAGGCAGAGACTGTCCGCAACGAAACGCCCATAACCAGGATTATAGCTTGTCAAGTGTTGAAAATTGTATATAGTGTTTGAACAAACGTGTCAGAAAAAGTGCACTTTCCACACGGTCCCTTACTCGCGTCTCTGTCAAGAGCGAGCTTTCCCGGCGAAACTCACATTGCGGCGGCTTTTGAGGGACAGTGCTTATTATATAGAGCGAAGTCATATTTGGCTAAGCCGTTTAGGAGGTAATTGCCATTTTTCAATGAATGTCTGGCGAATATCAAAAACAAAACTAACTTTACCCCGCTTAGAAGCTGCGCGGAGTGTACACAACACAATATAACTATTGTGCATGCTACAGAAAAAACATAACAGCAAACATTATTAATATTACTTACAGATTGTGATTCGGAGGAGGACGAACCTGATCCATATACACTGGATACTGAGCCCTCCTTCAGGAACAAGCGGCTTGCGAATCCACATTTGAATTCATTTATGTTTTTGAATGATTCGTCATTAAAATGATGAGAACACAAGGTTCGGGCTATACTGTTGTGGTATCGTTGCAAATATGAACTCTGACCACTGATTCTTCACATGCTCGTCCCTGGGCAATGAAAACAAGTGGCTGAACTGTCTTTGCAATGTAGAACACAGCGTCTTCTCGACATGATGCGATTCAGCTGAAGTTTTTGAATGTGTTCTAGACTTCAAGTTTACACTTCCGTCTGCGCACGCAGTTGTTGGGAGCGGCCAATGAGCTAATGTTTTGTATCTACGTCACGATGAAACGGCTAATGACTTTTTTCCAAAAACAATTCATTTCATTGACTCAGAGTCGACTCTCACATTTGAAAGACAATAACTTTATATACGGTGCACTTTCAGATATAAATCTTTGCAGGATGTTTTCATTCCCTTAGAGCTATATTCCACACCATATGAACAGTCATTTTCAAAAATCCATGATAGGTGCTCTTTAAAAAGTTTGAAAAACCCTGATTAAGAAAATATGGGAAATTCATAAGCAATAATAAAAAATGTCATGGTTTAATGCTGCCTGTTGCCAATAATTGACTTATCCAGAAACACTTAATTGTTGTCCCATGTCAGTGTAACTGCTTAATTTTTTTCATACTATATTATATTGTAAAGAATGTCCTGCAGGAGATTTCTTTTTTAAATTATTTTTTTATAGAATGTATTGCTAAAGGCTGGCACAATTAACAGCCCTCTAAAAAAGTTCTCAGGTAACCTAAAATGTGGTTAATTTAGTGACTTCTTAATGTTAGCTTGTTTTCAAAAATATTAATACCACTAAGTTGCATCAAGGGTCAACTTAAACTTAAATGTGCCATTTCTATTTTAAGTTAAAACTGCATGATGGAACCTTTTTTGTGTGTTTACATACAATGTACAGGTCTGCTATAAAAAATGTTTTTGCTCACGTGGCGAACAATGTCCGTCCAGAAGAGAGAAGTTTTGCTCTGCAAGAAAAAAAAAATTAGAGGGAACATTGGATGTAGTCGGAACGAGCCGTTCGTTGCAGTTCTTGGGAAGTGGATTCTGTTAAATAGAATATCTCCCTTTTGAAGTTGGCTGAGCTTTGTAACCTTGCAGATCTTTTTTATGCTCAAACAGCAACACTAACTCAAGTTGAAAAAGTGGAAAAGCATAATAGGACTCCTTTAAAAAACACATTTAAGAATTCATCAGAAAAAAATACTTTAAATATACTGAAGTAATTTATGATGTCTTTTTAATTCTGTAACCTGGAAAGATGTCTTTTTAATTCTGTAACCTGGTTTTGTAGCAAAGGGTTCATGCCATGAACCAGAGTAAACTGGAGAGAGAACTACATATGCTTGATGATATGATTGAAACAGTCAGGAAGGTAATGGAGACTTTAAAAAACTATATTTACATGTTTTCAAAATACTGTAATTTATTGTAAATTTATTAACAGATGTACTTTTTTCATATTTATTTTTATTTTATTTACAGACATTGTCCTCTGTCCCAGATCTTGTCAAGAGCTGTCCTGAACTACAAAAGCTTGTAGAATTTCTTGGATGAGTTCTGAAAATTCTTAAATGTGTTAGTTTAATTTTTAAATGCATAATTGTTGAATAAACAGGCTTCATGTTTTCTTATCAATATGTTTTTATTTTAAGTAAAGAAAAACCTTTAGACATTACGCCTGTGGAAGTGCAAGTCAATTCGCTCATTGTATAAGATTAATTTAAGAATAATAAGTTCAATTAGTGTATGGAAACATAGTGTATGGAAAAAAAAGTTTTATATTAAAAGTTTTGTATTATATTAAAGGTTTGTACATTTGAAATTCTTGTATTACAGATTGGGCATAAACTAATTTATGATTGAATGCCTTTTTTAGGTGTTTATTCATAGTCTGAATCATATACATAAAGGCTGATTGATGAGCAGATAGTCCAGTAATTAATCATAGGTTTTCTAATCATGCCAGTGCTTGTGAAAACCTGGTGAACGTTGTGATGTTTTAATCCACCCATTCAAGCACAATGTGTTACTCTGCTTCACTGATACTCAATACCTTGGTCTCTACTTTGGCCTGCTGTTTAAAACCTACGCAGGTGACTGCTAAACTTTCCCTTCTCACCATATTAAGATTTTAGTTTTCTTCTTTACCTTTTGTTGGATAAGTACAGAGTTGTTGAATTTGTGATTAATACAGCAGGACATGTATAATATGTTGAAATTTGTAATGTTAATCCTAGCACAAACACTGACGACTGCACAAGCTTGTCAAAAATGCCAGTATTACACTATCCTGATCTTTGAGACATGCTATATTGATTATAGAGTTGATGTAGGTAAAAAAAAAAAAAAGCTCACAATATTTTCAGTTTAATTGTTAGGTATCAGTCCTTTTTATTTGTATACTCTTTGCTGTATGTTTTATGGGTTGCTTTTGTTTTGCGACTGTTTTTTGGTAACATGACAATAAGGTTTCATTAGTTGATATTTATGTATTCACTAACATGAACTAACAATTACCAACATTTGCTACAGTATGTATTAATCTTTGTTAATATTAGTTCATATAAATATAGATGTTCATTGTTTGTTTAATTAGTTCACAGTTCATTAACTAATGTTAACAAATAAAACTCTTGATTTTAATCATGTATTAATAAATGTTGAAATTAACATTCATTTAGATTAATAAATCCTGTAGATATTTTGTTCATTAATTCATGTTAACTAAAGTAGTTAACTAATGAAACCTTTTTTTTCCCATTGTTATAGAGTTAGTTAGTTGGTCTTTAACTACACTAAATTACTCTGTGGCATTGACCTTAGTAGTGTTTTCAAGTTTGTCAGCTAGCATGCATCTGGTATACTTTTACTATATGTCGTTTTAATATTACTCCTTTTTAAAAAAATTAATACATGTTTAAAAAAATGGAGAGTGACAGAACAGATATAAGTCTGCTGTCAGATCGCAACCTATTTTGTGGAACTGGAAGACTTTAATTCTAATAAACCTTAACAAACATAAGTGGCAAAAGAGTCCTGCACTCTTTTAAGAACATCACTGAAAGGTGTGTGTGTATATATATATATATATATATATATATATATATATATTACGACCATTTTGTCATCGATTAAATATGTGCAGTGTAACCAACATTTAAAACCTGCATGCTATAAAGCAATAAGCTCCTTTGAAACAATCTGTATTGCAAAAACTGCTATATAAATTATATATAGCGCTAAGGTAATTATATGTATTCATATACATATTTGACTGAAAGCTTGTTACAAAAAAATATACACAAAATCCTTAAGTAATATAATTTCTCACAATTATTTTAGTGCTATAAATGTGCTGTAAATTATGCTGTAATATTTTTCAGTAATATAAAACCAGGAGAAAAATATCATTTGGCATGATCAGTTTTATAAAAAAAAAAAAAATGTAAATAGATTGCTGCAGGATGTATTAGGACATGTATATTTTATGATTTTCTTTATTTAGAGCCTAGTGTGTATATATTCAATGTTAAATTGAAAAAAAAAAGATTTCCTCATTCTCTGAAAGATCCAGCAACACAGCCTCTTTAAGAAAATGTTTATACCACTGATTTAAGTAAATGTAGTAACGTAATTCAATGAAAAGTAAATGGAAGTATTTATACTTTTACCACAGATGGAAATAAGAAAAGCATGTATAAAACATATGAACACATTTCACAAATAATTAAAAAACACCTTGCTTAGACAATGTTTTAAAAAAAATTGGAATTTGTAAACATTTTTTCAAAAGGTCTGTATGTGTGAATTGAGATCATTAACATTTCAATGTACTATATGGAGGCAATCACAATGAAACAACAACAACATTTTAAATATCACAGTTGTTTTTCACAATGTTTTTCATAGTCACTGAAATCGTCTTTCCAAATCTGTTCCTTTGTGACAGCAGTTCTCGCTATGGGAAAAGATCCTTGATCTTTGTTAGTTGGCAGACACAAATCTGTCCATATTACCCGAGTAAGCTGGATGCCTGATGTAGGCTCCCGAGTTTCCTACTGGACCAGAGTTATTGTATTGAACAAAAGAGCCCAGCTGTGCAGGGGAGGTTCTACCATACGGGTCCCCGACAGCATCACCAGCAATGGGAGACAAACTGGAGATGGCCATCCTCCCTGTTGGCCCATAAGCCTGGGTGCTGCCTTGTGTATATGATACCTGAGTTTGTCCATGTCCCGGGCTGGAGTAGGCAAATGCCATGTTGTTTGAGGAGCTAGAACAGCAGGATAGCACCGTCTCCCCGCTGCAGGGCTGATGTTGGAAGCCTGGTCCACCCAAATGGCAGGAGCCACTCTCTGGACTGAAACTGCGGCAAGACTGCTGAGGAATCATTTCTGCGCTCTGGCCCATCCTGCTTGGCGACCCAATGAGGGAGTTGATTCTGAAGACCCTCGACTGACTTCCGCCGAAGCTTGGAGTGGAGGCCTGGTAGTAGGAGGAAGGCAGCTGTTGTGTGTATGGCGGACTCATGTTAGAGTAGACCGAGTTGGCGTAGGCTGAGCGTGCAATTTGGACTGGTGAGAAGACGGGAGACTCGTGCACGTACGATGAATACGTAGTGAAGTCGCTGCGTTTAAATCGCTTTCGGCGTCTTAGAAAGCTACCACTCTCAAACATGTCTTCAGCGTTGGGGTCCAGTGCCCAATAGTTGCCTTTTCCGGGTCTACCAGGCTCTCGAGGGATCTTGATAAAACAGTCGTTGAGTGTCAAGTTGTGGCGGATGGAGTTCTGCCATTTCTTGGAGTTGTCTCGGTAGAAAGGAAACCTCTCTGTGATGAACTTGTAGATCCCTCCCAGGGTGAGTTTGCGATCGGGCGAGTTGGCGATGGCCATGGAGATCAGGGCGATGTAGCTGTATGGTGGTTTGCCTCGCTGAAGGGGCCTCTTCCTCCGGCGCCCTCTTTGCGGATCTGCTCTCTGACCGTCATTCACTGGAAGAGTGGTTTCAGAGGGAGAGTCACTCTCCACTTTAACCACAGGCATGACTCGAGGTAAAATGACTCCCAACGGTAGCACCGCTTGGAAATCAAGTCTGTCACAGTTTTGGATCGCTTGGTTCTTTGTCAGGAGTAACGAGTGGTTTTTGCTTGCTGGATATGTTTTGGTGAAAAAATACCAGTCATCATTCAGCCCTTAAAATCCCTAACCAGAAATATCAGTTCCTTTGCACTTCATCTGTAACGACAGGTGTGTCCTTATGCAGAGATGCCCTTAAATCTGAGCAATTCTGGCAAGACCGAGTTTAAGAAAAATGGAAGCACTCACATAAACAGCCTTATTTGATGGTGGTCTTCATAATGTTGAAGAGAGAAGTGAGCCGTCAATAACTGGCTGTGCTACCGAAGGAACACACAACCTGAAGAGTTAATAGCCACTCCTCCTCAAGCAGGTTATCTGTCACGTGGCTAAAAGCACATGCCTCTGCAGATTTGTATATCTTTAAGTGCTGTCCAAATCGGTAACATTTACTTCGACATTTGTGGAAACAAGTACATTGTACACTGTAGCCAACAAAATAAAAAAAATAATATATTGAATGAGTTTATTTTTCGTAAAAAATAAAAATAAAATAAAAAAATCTCAGAAAATCCACCATAGCACTTTTTCCCCAGACAAAAAAAAAAAAAAAGAAAGATTTAAATGTATCAACTATTTGAGTACTCATCCTGTTTTTGTTTATGCTGTAGATTAGTGGCTCCTATCATCTTACCTTTTTCCTACATGCAGCTCATTCTTCTTCGAGGTCCTAATTTTCTAGCTCTCCCGGAAACTAATGGAAAACAAGTCAGTTTATTTTTGTAGCAAGCAAAACACATTGGGATTCATTTAGGCTAAAGTGGGGCATTATTGAGCTCTAATAGCCCTGTTTAGTGGTTACACAAACTCCATGGCCTCCGCTGAATGTATATTTTCCTTCAGTGCCGTGTCAGGCGGTTTCATCTGTGTGAGAAGATGTAAATATGTTATTGTAAGCCACAGTGTGTGTCTCCCTCTGTTTTTACAGCATGCAAATCTGGGTCACATTTTGGTGTGTGGGTATAAACAGGCTGATACCTAGGCCTGGTGTCCTGTTTCCATGTTGGGGAGATGTTTAATAAAGAGAATAAAAAATACAATTCCTGGTATTGTTACCCAGATTTTTGTGTTTTTTTTTTTTTTAAGTGGAAAATAGCCCTGTTTAAATACTGATTCTCATTGAGACTTTGATTTAGGCAAATTATAAAATTCTGTCCTTAAAAAACCTCTCTGACCTGATCAGGTGAGCATCATGCATTACCGTATATTCAGTGGTTTGTTTCAAGCTAGTACTTAGCAAATACTCAGGCAAAACTTCTTACGCGAGAATCTGCACTTGAGGCCAAATGAGGAGTCTTGAACCTGGAGAGTTTGAAAGGTTATGCCAAGATGGGTTGTTCCTCGGACAGACGCCAAGACAATGAGCCTGTCTGTAAAGGTTAAACATTTCTTGGGCTTACAAAGAGATTCCTCACTTGTCATCTGAGGGTAATCTCTTGTGCTTGGCGGATTTATACAGGATCATTCCTAAGGGCTGCCCACCTTTGTGCAGTTGGTAGAAAATGCTCTAGGGATGAGTCATAAAATGATGTCATTGACGTCATCAGAGTTTATTAAAAAAAAAAAAACTTCAAACAATTAGTCTACCAAACACCCTTAATTCTACTCATTACAGTGTTAAATTGATTAAATACAACAGCTCTGCCTATACAATTAATAATCATAAAGACTATTACATAATTACATGTTGACAGTTCATTTTTTTTATATTTAAGACTTTTTCTTGAAATTTGGGTCATGCAATCTCAATGATGCACTGTTCAAATGAATATAAGAAATTATTTATTTGTCACACTTCACAATAAGGATTCTGCATTAAATTTTAATTATATATTTGAAAGATCATTTTTACCTATGTAACCAACTACATTTACCAAAATATGTGACATTGTTGCGTGGAATACTGCGTTTGATAATGCAAGGCTCTTAACTTGACCTGCAACTTCAAGTGTGTAAAATGTACCAGAATAACCGGAATAATGCCATTAGTGAATCTCTCTGGTATCATCAATTTATCTCACCACCAAAAATATTCTTTACAGAAAAAAAACTTATCAGCATTTAGCAAATATCACATTTAGCAAAAAACAACAATAACAAAATCAACAGGAGGCAACAGTAAGCAGTACATTAGTATCCCATTTATATTTGAAATGTGGCAGCTGTGCCAGAATGAAAGGAATTTTATTTCTGTAGAAATCACCAGCGTTGCTTTTTCCCTGCAGTTCTGTGGGCAGAGAGTTGAAAAGACTTAATGACAAAGCACACAATCAAACTACTTCTTTCTTTCTTTCTTTCTTTCTTTCTTTCTTTCTTTCTTTCTTTCTTTCTTTCTTTCTTTCTTTCTTTTTCTTTTTTTTTTTTTTTTTTACTTCTTGAGGATGTAATATGTGTATTGTTTGGAGCTGATTGTTCCGCTAATAGATTTATTTTTTTCTTTGGTCACAGATTAGGGTCCAAATATCAACTATTTATTAGCTAAGACTTTTGCCTCAGTAAACTCCTAATTACTGCTTATTAATAGTTAGTAATTTAACTTTAGGTATTGGGTAAGGGATGTAAAAAATGGTCATGCAGAATAAGGCACCATTAATATGTGCTTTATAAGTAATAAACAGCAAATATACTAGTAAAATGTATGCTAATGGCAGCTTGTTAGTGAGAATTTGACTCTAAACTAAGGTGTTACCATTTCTTTTACATACAGAATAACCTTTATATGCTTGACATGTTGACATATCCTATGTTGATTTTTAGTATGTCTGCTGCCTAAATCAAATAGCCAATGGGGTTGTAATATGAAGCCAAGCAAATGAAGCCAAGCAAGATAGAAACAAACTAATTTATTTTTTCAAAGTTTCTCCTAAAAGATTTTTTTTTATGATGTAAAACATTGTCAGAATTATTTTACTAGAAAATGCGAACAGAATTTTGTTTTGTTCAAATGGTTCAAGAGGCCATCCATTGATGAATTATGTAAATCAGAGCTTTGTCATTATAAGCCATGCAAAAGCCTCTGACACCCCCTCACTCTCCAGGTGAAAAATGGAACCCCATAAAAAAAAACCATGTCAGTAAGTAAAGTCAATTTAGACTGTTTGTGTCATGTGTAAAATACTTAATAAACTCTGTTCCTTATTATTCATCTGTGTTTTAAATTCGATCACAATCTGTAATTATTATTTCATCTAAAAAAAAAATTTGGTCATATCCACTGTTCATTACTTTTTGATTTTTTTCCACAAATATCATTATTATTTTACAATTGTCCTAACTATAATTTGATTAGGAAGATGATATAACCCTCTGACAGTATTTGTGTTGATTTTCTCTTAGTGCTCCTCTTGCTGGTTTAGAATAATAGACATGACTAATTGCTCAGGTGTTCAGTGTATAACATGGCCACTCATTTGCTCCTGCCATGGTCTGTGTATGTCTGTGTGTTCAGCACTTTACAAGCTGGTATATTCAGCAGATTCTGGAGATCCTGCACATTTTTGTTACTTGATCTTGAAGTAATAATGACAATAATGTGTTAGGCTCAAAGGGTTTAAAGGAGCATTTCACCCATTTCAACATTAATCTTTATTGAAAGTGGATCATAAATGTAGACGAAATGTAAAATAATTTTTGGTCCCACTTTATATTAAGTGGCTTCAAGTACTATGTACTTACATTTAAAAATAAGTACAATGTACTTATTGTGCTCATGTTGTATTGTAAATCACTTTTGCTGCTATTGAGGTGTGATACGTGTAAGGTTAGGGGCAGGTGTGGTGGTATGGGTAGGTTTAAGGGTGGGTTTAAGTGTAAAGGGATGGGTCAGCTGTGTAATTACATATGTAATTACATATATTAATTACAGCTGTAATTACATGCTGGTATTTTTAAAATATAAGTACAATGTAAAAACATGTATGTACACATTAAGTCCATTGTATCAAATTATTCATTTCAATGTAAGTAAATGGTACTTAAAGCCACTTAATATAAAGTATTATAACTCCCACAATGCACCAATATAGCACAGCTCCGCAAGCCACACCCACTAATCCGGAACAGCACAAACCGCAAAAATCCGTCTACAAGGCTGACGTTAGCTGTCACTAGACTTTGAAATTCATTTCACACAAAATTTCTAGTTAGTTGGCTGTGGCGAGCAGGACATTCGAGGGCGAGGGGCGTAAGAGGACGGTGCGAGGCCGGTGGCGTGAGTGATAATGAAAGACACCGGTGAGACACACCGGTCTCGCATCTCTCACGGAGGAGCGAAAGCATAAAATGAGGAGCAACGACGGCCTCCTCAGGAGAAAGGAGAAGGAGAAACAGGCCTGATTTTATGATGTGTTTTGTTTCTGTCGTGAGTAACGTTACAGCAGTCGTCAATGACGGGCTGCTCTGCTGGCTTATACTTTTGTTTTGTATTTGTTCATTTTACTATTAAAATGTTTAAATGTTCGCCGGTTCCCGCCTCCTTTCCACAACAACAAACCCTGTTAACGTTACATTGGCAAACTCATTAGTGAATTACTCCTTGTTTGTATTTATTTCTATATGGTGAATTACTGCATGATACCTGGTTTGTTCAGTCAGCCGAAACTAGGATGGATCACAACACAAACGTCCGTGTGCTCGTCTGATTCAGAGATTTCGTTCAGGAGAAATTGCCATCTTTCAAATTCCCTGCAGCAGATGTTCGTAGCACACAGCAATAGCACAGCCACAAGCAGTCCGCCCTGCTCGAGCCAGTCCGGGCTCCTCGACCGCGACAGGCAGCCGCCTCCGGTTCCTCCATCAGCCTCAGCTGCTCTTCACTATATTGCAGCTTGTAAAGATTGTCACGAACATCGGATTCGAGCAGCAGAATTTCAAAATCCTCTTCTTCCATATCATGTTTAGTTACTTCCGTCATTATCATACACTTCTATCTCCACAGCACTTGTTAGATTAGCTTCCAAACAAGATGGCTGATATTGATTCAGTTTCTGCAAGTGAAGTCCCACCCACTGATCTGTAATAGGCCTGTAGAGTGAGTGGGTCCCACACCTTGGAATAATGAGGGGCTAAGTTTGTAGCCTTTAACCCTTTCACACGTAAGTTTAAAATATTCTAACTGACCCCCAGCATGAGTTTTTAAAGGCGACCATTATTTAGAACTTGCCGCTTTAATGTTTCCATGGTGACATGTCATTGCTTGTCACGTGACACAGCACAACCACAACAGAGCACGGAATGTTTTTCTTTTTTATTAAAAATATTCACAAATGTATTAGCTATTGCATGAAACACTGATATTCCGATTGTCAAATATGTGCAAGTGGATGGGTTTTGTTGCTTAAACATCTTTATAATGATCGCGTTAGTTGAGCTGTATGCACAATGGGCGGCGCCATTTCTTTTTTATTTCAGAGAATCGCATCTGTTGGATTTACAATGTCAATTCCTCCTCTTCTCACGAAATACATGAAAGTAAGTGGCTGGTGAACTGGGAGAAGAATACGGTCAAATGTTAAGCTACTTACACAATGTGTATCTAAAATAAATAAAACGAGTCGTCTTATTATAATTCAAAGGATTATTATTGCCGCTTCCTTACACATCAGTGTGTATTTTACAAACTCAAAATCATTGTTTTGCTAGTATTATGTGTATTTAAATGTCTGAAACCTAAAATAAACATTATGTGGTTGAAAACACTCAATAGTTGTGATATATGACAGCACTGAGTGTGTCCGTCTCTGGTTCAGTTCACTGACCGTTCTCACACCGGTGTGATCGTACGCTCCAGGGACCAGCCAAGACTGATCACACCAGTGTGATCGTACGCGTGAAAGGGTTAAACTTTACAATGAAATGTGACTTCCTGCTTATTGTGACACAAAATGACGATTTTTATGTCATAATAAGCAGGAAGTAAAACACTTAAATCCTTATTTCTCCCATCTCAGGGGAAAATAAGGCAATAAACCATGACCATTCAAAAATATGACTGGGTTTCTTAAGATACAAAGCTTAATGCAAATGGGTGAAGTGTCCCTTTAAAAAGGCTTTAACGTATGAATTTAATTACTGACAGCTTTTTAGGTTGGTTTTAGAAGAGTACCAGTAGTCTAGTGATGGTGGTCTAGTCTCATTCGCAGAGATGTTGTGCTTCAGAACTTGAGAGCCAAGCTTTATTAAACTGCCCTTGCAAATCTATAATCAAACATTACCTCAGATGTTTTCTCCTCAAGAAATTATTTCTCTCTTGCTTTTAATATTTATACAGTAATCTTCAAAAGTTCAGCAAACATTTTTGGAATCATTAAGTTTTTTGAATGAAGTCTATATTTTCAGAAAGGCAGCATTTATTTGTTAAAAATACATTAAAACAGTTTCTGAAGACGTTTTCTATTTTAATATATTTTAAAATGTATTTTATTCATATTCTATTAATTGTGATTAATAATGATTTTTATTCTCAATTATAAAAATGCTATGTCTACATGTATCTACATATGATTTTTTGGTGGACATCTGTTTACACGGATAGTGTACATAACATTATTACTAGGCTACATATATTTATTTGTTTGTTTGTCTATTTATTTACCCATCGTGTGTTATGCATAAGTGGTAGTCATGGATGTAAGTTTGTATTTGTGTACATCAACATGTATACTGTTTGCATTTAGCCCGAGCCTTGTCAGTGGCAATGCAAACTCCTAGTGTCGGTTGACTGGTTCTCAGGCCTGGCAAGTTTACATAACTGAAGCAGAATGCTGGCTCTCTCTGCTAACGTTCACTCTTCATGACTCTCCACCAAGCCAGCCACCTGTCTGTATTGACACAGACAATCAGCTCTGCTCTGTGTACTGTACATTCGCATTAGAATTATTAGAATTACATATAAATTCAACAACTAGTCTGAAAAGATCTTCAGTTGAATGTTTTTCATAAGATAAAGTCACCCCAAAGAGGGAAGCTTTTTACCATATATATAGATTTTCCAATGCGATCACAGTCTGAACAGTCATATCGAAATACATCTCTTGGCCTAAAGTACCTACTCACTATATTTGCTATGGATAAGACACATGCCTTTGGTGTGAGAGACCCGGGGTCGAATCCACTGCGAGACACCAATTTGTCCCTGACACTTAACCCCTAATTGCTACAGAGGCGTGCAACCTCTGACATATAGCAATTGTGAGTCTTTTTGGATAAAAGCGTCAGCTAAATGAATGAATGTAAATGTAAATTTGCTCTAAATGTTAAAGGGTTAGTTCACCCAAAAATGAAAATTAAGTCATTAATTACTCACCCCCATGCTTTACCAACCCCGTAAGACCTTCGTTCATCTTCGGAACACAAATAAAGATATTTTTGATTGAATCTGAGAGCTGGATCAGTCCTATATAGACTGCCTAAGGGACTGGCTCTTGACGGCCCATAAAGTCATTAAAGAAAAGGTTTAAATATTCCATGTGCCTACAGCGGCTCAACTATAAGTTTATCAAGCGACGAGACTACTTTTTGTGCGAAAAAACATAAATAACGACTTTATTCCACTATTCCATTACTTCCTTATGGGCGCATGCGCGAAAACTGAGACGAGGACGTTCTCATTCGTCTACTTCTTGTTACTGGCTGCTCACCGCTTAGGAGTTTTACCGCCCCCTACCGTATAAGATGATGTGCTGATATAGCTGGAAGCGCAAAACTTTCTGTTTACAAGCAGAGGAAGATGCGCGCTGTACATACGCTTTTCAATTAGCGTATTTTCCGCACTATAAGGTGCACTTAAAAGCCTTTAATCTTCTCAAAAAACGACAGTGTTCCTTATAATCCGGAGCGCCTTATATATGGATCATCATTTTATACGGTAGGGGGCGGTAAAACTCCTAAGCGGTGAGCAGCCGGTAACAAGAAGTAGACGAATGAGAACGTCCTCGTCTCAGTTCTCGTGCATGCGCTCATAAGGAAGTAATGAAATAGTGGAATAAAGTCGTTATTTATGTTTTTTTCGCACAAAAAGTAGTCTCGTCGCTTGATAAACTTATAATTGAGCCGCTGTAGGCACATGGAATATTTAAACGTTTTCTTTAATGACTTTCTGGGCCGTCAAGAGCCAGTCCCTTAGGCATTCTATGTAGGACTGATCCAGCTCTCAGATTCAATCAAAAATATCTTTATTTGTGTTCCGAAGATGAACGAAGGTCTTACGGGGTTGGAACAGCATCGGGGTGAGTAATTAATGACTTCATTTTCATTTTTGGGTGAACTAACCCTTTAAGAAAGCATGAAGAACAAACCTATGCAAACACTCTTCAGTGCGCAACAATGTGCATCACTTTCATGGCTTTAAGTTGGCTCCATGTGTCTAAGAGCATACAGTAAGATCTTGGCCACCAAAGTACTTTTCCAACATTTCTGCAGACACATCTAGACTTCTGTTGGCTCAAAATGCTCATTTTCTTTCCCCCTGCCTGCTTCTGAATGGGTTGCTCAATCCAGCTGTATTGTGAGCGTGAAGGTTCAATGTTCTCCATGGAATGTTCTCTCTCATTAGCGAAACTGGTTGTCTTGGAGGACAGATGCGACCACACCTCGCTGGGCCTCGAAGATGAAATGAAGTTCCACAGTCGTCAACCTTGAGATTTATTTCTTTTGTTTATTTGCCATTCATGGATATTGTTTCAAATGACAGAGTGGTGATTGAAATTGACTCCGTTCAACCGTTGGAAACCGACTGATTTTTTAAAAGAATGTAATCCAGATATGTGTATGTGTGTATATCCCCTGCTTTATGAGTTCATGCATGATGTCAAAGTGTTCTGAACACCCAAAGCTCTACGTCTCTCATGAATGTCATTCAATGTCTAATCTTTCAACTCCAGCAGATTTAGTTAAGTGTTGGCAGGATTTTGTCTGTTTAACATGTTGAACCTTTTAATATAGCAAACATGGTTTTGAAATCTTATTAAAACATCTTGAGCTTAACAAAAAAAAAATTAAGGAAGAGAACATGTCAGCTGAAGAATCCTGATCTTCTACCTATCTATCATCCATCTATCTATCTATCTATCTATCTATCTATCTATCTATCTATCTATCTATCTATCTATCTATCTATCTATCTATCTATCTATCTATCTATCTATCTATCTATCTATCTATCTATCTATCTATCTATCTATCTATCTATCTATCTATCTATCTATCTATCTGTATTACTGACAAAGAGAAAGGGAGAATAAAATTGCATGGTATGCAGTTCTTTTCCAATGCCACCTGCATGTCTGTTACTGCAGGATTTGTATCTCCTCAATCACTGACACTACTGGATTACCTGTTCTTAAAGCAAAGAGCCAATGCAAGCCACATCTTGTGCACAAGTATTCAAGCTATCACACACTTGATTTTCTTTGCTTTGTGGGATGGATTTTCCCTTTTATTACTGGCAGTACTCTGATTATGATTTCATGAAACAATTTCCTGCTCTTTAAACGCTGATCAACCACTTTCGAATGCTTGCCGTTCATTTTTCTGGTATTTAAAACTAAAACCTTGTTCTCCAGAAACCAAATCTAGAAAACACTCACAGCAGCAAACAATAAAAGAACAAAAATTCTCCGTGGATCAGACCCCACTACGATTCATAACATTGGTCGACTTTTGGTTCAATGGTTGGGTGAAAAGGTGTGTTATTGTACTAGATAGACAGGCTCAGCCTGGATAGGGAAGCACTTTGACAATCAGACTAATCTCTACCAATAAACAACTCCCATCGCCTTGGGTTACACTACAGCAGGTGCATTCTGGGGTTTGAATCACATTCATGATCTGTTTATGGGACGTTCAAGACAATTCTATGTTGCAAACACATGAATTATTTGCCAATTTTTACCAGACTACTTTTTATTTTCCATTTCCTGTAAAAAAATGATTGCTTTTTGATTATTTTGGTTTAAAATCCTCATATAAAGGCAATATATCCATTAGCATTGCCAAGCCATGCATGACATGTCATTCATATTCCTTATTCGGTTTACAGAAATAATAGGAAAGTAAACACGTCACTTTGCAGTGTGATAAAACATGTCATGTTTGATTGCAAAAAACAAATACCATGGTCCATGCTTTTACCAGTAAATAAAGCAGTAAATTGGTCAATCTTTTTTTCTTTTCTTTTTTTTTCTTATGCTTATTTGTGGCTGGCCCATGGCATGTCAAAGTATATGTGCATGTGGCTTCATTTGCATATACTAGTATATTTGCACAACAAATGGTGCCTTCACTGAGCTGTTTTGCATGGTGTGTGCCTGCGTCTTTAGCTGACACTAAGAGTGAACGGCTGCTTTGTTTTTTCTGAAGCTGCACCCAAATATGTGTCCACCTGTCACTCATCTCCCCACTGTATTTCTGTCAATCACATGTGTTGTGTATGTATTACATGTGAAATTAAGTTAAAATGGTTTAATGCCTGGAATATTTGGAGAATATTTTCATGAGCATTAAAGCAATAAAGAGCAATAATGGATAAATTATTTTTGGTATATAGTCTATTCCATGTAAAAGTTGCCAAAGAAAGATTAATCAGTAAGATTTATTTTTTTATTTTTTTAGAAATTAGCATGCATTAAATTGACAGAAATATTTTGTAACAATGTAAAAGTTTTTACTATTTATTCATTCTATTTATCAAAGAATCTTGAAAAAAGTATATGATTGTTATGTTTTTTGTTACTTGAACACTAAATCAGCATAATACAACGATTTCTGAGGGATCTTACTGAAAAAGGAATTAATTACATTAGAACATAAAATAAACAAATAAATACAATAATTATATATATATATATATATATGAAGAGTTCAGATGCAAAAGCCTCTAAATGCCATTTGAAATTTTCTTCTTTAATGATGATTTTTATCAAACTTGTATATTTAAGTTCAGTAATTTCACTTAAATAACAATTCATAGGTAATCTTCATCCCCATTTAAGTGAAATTACTGAACTTAAATATAAAAGTTTGATAAAAATCATCATTAAAGAAGAAAATTTCAAATGGCATTTAGAGGCTTTTGCATTTGAACTCTTCATATATATTTATGCATGTGTGTGTGTGTGTGTGTAACAACTTTGTTTTAAGAGTTCAAATAATTAAAAAGACATTCTGTGGCATTTTTCTATATAATGTGTATTATTTTTTATTATATTTTAAGTAATAAAAAAATACATATTAAAATATTTATGAATATTTGTTAATTTATACCTTCAAAAAATAAATACATTATATTTATACATTATTGTAGTGGAATATTCCACTGTTTGGGATCAGACCCTTAACCAAATTCCTGCGAAAATTGAGACACATCACAGGATTGGACATTCGTTCATAAAATATGGCTCCAGGCCCACTCTGAGAGCATTGGACCAGACAGGTACACTTTACCAGACACAATATTCAGCAAGTTTCTCTGTCTTACACCCACACACATTCCTACAGCCACTTCTGGCCTTCACCCTTATCTCATGCTTTTTTCCTTCCAATTTAACTCTTACCTGGCACTCTCTGGGTTTTATAATGAACATCTTTAGATTATGTATTCTTTGAATAACTAGAGGATTTTTTCATTCCGTCCTTTTGTTTTCGAGCATAGTTTAGACCAGTTTTCCTACAACAGAAAATGAAATACTTCTGTTAAAAATAAAATAATCAGGCAATAAAATAAACTGCATAAAATTAATAAAAAAGTGATTAAGTCACGTTATTAAAATATTTATTTAGTAAGACTGTTTCCAACAAACTTTCGTCATTGAATAGGCGCATTGGTGCACTGCCACTCTAACAGTCATGTTAGCACACCTGAGCTTGTTGCAGTCTGACCTGTCTTACCGCCTCATTTGTCATCTCCAATCACAAGCTCTTTTGAGGAGAGCTGAAAGACAAGGAATTAACAGCTCTTGCTTAGTGATGACAACTCAGCCTGCTGTTCAAAAAGGAAAGTATGTGAGAACACCAGCAAGTTGAACATGTAAGGACACAGGCAAACACACTCTCCTCTGCCAGTCCCCTGCATCGTCCAAAGAGTGACTCACACTGTTTGCATCAAATATTTCTGACATTTATAGGCAATGATTAGCGATGACATATATTGAAGTAACAACAGTGGTTGTCTTTGGCCGTGTTCAGGAGAAATTTTAGATCATCATTTGTCATTACTACACAATATGAGATTAGATGAAATCTTTTGTGATTACAATTTTAGTGATTACAGCCTTTTGCGATTTGATAAGCACAAGTCATATCGCAATTTCAATTTTAGTTCAGTTGTCAAAGCAATGGTGCAAAACGTAACAGAGACGAGTGTAAAATGTTGGAAACACTTGGTTCCATTTGTTAACATTATAGGTAACCAAGTTAACATGAAATAACTACTGTAGGAAAAATAATTCTAAATACTTCATATTTTAATACATTAACAAAATCAAAATTTGTTTCTGTTACTATATTTAACAGACCTTTGTTAGAATGAACTAACAATAAACAGTTGTATTAATTTTTGTTTACATTTACATTTAATCATTTAGCAGACGTTTTTATCCAAAGCGACTAACAAATGAGGAGATCAATAGATGCAATTAAACTAACAATAGGGCAACAATATGAAAGTGTTTTATATAGAACAAAAAAGAAAGTGTTCGTATTAATGGATCAAGTGTTGTCAAAAAATATGTGAACAAAGATTAGATAATGTGTTCCATTGGTTACATATTGATTAATGTTAATTAATTAGATAAACACTTTACATTAAGGTTCATTAGTCAATGTATTAACTAACATGAACTAACCATGAGCAATATATTTGTATTTGTTTATCTTTGTTAATGTTAGTTTATAAAAATAAAGCTGTTCATTGATTGTTAATGTTAGTTCACAGTGCATTAACTAATGTTAACAATGTTTTAATAAAGTATTATTAAAAGGTTGAAATTAACATAACAATGCTCACTAATGTAGTTAACTAATGTTAACTAATTAACCTTATTGTAAAGTGTTAGCTAAACAACTTTTGTTTCATTATGAAACTGTGGCAGGCTAACTAGGAAACACTGCTTCATACTAAAATGGATATATTATAACTTAAATAATGTGATATATTGTATATATAAATAAATAAATAAATAAAATGGACAAATACATGGCATATTTATGTATTTAGCATTAATGAACATTGTTCCAGGCAACGTTGAATAAAAGACCTTTCGGCTTAGAAAATCTATATTTCCTATTCAGGGTGATCCTTCGTTTCATGTTGGGGTCCTGATCATCCTGATAGGGTTTATTTTGTGGAAAAAAAAAAGCTCAAACAATTTCAGATATAAATTTATAAATATGTACTTTCAGCCACAGTATGCACTCTGTTAAGTATGCAGTATGTAAACTCTGTTAGCCTTTGGTGTGTTTGCCGACACGCAGTGGGTCTGGGAACAGGATAAATGTTTACATTGTGGCTGTGCAAGAGTGAAGCTCGCTGGATGGTTTGTGTTCATGGAGGGGTGGGGTGGAGCATAGGGTGGATGTGATATGCCTCACTGACTGTAAGTACAGTTGTAAGTTAAAGTGACACATCCCTGGCATGCCAGTATCTGGGCGGGACACATGGAGGTGGAAAATATTGGCGGGAGAGAATCAGTTTTTTTTTTTTTTGTCAGAGCTATTAATATCTTAAGATCCCAGTAAATGGGTGCCAAAAATGGAAACTCGTCAAAAATAACAATATGAAAATCACCACAATTTCTGATTTTTCTTTCACCAATATCCCTAGTATTACTTTTCTAAATAATTCTCAGTTAGAAATTACTAGTTCATTTTAACACAGTTTCCACATGGTACATTTTACCCAAAAAAAGATACGATTTTATGTAGATGGTGTCAAATAATAAACTGAAATATGTCATTTTTAACCTCCGACCTCTATAGTTGGCACAAAAAGAAAAGTGTATTGTGAAAAATCACATAAGCAAAACTAGCAGAATATGGTGTTGTTAATTTGGACAAAAAAAAAAAAAAAAAAAAAAAAAAAAAAAAAAAAACTCAGTCTGTTGTGGCAGCATCATCTACTGGTTTTCAAACAAAATACACACACTCCAAGTGCACCCTTAATCTGCAATTTATTGTAGTTCCACAGTTGGGTTTTTTTTTCAAAAAAACCTCAATACAAGCCTATTCATTCAGATGAGTCATGAAAACCCATGCTAAAAAAGGAGTTGATAAGTAGTGCTTTACGACTAAACACTCCACCAGCACTTCAATAAATATCCAGTGTCTTATTTTTTTATGTAATGGTAAATGCTTCAACACTGATCCAAAAGTAACACATGGTACTATAGTTACATGACTATTCACAAAAAAAGGAAATAAAACACAATAATGACTGTACATACCTCATTGAGGATAACAACACAATTGAAAAATATTGGTATTTCCTGACAATACAAACTACGCTTGTATGTATATATATATATATATATATATATATATATATATATATATATATAAAGGGGATATTAGATTTAATAAAACATTAACTAAACACCGAATATTTTTTTAGAACATAGCTTTATATCAGCTAACATCAGCCTTTTTCTGCAATGTTAAAATACTTTCTCTTATTCCAGTTTAATATGACGAGGTGCAACAACCATTTGTTGATCAATTCCCCCAAAGAGTGCAACCACTGTACGTCTGTGGTAATTTTAAATTCAGGCCTGTTGAAATTGTTTTTTTCTGATCAGTGGCATATGGAAGTACCTGTCATTTCTTCACAATTTCTTTACAATTCATTGCCATTACTAGAACAGAAAAAAAAGAAAAAACGCACTTAGCCATCAAAAACATTAAAAGAAAAATATATATCAAAGAAAAGTTTAAATACAGTTTCATGAGTTCTGATAACATACACTCAGGCATATTTATAGTCATATATATGTACACACGCACACATTACTTCATAAAACTATTTTTAGGTTGCCTTTCAGTTTAACATTATGGAATGTGATATGGAAAGTTTGAAAAGGCCCACATGATTCATGGACCACACAGACTGTTAAATGACTGATGAAATTTGTCTGTTTTTTTCCCCTTTGTTGCTAAATATGAATCTATTTAAATAGTCAAATCTACCACCACTTAAAGGCTAAAATTAGCTTTAGGACATTAAACAAACAGTAGAACATTTCACACTATGAATAGGCAAGATGTTACAGTATATTCGTTTTACAATTATTGCCATTTCAAAGAAAGAAAAAAGAATGTAAATGTTTAATAACTTCAATTCAACCATTAACCTTCAAATAATGTTTTATTAATACTTTATGCCAAGAACTTAATACCAAAATAATTTGTGTTGTCTTATTTTATTGGAAATATTTTCGTTTTTTTAAAAGGGTGTGGATAAAAGTTTTGTTGCAAATGGAAACAGGCAAAAAACAAAAACAACCTTAACGTCCGAACACACAGGAGGCATAGCAGCAGGCAACGCAGAGGTCTCGATCAACCTCAAGAAAGGTAAAATAAATCAATATTACAATAAAGTGGTGGCATTCCAAGTCCATTCCAAATAATATTTGCGAAAGGGCACTCAAAGTTTTCATTGCTTATTTCCTATGCGCAAACACCATAACCAAGCTTTTTGTGCTGTTTGTTTTGGTTATTTTCTCCTCTTGCAGAAGTGGTTTGATTGGTCAGATCACGATTAGGGTACATGCATAAGACTTAGTGGGGCAAAGCTACCAGGATTTCTACGTAGTTGACAGGGAAGAAGCCAGAGTGATCATTGACCTTTCCTTCATACCAATTGTCGTCAATCTTGCTGGTCAAGGTGATGATGTCACCTTCCTTGAAGCCTAGCTCACCCTCATTTTCAGCATCAAAATCATACAGTGCCCGACAGCAAGGATGGTCCATTGGAGCTGAAACAGATAAAAAAAAATTCTTTACAGCACAGAAAATGAAATCCTGCATTTCATAGATTTAATTATTTTAGTGCCTTACCTGGTGACCTAGAACGGCTAACGTGCCCAATATTCCCATTGTGGTTCTCACTTAAATCCAGGGAGGTGCGAGGTTTGGGGACATACTCTCTTCTTGGCTTACAAGAAGCCTCTCTTATTCTGCCAAAATAAATGAAAAAAATCTGTAAATAAGTCTGTATAATAAGAAACTAGGCCTGATAATTTAGTATAATTTTATAAAAAAGACAATGTGATAAAATGAAAAATAAACAGATAACCAAAAAATGAACATTGATTAACCAAAACAGATACTTAGTTTTTTTACACAATCCATTTTCCTCCGAGCAAGCCTAAATGCAAAGCATGTTTTAGCGTATTTTGCAGACTTACCATCCCCAGTTGTTACGACAGACATCTTGACGTGCTCTACCAAACCACATTTATCATAAACAGGTGGAGTCATTCACACAGGAATTTTTGTGTTCAAATACAGATGCCGTATCTAGACCTGTCGAACTCCCTTTAACTAAAAATGTGACATTCTCCATGTGATGCCACACAGCGAGATGCGCTGCAACGGTTAAGTGCAGGTGGGATATAAAAACGCATCCGCCGGCTACCGGACAGATTGACAATCTCTAAAGTGGATTGCTGTGGAACGTAGGCTTATGAATAAAATTTAATTGAAATAAACAATATATCCATTTATAAAATGACTTTTTCAGGTGCCATAATAATGTGACATTTTGAATTATCTTTATTTGCAGGCTTTTCTGAGCAAATACTGAAATGCCTATGTGCGATCAGTCATTACAGAAAATACAATTTAACATGACATTTACATTTTTTTTAAATCGCTTTAAAAGTAATTCCTGTGTTAATGGTTCCACTGACAATTCACTATGTGAATAAAAGCCTGTTCATCATATAAAGCGATCGGAAAACTTGGACTAAACCACTCGAATCATATGGATTTGTTTTACAATCTCTTTATGAACTTTTTGAAGCGTCAAAGTCGTAGTTGAGTAGACTGTCAATGGAGGGAGAGAAATTTCTCAGATATCATTAAAATATCTTCATTTGTGTTTCGAAGATGAATGAAAGTCATGTGGGTTTAGAACGACATGAGGGTGAGTAAATTACGACAGAAATTTCATTTTTGGTGAACTATCCCTTCAAGAATAGATGCCTGTAATTACATCAGTTTTTTTTTGTGGGAAGAGAGGTTCCATTTAAATGTTTAGACTAGATTAACTAGGAGTCTTGTACTGTGTGGTTTGTTCTACAACACAAACCTGTCCTCTATCTTGGTGGAAAGCTGCTGAAGGATCTCTGTGGCCTGTCTGTGGTAGTTCACCTGAGCTTGGACCAAAGCAGAAAGCTGACTCACTTGTTCAATCTGCAGAAACAAAGTTAGAACATCAACCTCAAAGATTGTATATGGGAGGTCAAGACTAGCAAACAATGGCTATATTTACATGCACCCTTATAAATGCAGTACTGTGAAGTACCGCGAGCTCATGTAAACAATACCGTGATTATGATTACCATCACATTTAAAGTAACCATGAATCACAATAAAATTTGTGGAGTGCAGCGGCTTTAATCTGACTATACGTTCATGCATGGCGGGTTCGAAAACATGCTGGAACAGAAGAAGCCACACTTCTTGACATCATGCACATTGATGCTCGGAAACGTGCCAATTCTGACCATTAAAATCAATAAAACACATGGTGTCATTGTTGCGTAAAGCTATAAGCATAAACTCCCCAGAAGTGTAGCTTCTGCAAAATGAGGGAGACCATGTACCCAAGAACTGGTGAACAGGTCCGTGAACATTGGGAGGGCTTGAAGGCTGCCTATTTTAAAGCAAAAACATCACAACTCTTAGCAAATAATCGAAATATGACATGCATCATGTAAACAGGATTGAAAAGGTTTTGCGGATGACGTTAACATCTTAATTCTTACTTTGATTATTGGTAATAATCTGACTATATTAACCATGTAAACATAGCCATTGCATAAGATGCACTGATAAATGAAAACAAGTGAATCCAGTGACGTATACTGTAGCATCAAAATAAAAAAGGAAAGATGTAGTGGGAAAGACTCATTGGATATAGTATATGGCACAATAAGGACAGATTATGGAGGCATGAAATGGATGATGAACAAGGGCAGGCTACAGATCTTACATCACTCTCCAGAAGGTTAAACATGCTTTGTTCGGCAATCTCCTTTGATTCATCAAACTTCTCCAGGGCTTGTTTGATCTCATCTTCTGTGACTTTTCCTTGCCTTTTCTTCTTATAGTCGAAGTCCAACCGTCGCCCTTCTAGCTTCTTCAGGTGATGCTGTCAAAACCAACAGAAAAAGAGTTGAAAATTGCACTGATCAGTTACTGACCTCTAGTGGGAATCCAAAGCATTGCCTCCATTAATGGTTGGGACTTTACTTCAAAATATTCTCACTGTGATGTATTATTCACAAGTACATTTAAATCACACCGGCTGATTCTGAAAGTTGAATTCTCAACAGATGCGTATTCAAAATCGTTAAAATCAGGGACTGATAAGAGTTAACAAGTGCTATTTAAATAGGTCATACTCATGGGAGAATATTAACAATAAAATTCTGAGTTACACTTGTTGTTAGTACAGTTAGTACAATCCAAATACAGTCATTATTCATTTTAGATGTAAATGGCCCATTGCTTGCTGATGTGTGCGAAAAGAGATTCAGCACTTTCCAGAATAGTCGTAAACAGCCCCATCCCTCATTCAACAACCTCTTTGGCCCTGCTTACACCTGGTATTAAGAACTTTCAACTACTTGGGATTTATCTCAAGCCTGCACATATGCAGAGATATCACTAAATAGCCAATTCATTGTTTGACTTAATTGTTAACATCCTTACTGGGATTGGATGTAAAACTTCCTGCAATCAATAATAAACTTCTAAATTGATTTGTTTTGTTACTCTTGTGCTGGGACAATCATTTACGATGGATTGTGTCAAAAATGTCACCAAAATGAATACAAATGTGCCAAGTTCACAAAACAACCTAGATTTAAATGTTCTGCTGAAACTGTTAAATGAAGTTTTTTTTTTTACCACCATTTCAGAGCATTTATGTGTCGGGTTACACTAGATTGTAGGTTACTTCATAAGATGCAGGTTTTTACACTGAAGTTTCGCATGAAAATGAACAACTGTGAATTGGCCAAAATGTAAGTCTCATAGTCACAGGATGACTGCATGACTTCCTGGAATCTCAAATCTTCAATGCAATAATTTCTTATATCTAACCTGGATCTCTTTTAAGTCTTTATCATGGATATTCTGCAAGGGATCAATGAAGTTTTGCTTGACTTCCATGTCTAGAGCATCTTTAACTTCACCCAGCTCCCGCATGGCATCTCCAACATCGATCAGAGCCAAACCTGTAAAAAACAAGAGTATGCTTTATGTATATTTTAAGGGGGAAAAAAACTTAAGGACTCAATGTAGACATAAATGTACTAAATTAAGTAGTTTGTCCCCCCTTACACCAATACAAACCTTGCAACTCTGTTTAGCTGTGATACTCAAATTATGCAGCCCAGGTGAAATATTATCTGGTTATAGTAATTACTTTGGTTTCACTTTATTTGATGGTCCCTTTAACACATTCAGTTGACAATAAGTAACATTGCACCAACATCTCTCCTAACTCTCACTAGAGTGTTAGTAGAGTATTAGTAAACTGGTAGGGTTAGGGCTAGAATAAGTTGACATGTAGTTGCAAAGTTACTTATAGTCAGTAGAGTGCCTGTTGGAGGACCATCACAATAAAGAGTTAGGAGATATTAAGCAAACAGTCTACTACTCTAATGAGAGTTAGTTGATACTGTATGTAGTTGCAAAGTTACTTATGGTCAACAGAATGTTCAAAAGGGACCATCAAAATAAAGCTGTTAGCATTACTTTATTTTCATTTGGGTTTTACATTTTGCAGTAACAAACAATGCATATATGATTTGGGGCATACTTCTAGGGTGTGATGATGGCTACTTTCATATAAGTGTGTGTGTGTGTGTGTGTGTGTGTGTGTGTGTGTGTGTGTGGTCAGCTACAGATAAAGCCACAATAAGTCTGCAGAGCTAACTTGTCAATCCATCTTAATGGGTGATGCTATATGTATGAGCAACAAACAGATGTACTCTGACCAATGAGAGGACAGTTTTATCATAAACACATTATGGTATGCTTCCCATGTAAGGTTGCCGAAATAAGAATAAAATGCAACATTAACAATTTAAAACACCTTTTCAGAACAAAGAAAACAGGTTTGAAATTCAGATTTTCTATCTATTTTCTATTTTCTTTCTATCTGTGGTGCAATGGTTTAAACATCTAAATGCTACCACATATTTTTCTTTCTGATCGATAAATCCATTCTGCCATGGATTTAGCTTTTTACACACCAACAGAAGAATGATGCATATTGTATAGTTTAATCTAATTTGCAAACTAAGTAACCATGTAGTCAAAAGAGCTTGTTGATGAACGCAAATAGAACTCATTATTTTGAAATAATCCCATTTGCATTGTGTATGTTTATAGCGCACTATGCGTGGAATAGCGGCCCACTAAGCTAACGGCTCTTACATTGCGTATGTTTATAACAAAGCAAGCATTACCAAAGCAGGAATCCTCCCCGAGTTCCCTGCCAAACTTTTGCATGGACTCTCCCAGGATGACTTCAGTCTGTATGTAGCCGGGACCTTTATCTCCTCCACGGATTTTAGACATGGAGCTCATCATACTCATCTTGGCACGAGTTGCTACAGAAACAAACACAAAACAGATGTACATTAATGACATTTTTATTTTACAATGAAAAAAAAAAGATCAACATTTACCTGGATTGGGTTGCAGGTACTCCGTTGTCTTGGTCATAATATCCATCACTGCCCTAGTGGTGGTGTCAACTTTCTATAGTACAGTAAAGATGAGAACATGAAAGAAATAAACATTCCACAAATTTCAAAAGGAGTTTGGCATCACATATCAGCTAGATGCCCCAAAGCCCCCAGAAGCTGCTCATTCGTTCATTCATTCCATCCATCCATCCCATTTTAACCATCTTTGTAAGAAATAGTCCAAAATTCACATTTATAAGCTCACTCAAAATATTCACACTTAGACTACACTTTTGAGTCAATAGGTGACCTAATTAAACCTTCCAAAATTAGATTTCTAATAAACAACCACATGCTCACTGCTTCTTGAAAGAGAATCATAAGTCTTGCTGAAGGAAACTTACCTTTTCCATTTCCGTAAAGTCATAATCTAATTTAGTTCCTTCTGCCCCTCCGACCTTTTCACTAACTCTCTGCAAAATAAAACACATTTATCAATTAATTCTAAATTTACATTTCATGTCTTTCTTTCCTTTTCCTTTAAATTTTCCATAGATTGTAAACCCCTGGTCTGTACAAAATATAGGCTACTGTACTTGTAACCATGTTTGGACCTTAGCCTAATAGCATATTTAACTTGAACTCTGATGCAACATGATCCACTTAGAAATTAGAAAGAAATCAGAAACTTTCATTCATAGAGGTAATCATATCCAGTAAAATGTATTCATAAATCAGACCAGACTTCAATAAATAAAAGGGATTTCTTGTGTCAGTTGACTAATGCAGTGGTTCCCAACCCTGCCTCTGGAGAACCTTTTTTGATGCATCCATTGCAGGGTCTTGTTGTCTCTACTAATGAGGTGATCCAGGAACATGGTTAGTGTAATAACAGGGAAACCACAATTCAATGACACTTGTATTGTTTCTTGACCACACAGTCAAACATTAGTTTGAGGGGAGAGAATGTTCACCAGAATAATAACAAAAAAAAAAAACCCAAAAAAACCCTGAACCAAAAACACAGTTCTGTAGCGATCCTGTAATTCAAACTGCAGAGCATGCAAGTAACGTCGAGGTTATGGGTTTGATTCTCAGGGAATGCATGTTAATCGAAGATGTTTAAGTCGAACCTTTTATCATGAGTCCAAGTCTCAAATCCTTTTTAGCAAAAGGACAATTTATTTTATGTATACATTTAAATATATAAATAAATAATGCTAAAAACAAATATATCAAGATTGATGATCCTTGTCATATTTAGCACCCTGTACTTTTAAAAATGTATTTACTATCCTCCAAGTTGACACCGAAGGAACTCTGCAAGTTATAGGCTAGTCTTCGTTTTTTATGTGCTTACTTGAGTACATCGAATACAACCACAACATTTTTCCAATCAAATCAAGACTTCAGTGGGACTCGAGTCCAAGGGTGCGTGTCTCAATCAGCTCCTAGGTTGTGAATCAGTACATAATGTACATGAATTTGGGAACTGGTAAAGAGAGAGTAAGGAGAAAGACCCTGGCTCACAACACATGACAACACCCTCATTATACAAAGTCACTACTAGTATTTATGAACAACAGCAGAACTGATTTATCCAACATTTTTTTTATTTATAATACATTTATTATTTATTGTACATTACATATATTATTATTTAAGTACATTACAATAAATACATTGATGGTTACTGTACATGTACCTACATCATTTCAGTCATAAATTGAAATGTATTATGTTAGCTAGCTTAAGTTCAGTACCTGTCTAGCAATGTATGTTTATACTGAAATATAATTTAATAATGGTTTGTTTTTTCAAAACCTCCATTGCATCATTATGCGAGTTGGCTAACGTGATTTATGTTTTGCGCATTAGAACTTCCGTTACAGGAAGTGAGCATCGATGCTTCCTGGATCATGGTGCATTGTGGGACTTTTTAGGGAGCAAACATTTCAGTACAAAACAAAGCAGACTTTTTTTTTTTTAAATTGAGAAAGTCCTTGAACAGTGCCTTCTGACTACTGAACTATAGGGAACTGATTGAGACAAGTCTCATTGCAAAGAAAGAGATTTAAGTCTAAGACATATTTCAAGGTAGAAAAGAAATCGAATTCTAACCATAGACTAATAAGGTGCTGGTTCAAACAAAAATGACATAATATGGCATGAAACATTATTAGTATGTGGTGTAAGAAAGGCAATTCTTACTACTAACCCAATTCAATAGCAAAAATAAACAATATTTACATCTAATAATTTAATTATCAATTATAGTTGTACCTAGTCATGTGGAAGTGAAACCATTACAAATGCATTACTTTTAGAGCATTATGAATTTAAGCATTTTCTCTCTGAAGACTTCTACAAACACACTAATTTAAATTAAAGACTTGGCTTGTCTGCCAAAAGTTTGTCTTTGCCAAAGGCTTTACTCAGAGCTACATAATAAAAAAATCTTTCTCCCTCAAGATTGAGCATTTACTGAGTTAAGAAGATTTGAAGGCAAATATACTAATAAATCCCATGGGGTCAGAACAAAATGTCTGTCAAGGATCGTGGTGATTGAACATGTTTTGGAATACCTCAAATTAGTCAATTTATTACCAAGGCTCCAATTAGAAATATCTCATTCCAATGAAATATTACAATAAAAGTGAATTATTGCAAAACAAGTACCTAATGAATAGTACTTTATCAGAATCCCTTCATTCCCATCATTCTCTAAAGCAGGGGTGTCAAATCCCACTCCTGAAACCACTTTTCTGTCGTTCAGCTTCAACACCGCAATTAAGCACACCTGAACCAGCTAATCAATGTCTTAGGCCTCGGACACAGTAGACGATTCTCAAATCTTAACCAATTTTTTAAACTGTGGGAGACCACAGACATGAGGGCCCTTAAAATACTTGTTAAAAGGAAAAAATATTATTATAACTCATTTTAGTAAAATAATAATTTTGGAATCACCCATGATTAACTGACAGGTGAAATTATGCATGCAGTAGTGTAGATACTAGGCCTACATTCAGCAGCATCAATATTACAAACTGATATGACCTGCTGAGGAGGATAATGATGATGATGATGATAATGATACATGCATTGCATACACAGAAATTTGCATCTCGAAATTTAGTATGAACTCACATAGTCAGCCAATGGTGCACAGCTTATTAAGCGATCATGATTTATTTATTTAACATAATATGTGTGAATTAAAAGTACCATTTCGGCAATGAGAACGTTTCTGAGCCAAATGAAGATAAAGATGTGTTCTGGCGGCTGGCGTGTTCTAACACTAACTAACGCCAACACACTAACGCAACGCGTACAGTTCCACAAAGCTGGCAAACGATCTCACTTTCAGCACGGATAATAAGAAGCTCCCTTCATTCAAGTTTGCAGACATTTTTTCATTCTTTCTTTGTTGACAATAATAAACTTTCTTCTAAGAGCAACAAAGTCGCACAATGGCATGTGCATCATCACTACGACACGCCCCTTATGGCACAACCCACTTTGGATCCGGAAGTCATTGCCAACTACAGGCCCATTTACAACCTTCCATTCCTTTTCAAAGGGTTGGGAAAATATGTTTCCGCTTAGCTCCTGGACCATCTTCAACATCACAACCTGTTTGATAAGTTTTTTGTCAGACATCAACAACAATCCTGGAAACTCTAATCAGCTGTTCTCTACAATAAACCATCTCCTTAAACCTCAGACAAACTTACACAGAAAACACAGAGGAATGTTGCAACTTTATCACTTTCTTTAGAACCAAAATAGACTCCATCCGATCACATCTCACTGGTCCCACTGCACTACCTTCCCTTTCTGTCAGTTCACAGTCTGGATTCCCCCACTCTCTCCACCGTTTCTTTGACGTTTCACAACTTGAAATTGAGGGAATCATCAAAAAAAATGAAATCATCCTCCTGTGCCCTAGACCCCTTTCCCACAATCCTGATAAAATCCAGTCTTTCTGCCATAAGTCCCCTTACCACAAAACAATAAACCACTCCCTCTGGTCTGGCCATGTTCCTTCCAGCCTCAAAATTGCTGCTATTACACTTTGAAAAAACACTTAAAAAAACAACAACAAAAAAACATTTTGGATCCAGAAGTCCTTGCTAACTACAGGCCCATATCCAACCTTCCATTCCTTTCCAAAGTGTTCCAAAGTGCCGCTCAGCTCCAGGACCATCTTCAACATCACAATCTATATAATAAGTTTCAGACTCCCAGTCTGCCCAAAGCACAGAAACAGCTCTGGTCAGTCACAAATTAACCTCCTTCCATCCTTCCTGACTTAACCACATGC
Organism: Pimephales promelas; assembly: GCF_016745375.1. The sequence goes on from NW_024121100.1 coordinate 19,795,016, forward strand.
AGCTTTTGACACTGTCGACCACAGCATCCTCCTCAACCGTCTACACTGTGATACAGGACTATCAAATTTGGCCTTGGAGTGGTTCACATCCTACCTTTCTGGAAGGGCCGAGTACGTCAGCTTGGGAGTAGCGAAATCTCACCCACATGCTGTCAGATGTGGTGTTCCTCAAGGGTCGGTACTTGATCCAACCGTCTTCATCCTCTACATGCTCTCCCCTTGGCTGCATCATCAGCCAGCATGGAATCTTCTTCCATTGTTATGCTGATGACACAAAACTTTACCTCAGAACAAACCCAACTGCTCCTGCTGCTCTGCCTTCATCTTCAACCACAACATTCTTACTGACCGCCTGCCTGGAGGAGATAAAGGCCTGAATGAGTCAGAACTTCCTTCAGTTAGGCCGGATTCACAGCGCCTAAAAACGCGTAGAAAACGCTGGGCACGCCGCATTCTCCATTTTCCAAAGCACCAGGGCGGTTGCGCTTCAGTTGGTTCTTGTCACATGACCTATTGTGTGCGTATGGTGCGCTTGCGGTATTCGGAAAAGTTGAGATGTTTTTATCTCGACTCGGCACGGACGCGCATGGAAAAACGAGTGTGTCGCACCGCGTCTGCATCGCTTCCATTATGAGCGCGCATACCGTGCGCCTACATTTAAAATAACGAACTTGAGCGCGCAAAAGACGCGATATGTGAACCGGCCCTTAAACAGTTCCAAAACTGAGGCAATTCTTGTCGGCATCCCTCATCAGGTCTAGTCGTCCCTTAAAACCTCCATCACCTCTTCTGGAAAAGACATCCCACTCTCATCAACAGTTACCAAACTTGGTGTAAGACTAGACCATCACCTTATCTTTGACAGCCATATCAAACATCTGTGCAAATCATCCTTCTTCCACCTCAGGAATATTACAAAACTTCATCCAAAACTTATCCATTGCCTTTGTATCCATGCTGGACTACTGCAACTGGTTGAGTACCGAAACGCGGTGCCAATAGGGAACCGGTTCTGACGTAAACGGTAGTAACAAGACCGAATAAGAACAAAAATTTTGTTGCCTGATTTCGGTGCTCTCTTTGTGAGACTCAGGCACCGACTTTGCGTATGAGACACACATACGCAAAGTCTCTCTAATGAAGATGCCAAAAGGAAAAAACAAAACAAGGTTTGGCTGCATTTCACGTGTAAAATTAAGCGTCAGAATGATTGTCTGAAGCCCATTTAGAATCACGATTCACTCCAATCCATTGGCTGATGGCGCGGGCACTGCCTTGACTCTTTACGTCGTCATATTATATTAACGAGCGCATCATCTGCTCCTCGGATTTCTCTGCCGTAAAAGGAAGCTTGTCGGCAGCGCGAGGAGTTTGGCAGTGAACGCAGCGTCTTCTTCCCTATTCAGAGAACATGGGTTACAACAGTAACCAGAGACGTTCTCTTTCATTGGTTTACTCAAAGCTGTGTAGCTAAGACGCAGTGGGAACGAAATACCAAACTCGCCAAGCTAAGCGCTGCGTAACTAGTATGACCAGATAACTTACATGACTGGTTCAGACAAAACATGGGAAACCTGTAGCCATGTCGATATTAGATTACCCTGGTAGTAATCTCTATTCATCTCCAGTATTATTACATTGTTTGATAAAATATTGTTTTATTTGATATTATGTAAATGTGATTTTTTTTATTTTATATTGGTTTATTTATTATTACCATGTTACTTGTATCTATATTGTTTAAAGTTTTAGGTTAATATTGTGTCCAGTTTGGTCCTGTAAATAAAGGGGTATTCTTTTTTGACAAATTGTGTGTGGTTTTGTTTTCTTAAGTACCGTTTCAAGAACCGTTTAAGGACTGGAACCGTTTAAAAAAAAATACAGAGTAGGTACTGGTATCGGATAAAACCCAACCGATACCCAACGCTAACTGCAATGCACTTCTCATCGGAGTCCCTAGCAAGAGTCTGCAGAAACTCCAACACATATGCAGAACAGTGCTGCTAGGATCCTGATGAGAGTGTGCAAATATGAACACATAAACCCCATCCTGCATGCACTTCACTGGCTCCCCATCTCGGCCAGGATTCACTACAAAATCACTCTCCTCACCCACCAGTGCATCCATGGCAATGCTCCACCCTACCTCAAGGAACTTCTTACCCAGCAAACATCAACCAGAAACCTCCGCTCACAAAATGGCAATCTCCTCCGTCACCCAGAACCAAGCCCCGGACTGTGGGAAACTGTGTTTTCTCCTCTGTTGCCCCTCATCGGTGGGGCTTCACAGAAAGTTGACATATTTAAAAAAAAGGCTTAAAAACTTTTTATTTAAAAATAGCTACAACTAAAGAACTGTTTTTATGTTTTCTTATTCTTGCCCCCATTTTTACTTTTGTAATGTATACACTATAGCACTTTGAGATTTGCATTATAAATAAAAAGAATTATTATTATTAATTTATTAAAATGCAGTCATTGTTTTTATTCAAAGGTTTATTTGATAAATGCTGATCTAGAAAAACACTATAGCTTACTATGTAGCATGTAAACACATTTAACAGATAAAGATTGAACCAGAATATGGTCCTTAATTGGAATCATATTTAAAAACTTTAAAAATTAGGTTTAAAAGGTTATAAATAAAACTGATCATGCCCTTACCGTTTTCACATTGGCTTTGTTGATCTTCACTTTTAAATTATCATCTGAATAAATTTCTTTTGGGTTCTATAAACTCAGTTTTGTTTGCGGAGTAATTAGATTCATGCCACATTTCAAAGAAATATCCTGCATTAGAGTAATGTAAGATTTAAACCATGATCATTATTCAGCTAACAACTACTAGGGTGGCTTACACAAGATATCTGTTACAACCAGTACAACTAAAAAAAACAAAAAAACTATAAACAATATAAACTAGAAGGTTAGAGGTGAACACCTATTGGCTCCATGTATCTAGTATGACAGGTTTTTTTTTTTTTTTTTTTTTTTTTTTGACATATCCAGTCTAGCTTAGCTTTTTGTACAAGGCTACGAGAACAATTTTATTTACTCAAATGTAGAAAGGACATACGACATTTTGAAGTCTTAAAAATCTATATTCGGAGTCATCACATCAAATATTTACAATAGTATTGAATTATTTTTAGACTTCCTTTGAGATAAATTTGACAAATCCTGTAAGTTACGTAGAAGCACACTAGAGGCTTCTATTTTCCAACAAGGCACCTCAGAGTTAACATCCAACCATGTTCTGAATGCAACTGAAATGCCCACAAATTCAGCACAAAGTTTCTACCAAATTAGTCTTTGTAAAGTTATATTTTAAACCGCCTAATGCATTTCTTATGCCAACTAGATAAAGTAGTACACACTTGACTACTTCTTGGAGTGAGGGAAACCGGAGTTCTTAGATATGTTATATTAGGTATTTCATTGTGCAAACATGAAAATTGATGTTTAGAGATGATAAATAAGACATAATGATAGAACTATACTACTTCTCTCAGGTGGTTCTTTGACATTGCAGGATAAGGGGAAAGATGCTCTGGAATTGCCTTCCTCAGGGAAGTGGGGGAATATGTGGGGCTTACACATTCTCCCAGTTTACATCTAGATTAAAAGTCATCTCTTTAGCAAAGCATCCACAAAACAAACAAACAAAACTCATAACAGTGTACTCCAGATTAGATCAAAACAATATCTATTGCTTGCAATGTTATAAACAGCAGCTACGCCAAGTATTTTCAATTCGCTTTTCTATTTCTAGCTTCTATTTGCCCATCCCAAGGAAACTAGAGATTACGGCAGCTCCAGATTGGATCCAGCCACTTACAAAGATTTCAGATGACCCAACACCTGTGAAGAGATGACGCCAACCCATGCCAGGACTTTAGATGACGCCAACTCTGAACCAACATACTGTATACAACTGCCAAATTATTATTATGAGAACATTGTTTCTGCCAAAAATTAATACATGATGTGAGGTAACAGCATGACATGTATAACAAATACACATTTTTGATATATGGACATCATGGACAGTCAACTCTAAATTGTAATGTGGAAACATGCATTTTTTGTAAAGCGGTCTTCTTAATCTCATAAATTTGAAATTCTCCTAACTTTAATCTGTAATTTAGCTATACTTATGGCCTAAACTGACTCCTGTTCAGTTCGATCTGTTCTGCTGCTACAGTACCGCAAATGTGCAACTATTGGCATGACAATTGTTGAAATGCATTGCCAAAGCATGTCTAATGGTTACAGTAAAACAGAAAAAAAAAAAAAAATTGAATTCAACGTGTGTTTGTGAGCACGTCACTGATTGGTCGGCTCCTTTTTTTCTGACAGCAGATCTCTTTTTTTAACCTAATAAGCATTCATGTTCTGTATTATTTTATAACTTTCTTAAGTCAGGGCAAATTATTTCAAATTTTGGATAGAATTTCCTCCTTTCATCTGAATTCAAGCTCTCTACAGTAAAAACAGTTTGGAAGAGAGTTAATTTGAATGGAGGGGGAGAACGAAAAAAGAAAGAGAACATACACACGGCATAAAAAAATTAAATGCAGAGATTTTTCCTTTTTATTTATTTATTTTTTTTTACAGTGTGAAACAGTTATTTTACACATTTTTCTTAGATTATTAACATCCAACACTTTGAATAAACACTAAATGTTCTGCAGAGAAACAGAGAGGAAAACTGGTAATTTACAGATTATTTAATTACAATTAAGCGTTCTCAAGATGGATTTGTGGAAAAAAAGTCAGCACAAATATGCTGTATAAAACTGTACTGTATTTCTTCAAAAACTAAATTATTACATTTTCAAAGTTGAATGAAATGCATTTAACATTTTAAATACTGTACTGATTATCAGTAGAACATGTTTCAATACATTTTAATACAAAGTTGAATGAAATATTCTCAACTTAAACCTGAAGAAATAAAAACCTGATACATCAACAAAATGTCCCCTTCCACACCACAATTGATTCTAAAACCATTTTATTATTCAGATGTAAATTTACATTATCAAAACTTTTTTTTTTTTGTCAAACAGCTCTTCAGAACCCCCAGGAGGAACTGAAAAACAACAAAGGGCATTTCTCCGTGTGCATCTTATCTTTAGGGTCATGATTTCACCTTTTACAATGGTGGACAAAGGAACAAATTGTGTGGTTTGCTGTTAACTTTTTAATTTTGTTCTTGTATTTTCCAAAACAGTTTTATATGGTTTTCCACAATACTGATCCCTGTGGGCTCCATATATGGAAGTAAAATAATGAGAAATGTTTTTGAAACAAAACTGCTTGTTTGTGTTTTTAGGGGCTGAAATTCAACACGTGGCTGTATATTTAAGCTGTGAATATTTCAAGTGTATACAAGTAAAATCAAAACAAAAGGTCCACGAATCCGCATCAGAAGTGACAGACACAGCAGAGCAATCCTTCACCAAATGGCCAGTGATTAGTTAGATCCTTGATGCATCAGAGGTAAAAAAAAAGAAAAGAAAAATAGACACTATGATTCACTGAAAAGTCCTTAAAAAATGAGCATTTTTTTTTGTAAGCAATATTTATTTAAATATTTTTAACAGCATTTTGACATTATGATATTCTGACTATATGAACAGAGTACTGTCAGATTTTAAATGGTAGTTATTAAATGTGGTTAGATCTTTCTGGCATTACAGGAAAGCAAAATGTTGGATCCAGTATCTTTACCAGATTGTCAATGCCAATTTGCCAAAAAATGCCAATTTGAACAACATAATAAATCCAATATATATATATGTATTTTATTAGGGCTCAAACTTAATGCATTCTTTCAGCAATTTTGTTTTTTCTTTTCATTAAAAGAAACGTTTATATAACGGGAGTATTGAACGTTGTAATGACGTTTGAATGATGTTCTTATAGCTAAGCAAGAACGTTAATACAACGTTTATATAACGGGAGAACTGAACGTTCTTATAATGTTTTGAATAACATAACCAAGAAAACGTTAATACAACGTCTAAAAACTGGACGTTTTGAATGTTCTAGAACATTCAGAAATAACGTTTTTGTGAACGTTATAACTTAATGGGAACGTTAAGAAACAGCCAGCCCATTCTCATCCCAAGGCGTCATCGAACTGACGCCTTGGGATGAGAATGGGCTGGCTGTTTCTTTGACCATGCTTCAATATCTGACTCTTTAGGTACCCTTTAGCGTCAGTTAGATGACGCCCTAGGATCGCGTCTAACCCTTACCCAACCCCAGACCTAAACCTACCCGCGTCATCTAAATGACGCTTTACCTGCAGATATGTAGGCAATATTAGTTGCACAAATGCCCTCAGTTATATTTTTAGATTGCAATGATTAAATTTCGGGATAATATGCGATCGAAACGGTAGCAATTTCAAGCCTTCAGGCAATAGAACGGGCAAATAAGGGAAAGTAAGATGGTGTTTTAAGGACAGCAGGCAAAACAAGGTAGCCATGTCTCTTTGACAGGACTCTGCAATCAGAGATTGTGTAGCATACTTTTGCATTACTAAGCAGATGCACAGAGTCTGTTAGTCTGTCTGATTTTAGAGGTTTTATCCACGTTTTTTTTAATGCTGCATAGTCAATTAACGACAAAAATTATTTCTAACCCATTACTTAAACTACATTTACCACTGGTTTTTATCCTTATTCTAACATGCATTTCCCTGGTCTTTAGATACCCAAGCACTTTTGTTACCTGGGGTCTTCAAGCTTCACATCCAGGTAAGAAAAACTTAAGAATATACAATTACAGCTAGTCTAACTATTCACAGGTAAGTAAAACATAAGTAAAATTGCAAACAATAGTGTAGGCTCCATACAATTACATTTCTTTTGCCGTTTCTATGTACCAACCACCAATAAAAGGCAGATATGATCACCGTTCTGTTTCCTCCCCACAACCAGTAAAAATCACCAAATATAGGAGCTTCTTATTATCAGTCAGACTTTCTCTGAGGCAGTTTGGCAAGCTGTCAGTTGCCACCAACATAAATACTCAACTTTTGTCTGTGATCATTTAAGATCCTAACATGTGATGACTAAAAAATCCTTAATCTAGTTAAATATACTGTAGAACGTCCTGGTTGCGTATGCAGCCCACGTCTGACGTTCTTGACTGAAAGGGAACTAAAAACTACCAGACTGTATCTACCGGTCTGCTATATTCCTCTCATTACCCGTTTGTCTTGATTCTTTTTTTGTCTCCACTAATAGAATAATGCTGAAACAGAAAACTTGATATTGCGTTCATATTAAGTAATATTAAAAAGTTCAATATACTTAAAAAAGGCTGCAAGTTGACTCAACCTAAAACATTCAATGCAGCCACTTGCCTCACTTTTTATAAGTTAGATCTATGTTTTACTTTTTACAGTGTAACTTGTCCAGAACAATATACATGCACATTTCAAATGACACATTAATATAACTTTGACATTTATAGAACACATTCATAAATCACTCAGTGTCTCAACTCATGATACAATAAGCAATGTTACACTTGGTCGCTTTAGCCAACTAGTTTAATGCTGTGAGTGTGGCCACTCCTGTGAAAAAACGTTGAATTCTCAGGCATCTTCAGGGCATTGTGCCGATGACAAGCAAACGATGCTCAAAGTTCAAAGTAAAGGGAGATATTTGCTTTTAAAGAAATCGTTTTTTTAAGGACTAAAACAAACAGCTGGTAGGAACTACACAAGCTTCCTCCCATGTTAGTGACATCACTAACCCTAAAATTGACAAACCCTGCCCCCGGGAACATGCAGCCCATGTTGAGAAGAGGAACAGCTGTTAAGCCAAGCACATTTGTGAGTCAGGTCAAACTGTAGCATCTGTCTTTACACATGCAATAGAAAGTCACTCCTATACAAGTGATTTATAGATTATCCTGACAGAATATGCTAAATGAAGATAGTTAACTCTGCATCAGCAACATAAATTCATCAACTAACCATTCAGAGATGTCCTGTTGCATTCTACATGTTGTCACTTCTTAGTCTCTTCTTCTTTGTCAGACTCCAGTTTAAACATAAAAGGCAGAAGAGTTTCTGACATTTTAGTGTGTGTCTGCATGAGGTAATCGGAGCTGCGAACACACACTCTTGAAGCTCTGTCCACTGTGTCGGGAGCTGCAGCTCATTTGCATTTAAAGAGTCAGACACAAAACCGTGCGTTTTTGCTACATAACTTTAACATGCTATATAAAGATATGTGTGGGGTATTTTGATCGAAACCTTCACATACACACTCTGGGGACATCAGAGATTTAATTTGCCAAGCGGCTCTCTACGGATCTGCTTTCATTGGCAAAAAAGTTAAGAAACTCGACACTATAAGCCCTCAGTGCCGAGCCGAGCAGTTCGCACGTGACTTTTATGCAGCGTTTCCCACACATAAACTAATTCACCACCACATATTGCGTTTCGTTTATTTTTTTTAATGCTATTTAAAACATGCAGCGTATTCTTTCAGTTGTATTTCCTTTCCCTACTCTCCCCCCATCTCTCTCTTTCTCTCTCTCTCTCTCACACACACACACACACACACACACACACAACATGCAGACCGCATTGGTCTATGAGGCTCTTGACTGAACAAAAGCGAAGCGAACTCTGTGAGCGACACTGAGGGAGAGAGAGACAGATTTTAACTTGTGACCATTTTAACTTAATTTATTTTACTGGACAGTTTAAAGCTCATAATCATATTTTGTTGTTACTTAAAGATGTGTTATGTGTAATGTTGCATCATGCAGTATTTGTCCTGAAAAGGCTACCGAGTAGCCCTATGTATATATATATATTTTTTTTTTAGAAACAATGACCTTGTCCAGTATGGGTAGGCTACTGTGGGTTCATTGTACAAAAACCATTTGCCTTGTGCTAACACTTTCCCCTTATTCTAGCCTATTGTAATGCAATTATCTAACATTAGCCTACTGTATTATTAGCCTGGCTGCGCCCGCCTACGCACTTCCGCTCAATTTCATTTTCCTTCAGTACTGCGTCTGGGACCGCTCCATATCCTTAGGTTTCCAGAAATCAATTTTTTGTAGGACCAATCAGCGAATAGAGGGAGTGGCTGAGAACGATGACGTTGATGTAGTGCGTCAGTTTGAGTGCAGTAATGGCAGCGGAGAAAGACGTGAGAAAAGCTATTCGGTCCGTTGTTGGAAAAGAAACTGCCGAATATACAGAATTTAAAGCCGGATTGTTATCGTCTCACCTCTTGTTGCACAACGGAGGACCAAGTGAAGGAGGCAGAAAGGTTGGAAGTTTGTGCTGGGCAGCTCGTGCACAATGACCGTGACATTTTGGACTTTAGCCTGGTGTTCGCGGTGTTCGGAAGCCCCGAGTCCTGGCTGCTAAACTATTGTTGAAGATCCGCTCAGGAGTTGTCAGTCGCTCAGATTCCCAACAGTAAATTTACTGATTCTTGTGATGAATAGAACATTTTGAGCCCCTTTGTGTACTCGTGCAGGAGGTTGGTGTGTCAGTTTTACATGTTGTAAATCATACAAATTGGTTGTGATTTAAAAAAAAAAATTGTCATAAATAAAAATTTGAAAACCCATACTTTGGAGACTATATTTGATTTTCAGTTTTAGATGTCAATGGTTAATTTGTTTTAATAAAAAACAACAACTAAATGCCATATAAAAATGTACAAACACATACTTTGAAGACCATAATTAAGGTAATTAAGAAACAAAAATACGTAATATGAAAAATTGTTGTTTATTACACATCTGCAGACAGACTGATCATTCACTGTAACTTACAGCATTGACTGAATAATCACTGTCCTTCATGTCAAATATACATTTCGAATTAATAATTGTTCCTAGATTAACAAAACCTGCAGCTCTCGTTGACTGAAATCCTATTGTAAATTTAATCCTCTGATCATTCGGAGTTCGGACTTGTTGTTTCTTTTACTGTCTATGGTTGTTTCCAGCCGTTTCGGCGCATGACATACGTCACTCACGACCACACATTAGCGATTGGCTATGGCAGATCGTGAGTGACTCTGGGCAGATCCAATAGATTTGAACTTTAATAGTGAACCCGCCTACAAGGAAGGAAACGTTTCTCAATTGAGGGAGGCCAGACTCTCTGTACAAATGAAATGTATGTACGAGAGTCTGGTAGAACCAGGCTACTGTATTATATGCTGTTGAATACATTTGGTTCAGCTGTAATAAATTGCATTTTAAAAATATATCAATTACTGTAATATTAATTCTTTATTTACGCTCTGTGATATTTATTAGTCAGGATGCGTTTGTGGTTGGAATTCTATGAAACATCATGGTTTTACCTGGTCTCCCCTGTTTATTGTCGTAGCTCTTTACAATACAGCGAACACCCATGATTGTAAACTATGCTTTTGATATCTAGTAATTCCTGATTCTATACTAAAACTCCGAACGAACTCTCTGCTCCTCACCATGGTGCGTCTCAGGTGCTGCGGTAATCACTCCACCCAAGTAGCAGTGCTTTGCCTTCTGAGAATATGGTTCCCAAGATCTATACGGTTAAAAGATGGCTGTGTTTCATATGACCTTGTTATTTGTATACTCTGTAACTATACAAATCACAACATGTAAATAGGAAAATGTTTGCGTAATTTTGTCTCTTATTGGGATTAGTATGCTATCTGTATCCATTTACATCCAGTCTTTGTGCTAAGCTAAGCTAGCGATGGGTGCGTCAGACAGAGTTACAGCACGCACGGAGATGAAAAAGGTATGTATGGACTTAATCTAACTCTGGGGGATATGGTGAATAGCTAAAGTCTCAAAAAGTCAGAGTGTTCCTTTAAGGGTTTCAAAATAACTTGTAAGATATAGTTTAATAGTTAAATAATTTAATGCGGCTTGCCCCCGAGAGATACAGGTACTGTAGAATACATTACTTACATTTCGCAGGTATATTCTCAATCTAACAAACATCATAAATGTTAGAAAGTCATGCAAATATTTCGGATGAGCCTTCTGCAACGATATCTGAACGAGTGCACCAAACAAACAGAGCACAATAGAATAGGAGCACAATAATTCTGAGTAAAATAGCCAACAATATAAATAATTGTAAAAATGCAATGCTAGAATATAATGTGATTGTTTTGCACATACAGTAGCATAGCCTACATGGTTACATTCACTATTAGGGGTGTAACGGTACATGTATTCGTATTGAACCGTTTCGGTTCGAGGCTTCCGGTTCGGTACGCATACAAACCGAACGATTGCTTGGACCATTTTTCCTGCCGGCAAAATTCGTGCTGACGCGGCCAACACAACGTTGCGCAACATCAAATGGCAAGCGTAATGAAAGCAGAACGAAACTGCGCTACTCGTTATGTGCTTCACGGATTGTTTATCAGTTCGGACCAGCAACATTTGTGCAGCGCGAGCCGATCAACACTGTTACCACACCGCGCTAAGAGATCCGGTAAAGAAAACATTTGAATTCGCCACTGAGGTAATAACATCGCTGCGAGACCTAGTGACATGCATTCACATTTCTCCGTTATTAACCGTAGATCTCTATTAGATCAAACAGCGCTGACGTGGAAACCAGGAGAAACATTGTGCCGTGAATGAACTAGTAATACTTTACGTCCACAGACCAGCAACATTCACCATGGATTTATAGTAACACTAACTGGAACCAGTTTGGCTGGAATAGTGAAATGCTTTCAAGTACTTCACACATCTTTTTCCAGCACTTCAAAATTCAAATATTATATAAATAAATATATATTTAAATGTTATTTTTAATGTGATGACCAAAACATTATTTGTTCATCCTTCAAAGATGACCCCCATTAATAAACCTGAAAGTTTCAAGATCTAGGAAAACTCACTCATTTAAAAATATTTTTTCTTTAAACAAATAGGAAATTTATCTGGCATTTCTTTTTGCTGTATCGAAAACATACCGAACCGTGACTTTAAAACCGAGGTACGTACCGAACCGTGATTTTTGTGTACCGTTACACCCCTATTCACTATATTTGTTTATAGCCTCAATATGAACATTGCTTGTAGGACAACATTGGGCAGGACGTAAAACAACATCAAATATTATAACATATGCAATATTTTTTTAAAAATGTATAGTTTATCCAAAGAGAAAAACTTAAGTCTGAAAACATGATTGAGTATTTCCACATACAGATATGATTGTTTTGATGGGTAGGGAAAATGTGTAGACACCAATCAGACAACGTTTACCTAATTTTAACATCATGAGCTCTTTATTCCTCATTCATGCACCTTTCTTTCAATAACCAAGTAGCACTGTGCTACACAGATTTAATTTACAATTCTCAATATAAAAATAATTATACAAAAACCTCAAACGATAGTCATCATCGCCATGACAGTTATATTGCCCAGGCCTAGCTGACAGTATTAACACATAGCCTACTAACAAATCACAATAACAGAAACTGGTCAGACCTAGAAATATGTGCAAATATTGCAATTAGCATCTCACTTTAATGCACTACATCTTGATGTAACTAGAAAAATTATATATAATAAAAAAAGTATTTCCCTTCTGCAGTTTGCAATATGTCCATTAGCCATTGTAAGTCTTTGTCATGCTCAATTGACATCCCACAAGCCAAATTTGCCAGTCAGAAGTACGACTGTAGAAGCGCGAGGCAGCATTAAACACTCCTACAGATGTAAAGTAAAACTAAAAAAAAAAAAAAAAAAAAGTTGTTGCAATACTATTTGCTACAATTCACAAATCATCATTTCCCTCTGATTTTAGGGTTAAGTTAGGGTTGATTTAGAGATAGAGTTAGGACTACGTTAGACAGGAATGTTCATCCAGCATTAACAAAATGTGTTGATTCAGGAACATGTCTTGCCTAGCAAAATCAAAGCAAACTTTTCTGTATCCGGCACTTTACTGTATTGTAGTGGGTTAAAAACTGGTTGGTTACAAACTGTTGGTTAATCCTCCGTCCACAGTAACACTTATTTTCAAACACTGCCATAATTGCATACATTTTGTCTACAGAGTTGTATTTAACAGCATAGATACTTCAAGCTGTTGACTGCAGTGGTTATGCCGTTATAGCATTCGTGTATGGGACGAAGTAAACCGTCCAAAAAATGAAAATGTAACTTTCCATAATAGAAAGTGACTGTCAGTGGTGTATTTTAGTTATTCAGAAGTGAAGACAATGTCTGCATGGATTGGCCCCATGTTCCGTTATGAAAGTGTTGGCCTTGCTGTCTGACTAATTCAAAAATAAGAGCAGTTTGTGCATGTATTCATTTCAAAACTGAACCGAGCATGATAGCTCGGTGGTTGGTAACGACTCCTCACAGCAAGGTCTTAATACAAACACATGCACATTTTTGACAAACTGAGCACTTTACTAAATTGTCCATATATAGGGTGTAATTTCACACATTTCATGCAAGGAAACATTACATTATTGTTCCAGTATAGACCATTTCACAAGATGTAAACAACACTGGTCCAGAAACACTTCCTGTTTCAGTTTGTAACTGTTTTCTTTATTTCACATGTAAAGAAAACATCTTAAAGATGTTTGTTTAACTTTTTGATTCATTTTTAAATGTTGTGTTGGTTGTATTTTATCCCAGCTTTTATGTAGTGTTAAAAAACTGAAACAGGAAGTGCTTCTGGTCCAGTGTTGTTTACATCTTGTGAAATGGTCTATACCTTTTTCTCAGGGTTTCTCACACGCACTCTTTGAATTTCTGCATTGAAATGACGATATGATATGTGCATAACAAATACACATTCTGATCAAATAACATATAAACAATATTTTAAAGATGGTTGTATGCCATGAATATTTGTGAACGTTAATGGGCGAGTTCGAGCTAGTAAAGATGTGTGCATTTCTCATATTTATTAACAATTTCCTTAGTAAAGCAATTTGGATCAACTGTTGTGTGTCTGGGCAGAGGCCTAAACATTTCAACCTGGAGAGCAGAGCAACTTTGTTCCCTTTAAAAACAGAGGGCCTGTCCAAAATGGCACCCTAAACACTTGCGGTTTTCTTCGAGTCGGCACAAGTGAAATTGTCCCGCTCTGACTGTCAGAAAGAAGTCTGCAGCGGAGCTTGCATTAGTGCGCATCAAGGGAAAATATCGACGCAAAGGGGGCGTTTGCAAATTGCGACCAGCCTTTTGAGACCTAAAATGACAAATGGGATACCCTACGGTCTCATAGACTTAAACACACGCACGTGGCAGCCATTGTAAGTCCACAAGACCTTAAGTGCGCCATTTGGCACAGGGCCAGAGTACAAAAGTACACTTAAATATAAAAATAATACGATTATTTAAAAAAAAAAATACAAAGAATAATGATAATAATTAGCAGGACAAACCTTTCAAATAATGAGCTACACATTTAAAAAATTTTATATAAATGTATACTTAATTTACAATTTTTTTAAAATACAGTATAAATAAATGCAGTAATTTTTCTTTATATAATTTCTTATACTTATTAAATTACTTTAATTTCAGTAATAGTAAGTCAAGTTTACAGAGTTTTGAATATAATTTAAAAAACAAATTTAAGCTATTTTCTGAAAAATTCGTTTTTTTTTAAAATTTATTTATACTTGTATAAACCCAAATGCTTCGGATCAACCTTGTTACCTGGAAAGCTACTAACTAGGAAAATGGCATTAACATGAAGCCCAATGTGACAGCAGCACAGAAGAGAAATTTCCGCCCCCACCCTCCAGTCAGGCGGTCTTAAAATATTCCCCTGAGTCTGTGCCTCCTGGATTACAACCACCAAAGATTAACGCTTTATAAATAGAACAGATAGATGGACAAATGAAGGAGGTTATAGGAGGATGTCCTCCCTTGATTTGTGATTGTCTGCATGGCAGAGAGGGACACACAGGATGTGGCAGGACAGACAGTTCCAGCGAGGCTGTGTCTCTCTTTTATTATTATTATTATTATTATTATTATGCATGTGTGTAATTAAGGGCAGCTGAGAAAGCTCATGCATAAAGATGGCTAAGGGAGGCATGCATCCGTTTCAACGATAACAACAGATATTCTTGTGTGCTCTAAATGCTAGAAAGCAATAACGTTTTAATTCATAAAATTATTTGTATAATTTATACTGTCATTTATATATATATATATATATATATATATATATATATATAGCAAAAGTAAAACATGTCATGAAACAAAAAAAAAACAGCCCATTCTCACCCCCAAGGCGTCACTTAACTGACAACATTTAGCATTTTAACATTTGGACATGCTTCAATATCTGACGCTTTAGGCGCCCTTTAGCGTCAGTTAGATGACGCCCTAGGATCGCGTGTACCCTACCCCCACCCCACACCTAAACCTAACCGCGTCCTCTAACTGACGCTTTCCTTTAAAGCGTTTAGCGTCAGTTAGATGACGCCGTAGGAAGGGCGCCTAAAACGTCAAATATTGAAGCATGGTCAAAGGTGACGCCTTGGGGTGAGAATGCGGGTGAAAAAAAACCCCTAAAAACTGTAAAATTATTTTTAAATTCTGGTGAAAGAAAGAAAAAAAAAAACACAACAACTTAGCATTAATGAGAATTTAAATCCAAAAGGGCCAGCTAGTGGGGACATGGGAGCCCTTGCTGGAGTGCATGTATGACAATGCTGAAGGTAACAGAGGCACTGAACAGAGGATGACACAGCAGTGATCATATGGTGAGATTGGTGACATTCATATACATTCAAAAAGAAAGACGAGATCATGATCGCTTCAATTAAAATACCAATGACAAGTGTCAATCCAGAATAATTTTGAATCTAAAAACAGTAGTTATTGTGATAGTGATGTAATTTTTAAGCCTCACACAGCCATTACGTAATAGCAGGATGAACCCTTGCCCTGGCATGTAGTATCTACAACTAAGTGATGATTCGGAGAATATAGAATAGAATAGAATAGAATGTTATAGTTTCTTTATATAGTATATTCTATTTGGGATCAGACAAAATTATCTTCCCCAAAGGTGGACGTTGAAAAATCAAATAAGGATGAAAAATATTTATATTTATATATAATATAAATTATATATAAATCTATACACAGTGTACATGAAAATACTTCTTAAATATATACAAGCATGTGCGTGTATATAAAATAATTATACACAGTGCACCCACATATATTATGCAAACACAAACGTTTATTTTGGATGCGATTAATTATTTGACAGCCCTATTTTTTTTTTTAGCAACATGCCTAGTATAGGTTCATCTTAAACAAGTAAATTTTGTTGCATTTTGTTGACCATTAACGGAGAGTTTCAGATGATGGGAATCTATCAAGATATCAAAGATAAGATTAGTGATGTTCTCATTTAAAACACAAGCGTGTTTCATATATCGTTATCCATTTACCGCATTAGCACAAGGCCTTAAACAATCTTCTATACTAGACAAAACAGTCTGTACCCCAACAACGGAGCATTTACTTAAAGAATCCGATTCACTGTAAATATTGCCACACAAACAATACTGTAAGCATATTAGGGGGCTTGAAGCGACATCACTTTAATGTGTCCAGAGTGTTATACATAAATAGAAAATGGTCTAAAAAAAGTACACACAGTGCACTATGAATCTATTAATTCTAAATAACAAATATTGCATTTTACAATCCAGGGCCCGTATCCCTAAAGAATTTTTTTGCAAAAAGTGGCTCCTAGCGGACAAATTCTAAGAAAATTCTCAGAGTCATGACTCGTTTTCTTAGAATTTCCCCTAAAAGGGACACGAAAATCCCAGTTAATATAAAAGCTATTCCTCAAGATTCCTAGCGCTTAAAAGGGCTCCTAAGGCGAGATCTGCTAAGAGCAGGGAAGAGGACTTTTAGTGGCTTAGGAGTTCCCCTAAGCAGCTGCACAAAATTTCTTTTATCCTTTTTTCTCCATTTTCTGTGTTTGTAGGATATTTGTTAACAAGCTTTCATAAATAGACCAGCCAGACATTGATAAAAGCTGAGCCGTGTTACCCTCTTTAAGATCACACCGAGTTGTAACGTTGCAATTTCTACTTCATTAAGGACAGCCCCTTGAGATAGGCCATCTTGTTTTCAATGGGGTCCATATCGTGAGCTTTATTATAGAATTATAAGGTTCAAGCTCCACTTTTGGTCGAAATTGAGTTTGACATAATCTGATCCATTAGGTGTTTATTAAGGCCTGTGTGGTGTTATTTTTGTAAAAAAAAAAAAAAAAAAAAAAAAAAACAGTATAATGTCTACAGTATAATATTACTACATAACAGTTTTGCCAGCTGGGATGTAAAAACTTTGATGCTCAATATCTCAGAACTACCCTAAACAGACATAGAACCTTATAATTCTAAGCTCACGATATGGGAGTGAAAGTACAAAATATGCCAGCTAGGATATTAATATGAGCAAATAAGACACGAATCATTATTTGAACAGGGTGTAATGAGCTTAAGTTTTCACATAGATTCTAATGTTAAGCTATAACCCCTACAGCTTACTATTCATTTTCCAGATATTTTCTTGAATGTGAAATATTTTTTACAATTACAGTCTGCATAAGATTAGAGTGTATAATTATGTTTATTGATTTGAGGGTACATCCTTTGCTCATTATCACCAAAAGTTAATTTTCATCAAACTTGTAGGATCAACTATTCATGGCTTTTGAAATGATGACTCATACCTAGCAACGGGGTCAACCACACCTCCTCACTAAGATAAGATTTTCCATCCATTCCTTGCTCAGAGTTCACTGAAAATGTTCTGGAATCGCTTCTAAGCTAAAACTCCTGGCAAGGAATTTTTAGGTTAAGTTAGGAGCTCTCTGAGAGGATTCTCAGAATCTTTAGGGATACGGGCCCTGGTCTGACTATCTGGCATAGGATCTTTTTGATTACCTCTTAAATAAAAAATCTAATGATTTAGTGTAAAAAAGGTATTTTTGCTTTCGCATATTTTTACGAAGCATCCTTAAAATCAAATACTGTAATAAGCCCAACAATATTCAGAAGTATACACGACATGACTTTTCGTAAATGGTTTCTAAATATCTCTAGCATTTTGATGGTGTCATGCTCTTTGCACAAATACACAGCACAATGAATATGGTGGTCAGCACAAACAATGTTTTGTTTGTCCTCATTTCAAGTGAACAATGTGGTTTTATCTTCCTTTTAGCTTACATGGTTTTGTGGTCACACAACCTGAATATGATGTCGCCATTTGCACTTTTTCCACCAGCCCTATAAACAAATGAAAACCTATAAAAAATAAAAAAATATGGCAGCCTATTCTAATGTAAGAACACATTGGACGTGTTCCCAAGAGTTCCAAATCAGAGGTTAGTAGTGTTGCCCACATCCATGAGCAACTGACCTAAGAAACGTTTTACAGTAGTACGCAGTTATTATGTGTGCCCTATATTTCTGTAGACTGAACCTGCGTTGGCAATCATTTGTGAATTAATCTTTTTTTTTTTTTAGTTTGTTTAACTGAATTTGCCAAATGGTTTGCATTTGTTCAGACTGCTCACTCCCTGAATCATCTGAAGCCATTTCACAGATAGGCACTCGAAAATGACAGTATCAAGATCAAGATTACTGAAGATCTGGAAGACAAACAGCGCTAAATTAAGTAGATATTTACCTACAAACAAATGAAACGAATGACTATTTTTTGAGAGGAAACATTGAGAAAATTCAGCTGTTGCTCTGTGACGCATAAATAGGCAGCCATTCAAACCAAAAATGTTTTGTGTCAAACACAAAAAAAAACTTTGTTGTTGTTGTTGTTTTCCTATGTGAACATGCACTAGACTAGATAAATGTTTTTGACCATGTTGTTGCTTTTTGCAATTTTATTGTTTTAAAACGTTTATGTGTGAAGACGTTTTCAGGTAATGTTTATAAAATTCACATAACCCTAAATTGGCTTATAAAATTATATACTATTATTAAAAAACCCTATCACCTTCACCATCAAAAGGAACTGACACTGTAAGTGGCTAGAAGGACTTTCAAATTAACAAATGACTAATTCTCTATAACATTTTTTTTTTTAAATGTAATGCTTTTCCCCCCCAATGACAAATGTACTCATTTAGTCCTAACTACAAGATCACCTGTATAACACTATAAAGACATTCTATTTTAGGATATAAGGAAGGATATTTTAGTATAATCCACGATTTACAATTTGAGACAGCATTTATGTCACGTCACATGGGATGCTTAGAAATCCTGTATTGGTAGACAGTCAGCTCACCTGTTTGATAATAATTTTGAAGTAATTGAAACTGGTAGATATATTATAGCGAATCAATGATGCTGCACATAATTTTACACCTGTCCAAATACAAGAGATACAATTTACTAAGATACCATACATCAAAAGAATGAAACATAAGAGACTAAAGAGACAAAGAAAAGAAGATACTTCTCATCCTTTAGGTGTTAAAATATCCTTGTTTGCACTACTTGTTAATAAAGATACACTAGTTAACAAAAATGTTAAAAAAAACACTGGCTTGCGAAGTGTGTGCTATAGCTGGCAATTTAAATAGGAAAAACACTGCAGTAAGCAATGTCTAGAATTTGTAATAGAAATAAAATAAATAAAACATCAGCCATGTTTGAGACAGACGCTGTGGTACATAAGCAACTCCTTACATCAAAGAAAGCAAGAGAAAGAAGCTAAAGAAACCTTTACTTTATGAAGGGGTCACACTTTCTTTAGAATGGCTGATTGTGACATTCATCCATCCCCAAATGCCCAGCAGTGATCATCTTCTTGATCTTTGGCTTCAGTCTTTTGCATTACACAACAAGTAATGAAAATAAAATGAAAAGCATATTGATGAATGGCAATTTAACTATATAAGCAGGCTTATTGTATTACAAGCTAGAATTGTCAGGTTAAACAAAACTCAACTTTATAAAATAGATTTAGATTTCCAAAACAAAACTTCTGTATAATTACAAACATCCATGTTTAGACAATTTACATGAAATCTCACTTCTCTTATGTAAATATCATTCTGGACAAGGAAAAGCCAGAAGGCATGTAGTGAAACAAGTGTTGTGCTTATATATTCACTATACAAGCAAATTTCCAAGAATAAATAATGCAGGTGAAACAGGATAAACCTGTCTCTACATACGTGAAAGGAGATAAATAAGGGAAGAAGAAAAAAAAAAAAAACATTTCACCAAACAGGCACTACTTTGTCACGACTGCATGAAGATTGTGTATAAAGTACACAGCAAGCTGTGAGAGGAGCAGTGTTTTTGAGGAACCATCTGTTCTACAGAGCAGCTCTGAGTCATGCCACCCTCTGCGCAGCATGCACTGATGATGTCAGAGCCTGACGATTGGTCAGAGCAAGGCAGATTATGTTGTTTAATATCAGGCAGTGAGATGCAAGTCCAGCTTCACAACTCACAGAATGTCATATATTCCCTTTAAAAAAGATTGGGGCCTAAAAAATGTGCAGCGAGCCAGCTGTCATATTAGTTAAACCTCGTGCCTGGGCCCCCACTCCCCAACAGTGCATATTTTGAATATAGATCTCTCTCTCGCTCTCTTTTTTTATTTTATGTTACTTTTTATTTGAAATCAAACAAACCTGATTTATATTATCAGGACCGGGTTTGAGAAGCACTATGTTAAGAGATGCTGGAGTGATGCCTTTATGTGAGAGCAGTGGTTCCAATAGATGCTGCAGTTCCACAACTATCCTTAAAATGACAGATACTTCCTCCAAAACCTTTGTTGCACAAACGGTTAGCATTCAATGAGATTTTGATTAATGCAAGGGAAAGCCTCAGGCAAGGACACTAAGATGGACAAAACAGACTAACCCAGGAGTGAATCAGGCTCAACCTAGTCTGATGGCACCAGAACATTGTTAACCATCTAACACACACACACACATACAAAATATGTGTATGCATGTGTGTGTGTGTGTGTGTGTGTGTGTGTATTTAATAGGCAATAGGTTCAAAAGACTTAACATATAAAATATAAATGTACAACATATCAATTATTTTAAGATATTAAAATGGAAATAGTAAATATTTAAAAAAAATCTTTATTAAAATGCCATTCAGTATTGGACGCTAAGGCTATGTGGTGGCTTTAGATCATCATGGTTTTAAGTGTCACAGCATCAGGACTGCTTTAGAGGGCATCGAGGTCAATTTAAGGATATAAGCTATTATGCAACAACTCATCTACGCATCTTAAATATTTATGTTCACACGGTGTCATTTAATCGGTGCAAATAACACCTGACAAAAACAGCACGAAAAGACTTTGCACATAAGTTACATTCATCTGAATTAATTTATTGTAGACGCCAGTAACTAGCCTGCTGGTAACAACGTTAGTGCATTTATTTGTGTATACATCATATTACGTTGCTTTCAAAGAAGCACACACTGTTCCGCGTAAAGATCCGCATTACGATTCAGGACGCAAGCTGTTCTGTCTGCTGTAGCACTGCAGCAAACCCATTTTCACGAATGCAATGGTCAAGAGAATGATGAATTTCATTGCCGTTGCTTCTTACCTGAGTGGCTTTGTGGAATTGTTTCTTCAGTCCCGCGACAGACATGATACCGATTGGACTAGTGCTAACGCCGTTTGTGATGTGCAAAGATGTAAATATGCTCACAGATACGTGGATGAGAGACGTTCAAAGATAAACCCTTGTATACTGGGAATCACCACAAGCGTAGGCTGATTATAGCAGCTGATGATGACGTGGCCGTGACATCACGCATCAGATACCGCCTCTCTACAGATTAGAGCAGAGCTCGATCCTCCTCCATGAGGATCCTCCTCCATGAGGAACCTTCAAGGATAGTTCAACAAGGCACAGCGCCGGCCTGAGCCTTTTGGGGGCCCTAAGCAGAATTTGATTTGGGGGCCCCTCCCACGACGCGGAGTCACCTGTGTTTGACGATTATTGACATAAATGTCACGCAAAAATGATACATTATAAATGAATACACTGAGGTTATGTATTAATAAAAAAATAGATGCCTACTTAAATAAAAAAGTTTGAAAACAGTCTTAAAACTGTCTCAAAACATATACAATAAATTATTTGCTAAAATTATGACAAAACTGAGAAATTAGAAACGTAAGAGCAATGATACTTTGGCCTATCCTCCTGGGACCCAGGAACAGACTTTTGTCCACTGTAGTGGACATTATATTTTAGTGTATTTCTCTGACACCATGCATGTCACATTTTTTTTTTCTGGATGTCCTGTAAAGAGCACATTCAGGGCAATACAGAGATACCAAATGTTTGGAGGTTTCACCATGAAAACAACTTCTCCTTGGTCTTTAAAAATGTCTAACATTAATTTAGTGATCAAATGTAGCACTCTTATTGAAATATGGTAATATATTGTAATTATAATTTAAATCTAACTACTTTTCAAATTGTATTTCATCAACCAACATCTCATGAAAATGTTATGGGGTTTCAAATGAAAAAAATGACTTTCCGTTACAGGGCATTGATTTCATTCATGTCCACTGTAGAGAACATCAGGACATAAATCATGTTTATCAGGCATTCTGGGAGACATAACAAGTGAATATGTAAATAAATTATACGTCAATATTCTTATGACATATTAGATATTATTATTAAAATGTTGCTTATTATTACGCCAATGCTTACACTTCTTTCCTCATTAAATGTTGCTCCAAGAACACATTAATGTGCAAATTAGATACAGTGTATAGATACTTTGCATTGAATGGGAATATTAATTTATGCCAATTTTACCCATATATTGCATAAAGTAAATTGGTGTATCAATTAATTCCATTATATCTTTCATAACATAGTTGATAATCATCTTTATACAAATTTTAGTTAAAAAAAATCCTGAAACCCCAAAATGTATTGGTGATTGGAAAAAAAATCCCATTGTTTTTGCCTACACATTGTATGTCATTTAATTTTAACAACTGAGTCCTGGTGTCCACTACAGAGGACAAAGTATTACATATGAATAAAATATAATTTTTCAAAAAGTTTTTTTTTTTTTTACCATTTGTTTATTATGCTCTAAACAATGTAATGACATGAAAAAAAACTAAATTAAAAAAAAAAACTTTCTGGGTCTCAGGAGGCTATTGTTGAAAACTAAAAATATTACTAGCCTATTTCTCAATACTGTCTCAATACAGAGTAACTATCCTCAAAATCTTTATTATTGTTATTATTATTATTGTAACAGACTTTGTTATATAGTACATGACATAATCAACACAGTCTGTTACTATAATACCGGTTATGATGTTCTGGCGCTCGTTGTATGTGTGTATGCAATGTATTTTTCCCCTCGGGGCTTGCCGTAGATGGGTCGTGCGCACTTGCTAGGCTACTGGAGTGTCGCGGGTGTTTGGAGATCTAATGTGTGGTATAATAAAGTGGAGAAGAGTTCAAACTGCTATGTTTATTATTTATTCAAACTGCTACCCTTACACCTTGAAGGATAAGTTCCCCTGCGGGCTATTTTCTCCAACTTAAACCGATACCGTGACTAGGCGCAGTTGCGCACGAATTGTCTATGCACGCGCGAGGTGTCTAGAAGATTATACGTATGACTTAAACGCTGGCAGACAGAGCAGCAGTTGTAACTTGTAGGCAGGTATATTGACCATTAAATCAGAATTTTGTTGTCTTGAACTATTCATTCAGTCATATTCATTCATTCATTGATTTATGTCACTTGTTTAAGTCATCTAAAAAAATAAAAATAAAAAATAACCTCGGTTAGGGGGCCCCCTGGTGGCCAGGGGGCCCCAAGCAGCCGCTTAGTTCGCTTATGCCTCGGGCCGGCCCTGACAAGGCATAACGCCAACAGGTAGAAAAAGGCAGGTCTGTTTTATTGGAGGTCAAGGGAGGAGATGCCTGAAAAAACTGCAAACTGAAAAAATTATCTTCAAGGCGTTTGCTTTAAATGTTTATATTGGAGTGATCTGTCACGGTTCATTAATTCGCTACATTGTGGTGGAACAAAAATAAAAACGTGGTTGCTCCATCTCTCCATCCAAAGAAGTCCACAACATTTTGACATTTTGTACCAGGGGCGGAGTGGGACCAAAATGTGGCCCGGACTTTCTGGCCCACAGCAGCCAACCACATCTCACATCATAACACATTGGCCATTAATGTTCAGAATATTTTTTAACAGCATTTATAGCATAAAAATATAACACAATACAAAAATAAATGCTATTTAAACATTTCTTTTAAGTAACACAACATATATTAGGCCATTTTGTAAAACCAAAGGGGAAACAAACAGAAGAACATTAAGACACACACAACATTATTAAAGGGATAGTTCACTTTGAAATGAATTTTTGTTATGTTTTAGCTTACCTCAAGGGCATCCAAGATGTAGGTCTCTTTGTTTCCACAGTATTTTCAATTTTGATATTTTTAGGTCAAACCGTTCTTGTCTGTCATATAGGCTAATGTGAGGTTCACCTCAAAGAGCATGCACAGAGAAGTCCAAATTAAACATGATTAATGCTGCGTTCACATGCTATGGAAAATAGGATATTTTCCACTTGTGAACTGGTATTTACCAGCGTGTTGCGTTCAAGTGCTTTTGTTGTTGTAATGTTGTAAAAAGATGGAGATCCAGACCTGTTATTTAGCTTAATCTATTTTAGATTGCTTAAGTCATCTGCTACAGCAAGAAAATGATTTATCAAAACTCAAAAGGTAAATAATATGCTGTATATTTTCTAGATCATGAATAGTATTTATATTTTTTACCATTCACGACTCTCAAGGTGGTCTCCGCCATTTTGAAATGGTCAAAGGTTATCTCATCTCGGCAACTCGTCCATCAAAATATTCTACGAGTTGCCCAGTAGTAAATACCACATGAGGGGGTGTTCATGTGCATTTTCCACGTCTGCTTTTGGTATTTACCATAATTACCATAGCACATGAACGCAGCATAAAAATGACTGGTAAATGTAAGTACACATTGATGGCCTTAGACACGAGTGGTTTGTGTGAGAAAATTAACAGTATTTAAATTGTTTTTACCTCATGTAACCACAGCCACGTCCAAGTGATCTGAGGGAGTGGACGCTTTGGTCTGCGCAAGCGCCGGAAGTGATATCTGTTGAGTGAGACATTAAAGTGAGACATTATATCAGCTAGTCTGGGGGAGATAGAGCCATCAATGTAAAGGATCAATCTCTCCATCTCTGTAAATTAAACACACCAAGCTGACTGTGGCTAATTGTGGGCTAATTTTTGTGTGTTGGCCGACTTCTCAGTGTGTGCCGCACCGTCGGCTGAAATTGGTCCACGTCGGCTTTTTTTGGCCGATTTGACATGTCAGTGAAAGAGGGAACTCTCATTGGCTGTTCAGCTTAGTGAATGAGTCAGCGGGATAATATTAGCAAAACAGCTAGCAAAGAAGTGAAAACAGCGCATATAAGGCTGTTCTAATGTTATCTTACCTGAGTGTTCCTTGGCGAATATTTCAATATTAACATGAGTGGAGTAGAATAAAGAAAGTGTTTAACAGGATTGATATTCAAACGGTAAGCATGCACTGCTTTGTTTACAGTTTGTGTATCTGCAGCCTGTAGCATCAGTTTCTCTTTTTGAATGACGAATAAAGATGAATATATCTGGAGAAATAGACAGTTGTCTCATTTACACGCAGGTGCAGAACGCACATTGCTGATAGTTGCCTGTAGTTCGCTCGGTGTGTACAAGTGCAGCTTTTTTTCCTGCGACACAGGTGACAACACAAGCTGTCATCTGCGCTAGTTCATCGTCGTTGGCTTGGTGTGTTTCCAGGCGTGAAAGAGGGGGTGTTTCAAGATACGCAATGGAGTAGACCAAACTAATGGGCTCTATGCATGGCGGTATTTCCGGTGAAGGTTTAAGGATGCTCAATAACTTCCGCCGAGTCCAATGCAATACCAAGAATTTATATTGAATTTTATACTCCATGTTTATACTAAAGAAACGTTAGTCACAAAAACAGACAAAACAGACACCCCTCGTTGTGTTTATGCTTCTTTTTAAAATTATATTAAATAAACATAACTATATATAAAATTACATCTAAACTTATGAAAGTTTCGTTTCAAATATTATTTTTGACAGTAAATTTTGAAGACTGCCATAATCCCGTTTTCCTCCGCTTTAATCTCCCCAACCGGAAACTGACGAGCATCCTTGCGTCAAATGCGGAACTTATGCATGCATATAGCCCATTAACACTCACATGCATGCACACAAAACACACCCCTTGTCGGCCCTCATCCATTTGCATAGAAAAGAAATGTAATATTATGATTTCCGTCATTTTTTATATAGGCTACACTCACCTAAAGGATCATTAGGAACACCGTACTAATACTGTGTTTAACCCCCTTTCACCTTCAAACTGCCTTAATTATATGTGGCATTGATTCAACAAGGTTCTGAAAGCATTCTTTAGAAATGTTGGCCATATTGATAGGATAGCATCTTTTGGTTGATGGAGATTTGTGGGATGCACATCCAGGGCACAAAGCTCCTGTTCCACCACATCCCAAACATGCTCTACTTTGTTGAGATCTGGTGACTGTGGGGGCCATTTTAGTACAGTGAACTCATTGTCATGTTCAAGAAACCAATTTGAAATGATTTGAGCTTTGTGACATGGTACATTATCCTGCTGGAAGTAGCCATCAGGGGTTGGATCCATGGAGGCCATAAAGGGATGGACATGGTCAGAAACAATGCTGAGGTAGGCCACAGCAATTAAACGATGCCCAATTGGCACTAAGGGGCCTAAAGTGTGCCAAGAAAACATCCACCACCAGCAGCCTGCACAGTGGTAACAAGGCATGATGGATCCATGTTCTCATTCTGTTTAAAATTCTGACTCTACCTTCTGAATGTCTCAACAGAAATTGAGACTTATCAGACCAGGCAACATTTTTCCAGTCTTCAACTGTCCAATTTTGGTGAGCGCTTGCAAATTATAGCCTCTTTTTTCTATTTGTAGAGGATTTGTAGTGTAGTGTGTACCCAGTGGGGTCTTCTGCTGTTGTAGCCCATTCGCCTCAAGGTTGTGGCTTCACAAATGCTTTGCTGCATACCTGAGTTGTAACAAGTGGTTATTTCAGTCAAAGTTGTTCTTCTATCTGCTTGAATTACATAGTCCAAGTGACTACAGTGGCTCAACCTTAAAGGGTTTGGTCACCCAAAGAGGAAAATTATGTCATTAATGACTCATCCTTAGTCATTCCAAGCCCATAAGACCTCCGTTCATCTTCGTAACACAGTTTAAGATATTTTAGTTTTAGTCCGAGAGCTTTCTGTCCCTCCACTGGAAAGGTATGTACGGTATACTGTCCAGAAAATAAATAAAGACATCATCAAAGTAGTCTATGTGAAATCAGTGGGTTCGTTAGAATGTTTTGAAGCATCGAAAATACATTTTTGTCCAAAAATAACAAAAAATACGACTTTATCCAACATTGTATTGTCTTCCGGTTCAAGGCAAAGCGAGGCAACAGTGGCAAGGAACCAAAACTCCATCAGGTGATTGAATGGAGAAAAAACCTTGGGAGAACCCAGGCTCAGTCGTGGGCCAGTTCTCCTCTGGCCAACAAAAGAACAGTGATTACAAAACAAATTGGATGAGTCGGGATGGGTCCCGGCGCAGGTCCACCATTTAGGGTCCCTCGGGATAAACAGAGAAACTGATATTAGCGTAGACGCCATCCTTCTTTTTTGATGTACCAAGTTCATCAGGATTTACGGGATGTGTTCCCGGTTCCGGCTGATCTAAACTATGCAGCCTAATTTGAATTTAGGAAGTCTATAGTGTGTTATGTGTATGCTAGGCCAAAGAGATGTGTTTTTAGTTAGATTTGAACTGACAGATTGTGTCTGCTTCCTGGACAATGTTTAGGAAGATTGTTCCAGAGTTTTGGTGCTAAATAGGAAAAGGATCTACCGCCTGCAGTCGATTTTGATATTCTAGGTTTTATCAACTGGCCGGAGTTTTGAGATCGCAATAGACGTGAAGGACTATAATGTGTTAACAGTTCGCTCAATTACTGCGGAGCTAAACCATTTAGTGCTTTATAAGTAATCAGCAATATTTTAAAATTTATACAATGTTTAATAGGCAGCCATTGCAGGGTTGACAGAACCAGGCCAATATGGTCATACTTCCTGGTTCTGGTAAGAACTCGAGCGGCTGCATTTTGGACTCTCTGAAGTTTGTTTATTAAGCGTGCAGGGCAACCTCCCAGTAGAGCATTACAATAATCTAGCCTTGATGTCATGAACGCATGAACTAATTGTTCCGCATTTGTCAATGAAAGCATATGGCGTAGCTAATTTAGATATATTTTTAAGATGGAAAAATGTGGTTCTACAGATACTAGACACATGACTTTCAAATGAGAGATTAGTATCAAAGAGCACACCCAGATTCTTAAAGGGTCACTTCACCCATTTGCATTAAGCTTTGTATCTTTAGAAACCCAGTCATATTTTTGAATGGTCATGGTTTATTCCCTTATTTTCCTCTGAGATTGGAGAAATAAGGATTTAAGTGTTTTACTTCCTACTTATCGTGATGTAAAAATCGTCATTTTGCGTCAGGATAAGCAGGAAGTCATATTTCATTAAAATCTCTATCGACTACAAACATTAGCTCTTTATTATTCCAGGGTGTGGGCACTGGCGTAGGAACCGGGGGGGATTTGTATGGAATTAATATTGAGCCAATAAAAATGAACGTAACTTTTCAAGAAACGAATGAAAATATAAATTGAAACTGAATAAAATATCTTTGAAACTGAAAAAGAATGAACCGCAAGCAATTTTTTTGACTTTGTTTTTAATACACTACATGTTTTGCTAACTATTCCTCATATTTCGTTTACTGATCTACACTTACAAATGCGCTTCCAGAGTTTTCATTTACGTTTCTGAAGTTTTCGTTTACACTCCCTGAGTTTGCGTTCGCTGTTCTGACACAAATCTCTCGTGGGGGCGGGGCTAGTAGCAGTGTATTCTCATTGGCTACTGAGTTTTTGATTGACAGCTTCTTGACCTGAAAGTGAAGACGTCAGAGTTGTGTTTACACGTGTGGATGTGAGCGTCTGTAAGCGCAGCTTTCTATTTAATTTTAGTGATATTAAGTTACGTTTGTTTTTTAATTTTATCTGTATTTACCTTCTGCTGCGATTACTTTGTCAACAGAAGCTTTTAGGTTCACAAGAGATCAGTCTATTCAGGTGTAATTGTACATCAAAGTAGGCCCACTGTATATGACTACTTAAAATATTGTGTCCAATGTTTTAGTAGAATATTTGTTTATTCTTGATGATTCGTTTGCATGTTAGGCTCTGAATAGCTTGTGCTATTACAAGAGAATAGCCTACTAGTATACGTGTGTGATATATTCAGCAGTCAAGAAAGTTTCACTTCAACCAGGTAATCAAGGTTGGCAACCATGGCCATCAAATTTCTTATTGTCACCATATGCATTTACACCATCAAATGATCATGTATGATCACTTACAGTTTTTTTTATTCGCTTTGGTACTATTTTCACAAGTAAGGTGTACATTTTCAAAACTCACAAAAATCCAAACTGATCACACTTGTAACGCAGCTAGTCATTCTTTCAAAACCTGATGTAATGCTTTCAGTCAGTTGCACATGTTTTCAGTCCACATAATCATTATTTCAAACACAAGATTATTGTAATATGTAATGAGAACATTTGGTTTAATCACTGAAACACAACAATATGATCTTCTTTCAGTTTAGTACTTTTAACAATCAGTTCATCCAACAGCAAACAATGCAAGATACATGTTTCAAATCGGCCTTAGAAGTGCTGAAATGAATATGCTACTATAAAAGACAGATTACACAGTTTTACTGTAACATTAGGCAATACACTTACAGTACCCAACATTTATGTACATAATCTATAATTTCCAAATATCCATCATATATGTAGGCCTAATCAAGTGAAGGATCAATGAAAACATCCTCTACAATCATTTAGGCAAATTATAGTTTTTATTTTTCAGATAAAATTGTAACATAGGTATACTTTCTATAATGAAATGTAACTACGTAAATAAGAACAAAACATAACATTTAGTGCACACATTACTGTATAGTGGCCAATTGTGGTTACCACTATGTGAAATCAATTAGCTATAACGAGTATTCATCATGTGTGGTTACATGTAATTTACTTGTAAATATTCATACAAACACACATTTTATTTCTGTAGTTCTGTAATTGATTAAACATTAAGATCAGTTGGATTAAATAACAGACAAAAGTATTAAACTGAACAAAAAGAGATGCAAATCAAAAGTTTGATAGTAAGAGCTTTATGAAAGGCAGTTACTGTGAATGAAACAATAATGTAGATGAAACACTTATTTTGTGTTGTGAAAAGGATACTTTGTGATTGTGTGAATTGTACTAACACAGTTGAAAACATGATGAAATGTTTGAAAAAAGTGCACTTTTGATGATCTGTTGTGATATTAGCACTAAGAGTTTTGAAAATGTACACCTTACTTGTGAAAATAGTACCAAAGCGAATAAAAAAAACTGTAAATAAGAGGAATTTAAACTATATGAAAATTACAATCGTGGGTTGCTGTCAGATGATACAGACCTCAAAGGGCATTTCATTACATATTTCACACAAAGAATATTTTTGTTGGTATTTTTTTAATCATGCTGATCATTTTATTTATTTCATTTTGTTAATATTATTTTCTCACATTTAAAATGGTAAATATATTTGAACAAATTATCAACAGGTTCAATTATGACTTATAAAATCAGTTAAATGAATTTAAATAAAAAATTTAAATAAATGTATTCATTCTTTATTGTCACTACAGCATATACACAAGTATCAAAGTGAAAGTCTTGGATGCAGTTATGACAGGAAAGACCAGAATCCACAAAACATTAACTGCATACTATACATGTAATGCACAGTATTCTCATAATATAGATAATAAAATGTATAATCACAAAGATTTTTAATTAAATAATACATCTCTGTGAGTCCACATAACACAAGTGGATTGTACCCATGTATGGCAGTTGGTCGGAAGTTATTTTTAATAGTTAAAACAGTTTACATTATTAGTATTTTTTTTTTTATCCTATTGTTTCACTTCAGAAGGTATTGATTCATCCACTGAGGTCGTATGGACATCACGGTCACTGTGTGTGGTTTTTAAAGCATCTTTAGGACTTGCAGAGATGGATTACTTTCCTTAAAATCTTAATTCGTATTTATATGTAGAAAGAAAGTAAAATGCATCTGGGACAGCATGAGGGTGAGTAAAATAAGTGAGAATTTTATTTTTGGATGAACTATCCCATTCATATGCTGTTGATATGCTAATCCATGATCAGCAGAGACTAATAAGAATAAACTGCAACCTCTTGTGTACTGTGATTGTTTTAATCTAGAGCTCCAAAGAAATTAAAATATTTGCTATTTTATCATATTAAAATAAAATACAACAGGTGTCAGAAGATAAGGATCCCAGTCATTCAAAGGTGATATGTCTAAACAAAGTAACATTATTGTCTGATGGAGACAGCTGGGGCCTGTTTCAGAAAGGAGGTTAAGTGAAAACTCCGAGTATGTTAACCCTGAAATGAGGGAAACTCTGGGTTTTCCGTTTCAGAAAGGGAGGTAAGTTAAACCTGAGACAGCAGAGTAAGTCAAGCCCATTTCTGAAAGAGAGGTAACTTATACTCAGAGTCAGTTACCATGGTAACTTACTCCGTGAACCTAACCTGGTCGGGAGCAGGTTTTCTTCAGTAAACTCAGAGTTTCTTGCGGTCTCCTCCCCTTTTTTAAAGAGGAAGTGCTGTTAAACACCAACAATAATACTAAAATGTATTTACACATTCTTTAAGGAATATATATTGTTTGTCCATGGTTTAATTGACTAAATCTGTTTTGTAGCACTTTGCCAAAAAATAAAAGGATTTAAAACGTTTGCTAAACTTTTATTTGATTACCACCGTTTTTGATAATATATTTCTATTAAATCATTAAAAAAATTGGAATAAAAAAACATTTAATAGAACTCACTTATTTTTCAAACATAATTTAATAAGTTATTAATGATAAAAAATAAGATGTTAATCTTATTCATAATCAATTATTGAAGTTAGTTGATATGTTTTATTGAACAAATGTTTAATTTATTTAACTGTCATTTTAACTGATGATAATAATAACCGTAATTTAAGAATGCAGTTTATATATTTAATAATTGTTTAATACCATAAACCGTGATATTTTCTGAGATGTTTCTCAACTCTCCCCACATGGGGGAGTCCCCCACCCCACCCCCACAAGTTACTCAGCAACTTTTACTCATGTTTTAAATTAACTACTTTTTACTTGAGTGGATTTTTAGACTGGTATTTTTACTTTAACTTAGGTAAAATTTTATCAAAGTAATAGTAGCCTACTTTAGGTTGAGTAAGTTTACTATATTATAACAGTAAGTTACTCTAAAATAGTTATGAATTATTAACTGACATCTTCAACGGTGTAGTTAGATTAATGTAATAATCAGGCTACTATCTCTAGAAAGTATTGGTCTACATATTACTAATTGCTAAATCTCAACCTCAACCACTTGATTAATACAAAGAGGAGAGACAAGAAACTGCACTTTTAATTCTTTCAAATTCACAATATACAATTGCATGAATTATTCTTGAATTTATCAAAGTGTGTAGAGGAAGAAGGTTACATAAAAAATATACCTTTTAAAAATGTATGTTAAATCCACTATTGTTTTATACTTAATTGGTTTATGTAGTGGCCTATTTAATGTAATTGCATCATATTTTATTTTAAATTACAGAAGAATTAAGAGTAATCCCTTTAATTAAATTACAATATTTAGATTACTTGGTAATTAATAAACACCTCTTTTTGTCTGGCGCTGTTGCCATGGTGACTCATAATATCTGTGCTCCATTGATAATGGCTTTTTATAGTTGTGGTGCAAGCGCTTAACTCAGAGTCGGTCAACTCAGAGTTGATTGAACTAACTCATTTCAGCTGTTCTGTAACCGAAAACTCAGAGTTTCCCATCTCAGGGTAAGTCAACTCTGAGTTCAAGCTTTAACTCAGAGTTGGTTGAACCTCCTTATTGAAACGGGCCCCTGATCTCTGGTATTATCACTCCATCTTCTGTGTCAGCATCAGAATTTTGTTTATGGAAAAGTGGCTCAAATCCCTGGAAAATGAGAAAGGAAATATATTATAATCTAACAATACAAACTGCTTTGAACTCCCACATGCAGTAACCATTTGCAGACTTAAAATAATTATTTCAAACAAATTATATAAATGTTTTAAGGGATTTTACAGTACTAAATGTTTACCTGACTCACACACCATTTATCATCTGTAATACTATTGTATAACCAGTAGATGGCTCTATAGCCCAAAAAACATTTATCCATGGCTGTGTAGCGTCTACTCCCTAGTTGCTGGATTTTTTCAGTCATAATTACTTGCATGTATTAGGTTTTGAATTTGGATATATATATATATATATATATATATATATATCAGGGGCGGCTCGCCCATAGAGGGCGCTGGGGCGCCGCCCTCCCTCCGACCTGTCTGTCTGTTTTTTTAATATATATTAAAATTTATCATTTCGAAAAATAATCTGTGTTAATTATATGCTAATAATGGTTTTACTTTGAAAAGTGTTTTGAACTCACCAGAATGATATTTGCATTCACTTTCGTTACTTTTATCATGTTGGTGTAGTAGTATAGCCAATAGGCTGTCTTCTCAGGGCGCCAGTTCGCTCAGCCCCACAGTGCTGGAATTTAAGCCAATGGTTCCCCGGTTGCTATGCAAAAAAGTTTATATTTCGCCAATCAGCGTCGTCAAATTTTATGGTTTAGGGGCGCTGAAAATATCGCCCACAGTATCAGATTAGGGGAGTGCACCGTGCACGCGCACCACGGGACATTTTTTACCTCAGATGAGAGCAGAATGGCAGCGCCAGTGACGTCGAGTGGAAATAATGTAAAGTAAGTCGTGGGAATTGACCTGTCTGTCTCTGTCACTCACTCACTCACACACACATAAACACTGTTTCACACACATTTGATATTAAAATAGTTATAGGAATATTAATACCTGTGTGTTTGCTTTGTTTTTTGATGTTTTTAAGTTCTGAGCTAGATTACTGTGTTTAATACTAGTTAAAATCAACTTTCTTCTCATACTTGGGTGTTACCCTCAAGAATGTTGTCCCACCCTCTCTTTCAGAGCCTTTTCTCTCTCTCTTTCTCTAGTATCAACACATTGTTATCCATTATCCAATTGTCAATTTGTCAAAAATATGTAGTCTACAGCTGGGGATTGATTAAACTAGATTGTTGTATTACCTATTATTTTTTGTATTAACTATATTATAATTTATCAATATTATGCGTTTTCACTTTTTCTGTCAGCACACAGAGCATAATAAACATGCAACTTGTTCATTATCATTAACTGTCAAACTGTTATTATTATTATTGTATTATTTGACCATTGGTATTGACTGGTTTAAGTTATTTTATTGGTATAGGTAGGGGCATGGCCTAAGGCCTAAAATGCACCAGAATGCAGGAAATCACATCTACTAAATTCAAAATTTTCTGGGGGGGGGAACCTCAGACCCCCCTCTTATTCGGCCCCCCCTACAATATTTTTCACCAGCCGCCACTGGTTCCTACGCCCTTGGGTGTGGGACCCACTCACCCTACAGGATATAAAAAAGATAGGGAAGAAGAGGATTTTGAAGTTCTGCTGCTCGAATCTGATGTTCGTGGCTATCTTTACGAGTCGCAGTATAGTGAAGAGCAGCTGAGACTGATGGAGGAGCAGGAGGCGGCTGCCTGTCAGTCGAGGACCCTGGCCTGAGCGGCTTGCTGATGCCTGTGCTCTCGCTGCATGCTACGGCCCACGGACACAGAGTCCGTCTGCTGCAGCTGAATTTCAACGATGCCAATTTCTCCTGGAGGAAATCTCTGAATCAGACGAGCACAGGGACGTTTGTGTTGTGATAGTACATCCAGGTATCATACAGTAATTTACCATACAGAAATAAATACAAACGAGGAGTAATTCACTAATGTGTTTACCAATGTAACTTTAACAGGGTTTGTTGTTGTGGGAAGAAGGAGGCAGGAACCGGCGAACATTTAAACATTTTAATAGTATAATGAACAAATACAAAACGAAATTATAAGTCAGCAGCCCCTTATTGACGACTGCTGTAACGTTAAACACAACAGAAACAGAACAACATAAAATCAGGCCTGTTTCTCTCTCGATCTGCCGTCGTCGCTCCTCATTTTATGCTTTCGCTCCTCTATGAGAGACGCGTCCTCTTACATCCCTCGCCCTCGATCGTCCTGTTCGCCACAGCCAACTAGACATTTTGTGTGAAATGAACTTCAAACTCTGGTGACAGCTAATGTAAGTCTTGTAGACGGAAGAGTGAATTCTTGCACTGTTCTGGATTAGTGGGTGTGGCTTGCGGAGCTGTGCAATGCGGTGCATTGTGGGACTTGTAGTTCTTCAAACAAATGCACCCCTTGGTTATTATTGGTATTTTCTCAGTCAAGAGGGCACCAAATAAAAAATAAAAATCTTTTACATTTCGACTACATACATTATCCACTTTTGTAGGATAATCTATTAGTGCAACATTACAATGTGTTACAAGGTTCAGGCTATGAGTACCATTTCTGCCCAGGAGCTACGTTCAGCATCCAGCCACCTGAGCCTTTTAACTTCTCCAAACCTACCGAATGGGAAAGATGGATCCGACGGTTCGAACGTTTTCGTCAGGCTAGTAATCTCCATACTTCGACGCAAGCCAATCAAATAAAGACACTCATGTACTGCATGGGCGACGAAGCGGACGACATTTTGAAGGGGCTGAATTTGACGGACGAAGACAGTGAGCGGTACGATGCAGTAAAGGAGGGTTTTCACGCGTTCTTTGTTGTGAAGAAGAACGTAATCTATGAGAGAGCTCGTTTCAACATGAGGAAACAAAGAGAAAACGAACCAATTGACTGCTTCATGACCGCACTGTACTCCTTGGCTGAGCACTGCAAATATGGGCCACTGCACGACGAATTAATCAGAGACAGGTTAGTCGTCGGTTTAAATGATTTACGTCTGTCAGAGCGAATGCAGTTAGATAAAGATCTAACGCTGGAAAAGGCCATTGATATGGCGAGACAGACTGAAGCAGTGAAGCTGCAGCAAAGTAATTTGCGTGGTGAATGCGCTAATGCAAAAGCATCTGACTCTGTAGATAGAGTCATAAGCAAAAACAAGTCATTTCAAAGCAGACAGAGGGTCAAAAGTGCTCATGGAGCAAAAGACAAATTCAAACAGTCGCAATCAAGATGTCACAAGTGTGGTAAAAGCCCATTACATCCGAAAGCGCACTGCCCTGCAAATACTGTAATCTGTCATGCCTGTGGAAAGAGAGGACATTACCAAAAGGTGTGTGCTTCATCCAGAAAGGTGAATGAGATTCAAGAACAAGACCCTGACATATTTTTGGGCACTGTGGTTGCCGAGGGTGACCCCTGGCTGATTGATATTAAAATACAAGACTGTGAAGTACAGTTCAAGATCGACACAGGTGCGGATGTCACTGTTATGCCAGACCATGTGTTCCACAAGATATTTAAAGAGGGCAACAAACCAGCACTCCAGAGAGTGACCAAGCCTTTACTTGGACCTGGATGCTCACCACTTAGCGTGCTTGGAGTTTCAAACATGCTGCTTCTGAAAGGGGACAAGCATATATCGGAGGATGTGTATGTTGTTAAGAGTCTTCATTCACCACTGCTAGGAAGACCCGCCATCACCAAATTGGGTCTTGTCACACGTGTTGATGATGTAAGCATACACACACTACAGGAACGCTATCCAAAGCTGTGCAGTGGGCTAGGACTGTTACAGAGGCCTTACACCATTGAACTGAGCCCAGGAGCAGTTCCATTTTCCCTCAAAACTCCACGACGCATTGCTCTTCCACTCATGCCAAAAGTAAAAAATGAGCTACAACGCATGGAGCGGATGGGAGTCATAAGCAGGGTGGAAGAAC
Organism: Pimephales promelas; assembly: GCF_016745375.1. The sequence continues at coordinate 19,832,352 of NW_024121100.1, forward strand.
CCACAGAGTGGTGTGCAGGCATTGTCGTGGTGCCCAAAAAGTCTGGTGATCCACGTATTTGTGTTGACTTAACAAAGCTCAACGAATCAGTGCGAAGGGAGAAATTCATACTTCCTTCGGTTGAACAGACTCTTGGGTTGTTAGCGGGAGCTTGTGTTTTTAGCAAGCTAGATGCCAACATGGGATTTTGGCAAATACCTCTAGCAGAACAGTCTGCCAAGCTGACGACTTTCATCACACCGTTTGGGCGATATTTCTTCGAACGTTTGCCCTTCGGTATCGCATCGGCACCTGAACACTTCCAAAATCGTATGGTAACCGAGGTCACAGAGGGCCTGGATGGTGTGGTCTGTCACATGGACGATGTGCTGGTGTGGGGACGTTCTCAAGAGGAGCATGATGTGCGGCTTCACGCAGTGCTCCAAAAGATGGAAAATGCTGGCGTTACCCTCAACCTAGACAAATGTGCCTTGTCCCAGCGTGTAGTCAAGTTTCTTGGCCACATTATCTCAGACAGAGGAGTGCAACCAGACCCAGCCAAGACCACAGCGTTTCAGGAGATGCCTGAGCCAAGAAATGTCAGTGAGCTAAGAAGCTTTCTTGGTATGGTCAACCAGCTGGGAAAATTCATTCCCCATCTGGCGGAAAAAGATAAACCACTCAGAGATCTCCTGTCCAAGAAAAACTGTTGGTTCTGGGGGGAAGAACAAGTTAAAGCTTTTAAGAACTTGAAAGGAGACTTGTCGTCTGCTCCGGTGCTGGCTCTGTACGATGCAAACAAGCAACTCAAAGTATCTGCAGACGCATCATCGTATGGACTGGGAGCAGTCCTGATGCAAAAAGAGGATGTCGATTGGAGACCTGTTGCTTACGCGTCACGGTCTCTTACTCCTATTGAGCAAAGATACGCACAGGTCGAAAAAGAGGCCCTTGGGCTGACCTGGGCATGTGAGAGATTTCGTGACTTTTTGATTGGCCAACATTTTGAGATGGAAACCGATCACAAACCGCTGTTGAGTCTCCTTGGTGGCCAGGATTTGGATGCTCTACCTCCCCGCATCCAGCGGTTCCGTATGAGACTGATGCGCTATTCATACAAGATTTCTCATGTTCCTGGAAAGAGTTTATGGACTGCTGACACTCTGTCTCGTGCTCCGCTACCTGCTCATAAAGAAAACTTGGATGAGGAGTTCATGGAAAGCACTAACATTTATGTGGACAGCATTGTGGAGCATCTCCCGGCAAGTCAATCTTTCCTGGACAACCTGAGAGAACATCTTAAGTCGGACAGTGTTTGCTCAAATGTCATGAACATGTGCCAGAATGGATGGCCCGAGTCAGGTCGTTGTACTGGTACCGAAAAGCTTTACTGGTCTGAGCGAGCTTACCTATCTGTTCATAACGGCCTCCTTCTGAAAGGTTCAAGACTCGTCATTCCCTCTGCATTGCGGAATGATGTCCTTGACAGGCTGCACGAAGGGCATCAAGGAGTAGTTAAATGCAGAGCACGTGCACGGCAAAGTGTGTGGTGGCCAGGTCTTAGCCAGCAGTTGAACGAGCTGGTTTTGAAATGCCATGCTTGCATTAAAGAGCGCACTAATCACACTGAACCTTTGATTCCTTCGGATCTTCCTGAGAGGCCCTGGCAAAAGCTAGGGACAGATCTGTTTGTCCTGAAGGGGAAAACCTACCTGTTAGTTGTGGATTATTATTCACGTTATGTGGAGGTGGCAAATCTTTCACTCACCAGCTCTGGAGATGTCATTACACACCTAAAGTCCATCTTTGCACGCCACGGCATCCCGGAGACATTAGTGAGTGATAATGGGCCTCAGTTCTCATCCAGCACTTTCTCAGATTTCGCAGGTGCTTATGGATTCAGACATATCACTAGTAGCCCAAAGCATCCACGCAGCAACGGAGAAGCTGAGCGGGCTGTACAGACAGTAAAAAACCTTCTCAAAAAGGAGCAAGACCCTTACCTTGCCTTACTGTCATATAGGTCAACTCCACTTCACAATGGGTACAGCCCAGCCCAGTTGCTCATCGGACGCCGTCTTCGCACTACGGTGCCAACCCTCCCGAGACTACTGGATCCTTTGTTACCTGATGGCACCGCCATAAGTGTTCGAGAGAGAGAAAAGAAGTGCAGATATGAGATATTTTAACAAACGGCACAGAGTGCAGGACCTGAACAAGCTCTCACCTGGCGATCAGGTGTGGGTCACAGATCAAAAGGTGACTGGAACTGTGGTAGAGAAACATCCAACACCACGTTCTACCGGGTGGATGTGCCTCATGGAACTGTTCGTAGGAACCGGCATTTCCTCCTTCCTATGGATGTACGGGATGGTGGTTGTGACACCCATGCTGGTTCCCAGTTGTCTGAAAACGGTACAGAGACACAAAATGCACTCGCACACCAAACAAATTCTGTCAGTCCAACGGGAGCAGTAATCAGAACCAGATCTGGGAGGCCAGTTGTAAAACCTAAAAGACTGGATTTATAGTCACTCTTCTATAGCCCTAGTAGGGTGTTTCACAGTAGTTAAGCAGTTTTTCTACCTCTCTGGCTGAAGGAAAAAATAAATAAAAATAAAAGTAAAGAGAAGGGGAAATGTGGTTAAAAATGTTGAGGAAAAAAAATATATACACGTGTATCAGTTGATAATGTGTTTTCAGGTATTGTTTATCTGTACAACAGATATTGTTTATTGCTCATTGTTGAGTTGTTCTAAAGTGATGTCTATTAAGGGAAATAAGTCATTGTTGTTTTGATTGTTGCTTCTGTTAAAAGGGGAGATGTAGGATAATCTATTAGTGCAACATTACAATGTGTTACAAGGTTCAGGCTATGAGTACCATTTCTGCCCAGGAGTGGGCGTTGTCGGTTTGTTGAATAAAGTCTAGTTACCGAAGAAGACACAACGGGTGAGTGTGTGTATTTACTCACGCAGTAAATAAGAGAATACGACAACTTTCAATAAAGATTAAAGGAACACTCCGACTTTTTGGGACTTTAGCCTATTCACCTTACCCCCCAGAGTTAGATAAGTCCATACATACATTTTTCATCTCCGTGCGTGCTATAAGTCTGTTTGACGCACCCACCGCTAGCCTAGCTTAGCACAAAGACTGGATGTGAATGGTTGCAGCAACGCAAACGTTTTCCTATTTACATGTTGTGATTTGTATAGTCACATAATGTACAAATAACAAAGTCAAATGAGACACAGACATCTTTTAACCGTATACAACCTGGGAACTATTCTCTGAAGGCGAAGCACTGCTACTTTGACGAGTAATAACCGCATCACCTGAGACACGCCGTGGTGAGGAGCGGAGAGTTCGCTCAGTGTTTGGGTAACAGAGTCAGCAATTTATAAATAGTAAAAGCGTAGTTTACAGTCATGGGTTTTCGCTCTTTTGTAAATAGCTGCGACAGTAAACAGGGGAGGTAATACCATGTTTCACAGAATTCCAACTAAAAACGCTGACTGGATGAAGAAATGGCTAACTTACTCTGGATATTTATCCAAACACACCTAAATAGATTATCAAGGGACATTATGTTTGCTCGGTACATTTCAATGGACGACTATTTTGAAAAAATGGAATTTGCCACACGGACCATAATGTGCTGAAGGATACGGCCATCCCATCTATAGCACAGACAGGACAAGTGGATCACCTGCGGCTGAGGTAAGTGTTATGTTTTTAGATGACCTACTGTAACAGTGCCATTAGCCAGAGCTAATGTAACGTTAGTGACACTATTATATGATTAGGGTATGAATATGTTTTTATCTTTATGCGGTGCGGACGCGCTTGAAAAAAAACGAGCGCGTTCACCGCGTTGAACTTGCACCCTGCGCGCGGCGCGCCTAGTAGCCTAAATTTGAAATAACCATGGAAATAACGAACTTGAGCGTGCAAAAGGGTACGATAGGCTGTGAGTTCATTGTGCAAAAACAATTTGTGCTATTACTTTCCCCGTATTCTATCCTATAGTAATGCAATTATACTGTATATTATATACTGTTGAATACATTTGGTTCAGCTAATAAATTACATTTAAAATATATTGATTCCTGTAATAATAATAATTTATTCATGTGATATTTATAAATCTGGGTGCGTTTTTGGTTGGAAATCAATGAAACATGGTACCTGGTCTCCCCTGTTTATTGTCACAGCTCATACAATAAAGCAAACACCCATGATAAACTATGCTTTTCTATCTAACGTTAGTAATTGCTGACTCTGTTACCCAAACACTGAGCGAACTCTCCGCTCCTCGTCACGGCGTGTCTCAGGTGATGCGGTTATCACTCTGCCCAAGTAGCAGTGCTTCGCCTTCAGAAAATAAAGTATTTATACGGTTAAAAGATGTCTGTGTCTCATATGGCCTTGATATTTGCACACTCTGTGACTATACAAACCACAACATGTAAATAGGAAAACAATTGCGTTATTTTGTCACTCATTTGGATTAGTATGAAAGCTGCAACCATTCACATCCAGTCTTTGTGCTAAGCTAGGCTAGCGGTGGGTGCGTCAAACAGACTTATAGCACGCACGGAGATGAAAAAGGTATGTATGGACTTATCTAACTCTAGGGGGTAAGGTGAATAGGCTAAAGTCCCAAAAAGTCGGAGTGTTCCTTTAATGTTGCAACGGGTGAAATGCTCCTTTAACCGACGACGAAGACTTATACTGTGAATGCTTTATGAACATTCTGTGACGCGCGAGCTGCGCTGGGACAGTGTGTCTGTTCGTGTGTCTGTTAAGAGTGAGCACTCATGAGTGGGCACGTTATTTACACACATAACCTGATTTATACGAGGTTTAACTGGCCGTGTGACAAAGCGGGCATAAGATGGACACGAGCACGAGTTTGCGGGCGAATTTAATAACGCAGAGCATTGTGATCCAATTGATCCATATATAAGGCGCTCCGGATTATAAGGCGCACTGTCGTTTTTTGAGAAAATTAAAGGCTTTTAAGTGTGCCTTATAGTATGGAAAATACGGTAGGTGCTTTCGGTCGCTCTCAAGGCTTTCTCCGGTCCGCTGTCAATCCCATAATGCAATGCGGACGGGGGCACAAAAAATAATAAAGATTAATTTATCCTTGCATGCACGTTAAACTGTTTTTGGCAACTCCTAAAACAAAAATAGGAACATTTCAAATGCTATGATATAATAGGGGCTCTTTAAATTCTGCTGTGTACTTCATACAAAACTATTACAATTCTGCCAGAGAGGACTGCAACGCTCCATCATGTGTACGGCTTTTAGTATCGGTTTTGACATTTTCGCAATAAATAAATTATTGTGATTATACTTGTTAGTTATGTTTTTCATCATAATTGTAGTTTACGTAGTTTTAAGGAATTGTTATGGGTAGGTTTAGGGGTAGAAGTATGATTAGTGGCTCAAAATATATTTTAATGCTATATTGTTAATAAAACTGCCATTTCCCAACACATCTGTCCATTACGTTTTATCCTTTTTTATATTCTGTATAAAATGGGTATGTTTAGGTTTGGGACTAGGGTTACGGGATCTTACATTCATCTATGAAATGGTAAAAAGGGAAATTATACAGATATCTTTAATATACAGAATATACGTAAATAGTTAACGTTTTATCGCTTTAAAAACGTAATAATGTTACGTTTAAATGTTGCAGATACGTCTATATTATACGTTTCAGCATCTATCCAAACTAAAAAGTATGTTTTCTATCTTTGCAAAAAAACGTAAAATACCTACATATTAACAATGAAACCAGGCTGGGTGTTCTGTTCAAGTTCTCACTCTGTTCCAGTTCAGGGACAGTATTTACCAAGCCTCTCAAAATCTGTGATCATGACTAATCTGTGATCATGGCTCCCCTTGACTATCTAATGACCATGTTCAGAAAAGCAAGGAGCTGTCATATTCTGAGATGCTTGGTTATCACATTTGTTTCAAGTTCAGTGTAGTTTTTTTTATGTACTAGATCTAGGATAGTGAGGTCACTGGGATAAAGTTGACTGACTGTAAATCCTTGATCTTGAGTGCCATCTAGTCCCAAAGACTGTAAATCCTTGATTTTGAGTGCCATCTAGTCCCTAGATCTAGTCAAAATTGAGTGCCTGTTGTGGCCTGCCGAGTGCATTGACTGAAACTCACGTTGCTGAAACATAACCTGAAATGGAAGGAATGGCGGAAAGTGTGAAGCCGAAGCGTGTGCAAGATTATGCTAAACTCACCCCCGAAGTTGAAGATGACTTAAGCATGGATTGTTTGCAATCTTCAGACATCCCGATTAACAACCCTCTTCCGAAGATCCGACGGCAGGTATCTGAGCCTTTAAATTCGGAAATACTAAATGATATACTGAAGGCGATTGAGAGGTTGGGAAAAAAGCAAAATGATTTCATGGAGAAGCCACTGGAAATTGATATGTCTGTTACATCCAATTCGACCATGATATCCCAACTCACCACCAAAGTTGATTCAGTTGCCAACAAAACGGAGAGGGCTGTAGCAAAAACTAACGAACTAGGTGTTAAAGTAGCGGCTGTGGTCACTGAAAACAAACAACTGTGGGAAAAAGTCGACGAACTGGAGGCATATAAAAAACGGTGGAATCTGAAAATGTCTGGTATTCCGGAGGAGGCAGGAGAAAAAGTGAAAATGATCGCAATGGATATTGTTTCCCGAATCTCGCCACTGAGAGACGTTCTTCAGACTTCCATTGATGTTGCACACAGAGTCGGTCCGAAAACTGGAGGCGCGAGTCCACGAAGGATTATTGTGCAGTTTTTGTCACGCACTCATCAGGATCGCATCTGGATGGACACGAAAAACTCTGAAGTTCTCAAACAGAAAGGCATCAAAATAACCGAAGATCTGACACAACGGGCGAGGGAGGCACAGAATAAACTGTGGCTGCTGGTAAGTCAAGCCAGGAAAGATGGAAAACGAGCTGGGTTCAAGGGATCGGTTGCTATTATTGATGGAAAGAAGATTACAGCGGATAAAATGTGAATCATGTTAACATTTGCCCTCTATCCCTATGGACCCAAAAAGTGACATTGAACCTCAGATACAAGTAGGCCTATGGATGTAACTGCTTTGCAAAGACGGTGTCCTTTTTGTTCTCTCATGTCATTTCCTTTTTAATGTTGGCCTATTAATGTTAATTACTTTATAGGTTTGATATTATCTAAGCCATTTGATGCTTGGTGTGAAAGGTTAAAGGATTAGTTCACTTTTGAAAAAACTTTTGCTGATAATTTACTCACCCCCATGTCATCCAAGATGTCCATGTCTTTCTTTCCTCAGTCGAAAAGAAATTAAGGTTTTTGATGAAAACATTCCAGGATTTTTCTCCTTATAATGGACTTCAATGGGAACCAGGTCCAACCGAGGTCCAAACGACAGTTAATAACAGTTTCAGATGCAGCTTCAAATGTCTTTAAATGACACCAAACGATGAATAAGGGTCTTATCATGCGAAACGATCGGTTATTTCAAAGCTTATTCCAAAAATGCAACTTTTCTAAGGACAAATGCTAGCCTTGTAATATATTGTGAGGCGCGTTTGCAACGTCACGTAATACGTAATTACGTTCAAAAGGTCACGGGCGACGTAGCCGGAAGTACAGAATCAAAATCGTCCGACATCGTTGTTTTACCGTTTAATTCCTTTTTTGTAAACGGCGTTTGAGTTAGTTTTCACGTTCAACCTATGCGTTCAACTTGTAAACACTCTGACTCTGTACTTCTGGCTACGTCGCCCGTGACCTTTTGAACGTAATTACGTATTACATGACGTTGCAAACGCGCCTCACAGAATGGAGAAAGGCTAGCATTTGTCCTTAGAAAAGTTACATTTTTGGAATAAGTTTTGAAATAACCGATCGTTTCGCATGATAAGACCCTTATTCATCGTCTGGTGTCGTTTAAAAACATTTGAAGCTGCATCTGAAACTGTTATTAACTGTCGTTTGGACCTCGGTTGGACCTGGTTCCCATGGAAGTCCATTATAAGGAGAAAAATCCTGGAATGTTTTCATCAAAAACCTTAATTTCTTTTCGACTGAGGAAAGAAAGACATGGACATCTTGGATGACATGGGGGTGAGTAAATTATCAGCAAAAGTTTTTTCAAAAGTGAACTAATCCTTTAAAGAGGTAAGTTTTGCACTTTGTTCCTTCTAGCATACTTAACTCGTTTGCCCTTTTTTTGTTTTCTGTTCCTAAATGTCTTTTAACTTTTCTTGTTTTTCTCTTAATGTTCAGGGGATTCGCGATCTTACTAAACGAAAATTTTTATTAGGGCCCGACTCGCCGATGGTGAGAGGACCCTCTTGGAATTGCTCTGTTTCTTATTATTATTATTCTTCTTCTCCACAATAAATCGCATTTTTGAGGGCCTAAACATGCACGAAAACTCACGAAAATTTGCGCACACATCAGAACTGGCGAAAATTTACATCTGATATGTGTTTCAGAATTGGGCAGTGGAAAATGGCTCGATAGCGCTACCTATAAAAGTTCAACGGAGTCCGCCTCTCGCTACATTTCACGTATGTGTACAAAATTTGGTACGCATGTAATGACCCAAGACCTACAAAAAAGTCTATTGGAGCGTATCCCTAAATACAACAGAAAGTCAGCCATTTTGAACATTCCGATTTTTGTGCAGTTTTTGCCATTTTCAGGTCTCGTACTTTAATGAACTCCTCCTACAGTTTTAATCTGATCATCTTCAAATTTGGTGAGTGTAATCCTAAGGCCTTTGCAATGTTAAATTGCAAAAATCTTGAGTTTTCGTCCAAGGGCGTGTCCTCAGCGGCCTGACAAATTTCAATGTTTCACCATGAAACAGGAAGTTACTGCAACTCAGGCAAACAATGTCCAATCGGCCCGAAACTTCACAAGTTTGATAACAGTTCTGTCCTGAACACATGCCCATGCTTATATTCAGTTACAGTCATAGCGCCGCCTGCTGGCAACCGGAAGTGACAAGTTTAACAATGTTGTGGACTCCTAATAAGATAAAAAACAACATACTAACAACATACTTGAAACATTGTAAAACATGCTAGCAAACACTAACCGAACTGCTAAAGCATGCTATTTCTGCAATTAAACAGGAATAAGATTTGCTTTAACTCAGCCATGGAATGTCAAATCTGCCCTAAACTTTAAACGTTTGATAAGAGTCATCCCACTGAGCAAAGTGATGTCCAAAAGACGTCTTTTAAACGTCTTTGTCACAAAAGTCGGACGTTGAAAAGACGTCCACTGAGGGGCCGGAATGAAAGTTTTTATGACGTCTTTTTGTGACGTGTTCTGGACGTCCGGTATAGACGTTAATGGGTCCTTCGGACAAGATTAAAAACTAGTTCAAATGTGGCCATTGTGGACATGTTTTCAACATAACTTATGGCCTCATTTAGACAATTTATACTGTTTCTGGACCAAATAAACACTCTCGGGATGCATTAAATTAAAACTCATGGTTATTTACATTGTTTAGATGTGGTTTAGATGGTGATATTTGTTTCATTTTAAGTCACCATTGTGGTGATGAGTGTTTGCTTTAGTTGGGCTCTTGGTCTCAATTCTTCTTACTTTAGCTTTTCTTTGGCTGTTGTAACTGTTTGCATAACACCATTGATTGTGCAGAGAAAGCCAAGAAAATAAAAGATCATCTGTCTTCAGCTGCTTGTTGATGATGACAAACGCAATGCAAGCATTAAACAACATCTAAACTTCTGTTTTTATATCTAAAATAATTATTCACCTTTTAGAACTGCATTATTTGGACCAGTAACTTTATAATGACCACTGTGTATAATATGTTTTAGGAAAGTGAATCAGATAGTCACACACAAGATATCAAGATTTTGCATATGATTCTCAACGACGGTGACAACCAAAACAAAAATAGCCTAGGAATCGAGGATGTTTTGTACTATGAAAGCTATCCATCATGCATTGCAGCATGAAGCATTTTTTTATTTATTGTCACCATTTTTTGTGAATCATATGCAAAATCTTCATTATCTGTGTGTGACTCTATGGTAGATTTTCTCAAAACATTGTGTAAATTTGCTTTTTGTCCAACTTTCATGCTACTAATGCAGTTCCACAACATTGGTGGTTATGAACTCTAGATACAAACACAAAAGTCTAAACACAACGTTAAATGCCTTTATGTTGATTTCATCATCACCATCATCAACAACAACAACAACAAGGAGCTTATGAGAGTCAATTTTCTTGGCTTTCTCTGTCATAACAATGGTGTTATTCAAACACACAGTTACAACAGCCAAAGAAAAGCTAGAATACGAATTATTGGGACCAAGAGCCCAACTAAAGCAAACACTGATCACCACAATGGTGACTCAAAATAAAATAAATATCACCATCTAAACAATGTAAGGAACATGTAACATGTAAACATTGAAATAAACTTGAGTTAATTTAATGCATCCTGAGAGTGTTTATTTGGTCAATAAACAGTATAAATTGTCTAAATGAGACCATAAATAATGTTGAAAATGGCCACATTTGAACTAGTTTTTAACCTTGTACGAAGGATCCATTAACATCTTTTTCAGACGTCCAGAACACGTCAAAAAAAGACGTTATAAAAACTTTCATTCCGGCCCCTCAGTGGACGTCTTTTCAACGTCCGACTTTTGTGACAAAGACGTTGAAAAGACGTCTTTTGGACATCATTTTGCTCAGTGGGATGGCCTGAACACATCTCCATGAGAATATTTAGTTACAGCAATAGCACCACCTACGGGCAACAGGAAAGGACATGTTAAACACTGTTATGGACTCCTAATAAACATAAAAAAGCACCACCAAATGCTAAACAGGCTAACAACATACTACAATGCTAACAAACACTTAGCTAAGAGACTGTTCGTTATTTATTTAAGGGGCCACCGGAGGAGATTTGAGATCTGTAGTCAAAAAAGACTTGACCCTCCCTTCGCCAGCAATATTTTTTTCTATGACCCACCAAAATGATTGTGAAAAAAGGCATGACCCTCCCCGATAATTTATTGATTACTTCTGTACTGGTTTGCCCTTGGCAAAGATGTTCAGATAGCCGATAAACGACTAAACTCCTGCTTTCTCATCTTACTAGGGCTGTAACGATAGACCAAACCTACAATTCGGTTCGTATCACGAGTTTTGATTTGAAATTTAAAAAAAAAAAATGTTTTCAGTGCTGATGCAGTTATGTAACATGCAAGTTGAAAGGCATTTTGTGCATAGTAAAACATATCTGCAACATTTAGTTCACTGATAATTGTGCATGCATTTATAAATCATTATGATACATTATGAAAACCATAATAAAGTAGTATGCTTCCCTTTCAATAGTCCAAATTCACAGCCATTTTCGTATATCTTCTGTGGATCAGCTCCTGATTGATCAAAATTCAGATGGATCATTCAACCGCACAGCGCACACACCTCACGAATTCAAGCCTACAGCTCAGATTTACTCACTAACACTGTTCTGGGAACGCAATAAGAATGGAAACTATAATATGGTCGTATCGTGCTACATCGCACATTATATCAGCTGCAGTTGGGCGCCTCAGTCCCAATACACTCGACGTATACATTCACATCACATGTTAATGCAGCGGTAGAGTTACACACACAGGACAATGCACTTATTCACAATAACAAAAGTTCATTATTTGCTTGTGCTTTAAAGCTTTGCCAGGTAAACATTTCTTTTGCGGACTGTCAAACAGCGCCACTCGGATTTTTGTTGGGTCAGACCCATCTGACAGCGATGGCCCGGGGGCCGAGACCGAGAGAGCTACATGTCATGGAGCTACATGGAAAAAATATGCACCAAACAAGCCACTTTGAAATTTACCTGTTTTGATGAATACAAAAGTTGGGTGACCCTCCCCTATAGACTAAAAAAAGTTGGATGACCCTTCCCTCATCAAAGAATAAAAAGACATGACCCTCCCCTATTTTCCTCCGGTGGACCTTTCCATAAATACCGAACGGTCCCTAAGTGCTAACACATACTATACATGCAAGAGGAAGTTGTTGTAACTTAAGCATGCAATTTCCAATGTGCTCCAATGTTTTATAAGTGTCATATACTACATATTACACCTATATTTACCTAATTAAAAGCACATTGCCCACCGTGCTCTGTCTTCCTAAAGCCACCGGGTGGAAATAGCACGGGAGCTAGGGCCCTTTTCATCGCAGCTTGCAGCTTTAATTTTTATTTTGTAATTCTAAAAAAAAAGATGTTTATTTAGAAACTCATTCAAGTGTTAATGATGAGTCTTGTTGGTCAGCACAGTAGGGAGGTAAAACTTTATTTTCACATGGGTCTACTCACTCAGGGGGAGTTGTAATTTTATTTAACCATAATTTTAGTGGTAAAATTCTTGAGTCACACTTCTCCTTAGAGGGTAGGTGGATAATGGCTGTTGTTCAGTCTGGAGAAGCTGTTATTATCTTGTGTAATGTATATGGCTTTAATAGCTCTAACTTAAACCATATTCTTTTTCAATCTTTATCTAAAAAATTACTTGCCTTAAAGTCGAAATTTCCTTCAGCAGCATTTATTGTGGGAGGGGATTTTAATGAAGCCCCTGATCTGCATTTAGATAGATTCCCCCCAAGACTTCATGTTAATTCTCTTAATTTAGTACTAAATTATTTTTGTAGCAGGCTTTCTTTGTTGGATGCTTACAGACACGTCCATGGAAACAGTATCTCGTCATTTACTTGGTTTAAAGAAGACATGTCACAAAAATCTAGAATAGACCTTTGGCTTATACACTCAAAAAAATGATGTGTTGGCTTTACTTAACTTTTTCATGTAAACAGGTTCCACCGGTTCCACATAACTTTGTTTTGTTAAACAAACATAATTTGTTCATGTAACTTCAACATCATGGAAGTCATTTTAAGCAATCCAATCAAACTCTGAGCTGAGTGTTAAAGTTAATGAGACAATTAAGTGATTAATTTAGTGATGATTGAGCATTATTGAAACACCTGATGTTAACAAGCAGAATCACTGAAGGAGAAAATCACAAATTGTAAGTCACCGTTATGGAGATCAGTGTTTGCTTTAGTTGGGCTCTTGACCCTTACACTTTTACTTTAAACTTTGTTTGGCTGCTGTTATCGATTTATAACAGGCAAATGAACAAAGAAAACTGTAATCCGATAGTGTTGGTTATGTTTTGACATAATCATGCTGTGATCTGTAAACTCCAAAAATTCATAATTCTGATGGTTAGGATTAACTTGCTAGCAACAGTTTAGTGATTATACAACATATTTGTATTTTCTTATAACAGAAAATATTTAATAAAACTATTCTGATCAAATCACTTAATCTTTGTGTAGAAACAGATATCAATAATCAGCCTGTCTATCTCAATCGTGGTGACATTAATAGTCCTTCTTGCCACCAATCACAACTCATTAATGTCTCCCATCATGCATTGCGGTTTGAATAAATTATGATCTGAATTGTCTATGTAATTTACTTTTCCTAATTGAATATTCTACTAGTCACCGTTGTTGAGAAGCATTGACTGAATCTTGAGGTCTGTGTGTGCCTTAAAGAAAAAAAAAATTGTAAAAAAAAACATCTTTTGAGAACATTCTGGATATTTATGCAGAATCTCAGTTATACACTAACCAACAGAATAAATTACAGACATAAATTTCAAATGATGAATGTCATTATATGTCCAACATCATTTTATAATTGTTTATCTTTGTTCATCTGGCAGGTATTACTCAGATGCAACAGTAAATTAAAATATAAAGTTGATAATATAAGGGTGAAGAGCCCAACTAAAGCAAACACTGATCTCCATAACGGTGGCTTACAATTTTAGATTTTTTTTTCCTTGTGATTCTGCTTTAGGTGTCTTAAGCTCATTATTTATTCATGCAGCAATGCATGATGGGAGCCATGAATGAATTTTGATTGGTGGCACCCAGAAATTTTTTTTGTTTATTGATTTGATCATTTGAATTTCATTGAAAAGGCTAAAATTGTATGTTCTGCAAGAGCAGTGCTGGTATGACCCATAAGGTAAATTTAACAGTGGTTCATGCAGTTTGACTACAAACCAGAAGTTTGGTGATTCAATCACCAGTTCCACCTTTTCTATGTGATCACCTGGCTGTTATAACTCATGTACAGCCAAACATAATCTTAAGTTAATAATATAGGGGTCAAGTGCCCAACTAAAGCAGACACTGATCTCCATAACGGTGACTTACAATTTGTGATTTTGTCCTTCAGTGATTCTGCTTGTTATCATCAGGTGTCTTCAATAATGCTCAATCATCACTCAGTTATTCACTTAATTGTCTCATTAACTTTAACACTCAGCTCAGAGTTTGATTGGATGGCTTAAAATGACTTCCATAATGTTGAAGTTACATGAACAAATTATGTTTGTTTAACAAAACAAAGTTATGTGGAACCGGTGGAACCTGTTTACAGGAAAAAGTTAAGTAAAGCCAACACATCATTTTTTTGAGTGTATCTGACTGCCTAGTTTCTTTTACTGCCCCTCTAACTGATCATGCATGTATCGATCTTGAAATATCTGAGGCTAGTAACAGTTTTCAGAGACGAGCAGGATACTGGAAGATGAATACTTCGTTTTTGCAACTTCCTTCATATTGTTCAGTCATTAAGAACATTATTGAGAAATGTAAAGTTAAATCAGACTCTGCTATTGCAAAGTGGGAATTTTTTAAATACGAGTGCCGAAATGTTTTATACAGTTTGGTAAACGACTCTCTAAGGCAAAGGAGTCGAGAAGCTCTGCGATCATTAATGAGATATTATTTATTATTTTTTTTATGTCTGTCATCTCCCAGTGAACAGGACAGGGAGAAGTTGTATTTATTGAAGGAAGTATTTATTGATGTTCTTTATGCACAAAAGGCCAAAGGTGCATTCATCAGATCAAGAGCAAAATGGCTAGAATATGAAGAAAAGAAGAGGTGAGTTAAAAAGGATCTCAACCCTTAATATTATCACTTTTGATGATCGAAGGCAAAATTTCAAAATTTGTATCTGACTTTTATCAACGACTTTACACTTCTTCATTTCATTCTGAATTTTCAAAGATATTTTTTGGAGGTGTATCCTTTTATTTCATCTATAAGTGAAGATAGTCAAGCTGTTTGTGAGGGAGAGATTACTATGGAAGAACTAGACATTCTAATTACGAAGACCCCATAATAAGAATCCGGGCCCTGATGGGTTACCATTTGAATTTTATCGATCATTTTGGAATGATATAAAATATTTAATTTTAGGTGTTTTTAAAGAACGTTTAGATCGAGGGGAACTATCTGCATCGATGAAACAAGGTCTTATTACCTTAATCCCTAAACCAAATAAAGATACATTTTCTTTAGATAATTGGCGCCCTCTAACGTTGCTTAATTCTGATTACAAAATACTAGCTGCAGTTTATGCTAGGAGACTAAAACCCTGCTTAGAAGAAGTTATCTCACTCACACAATCTGGTCGACACATTTCAAATAATATTTGTCTTGTTTTAGATCTTTTAGATTACTCTGAGTTAGTTAATGATGTTTTTAGACTTCTACAAGGCATTTGATACAGTTGAGCATACATTCATGTACTGTATGCTTTAGGACGATTCGGCTTCGGTCCAAAATTTATGAAAACTGTTCAGACCCTGTATAAAGACATCAATAGTAATGTATCCTTATCTTATGGGACTTCACCACGGTTTGTCATTGAGAGAGGCATTAGGCAAGGCTGCCCTATTTCTCCTTTTTTGTTTCTGTTGGTTGCTTCTAGCTTCTTAACCTTTATGTAGTGAATTGTTTGAATATCGAGGGCATCCAAACTGCAGGCTAATCTAACCAGTCAACTGGCAGATACATGCATTTTCCTGAAGGATAAAACACAAGTCCTCATTATATTAGAGGCATTAAAAAAATTCTCAAATGCTTCTGGCCTTTTTGTTAATCAGAGTAAATCAGAGATTATGACAATTCATCATTATTTCTGCTATCCCAGATATATGTGGAATTAAAGTAAAAGAAAAGGTTAGATATCTTGGCATTATAATTAATACATCTCCACATGAAAGAGTTGAAAATAAATTTACTATGTGTTTACCTAAAGCAAAAATGGTTTTTAATTGCGGGTCTCAGAGAAACCTGTCTATCCATGGATGTATTCTGCTTTCCAAAGCTGAGGGAATTTCGAGGCTGGTATAGCTATCCTGCTCTCTCCTTGTATGTTAACTCAGTTGTGCACAGATATTGACAGGGCCATATTTAAGTTCATTTGGAAAAACAGGACTGAATATATAAAACGAAAAACGATTATTAGAACTCTTTCGGAGGGTGGGCTCAACGTTCTTGATTTCAGTACTCTTAACACCATTTTTAAAATTAACTGGATAAAACACTGCTTGGCTCAGAATAACTCTATGGTTTTATATCCCCAATTTGTTCTTTGAAAAGTGTAGAGGGTTAAAATTTTTATTATCATGTGACTTTAAAGGGTTAGTTCACCCAAAAATGAAAATTAAGTCATTAATTACTCACCCCCATGCTGTACCAACCCCGTAAGACCTTCGTTCGTCTTCGGAACACAAATGAAGATATTTTTGATTAAATTTGAGAGCTGTATAACTACCACATTGGCTCCTAAGGGACTGCCTCTTGACGGCCCAGAAAGTCAATGAAGAAAATGTTTAAATATCCCAAGTGACTACCGTGGCTCAACTATATGTTTATCAAGCGACGCGAATACTTTTTGTGCGAAAAAACAAACAAAAATAACGAGTTTATTCGACTATTTTTTTCTTCCTTGTAGGCCAGAACGAGACTTCCTTATAGATTTCCACGACGCATGCGCGAGATTTGCGATCTGCGTACACCAGCTTACACCACTTCAGATCGCAATTCTCGCGCATGCGTCGTGGAAATCTATAAGGAAGTCTCGTTCTGGCCTACAAGGAAGAAAAAAATAGTCGAATAAACTCGTTATTTTTGTTTGTTTTTTCGCACAAAAAGTATTCGCGTCGCTTGATAAACATATAGTTGAGCCACGGTAGTCACTTGGGATATTTAAACATTTTCTTCATTGACTTTTTGGGCCGTCAAGAGGCAGTCCCTTAGGAGCCAATGTGGTAGTTATACAGCTCTCAAATTTAATCAAAAATATCTTCATTTGTGTTCCGAAGACGAACGAAGGTCTTACAGGGTTGGTACAGCATGGGGGTGAGTAATTAATGACTTAATTTTCATTTTTGGGTGAACTAACCCTTTAAATGTAGTAAACTTCCCATAAAATTATCTAATTTTCACAAGCAAGCACTAGATTCATGGAAACTCGCCTTTAAACATAATTTCTTCCCTCATTATCTAAAAGGAAAAGTATGGGAATTATCTTTATTTCTGACTTATTAAACTGTAATGGTGAGATCTATAACTATCAACAATTTCTTGCTCTTTTAGGGATTGAATCTACATGTAGAGACTACCGTATGATTGTTAAAAACATTTCCATTAAATTCATCTCGTGAAAGCACATCTCAGTTATAACTCAGTGTTGCGGCAGATTCCTAAACTTGTTATTGGAGGCGTGAATATTTTCTATCTGAAGTGTAATAATTCTTATATCACAAAGTGTCTTAATCAAATTCTATCCCCTCTTCTGAGACAATCTGGTCTGCAAGTAATACATTTTTACTGCCAAACAAGGTCAAAGAAACTCATTTCAAAATACTACACGGGTATTACCACCTGTAATGCTTTTCTTAATACATTTAAAAAGGACTTTTCTCCACTATGTTGTTTTCGTAACATTGGCTCTGAAACTCTACATTTCTTTTGTAATTGTAAATATTCTGAAGACTTTTGGAAGCAAGTATCTGTGATGTTTTTTGATACATTCTACAAAATAATCATAATAGATGAGGCAATGATCATCTTCTTAGATTGTAATACTGTCATGAATATGGAAGGAGAACCCAGGAGATGACAGGATGCAGTGACACAACGTTTATTAATTCACAAAAACAGGGAAAACAAAACCCATGAGGGGGCAAAGCAGAACTGGAACAGGAATGACTAAACTAGACTGGCCGTAAATACAAGATAGAGAACAATACAAGACTTTCTTCTTAAACAAGGTACTCACAAGGAGACTCTCACAAAGAGAAACACGCAGTTTTGACAATGAACGACACAGAACAGCGAACACAGGGGATAATAAAGGGAGACACTAATGACAAGAACAGGGGCCTGTTTCAGAAAGGAGGTTAAGTGAAAACTCTGAGTATGTTAACTCTGAAATGAGGGAAACTCTGGGTTTTGCGTTTCAGAAAGGGGGTAAGTTAAACCTGAGAAAGCAGAGTAAGTCAAGCCCGTTTCTGAAAGAGAGGTAACTTATACTCGGAGTCAGTTACCATGGTAACTTACTCTGTGAACCTAACCTGGTCGGGAGCAAGTTTTCTTCAGTAAACCTTTTTTAAAGAGGAAGTGCTGTTTAAACACCAACAATAATAAAAATGTATTTACACATTCTTTAAAGAATATATATTGTTTGTCCATGACTAATTGACTAAATCTGTTTTGCAGCACTTTGCCAAAAAATAAAAGGATTTAAAACGTTTGGTAAACTTTTTTTTTACTTGATTACCACCGTTTTTGATAATATATTTCAGCCCATTCTCACCCCCAAGGCGTCACTTAACTGACGCCTTGGGAAGCATTTGGACATGCTTCAATATCTGACGCTTTAGGCGCCCTTTAGCGTCAGTTAGATGACGCCCTAGGATCGCGTGTACCCTACCCCCACCCCACGCCTAAACCTAACCGCGTCCTCTAACTGACGCTTTCCTTTAGCGTCAGTTAGATGACGCTCTAGGATCGCGTCATGTAAGTGACGCTAAAGGGCGCCTAAAACGTCAAATATTGAAGCATGGTCAAAGGTGACGCCTTGGGGTGAGAATGCGTTGTATATTTCTATTAAATCATTAAAAAAAATTGGAATAAAAAACATTTAATAGAACTCAGTTATTTTTCAAACATAATATAATAATATTATTTTATTTATATTAATGATAAAAAATAAGATGTTAATCTTATAATCAATTATTGAAGTTAGTTGATTAGATATGTTTTATTGAACAAATGTTTAATTTATCTAACTGTCATTTTAACTGATGATAACCGTAAGTTAACAATGCAGTTTATATATTTAATAATTTTTTAATACCATAAACCGTGATATTTTCTGAGACGGTTCTCATACTGTGAAACTCTCCCCACATGGGGGAGTCCCCCACCCCACCCCCACTGTTAAATAAGTTACTCAGCGACTTTAACTCATGTTTTAAATTAACTACTTTTTACTTAAATAGATTTTTAGACTGGTATTTTTACTTTTGCTTAAATAAAAATGTATCAAAGTAATAGTAGCCTACTTTAGGTTGAACAACATTCTTCCAGTTTCACCTCTTGATATTATAACAGTAAGTTACTCTAAAATAGTTATGAATTATTAACTACAAATGACATCTTCAACGGTGTAGTTAGATTAATGTAATAATTAGGCTACTATCTCTAGAAAGTATTGGTCTACATATTACTAATTGCTAAATCCTATATCAACCTAAACACTTGAACAATACAAGGAGGAGAAACAAGAAACTGCCCTTTTAATTCTTTCAAATTAACAATATACAATTGCATGAATTATTCTTGAATTGGTCAAAGTGTGTAGAGGGAGAAGGTTACATAAAAAATATACCTTTTAAAATGTATGTTAAATCCACTATTGTTTTATACTGAATTGGTCTATAGTTTATGCTGTAGCCTATTTAATGTAATTGCATCACATTTTATTTTAAATTACAGAATAATTAAGAGTAATCTCTTTAATTAAATTACAATATTTAGATTACTTGGTAATTAATCACACCCAACACCTCTATTTGTCTGGCACTGTTGCCATGGTGACTCATAATATCTGCGCTGAGTGCGCTCCATTGATAATGGCTTTTTATAGTTGTGGTGCACGCGCTTAACCCTGAGTCAGTCAACTCAGATTTGATTGAACTAACTCATTTCAGCTGTTCTGAAACCCGAAAACTCAGAGTTTCCCATCTCAGGGTAAGTCAACCCAGAGTTCAAGCTTTAACTCAGAGTTAGTTGAACCTCCTCATTGAAACGGGCCCCAGGTGAAACTGACTAGACAATAATGACAAGAGGAGGATAACAAGGGGGTGGGGTTATGTAACGAGACAACACAAGCACATGGCCTAAGCAAAAGGCCAAGTGCTTGTACACAAAACATGGGTCTGCCATGATCCTGCCACAAGACTGGAAAAATCTTGAAAATCTTGAAGACATGATGGCAGAATCATGACAAATACTAGATCAGATATAATTGATAAACCTTTAAAGTTAATAATTCTTCTTGGGAAATTTCATATTCATAAAGCTAAAGTAATGTCTATAAAACCCTCTTTTATTTTTTTTTTGTAAAGATGTTAAAATGTTCCATGACTCTTTGAATTCAATTACTAATGGTAATTCAATTACCATTTTCCCCATAGACCTGTGACAGGCTGCCCTGATGCTGACAGTAGCTTGCCTTTTTTGATACTGGTGAATAATCAGTGACAAAGTGATTATGCTGGGGAGCATAAATCAAAATATGGTTGCATAAATACCTCACAGTTTGTGTTTGACACTGATCTATATGATATACACAGCTCTAAAATATAGGCCTAGCTACCTCCCTGAAATAGCTTAATAAATTCATAAATTATTCATAGATTTTGTACATCTAGTCGCATATGAAGAAGTGTATAGCTTAAACCCTTTATCTATTTTGGTGGCAGACGTTTTAGATGTCAACCTGCATATGCAAGACCATATTCAATGTGCTCATACAGAGGACCTAAACCGAAAGCGACACGCCCTCCTTCCCACAACAACTAACCTCGTTACATTAGTATCCTCAATTCCCAAATGATTAAAAACTATTAAAAGGAAAGGTAATGTGACACAGTGGTAAACATGCCTCTGTCCCAACTCTTTTGGAGTGTGTTGCAACCATCAAAATCAAAATTTGTTTAAATTTACAAAATACACATCAGTCAGTGAAAACCTTGGAAATATTTTTTTTTTTTGTATATTTGTCAGTTAAATAGAGGTTCAAGAAAATTAACGAATCAAATATTCTTGATTTTATTGCTTTAATAAAATGTCCCAACTTCTCTGGAAATGGGCTTTGTATAAACCAGGCTTTTATATGTAGTGGACAACATGCTGAGTTTTATGAATTTCTTATGCATGGGGGTCAGCCATTTAAATCAATGGGAATATGAGAGATGAAGGAAGTAAAGCAATCTTGTCCACCAGAGGGAGACAAAGGATAACACATCGTTACTCATAGTTTAAAATCTGTGCATGGTTCAATAAACTGCCTTGTTGTAAATCAAATGCAAAAAAAGTATTATAGTTCAATAAAGGTCTAATTTAATTAGTACACAATGAAATCTGTGATCACCAAAACATATTTGTTAAGTTGAATGTATTTCTGTACAATTAAAAGGAAGAGACAATGGTATTTGTCTATTTTAATAAAGTAGATATGATAATAATTCCATAAAGACACAAAGATCCAAGTTAGATTTGAAAAGAGACATGGCCTTTGTATCACCCATGAACCATTTGTGCTTAGAATAATAGCAGCATGCGGTTATATTTCAGATTACTTTTAGAATACATATTTACATGCATTTTCTTGTATTGCTTCATTATTGTTGTTGTAGGCATCCCTTTAAAGTAGTGGAATTGTGATGTGAATTTGGGGCTTTCAGTGCTCGCTCATATACAAGGTAAATTCATCACCACATTAGCATTTATTTTACATCATCACAAACATGCATGATGTAAACCGACATGAGTAAATATAATGTTTTATTTTTATTTGGTGCTATAATGTGTAGCACGGAGTGAACAACACTTGCAGATACTGTGATTTGCATTAAAATGCCTTTCCCAAACTGGTAAATTCTGTGGTGTCAGTCATCAGAAATAACCTTTAAATGCTACACAGTTTTCTTCATCTACGTGGATGAGGAGAAGCGCATCAGTTTTACCCTCAGTCTAATTTTTTTTTTTTTTTTTACTTTTGAGTGACAGATAAGGGGCTGTTCACACAGAACGTGTTTATGCTGTTAAAAATGCGCCACACAATAGTATCAGAATGTAAAGCAACAGTGCTGATGAATGCAAAAGAGGGTCTCAAATCAGGTTTTTATTTAACTCCACACAGCATCTGAAAAACACGGCACACATATGTGAGATGCTGAAAAATCACATGGACATAAATGCGAAATTCACAGGGTATTTCAGCATCTTAAGAGAGATTCCAGTTGTTCAGTAGGAAGGGTGCCACAGACAGCATATGAAATAAGAGAATATCTACACATCACTTTACAGGAAGTGGACAGGGACATTTAGCGCATCAACCCAGAACTGCATGAAGTTTGACTCAATTAATATTGAGTGGTTGTTTATTGGCATAAAGTGTGCATTTGATATTTGTGAGAAATGTTATCACTACTGTAGCTTATAGAATAAATTAATTTTACTCAAAAACATGCCAATAAATAGTAAATCCAGTAAAACATTTGCAGTGGTCTTATTTATTTCTCCAAAGCTGTAGGCCATAAATGGATGTATTATAGCCTAAACACAAAAGTATGGTAATTTATGTTTATATTATGTTATATCTTTCTACTTTTCTAATATGCATGATTTAAGTTTCAAGGGGTTCTAAATGAATGTGTTCTTCATTGTGTCAAGTGAAGTGAACTTCAATGAATGTCATGCAAAGTAGGGAGTGTTAAAATACTACACTCTAAAAAATGCTGGGTTGTTTTAACCCAACTTTGGGTCAAATATGGACTAACCCAGCCGTTGGGTTAAATTTTTACATTACATTTTTAACCCAACATTTCGGGTTTGTCCATATTTGACCCAAAATTGGGTTAAAACAACCCAGCATTTTTTAGAGTGTATACATTCCCCAGTGTCACCTCTGAAGTAATCTTTTTTCCCCCCAAGAATTTTAATTGGAAATTTTATTTTAATTATGAAAATTGTTTTAATTAATCTATGAAAAAACTAAACTTATAGACAATATAAATTAATAGAGTTTTAGATATAATAGTACCCCATGATCATTGCAAATTTAACTTATATGAAGAAGTTGACTTTAATTTACAATATGATATGTCCTATGTACTGTTATGATATGTCGATATGTCTATGTGCTGACACATATTTAACTATTTAAGGTAGACAGCATATTTAAGGTAGAGAGCATATTTAACTTGGCACAAATTAAACGAGTGATAACCAAACAATCTGCTCACTGCGTTGCTTTTGTTTGCTCTATAGTTATATATATATATATATAAATAAACACTGGTTGTGATAATTCAATACAATTACATTCAATTGCACATGACCTATTGATCAGACTGTATTTATGTTCTTCGCAGCCTGTTTTCATTCACCTTCACTAAGGTCCATTATCCCTATATAGTCCAATTGTTGTATCCTTGTAAACTACTAGCCTACTATGCAATTTACAGTACAGTATACTAAATACTTATTTGAGTAGATAAGCTACATGAGTTGAAATGTCAAAAAAATGTGTACAAATTTATAGAGAATAAACAATCATTGTTTCAACATAATTGTTGAAAAAAAATTAGACTGGGTAAAATGATGCACTTCTCATCCACGTACAGTAGATGAAGAAAACTGTGTTCAACATAATTGTTCAACAATAATTGTAAACAATCATTGTTCAACATTTGGCCTACATAATAAACAATACTAGGCTATACAGATATATCGTAAAATGTATTATTACATACTGTAAAATAAATATAATAATGATATAACTAATATCTGTACGAATGACTGTGTAAAAAAAAAAAAAAAGTGGGAAAACCGAGGAAAGTGGGATTATGGCAGAGTCTTCAAAATTTAATGTCCTCTCGTCTTTGAAACGAACCTTCAACCTTTAGATGTAATTTTATATTATAGTTTGGTAACACTTTATTTTACGACCCGCAAACAACTGTGTAAGTACACTGAAATTACAGTGTACGTTTCTGTAATTATAGTGTACTTCCGTGTAAGTATAGGGAACAATATGTTAAGTTTGGGGTAATAAAGGGGTAACACAAGCAAATACAAGCAAATTATTTAATTAGTTAAAAAAATAGCAGGTATACCTATTCTGTTAATATATTCCAGGCAAAAATTGTACGTCTGTTGTTTATAAAATGTATCACATTTCTGGAAAAATATGTTCTTGTGCAATGTTACAGGGTAATTTTGACATCTGTGGGTTATATTATTATACTATGATAAAAATTACATTTATTGGCTTTTCTTACTAGATTGCGTAATGTTAAGTCAAAATAATTTGTTTGTGCTATGATTTTAATTTAGACCGTACCATGTGGTAATTAGTAGGCTACTTACATCCATTGAATTGCAATAACACTTAAATGTCAGGGCAAATATACTGTGTAATTAAAACGTTTTTTTTTTTATAACAGTAGCTTTCTCTGCAATTACAGTGCAAATAATGTTGTTTCGTATTGCTACATAGTAAGTAGCTTTGTTACCCCCTTGTTCTGCGTAGTTACAGGGTAAGTGTAACTCCTGCGGGCTGTAAATTAAAGTGGTGTTTGTTACCCCTTTATTACCCAAAACTTAACATATTGTTCCCTTATACCTACACGGAAGTACACTATAATTACAGAAACGTACAGCGTAATTTCAGTGTACTTACACAGTTGTTTGTGGGTCGTAAAATAAAGTGTTACCTATAGTTTTGTTTATTTAATGTAATAAACAAAGAAGCATAAACAAAAAGAGGGGTGTCTGTTTTGTCTGTTTTTGTGACTAACATTTCTTTAGTATATAGCCATAGAGTATAAAAACCAATATAAATTCTCTGTATAACATTACTCAACGATCGGCTGAAATAATCCAGCATCCTTAGACCTTCACCGGAAATACCGCCAATTTATAATTGCATAAATTATTTTGTATGTCTACACAAAGGAAAAACTCTCATGAAGCATCTCGGCCTAATTCATAACGTGCGCTGCGGTTCGCATGCACATGAATTTGTTTTTAACCTTGTTCTAGTGAATTCGGAGTATTCTAAATAGAGCATCACAGTCCCGCCCACAGCCAGTGCCTGAAGTAAGAATTCAAGACAATTTCTCCATTGACATTTGGGATAAAAATCATAAAAATGTAACCATATGGTAGACTTAAAACCAGCTATAGCTGTACTAAGCGATTGTATATGCTCATATAAACGCCAAAAGTTAATGGGGCACTAATCTTGTTTTAAGATAAATGCGTTTAATTCGCGATGTCTTGGATAAGTACTTCATTACCCACAATCCTGAACAATCCCACAGTGATGCATCTAATGGGCTATATGCACGCATAAGTTCCGCATTTGTAAATTAAATAGTACTGTGTTCAATCAACCTACTTCATTTGTGTGAAATCTACATGAATCATTATTGTTGACATCTAACTGGGCAGTGGATCTGTAGTTCCCAGCATGCTTTGCAAGGGACTGCATTAAGGAATGCAAAAGTGTTATTTTATGTGTTTTTCAGTAAATGGAAAGATGTTGTTAGTTAATGTTAGTGTTTAATGTTCAGTTATGTTAGAAACTTACTTTCTGAAATGTTTTTGAATTGTGTGGTTACCATTATGCAGAAGAGTGGGGACTGCGTTTAGGTCAGTATTGTGTTCAGACTCAATATTACACTATGTGTGCCTTAAACTTTAGGGCACTCAGTATGCACTATGTGTAAACCTCAATCGCAGTCCTCCTCCACAAGTAATATTAAAGTAATGTAAAAAATGGTGTAATGTCAATTGAACACTAGTAGTGTCTATCATTAGAAGTGACCATAGAGTCAAAATAACTAAAATTATATAATGTTGGTGAATTAAGGCAGGTCAAAAACTAAATGTAGTTAACCTCCTGACAACAATACTTTATCTAGTAGGAATGACTAAATTAATTTAAATTCATACAACAAGATTACAACAAATTATTTCAAACTAATTTGAATTTGTTGGAAAAATGTAATTCAATTTCATGGAAAACCTTTCCTTAATTTAATTAAGTTCGTTCAACAGATTATTATGAAGAGTTCAGATGCAAAAGCCTCTAAATGCCATTTGAAATTTTCTTCTTATGATATTTACCTATTACCTATTAATTGTTATTTAAGTGAAATTACTGAACTTAAATATACAAGTTTGATAAAAATCATCATTAAAGAAGAAAATTTCAAATGGCATTTAATGGCTTTTGCATCTGAACTCTTCGTATAAATCATCATTATATAAAAAAAATGTATTTATATTTGTGATAAGATGAAATATAACTTTTAACAAGATTAAAAGGCTGCACAAAGTAGCAACTTTTTGAGTTGTTTCTATAGCCTAGTTCTTTTTGTAAATTTAGAATAAATTTTAGTACTGAAATATTTCTTGAATCATCATTTGCTATTGAAAACGTTCATATGAGGATTTTACGCATAAATTTGTGCATATACATGTGTAGTGAATGAGACCCATTGTTTTTGACAATGAGTCAGGCTGTTTTCAAGCACAATTTATCTGGTTGAGTCTTATGTGCCACAACCAGCCTCTGAATAACTGGATAAACTGAATAAACACTGGCATGATTGCGATAGGGCAGTAGTTGTTGAGACAAGACACAAGAGAATAAGTAGGAAAAAAAAAAGAAATGAAAGGGGGAAAAAAACTCAATATACAATTGATTGCATGCATAAATCAAAGCAAGACAGGGATCAGAGCAGAAGCATTGATATGATATGCCATTTTAACCTGTATGTTAGTCAACACAAGTCACTTTTATATCTGGTTCTTGCAGAAAGAAATTATTGATCTAGGTTGAGCTATGCCTCTTTGTTCACGAAGCTCCCCAAGATGTGTTGTCTTACATATTAAATATATTCCTGTCACCCAGATGCACTTCAAACAGATGAATGTGAACATGTTTAGCTTCAGATGTCAAATTTGACCTCTCAGTCATTTCATCCGAGCACTGATTTGGGCATGACCTGTGATGGACCTGTTCCAGTAATGCTGCAGGAGACCTCTATACTCTCAGTTATTGATTTTGGAAAAGGGGAGGGGGAGGTTCATGGGTTGAAACTCCAGCAGCCCCTCATCATCACTCCCAACAGCCCCTGTGGCACCCAGCTACCCACAGCGGGAGGCCAAGCACCTCTCTCAGAGGAACCTGCCAAGACTATCAAAAAGAAGAAAAGGAAAGATTAAGGGTGGAAAAAAGAAGGGGGAAAAAAACTGAGGGAATGAATGTGTAACCGAAAGATAAATTGATAAGAGGAACAAAGGGATGAAGGAAAGGGAAAATCCCAGCATTTAGAAGTCCTGATCAGTCGGTCCCCTAAGGTGCATTTCTTAATGAGACATTCACAAGACACAGCTGCAGTGAGACAGCTTATAAGAGGGGAAGGTTTCATTCTTCTTTTTTAAAACATGAAATATTACATGACACAAAAGATGTGAAGTTGAATGTTTCTTTATGTGTTCATGTTCAGTGGGTGGCTGAGGAAGGCCATGTTAATTAAACCTCAGGGAGTTCAGTCCATTTGAATGTCACAGAAACAGCGGATGGAGCGGGTATGCAAACATGTTGACTATGCAGTATGCATCAAGGCAGGAGACATCAAGTTGGTGCTAATTTGCATGCAACCATTCCTGCGCATGCCAGTCCTCCCTGTAGTTTCCCCCCACTGCCAGTTATTAATGTTTGTCATTAGACACATTATGCTTGAGGACAGTGACTAGAAACCAGCACATTTATATGGGACAAATATTTACAATAGCGTGCTCTCGAGTATTCCAAGAAGAAAGGATCCAAACTACATTAACGAATGGTAATTAACCACAAGGGTCCCTCGATCCAGGGTGGCAGATAAATTGGTCCCTGAGATGCTTAGGACAGTCTTGAGCTAATCCTTCATTACAAAAAGATAAATGCAAACGACATCATTAGCATAAAACTGATTAGATAAAAAGTTGAATTCTTATAGTTAATTTTTTGAAAGGATGGCTTTACAAGGTTTCTAATTGTATGCAAAGGGGAGAAGAGTGAATAAGAATAGAGAAAATAAAATAATAGATCGTCTAAAATATATGGACGGTTTGGTTTCTCACACAAACTGAAATAAAGATATTTGTCCCCAAAACACAACCGATATAAAAATATCGCAGAAAAGGAAATATAATTTCATAATTAAAACATAAATTGCACATCAGAATTTATTTAATAAATCTATTTTTGCAACCTCTAAGCCACCATTAATCATACAGAGTCATTACATCTTATCTGCACTACATGTATGCAACTGGAAAATGCTGTGATAAAATAGAAATACATTGAAATGGAATTATTGAAATATTGAGAAATGGTCGGGTCTCAGTTATAGTGATGAACATATTTTGCATACAAGCAAATTAATGTAACCATCATCCAATGCAAGACATTTTTGTCCATTTGTTCATTGGACTTTTCTCATTAAATCTGTAATGTTTAGTTACAATGGGCTATATGCACGCATAAGTTCCGCATTTGACGTAAGGATGCTCGTCCATTTCCGGTTGTGTAGATTAAAGCGGAGGAAAACCGAGGAAAACGGGATTTTGGCAGAATCTTCTAAATTTACTGTCCTCCCATCTTTCAAACGAAACGTACATACGTTTAGATGTAATTTTATATATAGTTATGTTTATTTAATATAATTTTAAAAAGAAGCATAAACACAACGAGGGGTGTCTGTTTTATCTGTTTTTGTGACTAACGTTTCTTTAGTATAACCATGGAGTAGTGTTGTCACGGTACCAAAATTTCAGTATTCGGTACCGATACCAGTTAAAATTCACGGTTCTCGGTACCAATTTCGGTACCAAAGCTTAGTTTAAATTTACATATATTTAAGTGTTTATCACGGTTACAAGTATGGAAACTGTACATTCGTATTATAAACACTTTAGAAAAAGATTAGATGAAATGACCTAATATAAACAATAGTATACACTAACACATTTTTAAAGTTGTTTGTAAAGTTTTAATCCATTATTTATTTAATGCACAATGAATTAAGTGAACAAACATGAACAATCAGGTGTTTGTAATAAATAACATTTTCAAACATTAATTAATGTTGTAAAAATATATTGTTCACTCAATGTGTTGATAACTAAGTAATGTTTATGAATGGTATCTTTGTAGCATTACCATAAAACATGTTTTATTTGACTTGACTGTCCTTTTATTAATCTAAAACTGCATTCATATTTAATTTTAAAAAGGCTTTTTAAACCTGCTGAGTTATAAAGGCAAGAATACGCCTAGAACTGGCATTGACATTAAATGATAATACTAATACCATAGTACTCTGGTGTCGGGTAGATACTACTGTGCTCATGTACTCGTAAAACTACCCCGAAAGCACTTTAGAGGCCGTTCACATGTCGCGCGTGTTTTTTAATTATATTTTTGCGCGTGCTTATTCTTTCCAAAGCGCTTGCTCTCACGCGGCGTCTGTCGTTGCTATGCAACGCCAACGAGTTTTTATTAGGAGCGCGCTTGAATCACGCCTATATTTGAAATTGCGAATTTGCATGTAATCGGCCTCTTATGGCAACGTGACATTAGCCTAATCCAAAATATTTGCATATGTGGCTCTTTCCTCCTTTCGTTTCAACAAGTGGATTCAGAGAGAGAGCCATATCAGCGTTATGAAGAGGACGCAACTGTGCACGTTTCAGACATCGCGTCTAGAACAGAACTGGATTAACCTGGTACTCGGTACCTAGAAAAGCTGGTACCGTAACATTTTTTTTTTTTAGTACCGACTTGGTACCGAAGTACCGAGTTTTTTGACAACACTACCATGGAGTATAAAATTCAATATAAATTCTCAGTATTGCATTGGACTCTACGATCGGCGGAAGTTATCGAGCATCCTTACACATTCACCGGAAATACCGCCGTGCATAGAGCCCATTAAGAAATTAAAATGGCTGATCCACTACTCACTGTCACGAAATATAACTTCTAAAATAATAATAATAATAATAATAATACAAACACACCATCATACAATTTATTTATATCTAAAACTAGTCCAAGGTTATTGATAATTATGCAATAACAAATTCTTTTTAGCTTTAAAATATTTGCCATTTCTTTTCGCTAATGAAAATGTGTGAAAAGTGAAAAAAAGTGTGCAAAAACTAATTAGCTAAAAAAAATGATCCCACCATAAAGGATCCAACTGAAGAGACGAGCAAGATGAGGAATGAACAGAATGAACAATTTGAAAATATTTTTCAACTACATGTTTAGGATTATTTAGCTGATTGTTCTTTAGCCTTGATGGAGTGAACTGAAGTTTGCTGGGGCTACATAATACATATACATGCCAATGTGTCTAAAATATACTGCATGGGCAAATCAGGTCAAAACATCAAGTGCACAATAACTGACATTAAAACTAAAACACTAGAGATCAAATAAAGAATCAAATCTCCTTAAAATCTAGTTCTCAGTGGTTTCTGAAATCTCTAAAATTTCAAATAACAAACCAAAGGTGCTTTTGGTTTGTAAGTCCTGTATCGTCTTTGCGGCCAAGAAATGTGTTTTCTTTTCAGAGGCGAATCACAAAGAGCACTTTATATTGCATCATTTATCTGAAAGTTTGTTGTGTGCGGCACAGGGCTGCAAGAGGGTAAAAGCAAAAAAAAAAGAAAAGAAAAAGGGAGGAGTACTGCGTAGACAAGGGGCCTCCACTGCCATGCAGGGCACACTCCATCTTACAGAAGTTCCACAGTCTCTTGCTCCCTTTCCGTCTTTTTTTTTTTTTCCTCTGGTCAGGCGTTTTTGCTGACTGCAGCTGTAAGTGCAGCCAGTTCCTCTGTCAGCACTTTGCCCTCCTTCATCTTCACCAGCATGGCGTCCATCAGCAGGCCTGCAGAGGGGATCTAGGGAGAGAGAGAGAGAGAGAGAGGGGGGAAAAGAAAGGAAAACCTGTCAAAAAGAAAAGAGAGGCTTTTTTCCTGTGCGGTTTTTTTGACACCAGACAGCTTCTCCGGGGTGTCTTTTGGCTTTGATGACGTCTCTAACCTGTGATGAAACTCAAGTTCTTCACTCTGATTAATTATGACAAGGAACAAATTCGAGGAACAGGTCACGGAGGCTTTTCTTCAATCTCTAGAAGAGGATATTTTGTGGAAAACACATTTCCTCAAAAAGTAAATGGGAATGTTTTGATGTTTGATTTGCAGCCATGCCACTCATGGCCTGCCACATCTCCTGGCGGTGCAAGGATCGAGAGAGGGATGATAAACGCGCAGAGTGAGTGTGTGTGTGTGTGTGTGTGCGTGCGCGTGTGTCTGCTCTGCACTGAAGCCGAGCGCTAACCTATCCTCTGACTTTACTTTCTTCTTCCACCCAAAACCTTCTCAAGGACTCTGTGTTAATTAGCACTGGGGATCAAAGGCCTGCATCATCCATAAATATTGGATTAAACTTTTCTAAAAGACACACAGTAACATGCATTTTTTATATTCTTCATTGAGCGACTTCGCACAGAAAAATAAATGGTCTTAACTCCAGCAGAATCCTGAGTGTCAGACCGAAAAAGAGAGACGTGTAAACGCAAGAGCAAAGAGAGATGCATCGCAAATGAAGAGGAAAGAAAGTCTCATTAGGGAGAGAGGGAGCAGTGTTTTCCCCTGGGGCAGGTAGACTGGAGAAGAAGCCGGACTCTGTCCTGACTTCATCAAAAGCCCACTTGAGCGGTGCTAAACTTCAACTACAGAGGAAAGGGCTGCAGGGGTTATGGCAAAGGAATGTGGTATTATTTAATTACTCTAAAAAAAAAAAAAGTCCCATTTTTTTGCACAAAAACAGCGAAAAGCTACGGCATCTGACGCCACGTTAGCCTGGGAGGCCTAAGTCACATCTTGGCTGCGCTCGCTCAAACAGGCCCACGGGGACGGCAGACTCTGTCATTATCATGTAACAGCTGCTTTAGCAGGTAATCTCCTCCCTTTGGACAGCCCTGGTGAGCTGTTCACTATTCAACAATGCTCTCTTTTGGGCTGCGTTTTCATTAACACACCCAGGAGTTGATTCGGAATCGACTGGCCTGGCCTGAGGAGAGGAGTGGGGGGGACCAGCAACAATATGAAGGTGTTTTATAGTCCAATTAAGTGACGCTGGTTTCATAGAGTGTGAAGGCGCCTGGGGCGAAGCTACAGGCTCAGTCACAATATACTCGGAGCTTCATCCCGCTAAGACACACACCCACAGATACTCTCTCTAAATGGATTGATCAGGCTCCTTTTGTTGTCAGCCTTAAGAGTAGCTTTTGTGGGGCCAGTCTGTGTGCAAGATCTGCGTACAATCAGCTAAATGTTTTGGGAAATCTACGCAATGTGACTCTGCAGGTTGAGGCAAATATCTATGAAGCGCCGTTTCTTCCGGCATGTCCTCAGGTGCAGAAGAAATATTGAAATCTGTTGCGATGCCACTTCAATGCATTTTGTCGAACTCTCCCCCATCCGGACCACCACGGAATGTGGATGGAAAAAAAAAAAAAAAAAAAGAACCCCCAACCGTATTTAGTATATATGATCATATAAAGCTTTCTGATCTTTGATCTTCACAAAATTAATTTGAAATCAGCATTATTGAACATGGGAATAAAAAAATAAATAAAAACAACAACCAAAACACACAAGACCTACTAAAGTCTGCATTTGATTAGAAGATAATGAATGTGTCACATGTGGGAAAACAAGAGATCAGGTAAGAAAATCAAGCGTAGCGCCAATCTATTCTTCTGTGCCAGTAATTACCCACCCTGCAATGCCTCTCTTCTCTATTCTCCTTTTCAGGCCACTGGAGACCAATATGAAAGGGAATTGGACACTTGGGGCCACAGATACTTGTAATTAAAACTCCTTTTTTAAAATGTTGTTTCAAACATCGTCAGGTCTATATAACCTGAGCCGGTAGATCTGACCTAAATACACAGTAGAATAAATATGGAGCAGTCTTTGTTCCCTTTCTCTCTCATTAGGAACTGATGGAGGGGAGGGAGCAGAATGAGGATCAAACAATAGCATCAGGCTCGGAGAAGAGTGGTCTGTTGACGATGCTGTCATGTTAGGTTCACTGGTGCTTGACATTGCAAGTACTGTTGAATGCATATGGAGTGACGGTCATTATATGGAAAGAGAATGATGACAAATAAAAGGTTCCACAAAAAATAAAACTAGTATATTTAAATATATATATATATAATTTGGGTATTTTTTATACCATTTTAAAGAAAATTTTTAATTGAATGACTGGTTTAGACAAAATAAAAACCTAACATTGTTTCCAAATGCGAGTGTAAATCTGCACATCTTACTCTTAAAAAAAATTAATGAACATAATGAATGGTTAATTCATACATACAACATTATTTTGGGATTTTGCTGAAAAAAGTTTTTCTAAAAATGAACATGCAGTGAAGCTGTTTTGCTCATTTTTGTTTTCTACTTTATAAGGTAGTCTGTAATATTTCATTCTTTTAATGAAGCTTTTTTTTATTATGACATCAGGACAGTTGTATCTCCCTGATATTTTTTTTAACTTAAAGGGGTGTTGTCATTGCTTACTAAAATGAATCATTGTTAACTAAAATAATTTGACAATTAAAATGTTACTAATGAAAATGACTAAAACTGAAATAAAAATTAAAGCTATGCAAAAATATTTAAAAAAACAAAACAACAAAAAACTAATAAAATGACAAAAGCACATACAATTACTGAAAATTAAACAAATGAGGATGATACTGAAAATATAAAAAGTCAATTCAAAATATGATTAAATATAACAATAACACTGATAGCCTCCACCCCGATACATTATATTTTTGCACAAATTAAAAGATGCCATATATATATATATATGAAAGCTGACACAAAGATAACTGTGGGCTGCTCTGCCCATTTCAGTCACTGCATTAATTGTAGCAGTTAAATTAAGCCGCAGCAATTAAATTAAGTCTATATGAAGAGTTCAGATGCAAAAGCCTCTAAATGCCATTTGAAATTTTCTTCTTTAATGATGATTTTTTATCAAACTTGTATATTTAAGTTCAGTAATTTCACTTAAATAACAATTAATAGGTAATTATCATTGCAATTTAAGTGAAATCACTGAACTTAAATATACAAGCTTGATAAAAATCATCATTCTAGAAGAAAATTTCAAATGGCACTTAGAGGCTTTTGCATCTGAACTCTTCATATAGTATAACCCACACACACACACACACACGGCTAAAAACAAAACAAAACCAAAAACCAAAAAAACATTGTAGATAAGGTCACAAGATGGAGTCAGACCACACAAACTGAAAAAGCTCTTCTCATCGCAATCCTAACAGAACAGAAATACTACAGCCGGAAATTTGTGGACATTCCAATCCAAATTCTGCTGGTCATTGAAATAATACGAGGATGGAGGGGGCCATGCCTTCTGAAATGACTGTGTGCTGTCAGGCCGAAATGAATGTGGTTGATAAATGACTAGAGGCAGGGTGGCTCAGTTCATTAGCTCTAACAGTCATTTCCATCTCTTCATAAAGGCCGTGGTGTTATAATTTACCTCTAGTCAATAATTAGGAATCCACAAATAAACGCAAGCAATTAAATGTCTACTGCTACTGGGCGAAGGGGGTCCCTGGGCTAGATGAGGGTTTGCGGGTGGACACTCAGCATAGGATGGGTTATTCACGGCCTGACACATTAAGCCGCAGGGAGCACTGTGGACTAAATGCTTATAGGTTGGTGGAGTTATTCCCAGGTTGTGACCCTCAAGTGTGGAAGTGTTGTTGTCTCATTAAGAGAGAAGGGAATGAGTTTAGAGGTGCTTGGAGCATGTTGTGGCAAGAAAAGAGAGATATCCAAAGAGAGAGATATGTTCATTAATGTTATTTGAAGTCAGCAAAGCAGAAACGCGCTGTGGCACAGGCAACAGATCAGAAGCAACAGCCCGTAAGCTTTTGTGTGATTTCCTTTCCTGTGCGACTCAGACAGGCAGATAAAATGACATGAGAGTGAAAGGCACCTCTTCAAAACGCGCACACCGAGTCCCAACATTATTCTGACATGCATGAGCTTGTTATGTTGACATGTGGCACTGGAGTGATGGCCGTGCTATTGACAGGGCCACAGCCGTAATAAGAAGTCGTCACAGTGGTACCGCCATTAGTGGCTGACAGTGACAGCTCACGCTATACACCGAGACTGACAGGCGAGAGAAAAGACCTCGCTTAGGTAACACACACACACACACACATTACCATTTCACCAAAAAGGCCGTGGTACTGACATGGGACTTTGGATACGCCAGTGGCTTTGGAGTCTCATACTGTATGAAGATCAAACAACGTGGGCGCATTGGAAAAACGTTTGCTCCAAACTCACAAAATGTACTTATGCTTGCAATTGTGATGGAATATGGAATGGACACTAGAGGGCATTAAAACACCTGCAATTTGTATCCCCTTTGACTCAAATTATGTTCATGAGGGTAATAGACTTTTTTGTGTGGTATACTACACAATACCACAACCTCAAAAAGCTATTACCACAGAGCATCATTTGTAAACAAATACATTTGGACGATTGCATCACATAATAATCAGTTCCGCATGCATGATTTTTCTGAGTCTGACGAAGTAAACTGGCTCAGTACACACAGCATCTGCGACGTGGGGCGCTCGGATACGAGTCCCGTGAAACAAGAGTCACAATGAAAGAGCACAAAGACTTGTAAAACAAGCTAAAACGGCACGGTTGGTTCAGTAAATGCTTTAAAACTATCGGTTAGGTTTAGTGTAGTAGGTTGTGCATTATTTACTTAAACGTGATAGAGCGTTAACCTTTTAGGGACACTCAGTATATTTAATTGAATTTCTGATACATAAAACAATCAAAACACGGTGGATAAAATGGAGTGCGATTATAGTGCCACTCACTGGACCTTTCCCTTTGAAAGTGTTGTGAAGCAGCAACATAATATCAATTAGCAAAATGTTGCCACAGGTGCGTTTTTCCAATGAGCCCGGGTTGGATAAAAACATGCTAGTACAACATAAACAAATTGCAACATTGACCTAGTCGTCTGTTATCCCCCCCGCCCCCCAAAGAAAAAAAAAACACATAAAAAAAACTCACCTGCCAATAAACTCGCTTGATCACTAGTCAGAGGAAGAGCCACCCTCCCTGTGGAACGTGTTAGGAGACGGAGGGTGG
The DNA here is from genome assembly GCF_016745375.1 of Pimephales promelas. The sequence goes on from NW_024121100.1 coordinate 19,868,921, forward strand.
AAAAAACCCCCCAAAAAACAGGACGAACATGTTGAAAGAAAAGAAAAACTAACGTGCGGGTCACCGTGTCGGTGTCAGCACACCTCTCTGGGGACTCTGGCTGGTCTCAACCTTGTCATACAGCGAGCAGTCGTGTCGGCCAAGCCGAGAAAACGTCGATAGCAACTTGCCTGTGAAGAGTCTCCTGCGGGCCGCTGCTCTGTTTGTGTGTACGTGTATGTATGCGAGTGTGTCAATAGCAGCCTGCTGGTGGAGAGTCTCTAGTGGAGCTTGGCTCAATCTCCCTGCATCGACAGACCTGCCAGATCAATACTTGGCCCACCACTAACAAGCTGCTTCGGGGTCTTACAGCCCAGCAGAGGAAGCAAGAGAAAGAAAGAGAGAGAAAAAAAAAAAAAAAGGAGGGAGAGAGACTGAGCTGCCTGATGGCAGTCTTCAGAGTCCTCTAAAGTGTCCAGCGGCAAGAGGCAGAGATGTGCAGACTGGGTATAGACAGGTCACAGAGGTCAAAGGTCAAAGCCACTAGCACTGTAGTGACACGCCAGAGCCCGTGAATCATAGAAGATGCACGTTTCAGGCTGACAACCAAACATACGCATACACACAGAAAGCACAAATCATAAATTCTTTAATGATATCCTAGATATTGTTGCTAAGAGATTTCATATTATTCATAACAAACAAATACTGTATGTAAAAAAAGGCTGAAGCTTGAAAAAAGAAAAACGGAGCCAATTCAGTTAAAGGGACACAAGGCAGGAACAGCGACCCCTAGAGTAACTGTGGAGTACTTGTTTTAAAAACGTTACTGTCGTAAATACCACTCACGGAGAGCGTGACATGTTACATAGTATACAATAGTACAATGTGTCGTTTAATGAGATCTAATATATGTTGTTAGTGGTGAGAATTTTCACGTGATTAAATACATATCCCCATGAACTGTAATGGTCCAGACGAAGAACTTTTTCCATGTGTGTCACAGGTTCTGGGTTCTAATCCCAACTAATAGTATAGTTTATTTTCCTCATCAAAACCGATTGTTTATCAGTGGCTGTATTTCAAGCAGGGACATGTTTTTTGTGCATTGGGTTTTGTGATTTCACCGTAATGAGTCTCTCAGTCCCCGCAACGGATTAAGCGCGTGTCCGTTTGAAGACAGTGCGCGTCACAACAGAACACTGAATCCACTGAAACTGATCGCAGCGGCAACGAGCACTTTGGTCACTTGATTTCAAAAACAACAAATTTCAGGTCACCCCTTATTTAACAAATGAACTAAATGAATGCTCTACTAGAGTTACCTGGAGATGATTTATTTGTTTGTATTGGTACATCCGTGCTGAGAGATGTTTCAATGGTGACATATCACACCCGCGCCTATGCTCGTTCTGACTTCTCGCTCGGTCAGTCTGCTCTTTCCTCTTTCTCTGTTCCTCCGACAATGCCTTCCTAGCTTTCTGTATCTTATATGCCGGCTCAGCCATGACGATAGCGTGACAAACTCCATCCCTCTCGACCTTGTTCCTGGATATGTGCAGTGTTGCCGTAAAGGAATATGTTACATCGCGAGAGCTGATATCACGCGATACTTCCTGATGCTGAGGCCGGCGGCTCGCCGCACTGAGGTTGCAAGTGAGATTTTTCCGCTCACAGGCACCAGGGGGGGGGGTCGAGACGCCCACCATTCAACCCGAAAGAAGTCATATAACCATTTCAATAACTCTGAAGCTGTTAAATGAAGCTAAAATAACTGCATAGTGTCCCTTTAATCATAAAATGAAAAAAAAAAATGAATATTTGTTGTGAACTAGATTTTGAATGTTGAAACAACGGTTTGTTATTGAGCCTTTCACACCGGGAGCGAAGTTTTTCTTTGGTGAGTACTGTCTCCCCCCCCCCCACACCTCACCTTCACCAACTATGAAGCACACCAACCAGTAGGATTCAAGCTCTGGGTCATGTCTTTAGAGTTGATGCAGATACACATATCAGAACATTTGGTGGTGCTCAAGCACTATAAATTGGACACTGGAGCAGCCGTCTTTTACACACTCCTCACATGTTGAGCCCAAGCCTGAAAATGACTCTAAATGAAATATGTGCAGTTCGCTTTACACTACACGCATAACCTATAATTAGGTGGTTTGCATAAAATATTACTCAAACATTCAGTCTCCCAATCAATATTCTTTTGTACATATTTTCAATTACCCACACAAAACCACATTCTTTCACTACAATTTTATATGTGAATTTTCTTCATTTCCTTGCATTAATTACCTTTTTATTTAATACAATCTAGGACTGTCAAAAGATTTAAATTTGTATTGTAGTTAATGCATACAGTTAATTTTTAAATAAGTGTGGAAAAGAAGTGTGTCAGCTAGGTTCAACAATTTGTTTAGACTATACAGGCAAAAAAAATATATCTATCAGCATATTTAATAATTAGGACAAACGTATTTCTTTAACAAGATTCTATATTTTGAGTATTTACTGAAATAAATCAAATCAAATGATGCAAATATTTAATAATTAAATGATAGATTAAATAATACACATTGAGATATAATTTATGGTCCAATGTTTTTGCTTCTGACCTTTTATGATTAAATTCCACAAGAGAAATGACTTTACTTTAGCTAAACGTCCCATCTGTTACAATTTTTGAAATTATTGCTGAAATAATAGTAATAGTGCCTCTCATGCTCCTGTTCTTCTGATAGCCAGATGGCAGGGCAGCTGAAAGATGCGTTCACGGCGCACCATCTATTGTACCTTGATTTTGCTTTATGTTCAGCCTGACGAATATAGACCAATGAATAGAACATTCATTTGCGATTTCCTTTGCTTTTTCACAGTGTGAAAGGGCCTTAAAAGATTATTGTTCATTTTAATATCTGTAGATATGTTTAAAAAAAACAAAAAACAAAAACATTCATTTTCCCTTAAAGCACCACTTTAACAAAATTATGTATATTGATAAAATGTGAATACTATTTGTTTTTAGTTGCTAATAAAATCAAACCTGCTGCTGAAGGATGTGCTGTACATGTTCAGTCCAATCTGTGTCTGGCCCACGACCCACACACGCCTCCTCACACTGCAAATCACAAAACATGGCCGGAAATGCTGTTAAAAGCCATGAAGAAAATACTCTAAATTTCTTTTGTGTGGGTGTGTAGGAGTGCAACGGTGTCATGGGATGACCCCCAAAGCAGCCCAGCTTAAATATTTGGAAATGAAAAAAATAAATAAAATAAATAAAGTACTTGAAACACTTATGAGTACAAATTGTACAAATTATACCAAATGAAGGTTTGGTTGGCAATAGTAATAGTAACAACAATAATAATAAATACATTTTTGGAATGTTCATTTGAGTATTGAGTTTGATTTTTTTTTTTCCATTTGTAATACACGTTATTCTACATGTAACTATCTTTTGTTTCCCACAATACTCAGTCAATACTGACCTCATCTGTGTCCAGCATGTCCACCAGGTCTGTTTCTGTCATGTTGAGGATAGATGCTGCTTTCACTAGTGAGCGTTTCGACATTCTGTTTCCTTCTTTTTCACCCTTTTTCTTCCTCCTCAAACGGGCTTTAGCATCCTCCACATTCTGTGCCAATTCATTAGCCAGTGCCTAAAAAATAATGGTGAAAATAGACATACGCATAAACATATAGTCTCTTACAGTAAATCTAAAATGGCTAAAGGTCTAAAGAACGTGGTGTGATCAAGAGCTCAAAGTTAGGGATGATTTCGTCAAATTGGGAGCAGCCTGAACGAGTAGCCGAATGCTCTTGACTCTTGATGCAAGATCCACTGAAATTTCGAAGGCTCTCGTGTTGATTTGGAGAGGAATTGCACATAAGAGACGACAAGCTGCTAAAAAGCACACACTTTGATTTACTTCCTTTTTGTATGGCACATATTATAAGAGGTGCTCTCAGAAGAGTGCAAATAATGGGGAGACGAGAGGCTCTTAAAATGGCGGTGGGTAACGTTGGGTCTTATTCTTTGTTGGGCCCGTTGAGCGAGCTAAATGGGAATTGTTGCTAAATACTGAGAGACAATTAAATGTTAAAGCTGCCACTGTACATGAGAAAGTCAATAAAGTGAGCTCCCCTTTGTTTCATTTTCAGCTTATTGATCGTAGCAATAATCTCTTGTATCATTCCCCATAAGCCTTGTGAAAACCTGACCTTGGAATGGACAGTCTCTGTGTGTGTGTGTGTGTGTGATTCCAGGTTAACCCACAGAAGTATAAGTGAGAGCAATCACACGCGGTTGATCAGAGCACAGTTCTTTGGGGCATGCTCCATTTCCCACATCTCCCCATCACCGTTATTTGTTTCATAAAGCCTCCATCATAAATACTTTAAATGGATCTTCATTATATTTCAGGGGATGCTACAGGATTACATAAAGGTTAGTCTTGCGTCCTCATATTCACACACTGCGAATGTGCAGCATTGCCATTAGGAACTAAAGCATTTTAACTAGCAAATGTCTCTATAAGGTGTAAATTCTAAAAACATTCATTTATGTACATTAGGGGGAGAAAAAGATTAGACGTACTTCAAAGCAGAGGTGACTTAACAGGCTGCAATTGAGCGTAAATGTGCAGTTTGCTGCCAAGAAAAAAAGAAGATGATATTTTAAGAGACTCATTGACCTTGACATACAGTCTTGAGAGTGTTCGTTTCCACTTTTTTTTTCCTCCAAAATAATAACAAAACTGCTTCACTGCTTATCTTTTGGCATAATATTTTATTCATATTTGTTTGGGGCACAAATATATACAGTATAATATATAACAGTTAAAACTATATATTATAATATTTTCCCCAATATCCTTAATTGCAAAAACAAAATATAAACAATATTTCTCTTTTCCTCTAACAATTGTCTTTTACCCACCCTACCCCAGAGCGAATAATACAAATAATAAATATTAACAATAATAATAACAACATTATATACTTAGTATAGACAAAAGTGAGAAAATAATTCTCAGCCCATTCTGTCTGATTTTGATATCCATATATCCAGGTCTCCTGAGTTTTTAAAATATAAATGTTTAGGGAATATTTCAATTTCAAATAGAGTATCATTCTAACAAACAAACAACGCTTCTCCTCTGGCATTCTACAAACAGCCATTTCAAAACCAGGTCATATGTTACTAAAGCGATTTACTTCATTATAAAAATCAGATTGGTTTTACCATCTCAGGACATTTATCACATTTGCTTACTTTAAATTCGCAAAAAACATAAAAAATGAAATTTAACTCAGTAATTGTTTATTACATGGATGTGTATTCAACAGATACAACCAAAAAAGATTGTCTTGTCATTAAGTTTTACAATTAGTAGGTAAATATAAATTGTATATCATTTGTTTCCCCTGATAAACTGAGAGTAGATTATACAAATGCCACTGTTATACAAATATGCACTAGCAATTGGGTATAGAGTAACAAATGTAAAGAGTTAATAATCATCAAATAATGCAAATAATCTTTGTTGGCAGTAGAGGAAAATTCCTGTGCAATTGAGATAAATCGGTCAATGTGAACTTTCACTTTGCATTTACATACACTACATAAACATTATTAAATCAGCAACATTCAAAATTCTCCAAAGGAATGCTCAGCTCATCAACAAACTGTCAAAAGAGCCTATGACTTTATTTAAAGCTTAATAGATATTCACTGTCACTAGTCAAAGGGTAGATTCAATTGACCTAAGCCCAGCGCACAGAAAAATCCAGAAAGAGATTAAGCGAATTTATCACATACTCTGCACAGCTCCCCTGACCGCTTCTCGAGAGCCAACCGTACTGCAGGATAGTGTGATGGGGGCCAAGAGGAGAAGGGCTCTTACCCACAATCACCCTAGTCACAGGGCCAATTTACCAGCTCCCTCGCAGAGGAGGAGGATTAGAGGAGCCGAGGAGAAAAATTCCTCTTTAAACGACTTACCTGCATTAAACCACGCTGGATTGTATTAGAAGATAAACTATGGAGGAAATTACCGAGAAAATAAATTAGACTTTATCTTAAATCTTTTGTGACATTTGCCATTTTTCACTCTCACCACCATTTGAATGGGGAAGGAAATGTTTACCAGTACCACAAAGTAAAGTGTGGATAGAGTCGGTTTCTTAATGACGTACTAATCTAACACGCTGTCTTAAAGATGTCTTTATTAGTGCAGTAAGCATTTAATGCAATTTCAACTAGTCCTCAAGTTGAGAAGACAATTAAAAGCATGAAATCATTTCCCTGCTACACCTGCACTATAGCACACTACATGTTATCAATTACTCAAGGCCACGTGCATTTGCATAATTCAAACAAAGCTCTTCGATGGATCGCCAAATGTCATTATGATCATCCCAAAAGATCCCGCTTGAAGCTTCCTGACAGGATGGCATGTTCAAAGCTCATCAATCCATGACAGGGGGATGTAGGCCAGAGAGCTGGGCCGTCTACAGGGACCATCATTAACACACTAGCAGGAATCAGCTACAGGTTAACTATGTTGACTATACGAAACCACGGGCTACACAACATGCTGGGTTTTGATGACAGATTTTTGCAAAAGAAGTTTTGGAGTGGAATCCAGATGTTTTTTTTTTCCCGTAAGGTTTGCATATTGATCATACCTCATATGTAACACCCAGTTTGCACTTTAAGATCTGTTTGAGGTGATCTGATCACAAGTGGAGAGTGTAAATACAGGTGTAAAAAATGTATCGTGATCTGAACACATTCAGAGGTAGCTGGAAACGCAAATGACCTCACTGCATTTGTAATGGAAATGACAACAAAGGTTGCCTCCTCACCTGTCAATTTTGCTGGTTACATGCAGCTTTAAAAGAAAATAACCATTCAATATTTGTTAAAAAAAAACAAAAAAAAAAAAACAGACAATGATGGCACTTCTTTGATATGTCTGAAATCAACATAATATGAAATGTGCAGAACACATATTATTAATAAAAACTATTTCTCTGCAAAATAGAATTGCAAGTGGTCACACATTTGGGACATGTTAGGTGAAAAAAAAGTACTAGGCATCGGCTTAAACAAATAATATGAACGTATTGCTCAAGACGGATCTTAATACCAAGTTTGAAAAGCCTAAAGCTAAAATGATGACAAACTATACGTCGGACAGTTCAAATACCTCAGTGAATGTGCGTAACTGGTGCAGCTGAGAGTCAGCGAGCGTGAGTTTTCTCTGCAGTGTTTCCAGAGCCTGAGAGCTCTGCTCGGCTAAACCATGCATCTGTTGGGACGCAGTCCGCTCCAGCTCAGCCATGGCCTGATCACATTCACCTATCCGCACCTGGAGGACAGTCACTCTCTGCTCCTGGGGATATGCACACAGAAATAAGAAATCCCACCCAAATAAACACTAATCTCACAATTATTTCATGATTTAGGACAGTACACTATAGGTAAATAACAGATATACAGTACAGATATCTAGTAAAATTATAGAATGAATCCAGAGATCAATAGCATAAGATGAAACTGGGGCAAAGTATGGAATTGAGGCCAAACATCAAACAAGACTAATGGTAATTAGGTGAATAATAAAAAAGAAAAAAGGAAGACAATGAAGGAGAAGCTGAAAAAGAGTGCTTCATTTACAGAGCATTTCACTAAAGTGACATTGAAGTTACTGTGTGATGGAAATGTGATTGATGCAGATAGATAGTCAAAGCTATTAAACCTTTTTCTGAAGCTCCTCTTTGAGTTTTTGGCTGGTTGTCTCATGCTGGTTTTTTTCTGCGGTGGCAACGGTCAATCTTCTCTTCAGAGAGTCGACCAGGGCTTTCCGGTTAGTTGACTCCTCGGAGAGAGATTTTATCTAACAAAGAAAAGCAATTGTTATTAAATTAGACTGGGGTCACTAAGAGCAAAATTTCAATTACTTCAATATTTTGAAACAGACAGTTACGTGGAAGACTAGGAAGTTCAGACTCTGGATGAGTGACACGATCAATAATGGCAGAGAGAATAATTAATTCCAGGTTGCTCCAAGGCTGTTGCCATGGCTAGTACAGTATCTTTTGTTTGAGCGGGACCTACCTTCTTCTCTAAATCTTCAGTTACTGCTCTGTGACTCCGCTCAGAGTCCTGGCAAATCTTTAGTCTGCTCCGGACATCTTCCACCAGCTGCCTTTTCATCGTCACATCCCTCTCTAAAACACCGATCCTGTACGCAAAGCCATTCAGATAAACATTTAAGTGTTTTTTTTTTGTTTTGTTTTTTCATTTTCAAAAACAAACCACCATTTTTTTTTTAATGTGGACTCACTCACTTAAAAAACAAAAAAACAAATGGCAATTAATAATCAAACAGAGAGAAAATAAATAAAATTCCAGTAGTCACCAGATTCGCTACTAAATAGTTTAAACATCTACACATCTCCGGGACATAAAAGTGTTGGAATATGTTAACATTTGAGGGCTGTTTTATGGACTGCCTCCTTGACCAGAGCTGCTGTAATGATGAGTAAAGGTCCTTTTAAATAAATATCCTTAAATTCCAGAGAGAGAGTGCCTGAAGCAAATGCACTGAATAAATGTGAGAGCTTCTTATTGGAGTGACATTAAATTAAACTAGAAAAAAAAGTTTGATGACAAACTTTAAGTTGGCTTGAGAAAGCCGGACCAGAGCGTTTGAAGTTTTGAAGTTTGAATGAAGTTTTAAAGATAGATTAGAAAGAAAGAAAGAAAGATGGATAGATTAGTTAGAAAGAAATATAGATAGATAGATAGATAGATAGATAGATAGATAGATAGATAGATAGATAGATAGATAGATAGATAGATAGATGTTTTTGGCAAGAAGCTAACATGATTAGCATGTAGCTAGCTTGATGCTAATTTGATTAGCATGTAGTTAAGATGATTAGCATGTTGTTAGCATGATTAGCATGTAGCTAGCATCATAATAGCATGATTAGCATGTTGCTAGCATCATGCTAACGTGTTTTTATCAAGAAGCTAGCATGACTAGCATGTAGCTAGCATCATGCTAACCTGATTAGCATGTTGCTAGCATCATGCTAGCATGTTTTAGCAAGAAGCTAGAATGATTAGCATGTAGCTAGCATCATGCTAGCATGATTAACATGTTGCTAGCATCATGTTAGCATGTTTTTAGCAAGAAGCTAGCATGATTAGCATGTAGCTAGCATCATGCTACCATGATTGGCATGTAGCTAGCATCATAATAACATTATTAGCATGTTGTTAGCATCATGCTAACATGTTTTTAGCAAGAAGCTAACATCATTAGCATGTAGCTAGCATCAAGCTAGCATGATAAGCATGTTTTTAGCAAGAAGCTAACATGACTAGCATGTAGCTAACATCATAATAGCATGATTAGCATGTTGCTAGCATCATGCTAGCATGTTTTTAGCAAGAAGCTAACATGATTAGCATGTAGCTAACATCATAATAGCATGATTAGCATGTTGCTAGCATTATGCTAGCATGTTTTTAACAAGAAGCTAACATGATTAGCATGTAGCTAGCATCAAGCTAGCATGATTAGCATGTTTTTAGCAAGAAGCTAGCATGACTAGCATGTAGCTAGCATCATAATAGCATGATTAGCATGTTGCTAGCATCATGCTAACATGTTTTTAGGAAGAAGCTAGCATGATTAGCATGTAGCTAGCATCATGCTAGCATGATTAGCATGTTGCTAGCAAGAAGCTAGCATGATTAACATGTAGCTAGCATCATGCTAGCATGATTAGCATGTAGCTAGCATCATAATAACATGATTAGCATGTTGCTAGCATCATGCTAGCATGTTTTTAGCAAGAAGCTAGCAGGATTAGCATGTAGCTAGCATCATGCTAGCATTATTAGCATGTAGCTAGCATCATAATAACATGATTAGCATGTTGCTAGCATCATGCTAGCATGTTTTTAGCAAGAAGCTAGCATGATTAGCATGTAGCTAGCATCATGTTAGCATGATTAGCATGTAGCTAGCATCATGCTAGCATGTTTTTAGCAAGAAGCTAGCATGATTAGCATGTAGCTAGCATCATGCTAGCATGATTAGCATGTAGCTAGCATCATGCTAGCATGTTTTTAACAAGAAGCTAACATGATTAGCAGAAAGCTAGCATGATTAGCATGTTATTAGCATCAAGAAAGAAAGAAAGAACGAAAGAGAAAGAAAGAATTTAGAAAGAAGGATGGATAGATTTGTTAGAAAGAAAGCTGGATAGATTAGTTAGAAAGAAAGATGGATAGATTAGTTAGAAAGAAAGATGGATAGATTTGTTAGAAAGAAAGATGGATAGAATTGTTAGAAAGAAAGATGGATAGATTAGTTAGGTAGAAAGAAAGAACGATAGATTTGTTAGAAAGAAAGAACGATAGATTATTTAGAAAGAAAGATGTATAGATTAGTTAGAAAGAAAGATGGATAGATTAGTAAGAAAGAAAGATGGATAGATTAGTTAGAAAGAAAGATGGATAGATTTGTTAGAAAGAAAGATGGATAGATTAGTTAGAAAGAAAGATGGATAGATTAGTTAGAAAGAAAGATGGATAGATTAGTTAGAAAAAAGATGGATAGATTTGATAGAAAGAAAGATGGATAGATTTGTTAGAAAGAAAGATGGATAGATTAGTTAGGTAGAAAGAAAGATGGATAGATTAGGTAGAAAGAAAGATGGATAGATTAGGTAGAAAGAAAGATGGATAGATTTGTTAGAAAGAAAGATGGATAGATTAGTTAGAAAGAAAAATGGATAGATTAGTTAGGTAGAAAGAAAGATGGATAGATTATGTAGAAAGAAAGATGGATAGATTTGTTAGAAAGAAAGATGGATAGATTAGTTTGAAAGAAAAATGGATAGATTAGTTAGGTAGAAAGAAAGATGGATAGATTATGTAGAAAGAAAGATGGATAGATTTGTTAGAAAGAAAGATGGATAGATTAGGTAGAAAGAAAGATGGATAGATTTGTTAGAAAGAAAGATGGATAGATTAGTTAGAAAGAAAGATGGATAGATTTGTTAGAAAGAAAGATGGATAGATTGGTTAGAAAGAAAGAAAGAAAGAAAGAAAGAAAGAAAGAAAGATAGATAGATAGATAGATAGATAGATAGATAGATAGATAGATAGATAGATAGATAGATAGATAGATAGATTTATAGATAGATAGATAGATAGATAGATAGATAGATAGATAGATAGATAGATAGATAGATAGATAGTTCATTAGTTCATATAGAATGGTAGTTTAATTGAGTCTAGGGCTTCAGGGAATTTAGATTTGAGTTTTTGTTGTATGCTATTGGGCCACCGTAGTCTTGGCTCAATTTGACCATGCTGCAATGAAAGTCAATGGGATTTTTATGATTTTTAATATTAATTTTTAAGAAATCTGAAAGTCGAATCAGTCTAAAAAGATATAGCAACTCGAGTCAGAACAGTCTGAAGGTCTGACCCGAGTTTGGAGTTTGTAGAGTTAAAGCTCTAGGAGGAGTAGCAGTCAGAAAATTTTGAGTAAGAAGAATAATAATAACTAGAATGTACATTTCCAGAGGAAAATGTGAAGTGGTGCTTGCAGTGGCAAAACTCACCACCCGGTTGCTAGGGTGTGGTACAGGATTGCATACGAGCCAACAATCGTGTGCACGATGTTCTGGGGCTGAGATATGGCTTATTCGTGTGTTTGTGTGGTTACTAGGGTACCCTACATGGTTGCTATGGTGTGCTTATACAGTTTATAAGATGATATTTAAAGACTAGTTGACAGTCTGAGTCAAAAAAAAGGCAAAATCCATGTTTCTTCTATTTTCTGGAGCTGAGATATGTCTTGAATATGTTGTTTTATGGTTGCTAGGCTGCCCTAAGTGGTTGCTAGGGCATGAATATGAAGTTATTATGTCACTAATTGTTAGCTGCATGATAGGCCGAGTCAAAAGAGCCCAACCCCAAGTTTCTACGACCTTCTGGTCAAAAGATATGATCTCACAAATTTGGTGCCAATGTTAAGTCTATGGGACTTTTTTCGGCCGATTTATCGCCCGCAAGACGAACATCGTACAACCGATCGCTTAGAAAAGTCATAGCACACCTCTCCTAAATGAGCCGGTCGATTTGACACCTCATTCATGGGTCTACGACAAAAAATACGGGAGGAGTAGCGTGCCAAAGTTTTGTCTTGGAGAATAGTATTCACAACACTAGAATGTACATTTCCAGAGGAAAATGTGAAGTGGTGCTTGCAGTGGCAAAACTCACCACCCGGTTGCTAGGGTGTTCTGGGTGGTTGCTAGGGTGGTTGCTAGGTGGTTTCTAGGGTGTTGCTAGGTGGTTGCTAGGGTGTTGCTAGGGTATTATGGGTGGTTGCCAAGGTGTTCTGGGTGGTTGCTAAGGTGTTGCTAGGTGGTTGCTAGGGTGTTCTGGGTGGTTGCTAGGGTGTTGCTAGGCGGTTGCTAGGGTGTTCTGGGTGGTTGCTAGGTGGTTGCTAGGGTGTTGCTAAGGTGTTCTGGAAGGTTGCTAGGCGGTTGCTAGGGTGTTGCTCGGTGGTTGCTAAGGTGTTGCTAGGGTGTTGCTAGGGTGTTCTGGGTGGTTGCTAGGGTGTTGCTAGGTGGTTGCTAGGGTGTTCTGGGTGGTTGCTAGGGTGTTGCTAGGTGGTTGGAGGGGTGTTGCTAAGGTGTTCTGGATGGTTGCTAGGCGGTTGCTAGGGTGTTATGGGTGGTTGCTAAGGTGTTGCTAGGTGGTTGCTATGGTGTTTGGGGTGGTTGCTAGGGTGTTGCTAGGTGGTTGCTAGGGTGTTGCTAAGGTGTTCTGGATAGTTTCTAGGTGGTTGCTAGGGTGTTGCTATGCGGTTGCTAGGGTGTTCTGGGTGGTTGCTATGGTGTTGTTAGGTTGTTGCTAGGGTATTCTGGGTAGTTGCTATGGTATTACTAGGTGGTTGGTAGTGTTCACATATGGTTATTATAGAGTTTCTATATTGTTCATTGCATGATTTAGCACTTAGCTAATCAATATTAGCATGTAGCTATTCACAGCTAGCATGTTTAGCATTTTGAAAGATCTATGTGCTAGCATGAGTCAAAAGACCCAACCCCCATCGCGAAACAATGTTCTGATGCTGAGATATAGCTGTTACAAAATGGTTGCTAGGGTACTCTGTTTGGTTGCTAGGGAGTGGATTGGCAGCTGCCAATCATGAAGCTCAAAGTCAATGTGAATGGATAAACCAACCCCCATCTCTATACGATGTTTTGATGCAGAGATATAGGTCTTGCAAAATGGTTGCTAGGGTACTCTGTTTGGTTGCTAGGAAGTGGCTTGGCAGCTGCCAATCATGAAACTCCAAAGGCTGCTTGTCAGTATGAATGATATAATACAACTCCCATGCCTCTATGACATTCAGAATGGAAGATATCCCTCTTTGGATTTTGGTTGCTAAGGTGCTCGATAATGGTTGCTAGGGCGTGGCCAGAAATTGTTGAGGTGATTCAGGATTGGCTGTTTGCTGGCCCAAGTCAAACGAGCCCACCTTCATGTTTCTATGTCACTTATATACTGAGATATCCCTTTGATCTTTTTTAATGGAAGTCTATGGGACTTGTTGCTAAGGTGTGCTAAATGGTTGCTAGGGCGTGGTTTAATAGCTTCACAATGATCCTGAGAGACTGATTGGTCGTCTGAGTAAAATGAGCCCGCCCCCTTGTCTCTATGACACTGTGATCCAGAGTTAGGTTCAATACAAAATTCCTATGCAATTTAACATAGTAGGAAAAACACATGCATTTGATGGGACGTCCTTCACCATAGTAAGTCAATGGGGAAAACTTTGGGCAGCTCCTGTACCCCAGGGGTGCAACTTTTACCCCATTGTGAGGTATGTTCTTAAAGAGCCTGCCAGCCTCTTCAAATGTGGCAAATCACACGTTTTTCCGAAATCGTTGTTCGGAGCTATGAGTCGTCAAAGTTTGTCGCAATGTTAAGTCTATGGGATTTTTTTGAAATTTGTTCGCCCCTGGGGCGAACACCGTACCCCCGATCTCTTATAAAAGTCATATGACACTTCTCCTCAATAGGCCGCACGATTTGATGCCTCATTCATGGGTCTGTGACAAAAACTGTGGACGGAGGAGTCCGCCAAACTTTTTCCTGGAATAGTAAAATACTATACTAGAAAATTTCAACGGGAAAAATTTTTGGGGAGCTCCTGCCCCCCAGGGGTGCAACTTTTACCCCATTGTATGGTATTTTCTTACAGAGCCTGTCAGCCTCTTCAAATGTGGTAAATTGCAAGTTTCTGCGAAATCCTTGCTCAGAGCTATGACTCGTCAAATTTTTTCGCCATGTTAAGTCTATGGGATTTTTTTTTTGGGCTGTTTTTCGCCCCTGGGGCGACCATCGTACCCCCGATCGCTTAGAAAAGTCATAGCACACCTCTCCTTAATGAGCTGGTCGATTTGACACCTCACCCATGGGTCTGTGACAAAAGCTGCGGGAGGAGTAGCGAACCAAAAAACGGCGGAACAATAAGAATAAGAATAAGAATAAGAACTAGAATGTACATTTCCAGAGGAAAATGTGAAGTGGTGCTTGCAGTGGCAAAAAGCTCGCTCGGTTGCTAGAGTGTGGCACATTTTTGCATACGAGACACCAAACACGTCTGTACGATGTTTTTGTGATGATAAATTGTTTATTCAGCTGAGAAATGGCTTATTCATGTGTTCAGGTGGATACTAGGGTACTCTATATGGTTGCTATGGTGTGATTATACAGTGTATGAGATTATATTTAAACACTAGTTGACAGTCTAAATCAAAAAAAGGCAAAATAAATGTTTCTTCTATTTTCTGAAGCTGAGAAATGACTTGAATATGTTGATTTATGGTTGCTAGGCTGCCCTAAGTGGTTGCTAGGGCGTAAATATGAAGTTATTATGCCTCTACTTGTTGGCTGCATGATAGGCCGAGTAAAAAGAGCCCAACCCCAAGTCTCTATGACCTTCTGTTCAAAAGATATGATCTCACCAATTTTGTGCCAATGTTAAGTCTATGGGACTTTTTCTGTCCGATTTATTGCCCGCCAGACAAACATCGTACAACCGATCGCTTAGAAAAGTCATAGCACACCTCTCCTCAATGACCGGGTCGATTTGACACCACATTCATGGATCTACGACAATAAATGCGGGAGGAGTAGCGTGCCAAAGTTTTGTCTTGGAGAATAGTATTCACAACACTAGAATGTACATTTCCAGAGGAAAATGTGAAGTGGTGCTTGCAGTGGCAAAAAGCTCGCTCGGTTGCTAGAGTGTGGTACATTATTGCATACGAGTCAACAGCCATACCTCTATGATGTTCTAGTGCTGAGATATGGCTTATTCATGTGTTCAGGTGGTTACTGGGGTACTCTATATGGTTGCTATGGTGTGCTTATACAGTGCATGAGATTAAATTTAAAGACTAGTTGACAGTCTGAGTAAAAAAAGGCAAAATCCATGTTTCTTCTATTTTCTGGAGCTGAGATACGGCTTGAACATGTTGTTTTATGGTTGCTAGGCTGCCCTATGTGGTTGCTAGGGCGTGAATATGAAGTTAGTATGTCACTAATTGTTAGCTGCATGATAGGCCAAGTCAAAAGAGCCCAACCCCAAGTCTCTATGACCTTCTGGTCAAAAGATATGATCTCACAAATTTGGTGCCAATGTTAAGTCTATGGGACTTTTTTCGGCCGATTTATCGCCCGCCAGACGAACATCGTACAACCGATTGCTTAGAAAAGTCATAGCACACCTCTCCTAAATGAGCCGGTCGATTTGACACCTCATTAATGGGTCTACGACAATAAATGCGGGAGGAGTAGCGTGCCAAAATTTTGTCTTGGAGAATAGTATTCACAACACTAGAATGTACATTTCCAGAGGAAAATGTGAAGTGGTGCTTGCAGTGGCAAAAAGCTCGCTCGGTTGCTAGAGTGTGGCACATTTTTGCATACGAGACACCAAACACGTCTGTACGATGTTTTTGTGATGATAAATTGTTTATTCAGCTGAGACATGTCTTATTCATGTGTTTGTAGGGTTACTAGGGTACCCTATATGGTTGCTATGGTGTGATTATACAGTTTATGAGTTAATATTTAAAGACTAGTTGACAGTCTGAGTCAAAAAAAGGCAAAATCCATGTTTCTTCTATTTTCTGGAGCTGAGATATGGCTTGTATATGTTGTTTTATGGTTGCTAGGCTGCCCTAAGTGGTTGCTAGGGCGTGAATATTAAGTTACTATGTCACTACTTGTTGGCTGTATGATAGGCCGAGTCAAATGAGCCCAACCCCAAGTCTCTATGACCTTCTATTCAAAAGATATGATCTCACAAATTTGGTGCCAATGTTAAGTCTATGGGAGATTTTTCGGCCGATTTATCGCCCGCTAGACAAGCATCGTACGCCCGATCTCTTAGAAAAGTCATAGCACACCTCTCCTTAACGAGCTGGTCGATTTGACACCTCATTCATGTGTCTGTGACAAAAAATGCGGGAGGAGTAGCGTGCCAAAGTTTTGTCTTGGAGAATAGTATTCACAACACTAGAATGTACATTTCCAGAGGAAAATGTGAAGTGGTGCTTGCAGTGGCAAAACTCACCACCCGGTTGCTAGGGTGTTATGGCTGGTTGCTAGGGTGGTTGCTAGGTGGTTTCTAGGGTGTTGCTAGGTGGTTGCTAGGGTGTTGCTAGGGTATTATGGGTGGTTGCCAAGGTGTTCTGGGTGGTTGCTAAGGTGTTGCTAGGTGGTTGCTAGGGTGTTGCTAGGCTGTTGCTAGGGTGTTCTGGGTGGTTGCTAGGTGGTTGCTAGGGTGTTGCTAAGGTGTTCTGGAAGGTTGCTAGGCAGTTGCTAGGGTGTTGCTCGGTGGTTGCTAAGGTGTTGCTAGGTGGTTGCTAGGGTGTTGCTAGGGTGTTCTGGTTGGTTGCTAGGGTGTTGCTAGGTGGTTGCTAGGGTGTTCTGGGTGGTTGCTAGGGTGTTGCTAGGTGGTTGCTAGGGTGTTGCTAAGGTGTTCTGGATGGTTGTTAGGCGGTTGCTAGGGTGTTATGGGTGGTTGCTAAGGTGTTGCTAGGTGGTTGCTATGGTGTTTGGGGTGGTTGCTAGGGTGTTGCTAGGTGGTTGCTAGGGTGTTGCTAAGGTGTTCTGGATAGTTTCTAGGTGGTTGCTAGGGTGTTGCTATGCGGTTGCTAGGGTGTTCTGGGTGGTTGCTATGGTGTTGTTAGGTTGTTGCTAGGGTATTCTGGGTAGTTGCTATGGTATTACTAGGTGGTTGGTAGTGTTCACATATGGTTATTATAGAGTTTTTATATTGTTCATGGCATGATTTAGCACTTAGCTAATCAATATTAGCATGTAGCTATTCACAGCTAGCATGTTTAGCATTTTGAAAGTTCTATGTGCTAGCATGAGTCAAAAGACCCAACCCCCATCGTGATACAATGTTCTGATGCTGAGATATAGCTGTTACAAAATGGTTGCTAGGGTACTCTGTTTGGTTGCTAGGGAGTGGCTTGGCAGCTTCCAATCATGAAGCTCCAAAGTCAATGTGAATGTATAAACCAAACCCCATCTCTATACGATGTTCTGATAAAGAGATGTAGGCCTTGCAAAATGGTTGCTAGGGTACTCTTTTTGGTTGCTAGGGAGTGGCTTGGCAGCTGACAATCATGAATCTCCAAAGGCTGCTTGTCAGTATAATTGATATAATACAACTCCCAAGCCTGTATGACATTCAGAATGGAAGATATCCCTCTTTAAAATTTGGTTGCTAAGGTGCTAGATAATGGTTGCTAGGGTGTGGCCAGAAATTGTTGAGGTGATTCATGATTGGCTGTTTGCTACCCCGAGTCAAACGAGACCACCCTTGTGTTTCTATGACACTTCTATCCGGAGATATCCCTTTGATCTCTTTCAATGGAAGTCTATGGGAGTTGTTGCTAAGGTGCTCTATATGGTTGCTAGGGCGTGGCTTGATAGCTTCACAATGATCCTGAGAGACTGATTGGTCGTCTGAGTAAAATGAGCCCGCCCCCTTGTCTCTATGACACTATGATCCAGAGCTATGTTCAATACAAAATCCCTATGCAATTTACCATAGTAGGAAAAACACATGCATTTGATGGGACATCCTTCACCATAGTAAGTCAATGGGGAAAATTTTGGGTAGCTCCTGCCCCCCAGGGGTGCAACTTTTACCCCATTGTGAGGTATATTCTTACAGAGGCTGCCAGCCTCTTCAAATGTGGCAAATCACACGTTTTTCCGAAATCGTTGTTCGGAGCTATGAGTCGTCAAAGTTTGTCTCAATGTTAAGTCTATGGGATTTTTTGGAAATTTGTTCGCCCCTGGGTCGAACACCGTACCCCCGATCTCTGATAAAAGTGATAGGACACTTCTCTTCAATAGGCCGCACGATTTGATGCCTCATTCATGGGTCTGTGACAAAAACTGTGGACGTAGGAGTGCGCCAAACTTTTTCCTGGAATAGTATAATGTTATACTAGAAATTTTAAATAACATTGGGGTCAATGGGGAAAATTTGGGCAGCTCCTGCCCCCCAGGGGTGCAACTTTTACCCCATTGTGAGGTATGTTCTTACAGAGCCTGTCAGCCTCTTCAAATGTGGTAAATCGCAGGCTTCTGTGAAATCCTCGCTCGGAGCTATGAGTCGTCAAAGTTTGTCGCAATGTTAAGTCTATGGGATTTTTGGGAAATTTGTTCGCCCTTCGGGCGAACATCGTACCCCCGATCGCTTAGAAAAGTCATAGCACACCATTCCCGAATATTCCGCACGTTTTGAGACCTCATTCATGGGTGTGTGACAAAAACTGCGGGAGGAGTAGCGCGCCAAACTTTTGGGCCGACTCAAAAAACACAATAGTAATAGTGTTGCCTTGCTTTCAGCAAGCACCACTAATAAATAACATGGGGGTCAATGGGGAAAATTTGGGCAGCTCCTGCCCCCCAGGGGTGCAACTTTTACCCCATTGTGAGGTATGTTCTTACAGAGCCTGTCAGCCTCTTCAAATGTGGTGAATCGCAGGCTTCTGTGAAATTCTCGCTCGGAGCTATGAGTCGTCAAAGTTTGTCGCAATGTTAAGTCTATGGGATTTTTGGGAAATTTGTTCGCCCTTCGGGCGAACATCGTACCCCCGATCGCTTAGAAAAGTCATAGCACACCATTCCCGAATATTCCGCACGTTTTGAGACCTCATTCATGGGTGTGTGACAAAAACTGCGGGAGGAGTAGCGTGCCAAACTTTTGGGCCGACTCAAAAAACACAATAGTAATAGTGTTGCCTTGCTTTCAGCAAGCACCACTAACTAGAATGTACATTTCCAGAGGAAAATGTGAAGTGGTGCTTGCAGTGGCAAAAAGCTCGCTCGGTTGCTAGGGTGTTATGGCTGGTTGCTAGGCGGTTGCTAGGGTATTATTGTTGGTTGCTAAGTTGTTCTGGGTGTTGTTAGGTGGTTGCTATGTGGTTGCTAGGGTATTCTGGGTGGTTGCTAGGGTGTTGCTAGGTGGTTGCTAGGGTGTTCTGGGTGGTTGCTAGGGTGTTGCTAGGCGGTTGCTAGGGTGTTGCTAGGCGGTTGCTAGGGTGTTCTGGGTGGTTGCTAGGGTGTTGCTAGGCAGTTGCTAGGGTGTTCTGAGTGGTTGCTATGGTGTTGCTATGGTTGCTAGGGGTGTTCTGGGTGGTTGCTAGGGTGTTATGGTGGTTGCTATGGTGTTGATGGGCGGTTGCTAGGGTATTCTGGTGGTTGCTAGGGTGTTCTTGGTGGTTGCTAGGGTGTTCTGGGTGGTTGCTATGGTGTTGTTAGGCGGTTGCTAGGGTATTCTGGGTGGTTGCTAAGGTGTTGCTAGCGTGTTCTGGGTAGTTGCTAGGTTGTTGCTAGGAGGTTGGTAGTTGTCACAGATGGTTACTATGAATTTGTAGCATTTTCTTGGCATGATTTAGCACTTAGCTAATCAATATTAGCATGTAGCTATTCTCTGCTAGCATGTGTAGCATGTAGCAAGTCATGTTTGCTAGCATGAGTAAAAAGAGCCAACCCCCATCTCTATACGATGTTTTGATGCAGAGATGTAGGTCTTACAAAATGGTTGCTAGGGTACTCTGTTTGGTTGCTAGGGAGTGGCTTGGCAGCTGCCAATCATGAAGCTCCAAAGTCAATGTGAATGTATAAACCAACCCCCATCTCTATACGATGTTTTGATGCAGAGATAAAGTCTTGCAAAATGGTTGCTAGGGTACTCTGTTTGGTTGCTAGGGAGTGGCTTGGTAGCTGCCAATCATGAAACTCCAAAGGCTGCTTGTCAGTATGAATGATATAAACCAACTCCCATGCCTCTATGACATTCAGAATGGAAGATATCCTCTCTTTGGATTTGGTTGCTAAGGTGCTCTACAATGGTTGCTAGGGCATGGCCAGAAATTGTTGAGGTGATTCATGATTGGCTGTTTGCTGGCCCAAGTCAAACGAGCCCACCCTCATGTTTCTATGACACTTATATCCTGAGATATCCCTTTGATCTCTTTTAATGGAAGTCTATGGGAGTTGTTGCTAAGGTGCTCTAAATGGTTGCTAGGGCGTGGCTTAATAGCTTCACAATGATCCTGAGAGACTGATTGGTCGTCTGAGTAAAATGAGCCCCCCCCTTGTCTCTATGACACTGTGATCCAGAGCTATGTTCAATACAAAATCCCTATGCAATTTACCATAGTAGGAAAAACACATGCATTTGATGGGACGTCCTTCACCATAGTAAGTCAATGGGGAAACTTTGGGCAGCTCCTGCCCCCCAGGGGTGCAACTTTTACCCCATTGTGTGGTATGTTCTTAAAGAGCCTGCCAGCCTCTTCAAATGTGGCAAATCTCACGTTTGTCCGAAATCCTTGTTTGGAGCTACGAGTCGTCAAAGTTTGTCTCAATGTTAAGTCTATGGGATTTTTTTGGAAATTTGTTCGCCCCTGGGTCGAACACCGTACCCCCGATCTCTGATAAAAGTGATAGGACACTTCTCCTCAATAGGCCGCACGATTTGATGCCTCATTCATGGGTCTGTGACAAAAACTGTGGACGTAGGAGTGCTCCAAACTTTTTCCTGGAATAGTAAAATGCTATACTAGAAAATTTTCAATGGGAAAAATTTGGGGAGCTCCTGCCCCCAAGGGGTGCAACTTTTACCCCATTGTGAGGTATTTTCTTACAGAGCCTGTCACCCTCTTCAAATGTGGTAAATCACAGGTTTCTGCGAAATCCGATCTCAGAGCTATGACTCGTCAAAGTTTGTCGTAATGTTAAGTCTATGGGATTTTTTTTGGCCGTTTTTCGCCCCTGAGGCGACCATCGTACCCCCGATTGCTTAGAAAAGTCATAGCACACCTCTCCTAAATAAGCCGGTCGATTTGACACCTCACCCATGGGTCTGTGACAAAATCTGCGGGAGGAGTAGCGAACCAAAAAGTGGCCAGAATAATAATAAGAAGAAGAAGAATAACTAGAATGTACATTTCCAGAGGAAAATGTGAAGTGGTGCTTGCAGTGGCAAAACTCACCACCCGGTTGCTAGGGTGTGTTACAGAATTGCATACGAGCCAACAATCATGTGTGTACGATGTTCTGGGGCTGAGATATGGTTATTCGTCTGTTTGTGTGGTTACTAGGGTACCCTACATGGTTGCTATGGTGTGATTATACAGTTTATAAGATGATATTTAAAGACTAGTTGACAGTCTGAGTCAAAAAAGTCAAAATCCATGTTTCTTCTATTTTCTGAAGCTGAGAAATGACTTGAATATGTTGATTTATGGTTGCTAGGCTGCCCTAAGTGGTTGCTAGTGCGTAAATATGAAGTTATTATGTCTGTACTTGTTGGCTGCATGATAGGCCGAGTAAAAAGAGCCCAACCCCATGTCTCTATGACCTTCTGTTCAAAAGATATGATCTCACCAATTTGTGCCAATGTTAAGTCTATGGACTTTTTCTGTCCGATTTATCGCCCGCCAGACGAACATCGTACAACCGATCGCTTAGAAAAGTCATAGCACACCTCTCCTTAATGACCGGGTCGATTTGACACCACATTCATGGATCTACGACAATAAATGCGGGAGGAGTAGCGTGCCAAAGTTTTGTCTTGGAGAATAGTATTCACAACACTAGAATGTACATTTCCAGAGGAAAATGTGAAGTGGTGCTTGCAGTGGCAAAACTCACCACCCGGTTGCTAGGGTGTTCTGGGTGGTTAATACGGTGTTCTGGGTGGTTGCTAGGTGGTTGCTAGGGTGTTGCTAAGGTTTTCTGGAAGGTTGCTAGGCGGTTGCTAGGGTGTTGCTAGGGTGTTCTGGGTGGTTGCTAGGGTGTTGCTAGGTGGTTGCTAGGGTGTTCTGGGTGGTTGCTAGGGTGTTGCTAGGTGGTTGCTAGGTGTTGCTAAGGTGTTCTGGATGGTTGCTAGGCGGTTGCTAGGGTGTTATGGGTGGTTGCTTAGGTGTTGCTAGGTGGTTGCTATGGTGTTTGGGTGGTTGCTAGGTGTTGCTAAGGTGTTTCTGGATAGTTCTAGGTGGTTGCTAGGGTGTTGCTATGCGGTTGCTAGGGTGTTCTGGGTGGTTGCTATGGTGTTGTTAGGTGTTGCTAGGTATCTGGGTAGTTGCTATGGTATTACTAGCTGGTTGGTAGTGTTCACATATGGTTATTATAGAGTTTTTATATTGTTCATGGCATGATTTAGCACTTAGCTAATCAATATTAGCATGTAGCTATTCACAGCTAGCATGTTTACATTGAAAGTCATGTGCTAGCACGAGTCAAAAGACCCAACCCCCATCTCTATACGATGTTTTGATGCAGAGATATAGTCTTACAAAATGGTTGCTAGGGTACTCTGTTTGGTTGCTAGGGAGTGGCTTGGCAGCTGCCAATCATGAAGCTCCAAAGTCAATGTGAATGGATAAACCAACCCCCATCTCTATACAATGTTTTGATGCAGAGATATAGGTCTTGCAAAATGGTTGCTGGGTACTCTGTTTGGTTGCTAGGGAGTGGCTTGGCAGCTGCCAATCATGAAACTCCAAAGGCTGCTTGTCAGTATGAATTATATAAACCAACTCCCATGCCTCTATGACATTCAGAATGGAAGATATCCCTCTTAGGATTTTGGTTGCTAAGGTGCTCGATAATGGTTGCTAGGGCGTTGCCAGTAAGTGTTGAGGTGATTCAGGATTGGCTGTTTGCTGGCCCAAGTCAAACGAGCCCACCCTCATGTTTCTATGACACTTATATCCTGAGATATCCATTTGATCTCTTTCAATGGAAGTCTATGTGAGTTGTTGCTAAGGTGCTCTAAATGGTTGCTAGGGCGTGGCTTAATAGCTTCACAATGATCCTGAGAGACTGATTGGTCATCTGAGTAAAATGAGCCCGCCCCCTTGTCTCTATGACACTCTGATCCAGAGCTATGTTCATTACAAAATCCCTATGCAATTTACCATAGTAGGAAAAACACATGCATTTGATGGGACGTCCTTCACCATAGTAAGTCAATGGGGAAACTTTGGGCAGCTCCTGCCCCCCAGGGGTGCAACTTTTACCCCATTGTGTGGTATGTTCTTAAAGAGCCTGCCAGCCTCTTCAAATGTGGCAAATCTCACGTTTGTCCGATATCCTTGTTTGGAGCTACGAGTCGTCAAAGTTTGTCTCAATGTTAAGTCTATGGGATTTTTTGGAAATTTGTTCGCCCCTGGGTCGAACACCGTACCCCCGATCACTGATAAAAGTGATATGACACTTCTCCTCAATAGGCCGCACGATTTGATGCCTCATTCATGGGTCTGTGACAAAAACTGTGGACGTAGGAGTGCTCCAAACTTTTTCCTGGAATAGTAAAATGCTATACTAGAAAATTTTCAATGGGAAAAATTTGGGGAGCTCCTGCCCCCCAGGGGTGCAACTTTTACCCCATTGTGAGGTATTTTCTTAAAGAAGCCTGTCACCCTCTTCAAATGTGGTAAATCACAGGTTTCTGCGAAATCCGATCTCAGAGCTATGACTCGTCAAAGTTTGTCGTAATGTTAAGTCTATGGGATTTTTTTTGGCCGTTTTTCGCCCCTGAGGCGACCATCGTACCCCCGATTGCTTAGAAAAGTCATAGCACACCTCTCCTAAATAAGCCGGTCGATTTGACACCTCACCCATGGGTCTGTGACAAAATCTGCGGGAGGAGTAGCGAACCAAAAAGTGGCCAGAATAATAATAAGAAGAAGAAGAATAACTAGAATGTACATTTCCAGAGGAAAATGTGAAGTGGTGCTTGCAGTGGCAAAAAGCTCGCTCGGTTGCTAGAGTGTGGCACATTTTTGCATACGAGACACCAAACACGTCTGTACGATGTTTTTGTGATGATAAATTGTTTATTCAGCTGAGAAATGGCTTATTCATGTGTTCAGGTGGATACTAGGGTACTCTATATGGTTGCTATGGTGTGATTATACAGTGTATGAGATTATATTTAAACACTAGTTGACAGTCTAAATCAAAAAAAGGCAAAATAAATGTTTCTTCTATTTTCTGAAGCTGAGAAATGACTTGAATATGTTGATTTATGGTTGCTAGGCTGCCCTAAGTGGTTGCTAGGGCGTAAATATGAAGTTATTATGCCTCTACTTGTTGGCTGCATGATAGGCCGAGTAAAAAGAGCCCAACCCCAAGTCTCTATGACCTTCTGTTCAAAAGATATGATCTCACCAATTTTGTGCCAATGTTAAGTCTATGGGACTTTTTCTGTCCGATTTATCGCCCGCCAGACGAACATCGTACAACCGATCGCTTAGAAAAGTCATAGCACACCTCTCCTAAATGAGCCGGTCGATTTGACACCTCATTCATGGGTCTACGACAAAAAATACGGGAGGAGTAGCGTGCCAAAGTTTTGTCTTGGAGAATAGTATTCACAACACTAGAATGTACATTTCCAGAGGAAAATGTGAAGTGGTGCTTGCAGTGGCAAAAAGCTCGCTCGGTTGCTAGAGTGTGGTACAGAATTGCATATGAGACAACAACCATGTCTGTAAGATGTTCTGGTGCTAAGATGTGGCTTATTCATGAGTTTGTAGGGTTACTAGGGTACCCTATATGGTTGCTATGGTGTGATTATACAGTTTATGAGTTAATATTTAAAGACTAGTTGACAGTCTGAGTCAAAAAAGGCAAAATCCATGTTTCTTCTATTTTCTGGAGCTGAGATATGGCTTGTATATGTTGTTTTATGGTTGCTAGGCTGCCCTTAGTGGTTGCTAGGGCGTGAATATTAAGTTACTATGTCACTACTTGTTGGCTGTATGATAGGCCGAGTCAAATGAGCCCAACCCCAAGTTTCTATGACCTTCTATTCAAAAGATATGATCTCACAAATTTGGTGCCAATGTTAAGTCTATGGGAGATTTTTCGGCCGATTTATCGCCCGCTAGACGAGCATCGTACACCCGATCTCTTAGAAAAGTCATAGCACACCTTTCCTCAATGACCGGGTCGATTTGACACCACATTCATGGATCTACGACAATAAATGCGGGAGGAGTAGCGTGCCAAAGTTTTGTCTTGGAGAATAGTATTCACAACACTAGAATGTACATTTCCAGAGGAAAATGTGAAGTGGTGCTTGCAGTGGCAAAACTCACCACCCGGTTGCTAGGGTGTGGTACAGGATTGCATACGAGCCAACAATCATGTGTGTACGATGTTCTGGGGCTGAGATATGGCTTATTCGTGTGTTTGTGTGGTTACTAGGGTACCCTACATGGTTGCTATGGTGTGCTTATACAGTTTATAAGATGATATTTAAAGACTAGTTGACAGTCTGAGTCAAAAAAAGGCAAAATCCATGTTTCTTCTATTTTCTGGAGCTGAGATATGGCTTGTATATGTTGTTTTATGGTTGCTAGGCTGCCCTAAGTGGTTGCTAGGGCGTGAATATTAAGTTACTATGTCACTACTTGTTGGCTGTATGATAGGCCGAGTCAAATGAGCCCAACCCCAAGTCTCTATGACCTTCTATTCAAAAGATATGATCTAACAAATTTGGTGCCAATGTTAAGTCTATGGGAGATTTTTCGGCCGATTTATCGCCCACTAGACAAGCATCGTACACCCGATCTCTTAGAAAAGTCATAGCACACCTCTCCTTAACAAGCCGGTCGATTTGACACCTCATTCATGTGTCTGTGACAAAAAATGCGGGAGGAGTAGTGTGCCAAAGTTTTGTCTTGGAGAATAGTATTCACAACACTAGAATGTACATTTCCAGAGGAAAATGTGAAGTGGTGCTTGCAGTGGCAAAAAGCTCGCTCGGTTGCTAGAGTGTGGCACATTTTTGCATACGAGACACCAAACACGTCTGTACGATGTTTTTGTGATGATAAATGGTTTATTCAGCTGAGACATGTCTTATTCATGTGTTTGTAGGGTTACTGGGGTACCCTATATGGTTGCTATGGTGTGATTATACAGTTTATGAGTTAATATTTAAAGACTAGTTGACAGTCTGAGTCAAAAAAAGGCAAAATCCATGTTTCTTCTATTTTCTGGAGCTGAGATATGGCTTGTATATGTTGTTTTATGGTTGCTAGGCTGCCCTAAGTGGTTGCTAGGGCGTGAATATGAAGTTACTATGTCACTACTTGTTGGCTGTATGATAGGCTGAGTCAAATGAGCCCAACCCCAAGTCTCTATGACATTCTATTCAAAAGATATGATCTCACCAATTTTGTGCCAATGTTAAGTCTATGGGACTTTTTCTGTCCGATTTATCGCCCGCCAGACGAACATCGTACAACCGATCGCTTAGAAAAGTCATAGCACACCTCTCCTTAATGACCGGGTCGATTTGACACCACATTCATGGATCTACGACAATAAATGCGGGAGGAGTAGCGTGCCAAAGTTTTGTCTTGGAGAATAGTATTCACAACACTAGAATGTACATTTCCAGAGGAAAATGTGAAGTGGTGCTTGCAGTGGCAAAAAGCTCGCTCGGTTGCTAGAGTGTGGTACAGAATTGCATATGAGGCAACAACCATGTCTGTACGATGTTTTGGTGCTGAGATGTGGCTTATTCATGTGTTTGTAGGGTTACTAGGGTTCCCTATATGGTTGCTATGGTGTGATTATACAGTTTATGAGTTAATATTTAAAGACTAGTTGACAGACTGAGTCAAAAAAAGGCAAAATCCATGTTTCTTCTATTTTGTGGAGCTGAGATATGGCTTGAAAATGTTGTTTTATGGTTGCTAGGCTGCCCTAAGTGGTTGCTAGGGTGTGAATATGAAGTTATTATGTCACTAATTGTTAGCTGCATGATAGGCCGAGTCAAAAGAGCCCAACCCCAAGTTTCTACAACCTTCTGGTCAAAAGATATGATCTCACAAATTTGGTGCCAATGTTAAGTCTATGGGACTTTTTTCGGCCGATTTATCGCCCGCCAGACGAACATCGTACAACCGATCGCTTAGAAAAGTCATAGCACACCTCTCCTAAATGAGCCGGTCGATTTGACACCTCATTCATGGGTCTACGACAAAAAATACGGGAGGAGTAGCGTGCCAAAGTTTTGTCTTGGAGAATAGTATTCACAACACTAGAATGTACATTTCCAGACGAAAATGTGAAGTGGTGCTTGCAGTGGCAAAACTCACCACCCGGTTGCTATGGTGTGGCAAATAATTGCATACGAGCCAACAACCATGTCTCTACGATATTTTGGGGCTGAGAAATGGCATATTCATGTGTTTGTGTGGTTACTAGGGTACCCTATATTGTTGCTATGGTGTGATTATACAATTTATGAGATAATATTTAAAGACTAGTTGACAGTTTGAATCAAAAAAGTCAAAATCCATGTTTCTTCTATTTTGTAGAGCTGAGATATGGCTTATTCATGTCTTCAGGTGGTTACTAGGGTACTCTATATGGTTGCTATGGTGTGATTATACAGTGTATGTGATGATATTTAAAGACTAGTTGACAGTCTAAGTCAAAAAAGTCAAAATCCATCTTTCTTCTATTTTCTGTAGCTGAGATATGGCTTGTATATGTTGTTTTACGGTTGCTAGGCTGCCCTAAGTGGTTGCTAGGGCGTGAATATGAAGTTAGTATTTCACTACTTGTTGGCTGCATGATAGGCCGAGTCAAAAGAGCCCAACCCCAAGTCTCTATGACCTACTGGTCAAAAGATATGATCTCACAAATTTTGTGCCAATGTTAAGTCTATGGGACATTTTTCGGCCGATTTATCACCCGCCAGACGAACATCGTACAACCGATCGCTTAGAAAAGTCATAGCACACCTCTCCTCAATGACCGGGTCAATTTGACACCACATTCATGGATCTACGACAATAAATGCGGGAGGAGTAGCGTGCCAAACTTTTGTCTTGGAGAATAGTATTCACAACACTAGAATGTACATTTCCAGAGGAAAATGTGAAGTGGTGCTTGCAGTGGCAAAAAGCTCGCTCGGTTGCTAGGGTGTTCTGGGTGGTTGCTAGGGTGTTCTGGCTGGTTGCTAGGGTGTTGCTAGGTGGTTGCTAGGGTGTTCTGTGTGGTTGCTAGGGTGTTGCTAGGCGGTTGCTAGGGTGTTCTGGGTGGTTGCTATGGTGTTGCTAGGTGGTTGCTAGGGTGTTCTGAGTGGTTGCTAGGGTGTTGCTAGGTGGTTGCTAAGGTGTTCTAGGTGGTTGCTAGGGTGTTATAGATGGTTGCCAGGGTGTTGCTAGGTGGTTGCTAGGGTGTTCTGGGTGGTTGCTAGGGTGTTGCTATGTGGTTGCTAGGGTGTTCTATATGGTTGCCAGGGTGTTGCTAGGCGGTTGCTAGGGTGTTCTGTGTGGTTGCTAGGGTGTTGCTAGGCGGTTGCTAGGGTGTTCTGGGTGGTTGCTATGGTGTTGCTAGGTGGTTGCTAGGGTGTTCTGAGTGGTTGCTAGGGTGTTGCTAGGTGGTTGCTAAGGTGTTCTAGGTGGTTGCTAGGGTGTTATAGATGGTTGCCAGGGTGTTGCTAGGTGGTTGCTAGGGTGTTCTGGGTGGTTGCTAGGGTGTTGCTATGTGGTTGCTAGGGTGTTCTATATGGTTGCCAGGGTGTTGCTAG
Source organism: Pimephales promelas (assembly GCF_016745375.1). The sequence goes on from NW_024121100.1 coordinate 19,898,134, forward strand.
GCGGTTGCTAGGGTGTTCCGGGTGGTTGCTAGGGTGTTATAGATGGTTGCTAGGGTATTGGTAGGTGGTTGCTAGGGTGTTCTGAGTGGTTGCTAGGGTGTTGCTAGGCGATTGCTAGGGTGTTCTGTGTGGTTGCTAGGGTGTTGCTAGGTGGTTGCTAGGGTATTCTTGGTGGTTGCTATGGTGTTGCTAGGTGGTTGCTATGGTATTCTAGGTGGTTGCTATGGTGTTACTAGGTGGTTGGTAGTGTTCACATATGATTACTATAGAGTTTTTATAACATTCATGGCATGATTTAGCACTTAGCTAATCAATATTAGCATGTAGCTATTCACTGCTAGCATGTGTAGCATGTAGCAAGTCATGTTTGCTAACATGAGTAAAAAGAGCCAAACCCCATCTCTATACGATGTTTTGATGCAGAGATATAGGTCTTGAAAAACGGTTGCTAGGGTACTCTGTTTGGTTGCTAGGGAGTGGCTTGGAAGCTGCCAATCTTGAAGCTCCAAAGTCATTGTGAATGTATAAACCAACCCCCATCTCTATACGATGTTTTGATGCAGAGATATAGGTCGTGCAAAATGGTTGCTAGGGTACTCTGTTTGGTAGCTAGGGAGTGGCTTGGCAGCTGCCAATCATGAATCTCCAAAGGCTGCTTGTCAGTATGAATGATATAAACCAACTCCCATGCCTCTATGACATTCAGAATGGAAGATATCCCTCTTTGGATTTTGGTTGCTAAGGTGCTCTACAATGGTTGCTAGGGCGTTTCCAGTAAGTGTTGAGGTGATTCAGGATTGGCTGTTTGCTGGCCCAAGTCAAACGAGCCCACCCTCATGTTTCTATGACACTTCTATCCGGAGATATAACTTTGATCTCTTTCAATGGAAGTCTATGGTACTTGTTGCTAAGGTGCTCTATATGGTTGCTAGGGCGTGGCTTAATAGCTTCACAATGATCCTGAGAGACTGATTGGTCATCTGAGTAAAATGAGCCCGCCCCCTTGTCTCTATGACACTGTGATCCAGAGCTATGTTCAATACAAAATCCCTATGCAATTTACCATAGTAGGAAAAACACATGCATTTGATGGGACGTCCTTCACCATAGTAAGTCAATGGGGAAACTTTGGGCAGCTCCTGCCCCCCAGGGGTGCAACTTTTACCCCATTGTGTGGTATGTTCTTAAAGAGCCTGCCAGCCTCTTCAAATGTGGCAAATCACACATTTGTCCGAAATCCTTGTTTGGAGCTACGAGTCGTCAAAGTTTGTCTCAATGTTAAGTCTATGGGATTTTTTGGAAATTTGTTCGCCCCTGGGTCGAACACCGTACCCCCGATCTCTGATAAAAGTGATAGGACACTTCTCTTCAATAGGCCGCACGATTTGATGCCTCATTTATGGGTCTGTGACAAAAACTGTGGACGTAGGAGTGCTCCAAACTTTTTCCTGGAATAGTAAAATGCTATACTAGAAAATTTTCAATGGGAAAAATTTGGGGAGCTCCTGCCCCCAAGGGGTGCAACTTTTACCCCATTGTGAGGTATTTTCTTACAGAGCCTGTCACCCTCTTCAAATGTGGTAAATCACAGGTTTCTGCGAAATCCGATCTCAGAGCTATGACTCGTCAAAGTTTGTCGTAATGTTAAGTCTATGGGATTTTTTGGGCCGTTTTTCGCCCCTGGGGCGACCATCGTACCCCCGATCGCTTATAAAAGTCATAGCACACCTCTCCTAAATAAGCCGGTCGATTTGACGCCTCACCCATGGGTCTGTGATAAAAACTGTGGGAGGAGTAGCGAACCAAAAAACGGCGGAACAATAAGAATAAGAATAAGAATAAGAATAAGAATAATAAATAACATTGGGGTCAATGGGGAAAATTTGGGCAGCTCCTGCCCCCCAGGGGTGCAACTTTTACCCAATTGTGAGGTATGTTCTTGCAGAGCCTGTCAGCCTCTTCAAATGTGGTAAATCGCAGGCTTCTGCAAAATCGTCGCTCGGAGCTATGATTCGTCAAAGTTTGTCGCAATGTTAAGTCTATGGGATTTTTGGGAAATTTGTTCGCCCTTCGGGCGAACATCGTACCCCCGATCGCTTAGAAAAGTCATAGCACACCATTCCCGAATATTCCGCACGTTTTGAGACCTCATTCATGGGTGTGTGACAAAAACTGCGGGAGGAGTAGCGTGCCAAACTTTTTGGCCGGCTCAGAAAACACAATAGTAATAGTGTTGCCTTGCTTTCAGCAAGCACCACTAATAAATAACATGGGGGTCAATGGGGAAAATTTGGGCAGCTCCTGCCCCCCAGGGGTGCAACTTTTACCCCATTGTGAGGTATGTTCTTACAGAGCCTGTCAGCCTCTTCAAATGTGGTGAATCGCAGGCTTCTGTGAAATTCTCGCTCGGAGCTATGAGTCGTCAAAGTTTGTCGCAATGTTAAGTCTATGGGATTTTTGGGAAATTTGTTCGCCCTTCGGGCGAACATCGTACCCCCGATTGCTTAGAAAAGTCATAGCACACCATTCCCGAATATTCCGCACGATTTGAGACCTCATTCATGGGTGTGTGACAAAAACTGCGGGAGGAGTAGCGTGCCAAACTTTTGGGCCGGCTCAAAAAACACAATAGTAATAGTGTTGCCTTGCTTTCAGCAAGCACCACTAATAATAAATAACATTGGGGTCAATGGGGAAAATTTGGGCAGCTCCTGCCCCCCAGGGGTGCAACTTTTACCCCATTGTGAGGTATGTTCTTACAGAGCCTGTCAGCCTCTTCAAATGTGGTAAATCGCAGGCTTCTGTGAAATCCTCGCTCGGAGCTATGAGTCGTCAAAGTTTGTCGCAATGTTAAGTCTATGGGATTTTTGGGAAATTTGTTCGCCCTTCGGGCGAACATCGTACCCCCGATCGCTTAGAAAAGTCATAGCACACCATTCCCGAATATTCCGCACGTTTTGAGACCTCATTCATGGGTGTGTGACAAAAACTGCGGGAGGAGTAGCGTGCCAAACTTTTGGGCCGACTCAAAAAACACAATAGTAATAGTGTTGCCTTGCTTTCAGCAAGCACCACTAATAATAAGTTTAAATAGGATTTCAGTAAGTTGGCTTTCTCAAGCCAACTTAATAAGACTGGGTGGCCTGGGGAAATGGAGTCAGGTTACCCAACAGCCATTAATGAGAAAACCCATATTGACCCCGCTGTAGAGTGGACTAAGCCGTTTCTCCTGTTGACTTACAGCCACGCTTCACCCATCCTCCCCCACTTCACTCCATCTTTCCCAAAGCTCAAGAGAGCAAATGGCAATTAGATCTATAACATTTATTTTAGGGGTAAGCGTGCCCAAGAAGAATAGCGGGACGGTGATACTGATGACCGACACGAGCCTCAGAACAGCCCGCTGAAATGTTTGAATGTTTGCTTTGCTTCGCACTCCCCGCTTTGTCTCTTTGGTGTCGAGCTGCTAGATTGCTAATTCAAAATGCATTTCGGATGCTAATACAGTTGTAAGTGCTTTTATAGATCATGGATGCACAGTTTGCAGTAGAAAACAAAGGAGATGAATACATTTATGATATGGAAAGACAACAGGCGGCACATGAAAGGCAGGCCTTTATGAATAAGGCAGAGACCTCTGCGCCGGATATTGACTCAGGACATGGCAGCATGCTTTGAAATTCACTTTATTTGAAGGCAGTGCAGCAGATGTATTTTTTACAGCGTCTAGACATGTATTTCATTTAAACAAGCTGCGTGGCGTAAGGTGGCTACCGCTCAGAGGGATTCCTCATCTGTGATTTCACATGTTGTCACTGACTGGCATGAAACCTCTGAGTTTTACCTGGATGCGGACACACGCTGTGACATTCACATGTTCCTTAGCATGCACATACTGGCGAAAAAAAAAAAAAAAAAATCCTATTCTCAATCCATGCCTTTGTTTTCCAGTAGAAATGTAAACATACTTAAAACTACACTGTGTAGGAATATCACCCATCTAGCGGTGAAATTGAATAAGACTATAAACTGACTAGCCCCTCCCATTCCGAGGGCATTGTAACTCCAACGGTGGCCGTATTATTCCAAGATTAACATGCTCATTGATGTGAGGAAAAATATCCTAGATACATTTAACTTGCATTATGCACAACCAATGCACAACATGTCCTTGAGAATAGGCGTGATCCTCCATCTTAAACAGGCTTTCAAATCTGCCGGCAGTCGCGAGTAATCTCCCCCTCGCATTTGTCACGGTGCCACTGAGTGTAAAAGCGCGAAGAGCGAAGCTTGAATTTACAGGTATGTATTTTCAAGACGGAGGCGCAATAGGACTCGCTCGTATCTATTTTAAATGGCATATTCCATGCTTATGAGAATACTTGATTACTTGGTAGAAGTAACTACACATAAATGAGCACATATACTTTTGAAGTGTTTTTTTGCTGAGAATCAACATACACAGTGTAGCTTTAAAACAAGAAATCTCCTTGAGAGGAAAAAAAATATATATCACAATTTTCTCAATGGCAGATATTTTGCACTCGTTTCAAGCTAAATGTCACTAAATGTATTATTTACTATAAGATACATTTTTTTTTTTTCACTGAGATGGGCTAGAATCAAGTGACGAAGGAAGAAAATAAAAAGGACAGGGAGATGGAATGCAGTTAACACAACAGATTGTCAGACTCGGTGCCCAGGGCAAGACATCTTATGACAATAGTGCATAACTACATGGGAAGGAAATTACACCTCCTCTCTCTGCACATAGCCAGCTTCACGCATTTCAAAATCCGGTGTTGAAGTCTGCCACATGGTGGAATCAGACACTGCAAAAGTGACCCAGAGCACGAGAAAGAGAGGGTGAAGAAGTGAGAATACCTCAAGACTGAAGGAAAGAGAGGGGATAGAGCGCATTTACCTCTCGTGCAGTTCTTTCAGAGTCTGATCTCTTTCATCTAACTGAGCCCTCAGGCTCTTGTTAGCAGCAGTGTGTTTGCTCATCTCACTGCTGGCACTCTGTGGAGAGAAAGAGTCACACATTTATCCTATCATTTGATATCCCATTGTGCACGACTCATTTATGAGTATTGAGCCATCGGGATGCTTGATGAGGATGCTGTTTCACATCTGTTTCACAGAAACACATCTACTTATGTCCCGTGTATTGGCTCTAGTTTCCTTTATAGGTCAATGTTGTGACACTCATTTTTTTTGTCCAGATATATACAGTTATTTTTTTTAAAAAAAGTATATTTATTTAGACATATTATGTGTGAGGCTTAAATTAATAGGTGTGGCTTAAAGTTAAAAAAGTATCAGTCTGGACAATTAAGTACAATATCTGATTAAAATTCTTTCAAAAAGGTAAACTAAGGAGTTTGATATATCTTTTTTTTATTATTTGGGCAACACTTTACAATGAGGTTCATTTACTATATTAGTTGACTCTCAGTGAAAAATATTTCTAAATCATTTATCAATCTTAGTTGATGTTAATACACTAATACATTATTAAAATCAAAAGTTGCATCTGTCAATAGTCTTTAATGGACCTCAGATAAACGGTTGGATTTTTATTAACCATCATTAACACAAATTTAGAAATTTTGTAACAAATGCTCATTTTTTGTTAATATTAGTTGTTAATACTAATAAAAAAAGCATAATATTTTAAGAAAAAAGGTGGCTCAAACTTACTCAGTAAAATACAGCAAGCCCTATTGTTATCATGACAAGAAGGTAATGATAATTTCAGTTTCAATAATAAATCACAAGGAGGACCCCTGTAGATACTGATGAATGTCCGCCATGGTCAGTTTTTTTTTTTTTGAGATGTAAAAAAAAAAGTAATCTACTACATGAAAATTCATAATTTGCAAAACAAACGAATAAACACAAATAGGTTAGATTAATGTAGGTTTTTTTTGCATATTTGTTTTTTTTTTTCTTTTTTAAATGAACAAGACATGCACTCAGAGTCAAATATTCAAAGTAAGGAAAATATTTATTTACTTAATGGTTATACTCTGTCTTTTTTAGAGCCTTTTTATTTAAAGGCTCTAAAAAATGCTTGAAACCCACACAAATACAATGTCTACAATTCTAAAAACATGACAGGTCTCAGACATGCTTATTTGTCACTGAATCTAAAATGATTTTTTGTCCCACAGTAAATTTATATTTTTATAATTTATAGCATTACTTATTACGCTGGGTTTTGATCTATTTAGTGGCACATTTGCTCAACCTCTGTGAATGTGTGTCAAGGTAAGAGGAACACGCACAGAGCGTCTGAAAACTCTGACGACAGGTTGAGTTGGTGGGATGCCTGTGATCATGTGAATGATGGATATTTGTATGTGCACCTTGTCTTTAGTTGAAAGGAACGGAGGACTCGTTTATGTAGCACACATCCTGACTGCATTTCACACACACCCACACACACAGTCTCCTGTCTCTTGAACATGACACTATCATTGAGCCCAACACAGAAACATAAAGAGCAGTGCCAGACCCCATAAATCAGTTTCCTGATATTATACACCAAAAGTGTCACCAGCTTTTAACACACTGACTTGTTTATAGGAGAAAAAAATAAATAAATAAGGAAAACAATGTGAGGGCTGGTTCACACAGAACATGTTTTTGCTTTGAAAAAAGCAAGATGCGGGCAGTGGAATGGGGAAAATACGCAAGGTCTTAATTCAACGTGAGTATCACGTCTTTAGAATGCAATACGCCAGTGCAACGGTAAAACACGTCAGTCTAGTGCGTTTACATAGAAAAACTCAAAAAGTAGTGCACTGGAATATAACAGTGACCCTTAACAGTGAAGTTAACAAATGGAGAACCTCAAACTTTAATGTTTAAACATTATTTCATGAATGACAACTTCCCAGTGCTTATCAAATCTACAGCATCATGCAATTGTGCATTTTTGAATATGCACATATCTATAGCCATTGGTCACCATTTATTTTATAAGATAAATGACTGAATAGTTGACCAAATAAAATTAGATGCTGCACTTCACAGTTTAATTTAATTTATTTAGTAAAATATCAACAATGGGTTCATTTCCTCATCTTAATAGTCTTAGAAACTTGTTAACTACTAGAAACCACTGCTTTACATACACAAATAATACAATTATTGAACATTCTGAAATATTTTTATAATAATTCACATAATTCATATTATATTATATTATATTATACCTTGCTTTATAATATAGCTTGCTAATAAATCTGGTATTGTACTGTATAATATGAATATTGTTTGCCTGTGATGAATTACTTGTTATATTCTTCAGAAATATAGCTATATAAGTGACCGCAAAATGAACAAATGCAAATGTTAGTTATAAAAAGAGTTATTAAATGACCTAAAATAACCACTTTATAAAGAAAAATATTTCTAAAAACAGTGATTGCATAAACCATTGTCATAATGTCCATTTGTTTTGTACTGATGCGAATCGTTCCACACAGGTTACTGTTTTAATCTATCAGTCAAATGTAGAAACTGTACCTATTGAACTGAAAATAATTGTAAGAGACCTTCAGTCGTTGAGTGAGCTGTTTGACTTGGGCCTGCAGGCGCTCCGGTTCCATGGCATGGGGGTTCACCGGTATTTGCTGTCGGATATGTCTCCACCGCTCTAACTCCATCTGCAGAGACGCCTTTTGTTGCTCCAGACCAGCCAGCTCGCACGCCTGCTTCTGCTCACCAACACACAAACAACAAATAAACAAATCCACATGTAGGAGCTCTAACAACAGCTGCGTAACAACAGACCAGATAAATATCAATTAAGTGAACAGCACAACAATAAGGCAAAAGTCTGATTAAACAGTTTCTGGATGGTTTTATGATTAAGGAGAATTATTTAGGCTCAAGACTACATTTGAGTTTGCGATTAAAGCCCTAAATCCGATTAAAGCCATATGCTAATAAGGAGGCAGATCATTCCTCCGTTATTCTGTTGATTGTCAGCCTTAATAGAGCCATTGTCGGTTCGTCCCAGTGCACTCTGGGAGTTTATCAACACTGCGTAGAGCTGAAAGCTGAGCACCAGGGCTAATTGCACTCACTCACTAACGCGCACACACACACAGTTACTGCATAGAACTAAATGAATAACACAAATCCCTGTTTGGGGAATAAAACCACAGAATTTTAAACAACACTCAGTTGTGATACTTCACTCTCTGTCCAAACATAATGATTTCTTACTGCACCTATCATAACCTATGTGGCGTGGCATGGCAACTCAACTCTCTCTCTCTCTCTCTCTCGTGGAATTCATGCAACTGCCATTCATGCAACTGCTGATATCTGGGTTCTGACCTTTTAATAGAGCATTCTATCTCTGTCTCTTTTTTTTTAGGTTTGCACTAATGAAAGTCATGCCGGCATCATACTAAAATGCATTGATACTGTTTCCAATAATATGAGGGTTTGTAAATGACTCTGCACTGGAGGATCATGTGGCTTTCTGTCTACATCCACACACATCCACTGCCCCCCCAAAAAGCAAATAAAACACAGATTTTCAGATTTGATAATGCCAAGGACCTCATATGATGATAACCTTCGAAAAATGTGAAGCTAGACATTTAAAGGGGTCATATAATGTACATGTACTTTTACAAGTTGATTGTACTGAAATGTGCGTTGGCACTGCAGTGCCTCTGTGTGTTTTGATCTCCTTATGCGTTTTCCCGTCTCAAATCGAGCCGTTCGACTGAGTAACGTCACACGGTTGGACGCCCCTCCCACGATTGTTGATTGACAGCAGCGTTTCAACACATCCCCGCCCTGAGCGAGCTGTCATCATAGTCCGTCATTGTTAATACGCAGGAGGAGAATGGCGTCTAACGTCTAAGCGATTGTGGTGTTCTGTTCTTGTGTGTAATAGCGAACAAAGCAGTCATTTTGATGTTCCTAAATCCGAATCACTGAAGACACAGTGGCTGAGTTTTGTTTTCGAAGCGAATATTCCCCACGAGCAACGTCAATGCTTTCATGTTAGCGCGAATCATTTCTCAGCAGACTGCTTTATAAACGAGGGTCCGTATAAAGCTGGTTTTGCTAAGAAGCTGCTCCTGAAAAAAGAATCGGTACCAACTATTTATGTTACCTCTGCACCTCCAGAAAAAGTGAGTGTAAAATTTTATTAACCTTTATATTATTTTTTGAAAATCGCATTTTTCATGACTATTATTTAACGTCAATCTGTCAACGAACTAACGTATACATCAGTAAACACAGAGCGTTCGTATCTTACTACTCTACCCAGCCAGTGCATACAAAAATAAATCAAAGTGACATTATGTTAACCAACCATTCAGAAACGTCCTGTTCGAGCCTTAATTGTCGAACTTCTCTGACTCCGGTTCAAACTGATACGGTTGCACAGATGTGTCCTCAGAGACTCCCGCTGCCATTGTTTTTCCAAAATATACCCTCAACTGTTGTCAAGGCAACACTCCACGTGTATTATGTCAAAACGCCCACAGATTAGAGGGGCGGAGTGAGCGAAACTCATTATCATTTAAAGGCATATGCACTGAAACGGCGTGCTGAAAACAGAGCTGCTTTTGACCAGGTAAAATTTGTGTTTTCTTAAAATACTAATGAGAATTTTTAATAAAGGTATATTATAAAGTATATTACTGTGATATATTGATGCTTATTGTCACTTATTCCATATTCTTAGTTCTGAGTAGCTGCAGATCACGATAGGCTCTCAGGCCACAAACTGTTAAAGCCTGTATCTGCCAAAGCACAAAAAAACAAGTTTTTATTTAGACCCTAAACATCATATTAACTTGTATAAAAATGTCATTATATGACCCCTTTATAAATGTAAGGTATAAATGTGAAAACATACAGTACTGTGCAAAAAGTCAACCATTAGATGTTGTTTTAGCAATGGTATAATGACCCTAAATATGGTAATTACTTATCAGTCTCTTTATTAGAACAAGACAAAAAAAAAAAAAGTATTAAAAAAACAGAAAAAAAAATCCAAAAGAAATGGTTCTATAGGCTAAAAAGGCAAGTATTTAGTGACCTTCACTTGTCCAAACTTGTGCAATGGGCTATATACACGCATAAGTTCCGCATTTGACGTAAGGATGCTCGTCCATTTCCGGTTGTGTAGATTAAAGCGGAGGAAAACCGGAGAAAACGGGATTATGGCAGAGACTTCAATATTTACTGTCCTCCCGTCTTTGAAACGAAACGTACATACGTTTAGATGTAATTTTATATATAGTTATGTTTATTTAAAATAATTTTAAAAAGAAGCATAAACACAACGAGGGGTGTCTGTTTTATCTGTTTTTGTGACTAACGTTTCATTAGTATAACCATGGAAAATTCAATTATAAATTCTCGGTATTGCATTGGACTCTATGATCGGCGGAAGTTATTGAGCATCCTTAATCCTTCACCGGAAATAACGCCGTGCATAGAGCCCATAGCAGGAAAACAGATATCTTTATTAACCTAAATGGAATGGAAAATGACTGGAAAACTTTCAAAACATGATGAGAAGTTTCCCAGAGTTTCTTCTTTGAGAAACTGGAAGAAGTACAAGAGGTCACACTAAATACTGATTTTGCTTAAAGAAGCCATTTTATCTTTTTATTTTTTTATTTTTACTTAATTTTGTTACTTTTTTTGTACATATTTCCTGTATTTCTGTTTGAATCTTAATAAAGAGACTGAAACATAAATATGGATTGTCATTAAAACATTCGTAAACAACAAAGTTGGTAGCCGCCTAAGACTTTTGCATGGTACTGTACATTTTAAAATGTGTAAAAATCTACATTTATACAGTGACAAACAGAAAACATTAATACGTGTGATAAAGACAAAAATATTTGATGTCGCAAAAAAAAAAAAAAAAAAAAACAATTCATAATGTCATTGTACTTAAGTCAAAATAAAAAAATATAAAAAAATATTATCTGGAGATCATTAAATAAATAATGAAGATTTAAAATAAAGATTTTAATTACTATTTTCTAATGCTTACTCTAGGGCTGTCAAAAAATAAAATAATAACAAAAAACCTGCATAATTTTGTACAAGTTGTATAATGACACAAATAAAATTGTCATTTTTTTAAACATCCAACATACTAATAATATAAAATGTGCTAAATGTTACACATATTTAATTATTATCTACAATAAGTTAAAACATGAACTAATTTCCCTTTGCAGTCTTCAGTGGGTTACCACAACCCAGTTTGAAAACCCATGCTATAAACAACTGTACAGTATGTTTACTATGGTCCACAGTGTTTCAAAAATTCTGAATATATTTTATACAAATATAATTATATATATATAATATTATATAAAATATATTTTATTTATATTATATCATTTTTTTTTTTTGCAAGAATAAATTAGCTTGATCTAATTTGTCACGTTTCAGATCACCGATTTACGAATTGCCACGACCAGTCAGTCACCTGGAGCAGTAAATTAAACTGTCAAGCTGGTTCGAATCCAGTCACACTCGTCTCCCTTACCAAACTTGGACGAGATGTGGGGAGGTTAGTTAGGCTTAACGTTAACAGCTCCTGAAAGCCTCACTGTCAGACGAGCAGTCTAATCCTGAGGTAATCCCGACCCTTCCAAAAAAAGAAACACGGACTACACCTGCAAATTACACAGATTACAGGCCCGGCCTGTCAAACAGCCTGTCAAGTCCCTCCTCCATGGTGATAGAAAGGGGTTCTGCCACACTGCCCTCGTAATCCCACCGCTATGATTAATCTGAACGGCTCAAAGGAGTGACAGCCATCTTGACGAGAAGGCTGACCTGAGTGGGGGTAGATAGGCGATGGTGTCTTACCTGTCAAAGTATATTTAGTGGGTTTCCTCTGTCATCCGTAACAACATGAGCTTAGATTGAGGACAAATGGAGCACTTTTGTCACCTACACTTATTGTGTCACAGCACCAGCTTGTGGTAGGAGCACTTGTTGAATAAAATAAAAAACATGTTGATTTTTTATTTAAGAAAGAAAGACAGCAGCTGGAAGCTCTACAGGGATATGCCCTGTGATTGACTGATGAAAGTGTCACTTCACTGTTGAGCATGTGTTCCACTTAGAGAGAACAAGACACACACACACACACATTACACTGCAGCAGATGCAGTATATAAGGTGGTGCTAAAACATCCATCAACCACAGTTCTAACACATGTACGAAGGGAGAAGCCATTCATCTCATCTAATATGCATCACAGACTCTGTAATAAGAGATCCATTCTCTACTAATATTGCATATGACATCCGTGTGATCACTACAGGAGCTCTGTGACACTTCAGCTGTGGTACAGTATGACTACTCTGCTTCTAGGTTTAATTGAACTTGGCCGTTTATCACAAAAGCTTTGTCTTTTCTGCCTAGGCAATATAATGAGAGAGAGAGAGAGAGAGAGAGAGAGAGAGAGAGAGAAAGACATTAAAATGAGCAAAATAAAGGATCGATACCAGACCACAAAGGGCACAGGGATCAATGTGAGCTGAGAGAAGTGTGACACCCGACACGAACACTAATACAGAAGAAACACAGACTCGCACTCACACAGACAGAAGAAAAAAAAAGCACCAGAACATGAATGGATACAAATAATGTGCAGAAGTGTAAAACTTGGCTGATAATAAGAAGTTCAAAACTGATGCAATTACTACTAAATAAATTAAATAACAGAAATTTTGGTCAAAAATTCCACTATATTTGCTTCCAGTTAATAGAACCCTTAAACTAAATATTCCGCCAGTAATCTTGCAGCTGTAATGACATTCATTTCATTATGAGTAAATAATTCACTGTGATTTCATTTTTATGCAACAGATCAATTAGTAATAAATTTACATGTTATGCAAAAAAATGTACATTACTTTGTCAATTTTCACCAATATTATAATACCAATAAAATGTAGTCCAACAAAAGGTTAAAGCCACCGACATATCGACAGAAAATAGATACTGAAATATGTTGTTTGAAGATTATTTTTTTTCTTCTTTCCTCCTCTTTTTTGATGTTCTAGAATATAACATTTTATCCCGTTCCACTTATTAGTCTTTGTCTCCTCTCACGGAAATTCTTTGATCTACTTTTATTACATTTCTGGACAGTTTAAAAGGGCAAAGGACAGTTTACAGAATAAGAATGTTTATATGACGATGTGCAAAAATGGGGAGTTCGTTTGAGCAAGCTAATAGTTTTTGTTTTTGTTATTATTATTATATTTGTAAAATGAAAATAAAAAGACTTTCATGCAGAATCAACTGAGAAACAGCAGTTGTAGTTTTTTTTCTATTCTGAATAAGTGTATTTTAACAAACTGGTTGAGTCAATGATTCACTTGTACAAAATGTAATTTGTGACAAATACTACTATTTGTCCACTAATGCACAGACTAACTATCTGGAATGCTGAAATTATAGAAACACTGAAAAGTGATGTTGAACAGCACCCGGCTAATGAAATTCCCCATTTCAATCAAGTACTTCAACACTCTATTAAAATATACTCTATATTTAAATGACTCAATGCACTAAATTAATTATCTTTAGACAACCAATATAATACTGATGTTGGACTTAATATTGACAACCATCGGAATGCCTGGAATTTCAAAATGTCTTGGTTACCAATGGAAACACCCAATTTGCAGGCGTAATCTCTTAACAATGATGACTTTATACTGCAATCTAAAGTGTCTGATAATAGGTGGTTTATCAAGATGATGTGAGATATATTCAGGTCACATGATCTCAATGTGATTGACCATTCTTATAGACTAAAATAGCTTTTACTAGACCACTGACATCTCAAGTGAATAATTCATTTTTAACGTCAAAAAGTAGTTTTCATTTCTTTAGGTGTAAAAGTTTTTTTGTGGACAAATTTGCTCTCTTTTTTCCCACCTGCATCTCCTTCCATCATAGGAACATCTGCTGGTGGAGAAGTGTTTTACTCTGAACCCCCCAGTGCTGTGGGATCAGACACTATTCAAATAATTAAATCTAGAATAAAAGACCCAGCATACGGCTAGGTGAACTCATGAATATACACAAGTATATTTGCATTCAAAGGTGCAGAGCTGGATTTGACACCCAAGTGTTAAAACCCCCGCCATTCCAGCTGATAGCGTGATGGTGGGCTGCTGTCTTTTTCCCTGGTTGCCATAGTTAGCACTGATGGAGTCTTATATCAACTTATATCATATCAACATTTGCCTTGTTGCCTAATATTAATGTGTTTCCCTCTCCATTTATCTCTCTCATCCTCTATATAGGCCCATTCTTGCAGATACACAGCATTTGGTTATCACCCATTACCAAAACAACCAGCCAAATGCTATAGGACAAGTAAACAACACATTTTTCCGTCAATACTTGGAACGGAAAAAAAATAAAATAATTTTTGGTGATGAATATTTGCTGTTTAACATGTAAAAACAGATAAATAAATAAATTAAATAAATAAAAAATACGCTGTTTTTTTCTTTTTTATTCTTGAAGTAGCTATGTCTTTACCCCACATCCTTTACTATTACAGCATGTACAATATTGAAATGCAATGAAATTAAGTCATTCTATTTGTAATGTTCTGTAATTGTTAATAAATGATAAATAAAAACAATCAATCTGATCATTTGCAATTTAGGCCTGGCTTTCAATTATACTGCAATATTTAATATAATTTTTTATATTAAATATATTTATAATTATAATTTTTATTTTAATTTTAAGGTTATAATTTTAATTTGTATCCCTTTTATCCCCATTAATTAAACAATAAAATAAAATGATATATATCATATATATATATATATATATATATATATATATATATATCATATATATATATATTAAATATCACATTTTTAAAACACTGTTTTTATATTGTTTCCACATTAATTTGAAGATTCAATGTGAAATATATTTATGATTACAAGTTATGTGTTATATGTATGGTACAATGTTAGGAGCAATTGATTGTGTTTTCTCACAGAAATGTATGTGATTAATTATATGTTGACACTGATATCTGCTATCACACACTATTTAACGAGGAAGATGTGTCTGGTTCCTCTCAAGGTATTTTCTTTACTCTACGGAATTCATCTGTCTGTATGTTGAATCCCTGTATAGTTTTCTAACAGACAACCATTCTTACACAAGCCAATAAAGGAAAAAAAAGAAGACACAACATTCTCAAATTAACATAAACTACAACGCACAGTCACGTTCCACACACCACAATGATTTTATCACCTAATCAGACGAGAGGATCAAATCTGGACACTCCACCTCTAGCCAATTAAAGAGGGTGATCACACTACAGGGCAGCAGGGGGCAGCATGTAAGGGCACTCAACCTGCTGCCCTTTCACCACTCCATTAATAATGCATGATTCAGAGTCGAACAAACAAACAATCATATATGCGATGTGCGCACATGCACACAAACACACACACAGTGTCACTGCAGCATGGTGTGTTTTGGAAAGAGAGAGGTTCTGGACACTTGGGCGTTCATCTTGACCTCCTGTTCCACTCAAGAGTCTTAATCAAATCTCAAATGGGTTTGGCATTTCCAGCCTCACAGTCTAACTGGAGCCAACACACAACACTGTGCATGTGCATTCGGAAACAAAATGACATATGTATGAGCCTCATGAAGTCTGTCTCCACACATCGCTACACAAGTATGTCCAGACAATTTATGAGAAAATAAATGACCATAATAAATAAATAGTTAAATAAATAATTCAATCGAAATATTTTCTTGACTTTTTAAGAAATCTTTTTTTTTTCTAATAAAACAACAAATTAACAATAAATTGAATGTCTATTTACCTTAAAATCTCCTATTACCTTATTATTTTTATTTAAATAAGCAAATACCTCTATACAAGGCATTTCTAGCTCTCTATCTTATAGCCCATAGTAATTCAACCTAGAACATAAATAACCTAAAAGTATGCTAGATTACATGTGTATTTTGGTATTATAATGCTGGAATGATAAAGTCCTGACTTAAACTCTAAATTAAAGTGACATTTACAATGATTTTGAATACCTTAAAAAGTTTTATTATAAAAATATTTAGTATTTCCTCAAATAAAAACAAATATTATTCTTAAGAATGTTTTGTGACTTCTATGAAGCCCCAAGGGTGAATAAAGCGTTGGTCAAGCGGTACCTTTGAAAGCTGCTTGCTGGCATTGAGTTGCTGGAGAATGGAGTCTAACTGCACTTGTGTTTGCACTAGTCTCTGCTTCTGCTCTGCTGCGAGCTGCTGTGCTGCTTGTTTCTCTGCCTGCAGGGCTGCGACTTGCTGCTGGAGGGACAGAAGACGCTGTCGCAAAACAGCATGGGACTTTGATATTCTCTTCCTCGTCTTCTGCAGGGAGACGCCTGAGGGTGGTGGTGGGGACACAATGCTACATTCAGTCTCTGTTCATTTGTTACTAGGGTTAAATTGCATTTTATCAAACATTTTATCAAAAACATTCAGCCACAGCTTTGTCATTGTTGACTGCTGTGGCTATAACATTATTTTAGTGAATATTACACAATTTTCTCTATAATTTCTTAAAGAACATCATAGAATTGGAACAACACCCAAAAATTAAGGAAGATTTTGCTTCAGCAAAATGTTACTTTGAATTTGAAGTTATGTTTTCAATAATAAAATAAACAATACAACATTAAAGGATTAGTTCACTTTTGAAAAAACTTTTGCTGATAATTTACTCACCCCCATGTCATCCAAGATGTCCATGTCTTTCTTTCCTCAGTCGAAAAGAAATTTAGGTTTTTGATGAAACATTCCAGGATTTTTCTCCATATAATGGACTTCAATGGGAACCGGATGGTTCAGGTCCAAAAGACAGTTAATAACAGTTTCAGATGCAGCTTCAAATGTCTTTAAACGATATCAGACGATGAATAAGGGTCTTATCATGCGAAACGATCGGTTATTTCAAAGCTTATTCCAAAAATGTAACTTTTCTAAGGACAAATGCTAGCCTTGCTCTATTCTGTGAGGCGCGTTTGTAACGTCACGTAATACGTAATTACGTTCAAAAGGTCACGGGCGACGTAGCCGGAAGTACAGAATCAAAATCGTCCGACATCGTTGTTTTACCTTTTAATTCCTTTTTTGTAAACGGCGTTTGAGTTAGTTTTCACGTTCAACCTATGCGTTCAACTTGTAAACACTCTGACTCTGTACTTCTGGCTACGTCGCCCGTGACCTTTTGAACGTAATTACGTACTACGTGACGTTGCAAACGCGCCTCACAGAATGGAGAAAGGCTAGCATTTGTCCTTAGAAAAGTTACATTTTTGGAATAAGCATTGAAATAACCGATCGTTTCGCATGATAAGACCCTTATTCATCGTCTGGTGTCGTTTAAAGACATTTGAAGCTGCATCTGAAACTGTTATTAACACTATCTTTTGGACCTTGAACCATCCGGTTCCCATTGAAGTCCATTATATGGAGAAAAATTCTGGAATGTTTTCATCAAAAACCTACATTTCTTTTCGACTGAGGAAAGAAAGACATGGACATCTTGGATGACATGGGGGTGAGTAAATTATCAGCAGTTTTTTCAAAAGTGAACTAATCCTTTAAGACCTGCATCTTGTAATTTTAGCATGTGGGACGTGGTTTCAGAACACATATTGTGGCATGCTATTGAGCTTGTATTCCTACAAGCATAAATCTTTTATATCAAACATTTTCATTTCTTTGCGTTTTCAGTTAGCTTTACACTACTGTTTTGGGTAAGATTGCCAAGGATGAATTTATTAGATCAAAAATACAGTAAAACAGCAATATTGTGAGATTTATAACAATTTAAAAGAATAATTTATTCCTGAATTATCAGTGTCACATTATCCTTCTTCAGAAATCATTTTAATATGCTGATTTGGTGCTCAAGTAACATCTCAAAGCAGTTGTGCTGCTTAATATTTTTTGTGTGGAAACTGACAGAAATTGCTTCGTTTCATAAATGTTTTATTGAATGCATGATTAGTGAATAGACACTGACCCCAAACATTTAAAATGATAGTGTAGGCTGGCAAGTTATTAGCTTGGCCTAGTTAAGAAAATCTCTTTTGAACAAGATATCATGATAATGGGCTACAGTTGTGATACACCATTCAAAAAGGGGAACATAATTCTGCATTGCAATAGTCTTTTGCACAAAACTGGCATTTTGAGCTTTAAACCGTGTCTACATCGGACACAACAGCTAAAGGCTGTTTACACTGAACAGGACCAAACGTTTGTCCGTCATATCAGTACGTCATAAATAGAACGAAGCATCAGTTTAATGTCTGTTGCTCTCGTCGCGCAGCATCCAGTGTAGACAGAATCACTGTTTATAATAATTGTATTGTTTTTAGTCAAGTCATGCCGTTCACATCCGGTGTAGACAAGGTGTTAGGTACAGTGATATCACCATCTACATCTCCATTTGTTTTTGCAACTAAAACGTACCAGCGTTGTGAAAGAGCCTCTTTAAGGTGAGCATTTTTTTTATATTAAAATAACATCTTGTCTACTTTCTTAGAGACAATTATAAGCAAACTATAAGTCAAAACAAGTGTTTAAGTGATGCAATGCCAACTTTTGTCTTAAACAACTGTGGGACTCGACAAATAGATAGAAGTGGGCAGAAGGGGCAGTGGGAATGTTTGGCAACCTTTTTGTAAACAGACATTATTTTGCAATTACAAATTTCATATTTTGCCTTATGAATGATACTGATAAGAATCTGTTTTGATATTTATAGTAGACTCAGTTTTCTATTAGGAATTTATACGACATGGGCTGTGCAAGCCATCAAGAGAGAACAATCACTGATCCTGTAAGTGCCTGGGCACAGTTGCGTCAACCAGGTTACCTTGGATTTGGATGTTTCTAGTTTGAGATTCCTCTCCAGGCTCGTCTATGGGGCAGATCAGCATGTACCTGCAGTCCTGCAGGCAGGGAAGAGGTGGAAACACAAAACATGACACAAAAAGCTGGGGCAACAGTTTAACATAACGTAACGTGGCGGCTCACGGCAGAGTGACACAGAGGAAGCGTTTGTAGTCACATCAAAGAGGCTTTGGCTTTTCCCCTCGTTTGTATCGAACACTATTTAAAAAGGTTTTGATCAGTCTCTCTCTCCGTGGGTTTGATCATGGATTTATTCAGAAGCTCTTTAGTGTGACACGGGCGGCGCAGTGCTCTGCTCCACTGTCACGCCGATGTGAGCCAGTACAGTTGACGAGTACACAGAGCCATTCAGGCAGGATCTAAGAGAGAGCTGACAGCTGTAGAGCTGAGAGGAAGTGAAAAGAGAAGATATGGAGCTTCCATGTTCCCTGAGGGGATGGGGGAGAGCCAGCTGAGCCCTGAGAGACTGACGAGAAGAGATCGCACTTTACAGGATCAGACACCTCTGATACGCATCTTCTGATCGACACAGCTGCTTAAATTCAAGCGGAAAATGTTTTTTTTTTTTTTTTACTTTGCAAATGAAAAGAGGCAATTTCAAGGTGAAGAGAGTATTTTTTATAACTCTAAGTATTAAAACAACATAGCCTCATCCAATTACATGGGGCCTAACCTTTGAGAAGATCATTCTACAGTTTTCTAATTAAAAGCTACCCACTTGACGTATAACGTCAACTATAACGTTTAAATAACAATTCTATAAGAATGAGACAGAGTAATAGATCTTACTAGATCAAAAAATGTATTAGACCGAAACTAGGCCTGTAGCTATATGTTTGGCAGATGGAGGAAATTTTCGGAAAACTTTGGTTACTCTTGAATTTTAGGGGTCCTTGTTATAGTGTAATTAGATCAATAAGAACTGAGTGATATCAATTAACACCCACTTACAATAGAATTAGGGTTGGAAGGTTGGTAAAGTCATTACTTCTGCAATTCTGTTTCATGAAGGTGGAAGCTCAGAAACGACATAATGCACTTCAACTTTAAAATGTCTTTTGAATCTATTGACTATTTTGTTCCAAATGAAACGTACTGATTTGTAGAAAAATAACAATTATTTAATTTTAGCAACAACAACAAAAAACAGATAAGAAACAAAATCCAAAAAAGTTGTGCAACAAACCTTCCTAGTTTTCCGAGAAGCTGGACGAATCGGAGCGGAACATCGACTTTGCAGGCTGTCAGAGAACTGTTCACTGTCACTGTGGAGATAAAGTAGTAAAATATCTATTTATTTACCAAGATAAATAGATACTGTATACTGGGGACTACTATGTGGCGTAGAATTCATATGAGAATGGTTAATTAGCAAAAAACCCGACAACCCTTAAGCTTAAACGGCCATGTGTGGTGCGTAACTGCTGAGGCACTGTCGGGACGTTCTAAATGCTGCGGCGTCTCATTCAAGAGCCTCTTTGAGACAGATTTGGAAAGCTTCCAGCATGCCGTTTTGGTGAGGTAGTGGTGCATTTGGGTGAAATAAATCTGTGGATCATACCATCCATCATGTCATGAACTCTGATGTTGTAGGCGACATAAAACTTTCATGAAGTAATTACTGAAAACGCTGCTTGATTTGGAAGATGTTAAACAGCTTGTCGACATCTGGTAGAGAGCCCGAACCGAGTCATTCAAAATTTATCCTGTTAAATTAGAGCAAGTACAGGGAAAGGAGGAGAGAAGCGAGACACTGGGATCACGGCAGAATAGGAACGTCACAAGAAAACTCGGCTGATTGGCCAGGGTTTGCCTGGGACTCCTCCTCTGTCAGGGATGAATATGCAATGGAATCACAAATTAAATTAACCTGCCAAACTGTCAATTTTAGGGCTCATGACGTTGGGAAAATGGCATTGGGCAGACAGAGAGGGGCTGCGGGCGGGTTCAGGTGCTTTCTGGCGCCGGTTCAACTCGGCTGCTCAGAGGTGGCTAATTCTACATGCAAATTTCAGTCAATAAGCTCCTAGCAAGACATCCCAGGATAATTTAAAGGATCAGATTTTTTTTCCCCTCTTTCTGCCCCCCTCTTGCTCTTTTTCTCTCTTTTGAATACCAACTAGACAGAAGCTGGGATTCAATCACCCGTTTGCTTGTGTTTTTGCATATGCGTGCTGTCCCTACAGTCAGAAAAATAATGAGAGCTTGAGAGATGGAAAACAAGAAAAAGACAAGGATAGTGAAAGGTGGGGGAAGTACCTGTCTGCGCTCATGTCCTCCCAGTCGTCCTTGGCGGGACTGTCCATCCTGCTCTGCGTCGAGCGCATGCGTGTTCTGCTGGAGGCATCAGCCCAGGGCATTTTAGACCTGGTCTTGTTGTTAGCCAGTGTGGCAGCTTTCGCCTTGAGATTAGCTGCAGACCGATGGAAATCTCTCTCAGCTCGAAGGACTCCCAGTTCCTGTCGGAGCTTTAGCAGCCTGTGTCTGGCCTGGGCGGCAGATTTCATGGCCTCTTTTGCTTCCCGCTCAGAACTCTGCAGCTGGGCAAGCAGTCGAGCCCGTTCTTCTCTGGCCTGGGCCTCCTCGGCCTCCTTGCGTTGGTTCAAGAGCTGAACTCTGGCCTGCAGATCACCCCGCTCTCCAGCCACTGCTCTGTTCGCTTCCTGTAACGCCTGGTTGTCTTCTCGCAAGCGCATGATCTCGCTCTCCAGGGAGACCATTTGACTTTGTAACTGCTCTATCTGTGGGAGTAAGCAGAGGCACGTGAAAGAACAATTATCACTACATCTTGTGCTTTAAACTCTCGTTTGGCCTTTATGGAGAGGGTCTGTTCCGGGCACTCTGTGATTCCCCACAAATTTGTTACTCATGGCTAAACATAAAAGAGGGCCATTTAGGCAGCTTGTCAAATCCTGGTGGAGGGTGTGAAAGAGAGGAGGGGATGCCTGCTGGGTGTATACCCCCAGGCAAATCGCTGCCTTTTATTTAGCACTCTCGCTGCCTTACACCACCTTTCAAACAACATTAGGCCCCTTTACGGCTGGCTGACAACGACTCGCCCCCCCCTCCCACAACTCCATCAAAAATTATTTCATTTATAATGCGTTTGCAAGAGCACATAAACAGCAGTCTGCCCCTGTGGGTTATTAAGTTTAACATGGTGCTTGTCATTCGGTAATAAAGGCGATGACAGCCCCCATTACACGACCATATGGCAGCTGCTGGCATCGCTCACAATGCCATCATCTGCTCTGAATTATTCCACAAACCATTTCATTCCTCTGCTCAGAACGTTCCCTCAGTCCTCACCAGCCCCTCCAGCAAGAACCAAGCTAAATGTTGCTTTAAGGGACGTCGAGTGCTTCTGAACAGACCATGAGCTTGATTTGCTCCGGCTAAATGCTAATGACAAATGATTTTCTTGTATTAATTGAGTGAAAGACCCAGTGTCAAACATCAGCAGCGTGTCAGCAAACGCAAACAGAGCAGTTTAGTTTCATTCAAATGAGCCTTAAGCGTTTTAGACAATTTGAGATCTGCATGTGAACCACTTGCATTAGTTTTGCACAAATTCTCGGCCAAATTTGAAACCAAAAATTATGGACACACGAAAAAAACAAAAAATTTAAATTAGACTTTGCTAAGAAACTTCAGGCTCTAACAACTTAAACATTCAATAATATTACAAAATATTGGACAACTGTAATTGTGTAATTCACGGATGAAATGTGCTTTTTTTTACACAAGTCTTTTTAACCTGTAAAGTGCTTAAGGATGTGTATTTTTCATTCATAAGATGTGCTAAGTTCTCACTAGTTTCTCTCCTTGTGTACACCATAGTGTCTAAACTCAGTCACAGCAGACTGCTCAAGCATAGATAAATGCTCTTTATTAATATGCTTCTGGGGATATGGATTTTAATGTGTTTTTGTCAAGATTTTGGTGCATCCCTACTTTTGCATCAATAAACTAGTTGTTTCATCGACATAGTGACACTTTATTATAAGGTTTTATTTGTCAACAATTGTTTATGCAGTAAGCAACATAACCGAAAAAATATGTTTACCGCATTAATCTTGGCAAATGCCAATTTATACATAAATTTGATCACTTAATTGAATGTATTTACACTTTTTTGATTTTTCTGTCCAAGTATATTGTACATGACACAATGTATGAATATTTGAAGAATTAAATACACGTTCAGAGAAAGCAAACACCTGACATGTTAACAAAACCAAACACCTGACAAAAGCCAAACACCTACAATAAGGTTCCCTTTGTTCATTTTAATTAACTACATTAGTTAACATGAACTAAATATGTAAAAATACTTATAAAGCATTTGATAATCTTAATGTTAAAACTTAAAATGTGTTAATATTGTTTAATGGACCTTAGATGAACTAAAAATTAACAGTTGTATTTTTATCAAAACATTTTAACAAAGACAAAAAATTCTGTGACAAATGAATTGCTTGTTGTTAATAAGCAATTTCAATTAATGCATACAAAAAAAAAACTATTGGAAACTCGTTGTAAAGTAAAATTAAATTTTTAATGTCCATGTTAATGTTTATGATACCTTCCAAACTGAATCTTTTTGTAAAAGTGTTACATTTCATACATTTTATGTTTGCCAATAGTCTGTGTCTCTGCACATGATGTAAGCACACATCTATATGACTTCAGTTCATTGTTCTTTGAAAAATTCAGCTAAAGGCTAAACTTTTCCAAAAATGTAAATATCAAATAACACACGGTTGGTACCTTCTTAAAAGTCTGTTCTACTCTTCGTGCGGATGTCTTGATGGGGGTGCTGCTCCTCCTGACCTCCTCCGACACTTCCCGAAACAGTAGCTCAGCTAAAGGAATAAAAAAATCATACTGTCACCTGACAGCCACTTTCCCAATTCAAATAAATTATCATTAATAACACATAATTTCTGGTCTTTTCAAGGGTCTATTCAACTGATTGAGCTCTTAAAGAGGCCTTTAATAGACAGACTGGGAAAAAGTACTCGTAACCACAAATCAAAACCTTCTGACCTGAAGCAATCTTGCAGATTATTGTGGAGAAATACAAGCTAATTTTGAAGGTAATTGTCAATGTACTGTATGATGGAGTTTGTGTTTTGGACTTCATGGCAGGAACTTTGTTGCTTTGCTTGTTTAAAGATGGGAAAATAAACACATTTGGAGACCAGAACTTTCTGCCGACTCTGGTTAATAAAAGTTTCATGGTGAATGTGGATGCTCATTTGTCGAATGAAAATGTTGTGAAATATTTACAGTCAGTGACCTTTGGACAGTAAGCAGCAAGGCTGAAATTTGAGTGAGTCACAGACCTGTCTTTCCCAGTAGTATCATGCACTCACTTGAAAAAAAAAAAAACACCTATTCACCTGCGCACACACACACACACACTTCTTTTTATATCATTATGTAGACTTTCCATAGACTATGTTTTTATACTGTACAAACTGTAAGTAAAGGTTTATTTATATAGCACCTTTTCAAACAGTGTTTACAAAGTGTTTTACAGAAGAGAAACACACATACTGCATAGAAATAAGATAACACATTGACCAAGTTCGGGGTACCCCTATCTGAATGGAAGAGTCGCAAAGCCTCGGTTTGTCTTTCCACCCTTACTGGAGTTGGAGCATCCAGCTGTGTACAATAACACCACCCTGCGTCCTCCGTCCTGGTGTCTTACACTTGTGTGTGGGTCTAGGCCTTTTGTGTACATATAAAGTCTTCGATCTTTGAGTTCAGCTCATGAAAATGGGGCAAACATAAAAGGGTTGTGTCTATAATTTTGTTCAGTGTATAATCACATTTATGCAGTGTTTTCAAATCAAATGTATGGCTTTTTGAAGACTGATGTATAGTTTACTGATATAGAGAATTGGAGTGACTTGCTCAAACAGTAACATTACACAATAAAGTTACAAATGTAAATAAGCACAATAGGTCTTTTCAAGACCGCTTGAAATTATAATGAAGACTTTTATTATACCATTGAAGATATTTAAGATTATGGCCTTAAATTTACATTATTCAACTGGAATTTAAGACTTAAAAGAATCAGCTCATAAGAGTCATTTGTTCGCAAATTGGACAACACTTTTTCCACATAGTTGCATTCAACTGTTGTGATGATAAAATAGTTGATTATAATAACTAACACTTTCTCATGACACAGACATGGATTTATGTAGAGTAGGAATGGTACCAACTTTCAGAAAGGTCCCTACCAAGATTTGGCCAATTTTCCCAAAAGAACTTAGGGTGCTTATACACTAGAGATCGCTCTGATGGAGCGTTTGACGGATAGGAATGTACAAGATCCTTTCTGAGGGTGTGGAAAGAGCCATGTGAGTTTGAAATCAATTGGGAATACAGCAAATTGGGTTTCCGAAAGCACATCTGGACCTACCTCTCTCAAATTCTCATGGGTTAATGGTCATGTCATAATTTTATTTCGTGATTTTACTGGAACAGAAATGGGATGAAAGATGAAAGTGTGTGTCTGCGGCAGCTGCATGTGGGGAAGTGCTTCATGGTGTATAACGTTACTCTGTGTCACCTATGACCTGACTTTGCCACAGTCCAGAGGGATGGATAATACTTAATGTAACAAATCTTAAAGTTTTTAAATGATTGGTAAGAGGAGGATTTAATGAGAAATAATCTCTGATATAAAGGAACAATATAGGTCAACAGCAGTGTTGTTATTGATAACCAAAACTATAAAAAAAAAACATTAAAAATGTTTTTATTAATTAGAAAGAAACCTAAAATAAAATAAAAAAATATATAAATAACAGATGGAAAAACTTAAATGAAAATGATAAATGTTCCTTTGGTAAATAACTGAAATAAAATATGTTAAAATAAAATTCTTATTTATTTACTCACTTTCATGTAGTTTCAAACCTGGGACTCCCTTTCTCTCTACATAAGTAAATAAATATATACATCCTACATATGTTCCTCTACATATATACATATCTTATCTTTAAGTTTATATTATTAAATATTATAAATCTTAAAATTAAAAGTTACAAATCTTAAACTAAAATTCAAAGGGAGAACTAAAATATAAAAATAAAGTCCATAATAGACCCATTTTCAGTTGGTAAACATGGTGACGTTTTTTGTGTGGGCGGAGCTTAGGTGGAGGCAGAACGATCCCTCTGGCCGCTTCACTAACGCTAGTTACCAAGTATTGTTAGCTTGTTTTTTTAACAATGACTGGAGAAAATCCGATTTTATCTTAATGTGTACTGTAAGGTCACTCAGTTTCCAGGACCGCAATTGTTATTTCCAAAAGTTATTTTTAACGAACGGAACCAGACTGGCCGACACGTAGCCGCCTACACGCTCACTCAATGCATAGACGATCTGACAGAATTAACGTTACGTTACCTCGGGTGAGTGGCCTGACTTCTACACCTACCTTATAGAGAAACCGATCGTAAAGAGAAACTGAGGGCATATAAATCTTTAGAGGCCTATATGGTCCTGTACAAGACTTCTGTGTATGATCCGCAGTTCTGCCGAGCCAGCGCCGAGACGCCAGTCAATGTAAGAGTGACATTTCGGTGCGATTTTAATGATGTGAATATTTTCTAGAAATAAAAATTCCAGATACAGCATATTCATTTTTTCATCAATTCTTGCACCAAACAACACAACAAGATGACATTTAATAATAGTAACAATAATGGTTTGTATTGGTCGCCTCCAGTTTTCACTTTGTTTTGCCTCCAGCTAGCGCCGTGACGTAACTGTGATGTCGGTGCAAAAGGGCTCTATACACATACTATAAGCCTGGTCAACAGTCATATATGATGGGGCAATAAAAGATGACTGATGCCTGTGATGTGTGTATGTGTGTTTGGACGATGTGATGTGTGTGATTGATACCTTGCATTTCCTCCTGTCGACACTCTTGTATGTCTTGAGCTGCAACTGAGTCCAAGGCTGCATTTAGTTTCTCCTCCAGATTAGCTCTAAACATATCAAACAGATTCAAGAATGGCCACACTCAAGTTATTTAGATGGACTACATCTCAGGTATGTATTGATTTAAAGAAAAAGCTATTAAAGTACAATCCATTTATTGACCACAAACCCAAAGCATAACTGAGTTTAATCAGGAAACTCAAATGCCCCCTCACAACTGGAAATAACAGTTTTAGGTGATTGTACCACAATCGGATTGCGCTCGACCACAATTAAAGCCAGTTGTAATAACATCAAAATTCACATTGTGATTGATGACTAAAACTTTTTGTCCACTTTTTCTTATAGTCCCCATTAACATGGTTTGCTGAGGGGTTAGTAACGACAGATAAGAAAAGAAAAGCATTTGCATGTATCCATTGATGTCTTTAAAATGGAAAATAATAAAAATGTTTCAGTTAATGCAAACACTCATGTATATGCAAGTAGCGATTTGCTCAGGCTCTATCTGATCATACTGGAGACAAGACGCATGAACGTGTGAATACAGTCTAGCCCAAAAAGCATCCAGTCACGAAAAACATGCCAGGTGTAAAGGAGGCCGTAATGCTACTATGTTATTTGACAACTATTGCCGTTGTTTTGGTGCATGAATGTACTCATTTTTTTTTTTTCTAGACTGTGAATGCAGTAAGTTTCTGTCAAAGTGTGTTAAGCCACCGCTTTTGAAACTTCCTCTTTTACCTTTAAATCACTTCAACTCTGACACCATCCAAATCTCTCCCCCACTGAGACGGGGATATAAAAAGAAACCCCGCTAATTAAATAGCTCTTAATTCACCAAGAAATCAAAGTGCTAAGTGACAAGAAACATAAAACCCCTGGCTAGGGTGTGAGGATTTTTTTTTTTTTTTCCACCTAGACTGAGAAGGGATTGGGGTGGGGTGCAGGGGGATAAAAACAGACAAGTAGCGAATCTAAACCCAATTAAGAACCACCAATTAGCTGTATAGGTTCTGGAGACTAATTAAAAGGGGCAAAAAGAGGCACTTTCAAGTTATTATTAGGACCCAAAAGAAGCCTGTTGAGGATTGGGGTAGGCCCCAGTGAGACATCTGCACCTGAAACACACACCTAGTTCCCCTCCCATTTGTGCTAGTGCAGGGGTAGAAGAACCTCTGCTGAATTGCAGTGGCTTAGTTCATCATATTATAACTACTAGCAAAGAACTCTGGGCAATACTCCAGTTGCATCACAACAAGGGCACAGTTTTGTTTTGTTTTTTTGCCAATAAATTATCCACTACTAAATTGAGATTTCTAATCACCATGTTTCACCTATTTCGGGTATAAAACCTGTGCTTCTAAAATCAACTCCTTGTCGTATTGTGCAGCATATATTATATTATAAGCAGCAGTGCAAGGTGGTTTATTAGCATTCCAGCTGTGGAGATCAGCTGAAGGTCTCTCATGGCCCCACCAGCCACTCTAGAAAAACAGTTACTACAGCTTCTCTCTTCATGTCAACACCATAGATTTGTTTATATATATATATTTATTTAAGAGTTTCACAACATCTTAAAAAAAAATATATATATATATATATATATATATATATATATATTTTTTTTTTTTTTAAGATGTTGTGAAACTCTTCTCTTTCAATCCCCCCTGCTTTCCAGTCCCGGTGTGTCTTTAAGCGAGTACATCATTTGAATAACAGATGTTTATTAGTATGGGACGGTTAGCAGGCCGCTCTCTAGAGCTTATTGGATACAGTTCAGTATAGATTAAAAAAAGTGGAGATGGAAGAAGGAGAAAAGTGTAGACAGAAGGAGAAGAATAATTAAAAAAAAACAAAAACAAAAAAAAAACACTGTTGCTGTGTCCCAATTCGCATACTATCCGTCCTAAATAGTATTCGAAAATAGAATTAGTACGTCCCAAATCGTAGTATGTTGAAATGAGTGTTTCAAAGATACCCAGATGGTCTACTATATCCGGTCAGAATCCGAAGTGTAGATCGATGCAGACTCTAACGGCTGATATTGCCCACAAACCATTGCGCGGTGGACGAGGATTCGGTCACAACTACAAACATGAGTAAAAAGTATAGAGAGGTTTAGATAAAGAGCTTTGAGTGACTAATTATCAGTATCTAACCTGACGAAAATGAATTTATTCAATGTTGTCCACATCATATTGCATATGCAGAAGCATTGTGAACTTTTGTAAAGATATGTTTTACAAAATGCATCATTATAGTCAAATTGCAAACATGGGGAGAGTATCCGCATGAAAGACACGACTGGCAGATGAACGTGCTCCGAAACGGGAGGAAATTAAATTAGATTGAATGGAGGATTTTAACTGTGACAAGATGATTGACAGGGCAGTTTACGGTAAGGAATGCACGCAGCACGCGACAGAGCTGGCCGTTAATGATGATGTGATAGTATGTCCCAAAGCTTGCCTACTGTTTTGCTACACACTCAAAAGTATGTACTTTTTCTTCACCAAAAGAGTACATACTTTTAGGGCGTAGTATAATTAAGCGAATTGGGACGCAGCATGTGATTGAATATTCTCTGAAAGAGCAGGAAGTGATGATGGTTAAATGGTTAAAGGTCCATCATATCTTTTTGCTGTCATAGTCACAGGCCTTGAAGCAACAACATTTAACAAATATGTTTTCATTATTTCTTTTTTCTTTTAAACTAGGACAGTGAGAACATAGACAAACAGTAATGCAAAATTCAAACAAGGCTTAGACAGCTCTCAGATTATCTGCACCTGAATCAATGGCATAACAAACTGAAGCTGGTTACTGGCTACTTTTTGCACAACATCAAAGGCTACATGGTTCTGTACAACATAGCTAAGACATTGAGATGAAAATTGGTATATGGTATCATGCATTTTTACTTTTAATGTATCAACTACTGAAATTTTGGTATTGTGACAAGTTATTATTTATATATATATATATATATATATATATATATATATATATATATATATTAAGAATAAATGATGAAGGACCATTTAAATTACCGAAACAATGCACACTAGAGCTGTAACAGGCCCCTTCGCTTCATGTTGAGGCCGTTACACCTCAGCTGTGCATTATTTTTCAATAGTTGAATGGACCAGAGCCAAATATTCCTCTTATACAACAGTTCCCACACCTCAAGACATTATTCAGATGTTTTATTTCAAGACGCCAGTGCGATCACTTGCATTTTTGCCTGATAACTGCATGAAATTGTAAGCAATTGTAAAGGAAACAATCTTTGATCGCTTTCATATATGATTTAATCAGTTTATTTTCATTCTACTAAGAGTAAGAAGTTGACCGTTCAGCCACTGGTTTGATTTACTGACAATAAAACGATTTTGAGACAAAAACATCGGACTGTAGGTCTACAATCATATCAGAAATCACTGGTCACTGCACTGGTGATTTTGGTTAGAAATGTACACATAATCCGCACATATCAAACGATCTGCGACAAAGCAATAGTAACACAATAAAAGCTTTTTTACTCACAATTGTGTTGCGCTGTTCCAATATAAGGCACAGCATCCTTTTTGTAATTTCAGGCTCCCTGCAAATCCAATGCAGCTATTGTGTTTTTCCACAACCTGGCATCACATTTTGCACTCATCAAAGGCATGTTTATTGCTTAATTGCTCGATCCAGTGTTAGCGTTACTTCTGTTATTTACTTCTGCTCGAATCAGTGGGTGGGACTACTGAACTTTAGGGTTCGTAATGTCACCAACCTGGGAAAAATCAGCCACTTGTTTGTTGTTAATTTCGTTAATTCAGAGAATTATTCGTCAACAACACTTTTTTCACAGACGATAACGAGACGATAACTAAAAACTATGACGAAAGTCTATTGATATTTTCATCAACGAATAAAAACTAGACGAAAATGTTAGATAGTGACGATCTGGGAAGCGATCCAGTCAGAACTGATGTCCTGTGTTTGTGGTAGATGCGCACATTTGTACTGTAACGTGCTGATCAACCCTGCTGCGGTCTCATAAAACGTAAAAAAATAAATAAACGTCTGGGAGAACGAACGTGCTGATCAAATATGTCTGCTCGAAAGAATAAAGAATGATGTATGCAAGTTATAAAGAATGGATTTATCATTCATTGAAAAGAAGACTGTGATTTACTTTAGGAAAAGTGGTTTTATTTAATTGTAAGATATTTTTTAAGTCACAGTAGTTAAATCTATATCTATATTGCATGTTCAAACTTAAAAATCATTCACATTATTAGGTGAAAAGATCCGGGAGTATATGGGTTTGGACATTTTAGAGAAATTCTAAATGAATGCATTGCAATTTAACTAAACCTATTATATTTTAGTCTTATTGAATTTCGTCGACTAAAACTAGACTAAAACTAAAACAATTCAGATGACTAAAATATGACTAAAACTAAATAGTATTTTAGTCAAAAGTCTATGACTAAAACTAAATCAAAATTTTCTGTCAAAATTAACATGAATCTGAATTGTCAAAACTGAATTGTTTTTGTTCTAAGATGGGAAAAGATTAAACTAGACTAAAACAAGATGGGAAAAGATGGGAAAAGATTAAACTAGACTAAAACAACTAGACTAAAACTTTTCCCAAGATGGGAAAAGATTAAACTAGACTAAAACAAAAACAATTCAGATGACTAAAATATGACTAAAACTAAATAGTATTTTAGTCAAAAGTCTATGACTAAAACTAAATCAAAATTTGCTGTTAAAATTAACACCAGTTGTTGTAGTTAAAAATTGATTTCTGTACAAGAAAATATCTCCCTTTGCATTAAAGGGTTAGTTCACCCAAAAATGAAAATTCTGTCAGTATTTACTCACCCTCATGTTGTTCCAACCCTGTAAGACCTTCGTTCATCTTCGGAACACAAATTAAGATATTTAAGATATTAAGATCGCTCCTGCATACAGTCCATAGGCTTCTTGAGGGACTGGCTCTTGCTGTCCTCGAAAAGTCATTAAAGACATCGTTAAAATAGTCCAAGTGACTACAGGGGCTCAATCTTAAGTTTATCAAACGACGAGAACACTTTTGTGCGCAAAAAACAACAAAAATAACGACTTTATTTCAACTATTCGTTTATTTCTCCCTCTGCGCGAGTCAGGTTACTAGTTTAATAGCGTAAGCTTCTGTTATTGTATGTCACACGCATCACACACACATGACCAGCGTCGGCCAATAGTGAGCCTACGTGTGACGTAGCTCTACGCAATCACACTACGTTAACTGACTTACAGGCTCATGGAGAAGGAAGTGAATAGTTGAAATAAAGTCGTTATTTTTGTTGTTTTTTTGCGCACAAAAGTGTTCTCGTCGTTTGATAAACTTAAGATTGAGCCCCTGTAGTCACTTGGACTATTTTAACGATGTCTTTAATGACTTTTCGGGGACAGCAAGAGCCAGTACCTCAAGAAGCCTATGGACTGTATGCAGGAGCGATCTTAATATCTTAAATATCTTAATTTGTGTTCCGAAGATGAACGAAGGTCTTACGGGGTTGAAACAACATGAGGGTGAGTAAATACTGACAGAATTTTAATTTTTGGGTGAACTAACCCTTTAAACTGAGTATCGTAACTTTGCAGATGTTGTTTATGCTCAAACAGCAACATTACACACATTCTAAAGTTTAAAAACTGAAATCATAATAACACACAAATGAAGGTACTGCGACAATAATTAACAAAATAACAAAGGTTTGCCCCCGAGCTTAACCTTGTTGCAAATGTGTCTGTATGTCTTCTGCCTCTGGCCCACAACTTGGCATGCAGAATCAGTATGTGCTGTAATTGTTAATGTCTAACTAGACAAAGACTCTAGTCATAGGCAAAAGGCAATATATGCCTGAGACCGAACACTACGGCAATGTAGTGTTTGTTTATGTCTCTTTCCTCACAGACTGGAGGCTCAGAATGTGGTCGTATCTGTTGCTGCCTCACAAGCGGTAGACTCAAGAGCATGGAACCTTTTTTCAGTTTAACCTTTGCAGGCTGGAGACTCAGGACATATCTATCCCTAAATGGGAGACTGAGAACTATTATTGCCTATTGTCTCACAGAGAGACATGGGTGTGTATCTGTTGGATGATCCAGAGAATCACTCACGGGATGATCCAGAGACTCAGAGCAAGGAATGTCTGTTGAAAGGGTACATTTATCCCTTTCCGATGAAGAGATTGCAATTTGGCACTTCTCAATTCCAGTGCTGCGATTGGCTGTTGGCATCAGGGGGAGCACACACAGTGAGGCACACCCTTCTTTCCCCTGTGGAACTAATTTGCATAAAGCATACAGTTAGAAAGTGTCTTTTAAGTTACACCAGTGCACTTCTCACTTTCCAAACTAACACCAGAATACCTTTGCTAATGTTCTAAACAAATAGAGTCCAAACAAGATGGGAAAAGATTAAACTGCCACGCATGCATTTATTTGTACATTAACAGCTGAATTTGTGTAAGATGTTGCGCTACAAATAGCCGTGATTGAGAATACTTATTGGAAGTTTGTAGATTACACAAGTTTTGAGGATTCCAAACATAGTTATGAATCGATTGGATGAATCATATTGTGGCCTCCCTCTGTTTCAGCCACTGCACTTGCATCCAGAAAACCCTGCTATGCCAGAGCACCGCTAACATTGTTTTCTATGAAATTACATTAGATTTGTTCCTAATCGCCATACATGTGCATATTGACATCACCCTGTGCTGCAAGATACATTTAGTTTTACAGCTTCAGTAAAGTCTAAACATATAAGATTTGTTTTTCCTATATTTGTAATATTTCATTTTGTTCTGTTGTACCATTTTTTCCACATACAAAAAAAGATTGTAGGGTAGAGTTGACAACAAGTTGTGCTTGTGTGTTTCCATCAGTGTGCGAGTGTGTGTCTGTGTGTGCGCGCAGAGAGAGAAAGCGGCATAAAAAAAGCATGCTTTTAGTAGACAATT
This sequence comes from Pimephales promelas, assembly GCF_016745375.1. The sequence goes on from NW_024121100.1 coordinate 19,932,139, forward strand.
AAATGTAATTTCAGTATATATTGTGTATAATAACACAACATTTGTATCCTATTTTTAGTTTATTTGTTTGCTTGGTCAGTGTCTTTGTAGGTTTTGGTTAATTTGTTATTGTAGGCTGTAAGGACCTTTGAAATAACTGTAATAAAAATAATTGGGTAAAGTCCTATGAAACTGCAATGCGCCCAACAGACCTGGACTACTTCACCCTCAGAATCAAGCATTCAACAGTCCCGTGGTATAAAAGTTGCTAATGTGATCTGCATACAGTGGATTCTAGAAAGACAATAAATGTAATGACTTGATTGGATTTGCTAATAGAGGTAATCTCATGTGACAGGTTGCTGGAAAGGAAGGATTATTACCCAGTCCTTGCACCGGTGCTTACGTCACAGGGATCCAGATTGTGGCCACTTTTCCTGCTGGTGTGACCAACATTTTGATAACGGTCATGCTAGCCTGAACACAACGTTGCCCAACATCAAATGGGAAACTAAATAAAAGCGGAACGAAACTGTGCTTCACGGACCGTTTATCAGTTCGGACCAATAATATACAGCACAGTCACTGTTGCCAGAATGGGCATCATCATTTTGTTTTAAGGAGAAAATGGTGCTTATCAGTCGCGTGACTCATAATGAGCATTACCTGAACGCTGCAACAGTCTCGAGTTTCTTACGGAGGAGCTTCGAAAGCATAAAAGGAGGAGCGATGACAGTGAACCTCAAATTAACCCACATATAATTTTTTTATAGCATGTTAAATTTGCCACTTTTGAGGGGTGAGCAAAAATGTGCTGTTTTTGTGTGTGTCCCTTTAAATGCAAATTAGTTTCTGCTCCCAGATGTTCGAGCTTCAAGAGCTCATTCTCCAGCTTACCAGCAAAAAACAAGACAATCTTACGCAATAAAACGTCAAAAACTGTATTAGTGGTGTTCAGTTCGAATCGGAGTAGGACAATAATGCCCACAGAGCCAGAGAATATATGCTGCATGGAGATAGAACAGGTATAATTTAGTTTAATTATGGTTCTCTTACGAGAGGTTCTCTCGTATTTCGTAAGCTAGCTTACGCAATGGGAAAGATTAATCTTTTCTGAGATATTGAAGCCAAAAAATTATCCTAAATTTTGTATCCATTGTCAACGCAGTGAAGCAGCTGCCAGACCTAGAGGGGGCTATCTAGTCAGCTCATAGGCTGCTCTGCAGCAACTGCAGCAGCGTATCAGTGAACATGGCGTGATGTCATGCTCAATGAGAGGCGCCCGCGCCCTCATGGCTTCATAGCCCGCCAGAATGGGCGTGGCTTGGTGCATATAAGCGGGGTTCAGAGGCTGCTTCCCTGATTTTCATCTCTTCAGAGAAGCTCTCCACATCGATGGACTACAGAAGCCGTGTCACCATCTGAGGGGCAACTCGCAAGCTTAGGACAGCGCTTGAAGAAACCAGCCGTCTTCGCCACCTTCAGCCATCCGTGCGAGCTACGCCATCCGGCGACGTATCCTTTTTATAACTAGCGTGTTCGGCCGTGTGACACTTGTCTAAAAGAGCAGCGAGCGTCTTTTTCAAGATGCCTCACACCTCCTGCGGCTTGTGCAGAGCCCCGCTCAGCGCCGGAGACCGCCTTATCTGCGCTCTCTGCCTGGGCCAGGAATATGCAGCCATCGCCCAGCCCTTTGTTGTACCGTGCAGGAAGAAGCGCCATTCTCAAAGACCGACCTCGCCCTCCCCGCCCCCTCTCACCGACCCGCAACTGCCGCTCACGAGCCGCATGCTGAACGGGGGTGCGCCGCTAACAGCTGTGCCAACCACGGCTATATGAAGCTAACGTAAGCGCTATCCCAGCTAGAAATTATATGTTCCCAGAACGTTCTGAGAATGTCCCCGCTGGTGTCAAGGGCGTTGCCTGGTAACGTTCCCACAACGTTCCCAGACAGTCACGATGAGGAGTTCTTTAAAGGGTTTGGGGACGTTATTTGGAGGACCTTCAGGGAACATTCAGGACGTTCTAGGAACATTTAGAAGACCATATTTAATTCAGATATCCAATGTTTTCAAAACATTCTGAAAACGTCCCGCTGGTGTCAGGAACGTCGCTTGGCAGTGTTCCCACAACGTTCCCAGACAGTCACGATGTGGAGTTCTTTAAAGGGTTTGGGGACGTTATTTGGAGGATCTTCAGGGAACATTTAGGACGGTTCTGGGAATGTTTAGAAGACCATATTTAATTCAGAAATCCAATGTTTCCAAATCATTCTGAGAACGTCCCGCTGGTGTCAGGAACACCATTCGGCAATGTTCCCACAACATTCCTAGACAGTCACAATGTGGAGTTCTTTAAAGGGTTTGGGGACGTTACTTGGAGGACCTTCAGGGAACTTTGAGGACGTTCTGGGAATGTTTAGAAGACCATATTTGATTCAGAAATCCAATGTTTCCAAAACATTCTGAGAACGTCCCACTGGTGTCAGGAATGTCGCTTGGTAATGTTCCCACAACATTCCCAGACAGTCACAATGTGGAGTTCTTTAAAGGGTTTGGGGACGTTACTTGGAGGACCTTCAGGGAACATTCAGGACGTTCTGGGAATGTTTAGAAGACCATATTTGATTCAGAAATCCAATGTTTCCAAAACATTCTGAGAACGTCCCACTGGTGTCAGGAATGTCGCTTGGCAATGTTCCCACAACATTCCCAGACAGTCACAATGTGGAGTTCTTTATAGGGTTTGGGGACCTTATTTGGAGGACCTTCAGGGAACATTCAGGACGTTCTGGGAACATTTAGAGGACAATATTTAATTCAGAAATCCAATGTTTTCAAAACATTCTGAGAACATCCCGCTGGTGTCAAGGAGGTTGCCAGGTAACGTTCCCACAACGTTACCAGACAGTCACGATGTGGAGTTCTTTAAAGGGTTTGGGGACGGACGTTATTTGGAGGACCTTCAGGGAACATTCAGAACATTCTGGGAACATTTAGAAGAGCATATTTTATTCAGAAATCCAATGTTTCCAAAACATTTTGAGAACGTCCCGCTGGTGTCAGGAACATCGCTTTGCAATGTTTCCACAACGTTCCCAGACAGTCACGACGTGGAGTTCTTTAAAGGGTTTGGGGACGTTATTTGGAGGACCTTCAGGGAACATTTAGGATGTTCTGGGAACGTTTAGAGGACAAAATTTAATTCAGAAATCCAATGTTTCCAAAACATTCTGAGAATGTCCCACTGGTGTCAAGAAAGTTGCTTGGTAATTTTCCCTCAATCTTCACATTACATCCTGAATGTTCCCTGAAGGTTTACTTAACTTTGAAATATGTATGATAAAATGTAAATGCATAGCCTACTTTAAAAATAATACTTTATATGGAAAAATAATTTTAATTTCAAGATGTTTCCAACTCTAACTTTGAACCAATTCTACACAATGGCCCATATAACCTATTTGACCAGGATTTCTTTCCAGGTATGACTAAAAATGGGTTTTTGACTTTCACCAGAAACTTTAATTTTTAGTTTTTTCAATAACCACGCATAAACAATATTCTCTCAAAAATACAAACATGTACATACCTGTTGCTCACATATTATGGTAGCCCTGTTTGTGCTAAATATAGTGTAATTTCACCTGTGCCATTAATATGTTTATAAGCAACTGAAAAAAGCACAAATATCAGGGCATGTCAGAACATCTCAAGGACCCCAAATACACCTTGGTCCCCAGGGGGTTAAAGCAGGTCTGGTGAGGGACCTCCGTGAGGAGGGTCGCCTTCTGTGATTTTTTATGTTATTTTTGATTATTTTCTGACTGCAAGCAGTGTCTAATGCCTTTGCTCTGGTTATGTCTTCACAATAAACCACTGAACACAGTTATGAATCTTATTTTGCATTTCTGTCAATAGATCCTCCGAAATATTACACATTGCACCTTTATTATTAAAGAGCACCTATAATGCCCCTTTTCACAAAATAATTCTCTGAATGTCAAGGTGTGTATGTGAAGTTTTAGCTCAAAGTAGCCAACAGAGCATATTTTTACAGCATGTTTAAATTGTAACTTTTTGGGGCAGAGAAAAACGTGCCGTTTTTATGTGTCCCTTTAAATGACAGAAACTCTTAGTAGCAGTGTTCACTTCAACCCAAGTTGGACATTAATGCATACAGAGCAATATAATGTAGAGAATATATGAAGAGTTCAGATGCAAAAGCCTCTAAGTGCCATTTGAAATTTTCTTCTAGAATGATCATTTTTATCAAGCTTGTATATTTAAGTTCAGTAATTTCACTTAAATGGCAATTCATAGGTAATCTTCATTGTCATTTAAGTGAAATTACTGAACTTAAATATATAAGCTTGATAAAAATGATCATTTTAGAAGAAAATTTCAAATGGCACTTAGAGGCTTTTGCATCTGAACTCTTCATATATGCTGCATGGAAACAGAACAGTTATAGTTTAGTTACAGTTATAACTTATTTGTCATGTGCTTTTATCCACTATTAAAACAAGCCTGTTATAGCAGACAGTGTCTGAACGATGGCCAAAAATATACTGATGAGTTTAATGTTTATTGTTTAAAGTTCATTGTACATTACACAAAAGATCACTGTAAGGGCTAAATAAACACAGTATAAGAAGTGCACATTGTCTTATCCATAAAGTATTACACAAAAACACTTGTTACAACTAACAGAAAACAAACATATACAAACCTTTTCAGGGGGTGCTTAATAAACTGGTAAATTTTATATCCGTAAATGACTCAGATGAACTGTAATAAAGCGCATGGTTTCCTTTCCATTACTGCCGTGACCAGTAACGTTAGGCTAAACGCTCCCAAGACTGTAAGCTGGATCACGAATAGTTGGTATTGATCCATCCTCGAGTAACAACGGGAGTAAATGAAGACTGCTATGTTCATTTTTACATCTTATAACAAAATACCTCAATCGCTTAGGAGACATTCTTGTCTAAACCTGCTCCGGCCCAATAGCGGACTATGTACAGCTCACTCAGGGCAGGTCTAAGTTTATACGGCAGTGTCATTCAACAGTCGTAGGAGGGGCTTGTGCAAATCTACGTCACTTTGCCCCTAATCTGCGAACAGGTTGTTATGAGACAGTAGCTGTGTTTCCATTACCCTTCAATTTGCGCAAATTGAAATTGCAAAATGAAAATATGCTCAATGGAAACACGTCAATTTCGCAAAAACTCCTGTTTATCGCAAAAAAAAAGTTTTTACGCTCGCATGAGGAGGTTTTTCAGGCAATTAGAAAAAGATTTTTTTCGCAAAACTGCAATGGAAACCGGTTTTGCGGATTTACAGTCACCTGACTTAGAAGACGGAGTGTGTTTTGGGTCAGTGTCCGCAAATAAAATAATAATTATCATCATTAGCCTATTATAACATTTATTAGTCTTCATATGTAGAAGACGCTTTTATCCAAAAAAGGAACAAAGCAATTTGTCACATCTCATTCATAGTACAGATTGGACAATAATAATAATAGGGCTAAGATTATCACAAATAAACACTCGATTTTGACCAATATCCAAGAGTGTGCGGAGTTTGGAGCACGCACTGGATGGCAGACAGGCGCAGGCGCGCCGTGAACACTTGCATCAACTTAAAATACCCTATCATTTCTGGTTATACAGAAAATAATAATACATTAATTCGCAACTAGGCTACTTTTATTTACGTCATGTCACAATAACAAGAAAACGTTGTGCTTTTGTAAAATAAAATAAAACAATCATGCGCGCTTTCATGATCTTCGTAAACTGGAGCGCGAGAACTGAAACAATTCATTCGGTTCACGTGACGTCACTGTAGCTTTGCGCCGCCATCTTTGGGACACCCCTCGCTGCAGCCTGTAGCACGATGACGTAGCTGGATGGTCCAATACGTGTTGGACCCTGTAACGCGCGCATGCGCACTAGTCAAGTCAAGTCATCTTGATTTATATATCGCTTTTAACAATTTAGATTGTTTCAAAGCAGCTTTAATTTAATGTAACAGATTGTTTTTGCTTTATAGCGGTTCATGAATAATGTTATTTTACAGCTAGTTAGTTTTGATTCTGTCGAAATGATAATTTGTTATTAAATTAGGGGATGACACCATTCTCTCTAAACAGACTTTAAACGCGATCCTGTGATAAACGCTGATGGCACATGCACATTAATAATTCATAGGCCTAGTTAGTGTAGAGAGTTGGTGAACAATCGTTGATCTTCCAAGAATACATTTAAATATGGTCACGAGCGAAGCTCTTATTTTCAGAGTTGCGTAAAATAAAGAATTGCGTAAAATAAAGCCTCAATCGCATGTTATAAAGACATAATTGCTTGAAATAAAGCCTCAATCGCATGTTATAAAGACAATTGCGTGAAACTAAAGCCTCAATCGCATGTTATAAAGACCGAATTAGGTGAAATAAAGCCTCAATCGCATGTTATAAAGACAGAATTGGGTGAAATAAAGCCTCAATCGCATGTAATAAAAGACATAATTGCTTGAAATAAGCCTCAATCGCATGTTATAAAGACATAATTGTGGTGACTTTGCGGTGACATGACAAACATATTTAAGACCTATCCAATCTGAATTTAAGACAATTTAATACTTTTTAATGCCTTATTTTTAGGAAAATTGATTTAAGACTTTTTAATACTTTTTAAGGACCCGTGGCCACCCTGCTTTATAGACTAAAGCTTTAAATGTCCACTTTAAAAAGAACAAATTCGAATTGTAAGCTAATACCTTTTGATTATGTAATCCGTATGAAAGGTGCAGTTCTCTTACGAGAGGTTCTCTCGTATTGCGTAAGCTAGCTTACGCTACGGGAAAGATTCATCTTTGCTGAGAAGTTGAAGCCAAAAAATTATTCCATAATTTTGTAATCATTGTTAACGCAGTCTCTTCTGAGGCAGACCATGAGCGGGCTAGCTAGCGGCTCATTGGTTCGCTCAGAGAGAATGCACGAACCTATGGGAGAGCGGCGCTGAGTCCGCGCCCAATGAGCGGACGGCGCTCGCTCACTGCGTCACAGCCCGCCAAAAGGGGCGTGGCTACAGTGTATAAAGGTAGCTCTCCCAGGCTAGTTCGTCGATTCTTTTTCATTCAGCGAGCTACACGCATCCGCTGTCCTGGGAAGAAGCCGCCGTCGTCGAGAAGGCACCTTCTAGCGAGCTCCGGAGTCTGAGGAAGCCGGCCGTCTGCCACCTTCAGCCGCCCAGCAAGCTAGCGCCATCCGACGCGTATCCTTTTATTCCATTTCACTAAAAGAGCCGAGCGTCTTTTTAAAGATGCCTCGTATTTCCTGCGGCTCATGCCGCTCTTCACTCGAGGAAGGAGACCGCCACCCCATCTGCGTTCTCTGTCTCGGAGTGGATCACGCAGAGCTCGCCCTCGCCAACGGAGGATGCGACCACTGCGAGGACCTGCCTCTGTCCTCCCTGCGGGCACGACTGCAGGCGGTCAAAACCGCTCCCGCGCCGCCTCTCACTTCGCCGCGGAAGAAGAAACGCCGCTCCCAGAGGCCGCCGGAGCCCCCTGCGGATCCATGTGGGCCGCCGCCGCCGCCCACCGACCGCTCTCCCTCTCCGCCCCAGCCGGACATACAGTTGCCGCCGAGAGGCCGCTCTGTCGCCTCCGACGACACCGCGGATGAGAAGGACTCCTGTTCGCTGCACGCTTCTGACAGCGAGGATTGGTCGTCGATCGGCTCATCGACGAGAGAGTCTGCGGGGTCCCGCGCCGGCATCGAGGAGGAACTAACGCGCCTCCTTTCACAGGCCATCAACCGCCTGGGTCTCGAGTGGTCTCCTCCCCCCGAGCAACCACCGAACCGCTTGGATGGGAAGTTCCTGCACCGGCGCCCGGCCCCCGCCTGCAGCCAGGCTGCACCATTCCTGCCTGAGCTTCACAATGAGCTCACGAAGTCCTGGAATGCCCCTCTCTCGGCTCGGTCGCTGCTCATCTTTGCCCGCCCTCTGCTAGATGGCGTTCCTCCACTACGCTTCCTTCTAAAGCGTGCAGAGCGACCTCTAACTTTCATGCCCGCGCCTATGCCGCCGCCGGACAGGCCGCTTCAGCGCTGCATTCAATGTCAGTCCTCACGGTGCTCCAGAGCGACATCTTTTGCGAAATGGCGAACAGCGGTAGGAACCCGCCCATCCTCTCGGATCTGAGAAGCGCTACGGACCTTTCCCTTCGCGCCACTACGAATCGGTTACCTAACGTAACCTCGGTTCTCTCTAGATGAGGGAACGAGTATTGCGTTCCCGGCCGTGCTTGCGCCACTTCATGCTACAGAATCGACGAACTAGCCTGGGAGAGCGACCTTTATACACTGTAGCCACGCCCCTTTTGGCGGGCTGTGACGCAGTGAGCGGACTCAGCGCCGCTCTCCCATAGGTTCGTGCATTCTCTCTGAGCGAACCAATGAGCCGCTAGCTAGCCCGCTCATGGTGTGCCTCAGAAGAGACTGCGTTGACAATGATTACAAAATGATGGAATAATTTTTTGGCTTCAACTTCTCAGCAAAGATGAATCTTTCCCGTAGCGTAAGCTAGCTTACACAATACTCGTTCCCTCATCTAGAGAGAACCGAGGTTACGTTAGGTAACCGATTCGTTCTCTCTAAAGGTGCATCCGGAGATTATGTTTTTAGCTCTTTATTTTTTCAGACGCATTTATAAAAACTCACCTATAAATACAGCACTGCAGGAAAAATATCATTTCCAGGTTCTAATTTGGCCTTAGAAAACCAGTAAAATCTATTTTTTTCCCATATTAATTTGTGAATATTTTAAATGTTTTAAAGGTTTGTAGAGAATCGAGGCGAATCAAACACAACTTAATCAAATTAATCTCTCATGGGATTAATTCACATGGCTTCAACACTCCAAGTTCTGGAGCCCACATTCCAGAGTCACGGAACGACTCCGTGCTGTCTGCAGATAAGGACTTTTATTGCCCCACAGGCCCAAGAGATGGGCACTAAACAGGACGAACGTGTCAATATGGTAATTTTAACTAAGACAAATCAGCTCCAAAATGGTGGAACGAGATCTCACATCAAAGACCCCTCTGATGCCCTGACAGAGATGTTCCACAGGACACCTTTGCCTCGTCCCCCTTCGAGTTGAACTCTCAGTAACCTTACGGTTGAGATCGAAGATCTCACACATAAAATAATATGAACTCACCACAGAACAATTCTTGGACCTATAACCAATCATAATTCTTGTTGTTCCTACACTTCATGTGTATTATGCTTAGATCACATAATAACCATGTAATTGTTGTTAACTATTAACTCTTGTAATTGTTATACAACCATTAGAAGTGTGAATGCCTCGTTTGCTCTTAAACGAACCGTATTCTCGTAATTCAAAAGATGGCTTGATTGAAATCTGCGTAAAAGGTTTTGTTTTATGATTATAATAATCATAAGGTTTAAACGATGGTCTTTTGTCTCTGCTAAGTGCTGGAGACCAGCTCACAGACCATGCATAAATTATGATAAAGCAAGAAGTAGATCCGCCTCCAATTGGCCAGAAGCTTCTTGGAGGTTGGACTAGAGTTTAAGTTAAAGATCCGAACAAAGGACCTCATGAGGAGATTTTTGTAGATTTTAGAAGATTTCAGGTGATTTTTGTTCTGTTCTGTAACTGTTAAGTCCGTGCCTCTCTCTAAAACCAGCAAGAGAGTGTTCTGTTCGTGCTTATCTCTGAAACAAAGAACATGTTCGCATGCTTCTACATCGACTAGACCAAATTCGACCCGCAGACGAATAACCCATCAAGATCAGGGTTACTATTCAGCTCAGTCAAGCCATCCGACTCGTCTTACTTTCATTTCTTTCCTTTATTTCCTTTTTCGTAAAAGTCTCGTTTCAAAGTTAAGTTTGCAACGCGCTTCGAACTGGAAAAGACTCTCATTCGCTTGCTAATCACACGTGACCAGCAGCGAAACTTCCATCCCTGCACTTCAAAGACAACAAACCACGCAACGGACCCGGCCGGGAAACCCCCCTTCGACGCGACGCAGACAAAGGGAATTCCCTCAGCCACTACAAAGCGCAAGTACTCCAGGCTCTAACTGAACTGGTGCTTTGATGTTAATTGAATAACCTCTCTAAGAAATGAAGGTTCAAATTAATGCTTGGTGGTCCTTTCAGGTTATGTCTTACGTGCATATAGAAAGTTGACACTTTCTCTCTCACTCTTTCCAACTCACTCTTTCCCTTTCGCGACTGTATGAATGTGTGTGTGCGTGTGCGTGATTATGTTTAGACCTTAGTTTTGTGCTTAGAATAGCTAATAAAGTCTTGTCCATATATTTGAAAAGATAAATCTTCTTGTGTCGTGTTTGCACATTTAATGTCTTGTACTGTTCGATTTAAAGTTACCTTGCTAAGACATAGTGTTTCACTATAGATTTGGTTATAATTACGGCCCGTTCAAATGAACTCTAAGCGAGTCATTTGCTCGGTTCAGTGATTCGGTTCCATAGATTCATTGCAAATCAATGAATCATTTCCCTTTGAGCTAAATTGGCCTTCGGCCCCCTTTAATACATTTTATGTATATTATTATATGTTGCATTTGCTACAGGTTTTAGATGTAATTTTATATATAGTTATGTTTATTTAATATAATTTTAAAAAAGAAGCATAAACACAACGAGAGGTGTCTGTTTTATCCGTTTTTGTGACTAACATTTCTTTAGTATAACCATGGAGTATAAAATTCAATATACATTCTCGGTATTACATTGGACTCTACAATCGGCGGAAGTTATCGAGCATCCTTAAACCTTCACCGGAGATACCGCCATGCATAGAGCCCATTAGGGGCTGGAGCCACTTTATGTAGAGCTTAGTGGCACCACCATTAGTCTGCAGCCCTGTGAACTTAAAATAAAAATGGTGAAAAAAACAGCGATGGCGGGCCCAAGCTGGTGGCACCGCAACCCCGGTTCCTTTAGTTACCTAAAGGCACCAGGGTGGCGGTGCCGCAGGCTTTGGCCCTTTCATGAGTAAATGTTAAAACGGCTTGCCATACTCTGTCATTTCAACTAGTCACAATTATGTTACAGATATCTTAAATGATAATACAAATTATCCAAAATGTAATTATGACTAGTCAGAAAGACGTTGTTGATATCTACAATGTTAATTCCGGATAGGCAAACGTAGCTTTTAAATGTTAAAAGGGCTTGCCATACAGGAACCTACGCTCACCTAGAGAGAGGCTCACCATATTCAAACCAAAATATCTGACTTCCTCTTGGTCAGAGCTAATGACTATGAATTAAAAAGTTGTCCGGTTTGAGGAGTACAATGTATATACCGATTTTTGTAACTGTAGATAAAACTAACAACCCCACTTTTGTCAAAAGGTGGCGCTATTTAGTCCCTGCACCATGCCCGTTTCTGAAACTTTGCACATGTCTACTGGTTAATAAATGTGATGTGTCTGTTGAGTTTCATGCAATTTCAAGCATGCTAAGAGTCTCAAAAGCATCCTAAAAAAATTTCAAAGTTTGATGCGTTGCCACGGCAACAGTTTCAAAGATATCAAGAATACATTCAAAGCTCTTCATTTGCCGTGTATTTACATTATACAGATGAAGTTTGAAGCAACTCGGTGTGTTTTACGAACAACCGAATGTGAATGTGTTTTAAGAACAACCCTAAATAGCCGACTTCCTGTCTGGCTGGGGTAAAAGAAAGAGTGTGAAGTATATATGAAACGATGAGATCTACATGTGGACCGAGTTTCATATTATTACATGCAAGCGTGTTTGATTTTTGGACCAAGTTTTCAGACCCCGTTCCAGGGGGGCGCTGTCGAAGCCCCCCTGCCACGCCCGGGTACCATCTTCAGCCCGGCCCTGATGGCCGCGGGTTCTGACCCGTATGCAAAGTTTCAAGAGTTTTCGAGCATGTTAAGGGCCCCAAAAGTGCCCGAATAGTTGTATAAATAATAATAATAATAATAAATAATCCTATAAATATATCCTATAAATTCCTATAAATAATAGGAAAACAATAGGGCCTTCGCTCTTTCAGGGCTTGGGCCCTAACTACACATAATAATTCTGTAAGTTAAGTTTACTTATTACTAAGGCATCTGTCAGCAATACAGTCAAAATGGGGGACAATATGGGAAACTGCATTGCAGATTGATTTAACTCCTGAAATTGATTAGGAAGTCCTCCATATAAAAAATGTTACTCTGGAGCCCTGTGTCATCAGAGAAGAGAGTTGTTGCGAGGGAGAGGGGACGTTAATGATTTTGATCAAAGATTACGTGAATTTAAAAAAAAATGTCCACAGATAAATCATTTAACAAACTAGTAACTTTCTGTATAAGTGATTTATTTAATCAATCACTCAATTGATTTATTTTATAAACAGATTGATTCAAGAATGAAATAAAGCCTGTGTCCCAATTCATCAACTTATACTATGGTCTAAAGTTATGTATTTTATCTATCAATCAATCAATCAATCAATCAATCAATCAATCAATCTATCTATCTATCTATCTATCTATCTATCTATCTATCTATCTATCTATCTATCTATCTATCTATCTATCTATCTATCTATCTATCTATCTATCTATCTATCATTAACACTCCACATAGCAACACACTAATAACCACATTGAGTACCAAGCAACTGCACAGCAACACAAGCAACTGCATTGCAAGACTAGCAACTAACCTGTGTACCTAAGCAACCAAACAGCAACACCCTATCAACCACCTGAATACCTTAACAACTGTATTGCAACACCCAAGAAACAAAGCAACCACATCTATCTATCTATCTATCTATCTATCTATCTATCTATCTATCTATCTATCTATCTATCTATCTATCTATCTATCTATCTATCTATCTATCTATCTATCTATCTATCTATCTATCAATCATTTTCTGATAGAATATATTGCCCTCTATAAGTTAAAACTTTAATTTTTAAAACCTTAAAAATTCGAACTGAATTCGATTACCTCAAACTGAAAGGTGGCGGGCGCCCTCGCACGGAAAGTCCATACGACAGTCCACTTGATCCACCTTTTGCCTGTGCCCCATGATGCTTTGCATGAATTGTATGTGTGGAACTTCCGTTAAATTTTCGTTAAAACTTTCGCTAAAACTTCCGTTTTTTTCTGTATGCATGCAATAATGTTAAAAACTAGTCACAATGAGATGACATTATTTTACTCACCATTCAAACATTGAACATTAAAAGGATATTTAAAAATGTATAAACATCAACAAAGTACATTGAACAGGTGGTAATACCATGGTAATATATATCTGTATTATGTAGCCTTAATACATGGCCTTAATCAAAAACTGTTCATTAACTTTAGCATTGCATGATAATATTTCAAAGTGCTGTCTGTCATTTTGACAGATAATAAATGTTATTTTCCTGCTTTAGAAACATTCAGGTAAACTCTGTTAATAGAGATTAGAAGTGAAAAAAGAGACAATTACATTTTAAAGCTTTCATTTGAAAAACCACTTGGAAAGAGATTGAGGATTTTGGGAGAAAACGTGAGATTTTTCTTTAATCTTTGTGTATTCCAGTGAATTATTAATGGAATATATTGTAAATTAATACAGTATGCACAAATGTAGAGTTCATGTTTTTTTTTACAATACAAAGGATACAAAATAATAATAATCAGGAGGAAAAGAAAGCAGAAACTGAAAAGAGCTCTTGCTATAGATATTCTTATAATACCATATCACATTAAAATACCAAGCGTTATTATTCTCGTGACGTCTAATAAAAAATGAAGAAAAAAAAAAACCCAGCTCATTCAGTCAAATTGATGGATAATGATTATAGTGCAAGCTTATGTTTTGAATGGAAGATCCCTAAACTGGAAGCATCAACCATAATTCAAAAGATGTTTTAAACTCACGATTGTGACAGTATATGATTTATCCGTGTTCTTCAAGCCATCTCAGGCTCAAGACAATTTAACTTATACTGGCAGCGGTAATACTATACTATAATCCAATGCTAATCAACATTATCACAGTTAAGAATTCTATACAATAATTTCTGCCTCATTCTGTGATTAGAAGCCACATCACATTACAGAACAATATCCTGTCAATTTAATACAAAATAATATAATATAATTTAATAATTTGCTTTGGTTTCAGTATAGACACCATATATAAGCCAATTATTTTGTTTAAGTTACTTTCATTTCACATAATATAAATGGGTATTCATGCATGGATATGTAGTAGCCTTTATATTTTTGGAAAGGGATCCCTCGCTAAGGTGGTTTTCCCCATGATCCAAAGACATGCTGCATAGGTGAAACTGAGACCATAAATTGCCTGTGGGTGTGAGTAAGTGTGTAAATGTGTGAGTGTGTGTGTGCTAACCTTGCAATGGACTGGCCATCCATCCAATGTGTTACCAAGAAACTGGGATAGGCTCCAGCATCCCCACGACCCTACATAGGACAAGTGGTTTGGAAAATAGATGGATGGATGGTCCCTTGCAAGGAGATCATTAAAATTGGGGGCCCTTAGCATGAAAAAGTTTGAAAAGCACTATACTAGAGGTCATTGACATCACATGCATTACTGTCAGGCAAACTTTGCATGATTTAGATTTAGCCTAGCCTTGTTTGTGGAAAACATTTGCACTCTGTGTGAATACGTCCACATAATAAGCATGGGGACAGCATAATCTGGGGAACTGAAAGGTGTTGCCGTCAAAGATAGGGTTCCTAAAATTAGCATTCATAAAAATACGAGACATTCCACTTAAATGTTAAAATCCAGAATAATTAAGATAAGATGCGAGCAAAGAGATATTTCAGCAGTCTCTCCTACTAGTTTCCTATCCTAAAAATGAGCCAAAGAAGCAGCAAAACATTCAATCATTGAATGGTGAGCTGCATATTTTAGGGCATCATTAATCAAACAAATAATTAATGGAGGGGGCAAAAGTTGTGCTAGTCTTCAAAACCGACATCAAGCATTCTGACTTTATCCGTTCTTCCATTTCTGCCTCTCTGTCTGGGACCCAGGGCAAAAAGATACTCATTACTCCTAATACCTTATAGCAATCAAGATGAAAAGCAAAAAAACAGCGGCACAAGAAGGGTAAACTTTATTAAACTTCATTAAAGTCAAAGTCGGGGATCATGTCTGTAATGGTCACACTCAGTGGAGGGCGAGCAGCGTAAATCATCTCAAAGGCTTTTTTCCAGCTTAATGGCTGGGTAATTTATACTTTGATGTCGTTTGAGTGTAGCTATCACTGTCTAAGGGCTGTTTATTCTGTTTATGAGGCCTAAATAATTCCTGGCTCTTTTTACCCATAAACCCTAAGCAACAATTAACAAGTGCGGACAACCCGAGTAGAGGCAGATGCATAATGAGGAAGAAAGAGCAGATGAAAAAAAAAAAAGCCCTGAGAGCGGGGGGGGGAAGAGATTACAAATGGGCACAGTACAAATGATACCAGAGCAAATCCAGTCATGTTTCGCTACCAAACAAGATATTTTAATCTCAAAGCATCCAACACTCAGCTTTAGTTGCCCAAGCAATTGACTGAATTGCTCAATTGATATTGAATGTTTTCTCCAGAGAGCTATCCAGATCTGTTCCTGACAATGGGTGTGAGTCGGCTGTGCAAGCGTTCCTCTGTTATTAAACAGGCACTCATAGGTCGTTCTGTTTCCCTGCTGATTTTAATATGCTATTAGCAGTCAGCACATGAGTCCCAAGGGCCAAAAATCTAAATGATTATCTAAATGCACACAAAAATATACACAGACATATAGAGGCAGTCTTGCACAAATACAGGTAATGTCCTAATGTAAACGCTCATTGTTTTGTTTAATAATCTATCCCAAAATACACTAATAATGCAATCAGCATATATTATGACTCAAATGCAGCTCTTCTGTGATGCACCTTTTTTATTTATTCATTTGTGAATTAAATTTATTTGGGAGCAGGCTAGACAATAAGGATTGGCTGATGGCCCAGGGCCAATGTGAAAGATGCTCAGGACACTTTATATTTGGAATTAACATATAATTTGAACCATTCAGATTCGAGCGCAAAAAGACATAAAAAGAGAATGACACTAATGTTACTCAAACAACAAAAGACAAAGAGAAACTCACTCACTGATCTTAACGTTTATAGCTTTAACAAGGATTAATCAATATTTAATTTATACAGTTAAAGCGATACTCCACTTTTTCTTGGAAATAGACTCATTTTACAACTCCCCCAGATTTAAACTGTTGAGTTTTACCATTATTGAATCAATTCAGCCAATCTCCGGTTCTGGCGGGACCACTTTTAGCATAGCTTAGCACACATTATTGAAGTGGACAAGACCATTAGCATTTCTCAAAAAATAAATAAATAAATAAATAAATAAATAAAAAAATACCAAAGAGTTTCGATATTTTTCCTATTTAAAACGTGACTCTTCTGCAGTTACATTGTGCACTAAGACAGACGGAAAATGTAAAGTTACGATTTTCTAGGCTGATATGGCTAGGAACTATACTTAGTGCACAATGTAACTACAGAAGAGTCAAGTTTTAAGTAGGAAAAATATCGAAACTCTTTGCTCATTATTTTAAGAAATGCTAATGGTCGTGTCCACTTCAATGACGTATGCTAAGCTATGCTAAAAGTGGTACCGCCAGAACCGGAGATCATGTTGATAAAATAATCTTATAAGAATAATTTTTGTTATGCTTATGTATATTTTTAGTTATAAGCTGTTAAGTTATTGAGAAATTTTTCATGTAGGATTTTTTACACTTTTGTGTTTATTATAATGAACTAAAGGGAACCTTAAAAACATATTTGTAGATTATTGTTCATTAAAATGTTGGCAAGTGCACTGTAAGTGTATATGAAGAGTTCAGATGCAAAAGCCTCTAAATGCCATTTGAAATTTTCTTCGTTAATGATGATTTTTATCAAACTTGTATATTTAAGTTCAGTAATTTCACTTAAATGGCAATGATAATTACCTATTAATTGTTATTTAAGTGAAATTACTGAACTTAAATATACAAGTTTGATAAAAATCATTAAAGAAGAAAATTTCAAATGGCATTTAGAGGCTTTTGCATCTGAACTCTTCATATATGTATATACATACAGTATAGAGCCTACATCACAGGCTACATCAAAGAAGATGATTATTTTGTATAATCCAATCACAGTCAATTATGTCAGGAATGCCCGCTTTAGCTGTGTAAGCTGCATAAACTGAAGTTGAACAGTGAATGAAGTAAAACTGTATCATTTTGCTAATTAAAAAAAAAAAAACATACACAACATAAACGTAATATAACAACTTGATTCTGAACAAATAAACGACAAATGACGAAGTGAACAAACTAAAGAACGAGTTATTCACATTGTGAATCTAGACTCTTTCTGTAGCAGCGCACTAAAACGGTATAAGTATAAATAAAATCAGACAATGAATAACTAATTAACATTGCACTTTTTCGTCATCTGTTATTTTTGATCACTAAAATTACATGCTAAAAGTGAATAAATACTGATACATATTTTCAAAAACTATATGTAACCGACATGAATACAAAGAGTATGTTAAAGAACTCACCATAAATGTTTTTAACTAAAAACAATTTTCCTTTTCTTTATCATGCCACTGACCAATATAACAAGAGACCCAAAACAGACATTTGAACTCGTATCCGCTGGAAAGTGTGCAGAATAGACCGGAAAAAAAAGCTTGTGACTGTGAAAAGCGCGTGAAGGAAATGAGGGCAGCAAGATACGGCAGAGGTGACTTACTGCTGCTCAGTAAGTATCCAGCAGCAGTCTCTGCCGGCAATTAAGACCGCCTAAAACTACAGGCCGCAATAAGGTAATTAACCATTAGCAGATCATCGCCATGCTTATGAGCGCAACCTTCACAAGCACAATCATCCTAATACGGTCAGTAAAACGGCAACCTGCCATCTTCTGCCAGTGCAGACCCGTTGCCACGGCTCATCCTTAATTGTCGGCCATCAACAGTAATTTAGCTTGCTGTCCCACATAACAGCTTGATAAAGAATACCAGCCTAATTACAACTTTCGTTTCGATCCATTCAAACAATAAATAAAGCAAGGTTAAGTGCAAACGAATGGAAGTCAGGAAGAGGAAGAAAAAGAGAGCGTGCAGGGGACCTGTGCTTCCACAATCATACAGTCGGCAATGTTCGTCTCGGGCAAGTGGAGATCAAAGACAGTGCTCCCTTTCCACCCCGACATTGTAGGCTTTTTTTTCTCTCCCTAAAGCCCCCCGAAAGCACGAGTTAGGCTGGCCTAACTTTGCTCAGTGCTTGCTGGAACGGGCATGACAGGGATCACGGCTAACCCCGAAGGACAGGTGCTGCGTGGCTGGAAAGAGAGCAGCTCCCTCGTGCTCCTCGCAGGTCACTTCCAAGCAGCGCGTTAGTGCGAGCGCCGCGGCAGAAGGCCCTTAACGGGGAGTGTTGGCTGCTAGCCTGTAATTAGCTTGGACAGCTCAGGCTCAAAGAGAGAGAGGGAGGCAGCCAGGCTACATCATAATGAGCTCAGCTGGGATTAGGAGGACAGGCAGCAGGCAAGGTGGGGGCGTGAAAAGAGTGAGCCCTCCTGTAAGAGCGAGCCGGGGGTAGAGATCAAGCAGGGGAGGGCCAGGCCGCACTGGCTGGCAGGGTTAGACCCCTCAGCAAAGGATGGGCCAAATGAGGCCTGGCAAGGAAAGGGCCAAGGCGGCCTAATGAAGCGCGACACCTCCAGCAGACGAGATCAGCAGTAATTAACACACGCGCACACACTGACTGTCACCGAATGTACCCCCCAAAAAACTCCAGGGAGCAAACCTCAAGACAGGAATGTCAGTGTGTTTAGCTGCTATAAATGTCTGGAGTTGCACCAAGCATCTGCATTTAGTGTTCCGGCGTCGTTTTCAGAAAGTTATTTCCAGAAAAACCTGAAATCATTTCGTGTGTATTCATTCTTATTATTATTATTAAAAAAAAATTTTTTCTTTTTGCCAAGGTGGTATGGAGCGTTTGCCTGTCAAAATCACCAACAAAAAAAAATCCTGGACAATTGAAATTGTATTTCAAAATTTCAAAATATTTAACTTACTAGCTTTAGAAAAAATTTCAGCCCTGGTTGCAATCACCATAACGTACAGTTGTAAATGTAATGAAAAAAAAAAAAATCTTTGAAATGGACAGATGTTGCCCGAAGTTATGTTTGAAATGACAATACCATTTTCCTTCAAGTCTTGTGTCTGCAGTCGACTATGTGAATTTTCTGCAGAATCCTGCTGGGTGCTAATAAAAACTTTGATGGCTCTACAGGACCTGACAAAACGACAGACACTTACTTGTCAGACAGTAGCTTTTTGTTCTCCTCCTTATAGAACAGTTTGTTCCATAAATCCTTGCTGTCCTCCTGAAGTTGTGTTCTATGTTTTAACCTGAAACATGGAGAGAGAAAAAAAAAATAAACAAACTAACAAATAAGCTCTAATTTAATTACCATCAAAACACATCAGGAATGAAATAAAAATGATGCTCCAAAAACTCTTGGACTATGTCCATAAAATTGTTATTATAGGGGCTTGTTATTACATGATGCACATATATTACCAAACCCAACTCTTAAAGTTAACCCATTATTTTGATTTATTTCCGTAAAAGAAACTGAATAATGTTAAGGCATGTTTGTATTTATTAGCAGAAATGTATACAATATACTGCAAACATTTCCATACAAAAACTCTACTACTATATAGCCTTAAGAGCCACTGTCACAGTCATACCATTCATTTTTGCTGATTTTCTGATAACTTTGCACTGACCAACATCCAACTTCAACGTTGCTCTCTGGAGAGGCGTTCAGTCTTTTCGCTTGCAAATTCCACCATGTAAATAGTAACCCGCCATGGTGCAAGTGCAACTGACATTTAAAGGGAATGGGAAATTACACTCTGATTGGTATATTGAACACTATGCCCAAAATACACCCTTTACACATTCAGGGTTTCTGCAGGTTTCACAAAGTCAAATTTAAGACTTTTTAAGACATTCTTTAAGACCATTATGAATGAAATTTAAGACCTATATCACAAAAAAAGGAAATGCAGAGTCTCAAAACTATTCGCAAAGTAATTTAATTTAATCAGACTGAACATTCGTCGAAAATCAGCACGAACGGTCCGTGATTTTGGAAATTAGTTCTGTTTCTGTTTTTATAAAAATGTCCTATTCCAAACCTCCGCTTTTAGTGTTGGCTCTGATCCAAAAGCAAAATCCAAATCAGCAAAATCTGATCCAAAATTCAGATTTTTTTAAACCAAGTATCGCTAAACTTCCACTTCCCCGTACCCTAATAAAATCCGTTTTATGTCTGTCTGTGGTATCTGAGATAGACGCCAATAACACAAAACCTCAAAACTGATTGGCTCATAATACAGCGAATTATATTTGAACGAGCAAAATAAAGAACTACAAAAAAAAAAAAAACATTCCAAAGCGCTGCGGGGGCATTTCAATGAGATTTACATTACAAAATTAAGATTAACATAACAAAATCAAGATTTTACATAACAAAATTAAGACACGTTTAAAATGATGTAAGACCTAGAACACAATACTTCAGCAAATTTAAAACTTTTTAAAGCCTAAAATTGTGATTTTGAAATTTCAGATTTTTTTTTTTGACTTTTTAAGACCCCACAGAAACCCTGTCATTAAGAGAATAGGGGCAACCCTTTTAAACCATGCTCCAGGGAAGCCGACCAGTTTTCCCGTCGTTAAACTAGCAAAAGTGGATTCGGATTCTTTAGACCATGTGTTTATATCATTAAAATAGGGCCCATTGACTTGTTGGTTTATACATTTAAATCAGATGACTTCCCATTAATTCAATAGAATGTGTTATGACATCATGAGCAATACAGTTCTTATGTTATAGATCAGTGGATATTTAGAATATATGCAATATGACTATTCAGAACTAAAGTCACATTGTAAAAAAAAAAAAATATATATATATATATATATATATATATATATATATTCAAAATTATTTTTGCTGACAAACAAATTAAAAAAAATACATGAATTAATTATCTTTTCATTATTATTATTGTTTTGTTTATTTATTTTTTTTTATTAGATTTGGGTCATATTTAGCTGCAGTGTGAATGTAGCTTTGGAATCCAGACAAATCGTTAATTCAAAATGAAAACTATCAAGTTTCATTCCTTTCATTGATACCGTAATAAAACAAAGGAACAACAAACGGTCTCTCTCAGTTTGCACACTACCTTTAAGTCAATATTGCACAAGCAGAACATCTCTCTACAACACAAATACTATTTAAACCCTATTCCACAGACACTTTCTTCTCATCACGTCCTTGAACCTACTGTATGGCAGAGTGCCTTTGGGTTCTGTGGGAGCAGCCCTACATCATGTGAAAACATTCACCCTGAGAAGCCACTCCTCAGCTAACAGCTTAACAAGCAGCAGCCCGGAGATCTTCCATCTTAATCCATTGTGAAATTCAGTATTAAAAGCTGTGAATGGCCTCCTGAAGGACATACTCATGAAATAGACCTTAGAGAAAGACATCTTCATTCCCCTCAAGCCTCCTTCAGCTCTATCTCGCTTCATTATACAGCAACCGAGTAAACTGCAAGAACTTTTCCGAAAAGGCAGCAGCTAATTTCTTTGATTCAGCGAATCTGTTTATGAGTGCAACTTTGATCAGCATGCGGATGTTTTAATAAGTTTTAATTTTATTTACGCATCCCAAAGCACCCGGTCTGATTTACAATCTTGAAAATCCCTTCTGGAGAAAGAGAGGGTATGTTTTTATGTTTTGCTAATAGTGATAGCGCTAATCGTGAGTGACGTTGTGGGTTACACAGGGCTGCTGCATTCTAATGAGATGTTAGTCTACAGCCAAGCGCCGAGACTCCTGCTGGGGCCGGCTCTCGCTTGTACTAATACATGTGTAATAAAGGCTAACTCCTACAATATATTTGGATTGATGCACACCTGACCATCAGAAATGGTTCTTCGGCCAGAAGATGTGGTAAAAGACGTTCTACTGCTTTTGAGGCGTTCGGCTAATTTGCATAACTGTTCAAAACAAGTTTGTTCAGCAGGTACCCTGCTTACTCAACTCCCTGAGGAGTGAATGGCACAACAGCTCTGTACGGAATATGAACATTCCTGTAACAAGACTTGAAAGCTTAATAAAACAAGAGCTCTTTGGAAAAGTGAGTGTTCCTCCCCCTTCTCAAAACTAAGAAGAAGGAGATTATCAGAGACTCTTTCTCTTTTGTGCCTCCATTACAATCTAACACACACACACACACACACACACAGTTGAGGTGGGTAAATTCACACTCCTTTCACACGGGATCACGTTGCACTGCTGTTTTCTTTAATTAACCCAAAGAGAGCACAGCTGACAAGGTCAACACTTGCATCCCATGTGGATACTCAACATACACTTCTATTATATATGTTTAAAAAGCTTGTGAAAATAAAAAGGCAGAAAATGTTAAGGGGGTTGGGGAAATTGTCATGACATTTTGCTGCTTCTAGGGCTTTAGGTTAAAACCAAAGACTCAAAGGAGGGAATCAAAACCTTTTCTTTCAATCTTTACCGCCGCTTTTTTCTTCCTCTCTATTTTTCCGATATATACAATCACCTTGGCCTTTTCAGGATGAAGTACTTCTGCACCCCTCTTGCTTTGAGCCAAAGCCTGTGCTGCATTTCACAGAGATTAGAGCAAGAGTGGGAGACAATTTTTAAAGTCAATTAAATTATTTATTTTCTTTTTTTTGTGTTTGTACAAACTGAGACAACTCTCATTTTATCTTTAAGCTACAATATATATATATATATATATATATTAGGGGTGTGACGAGATCTCGTGCCATGATATATATGAAGAGTTCAGATGCAAAAGCCTCTAAAAGCCATTTGAAATTTTCTTCTTTAATGATGATTTCTATCAAACTTGTATATTTAAGTTCAGTAATTTCACTTAAATGGCAATGATAATTACCTATTAATTGTTATTTAATGATAAAAATCATCATTAAAGAAGAAAATTTCAAATGGCATTTAGAGGCTTTTGCATCTGAACTCTTCATATATATATATATATATATATATATAACATTATAAACAAATGTAAAAGTCTGCTCTGCTCATCCAGCACGAGTTGAAGAAGTGGTTCCGTAGCTATCAGTGCAGCACGAATCACAGTTCACTGTTCACGTGACGATGGTGGAAGATTCAAGTCAAGTCAAATATATTTATATAGCGCTTTTCACAATACAGATTGTATCAAAGCTGCTTCACAATATCAATCAAGACAACTTAACAGTGTTTGTTTATTCATGGAAAAAAAAGACAATCAAAGATTCATTGCGCAACATAGACTAAACGTCTGATAAATGTCTTAACATGTAGAATGCACGCTCAGCGCCGCTGCTCCCTACACATAGAGTTCGCGCGATCACATATTTGAAAGTAAAACACAAGCTCACTGATGTGCTTTGCGCACAAATTAGGCTTCATAGTCTATCTCCCAATACCCATCTCTGGACTGTTAATTTCCGGCTATGGTCTCTGTTTGCACTTCGAATATTGAGCGAGGACTGTAATGTCTTACGCCGCCTTCACACTGGCAGTTGAAATCAGCTCCGATGCGGCTGCGAAACGACCGGAAGTCATTCATTTCCTATGGAGATTCGCAGACCGCATGCGAATGGGTCCGAAACGGGTCCGACCGAGTGCGGTGCGAAGAAAATCGTGTCCGTTGGTCATCCGGATGCGTTCAAAAATTTGAACTCTTGCGAAAAGCTACGGACGGTTCCTATCCGACAATTCCAGCGGAAGTTGACCGTTGCTATGGTACTGATAAACAAACCTGAATTATTAACTTTTAATAAAATTAATACTGATTTTATAACGATAAGTTGTGATGTCATTTTTTATTTTCATGACTTTCTAACGTTTATAAGGGCAGTTAATACAATTAAATGAAGGTAGACATTGAACTATTGACCACTATATCACATTTTTTAGCCGACCTGACATGTCAACGTCCTGAGCAACTTTCCTCACGCAGCTTAACCCTAATCAGAGAGATCATACAGAACTGACAGAATCAAACTTTAATCTCTCCGCCATTTTTGTTCTACCCGCGTCCGACGCTTTTCACTGTGTAGTACGACGTCCGTTGGGAACGTATTGCGTATTACGGAGCTGATTTCAACTGCCAGTGTGAAGGCGGCGATAAGGACAACAGACAGGGGAAACTCTGTTTCTGAAATTATAATCGGAACACAAGAAAAACAACATAGAGACAAACACACCAGCCTCGTTCGGCTTTCGCTCTAGCCGAATTTTTCAGAACTCACCGCATTAACCCTATAAGTGCCGGTGCAAAATAAAACAGCAATTTCAAAACAATTATAAAGAGTCTGTGTGCTAATTTTGGTTGTACTTGCACTTATTGTTTGCACGTCAGACTTCAAGGAGTTCAGTTAGGAGGTCACACACAGCCTCAATCAGAAGTTCTGAAAGCTCTTGTACTGTAAGGTCGCCAGTCAATAAAAACATTTTACAGTGCTTGTATATTGTTTTCTTTCAATGCATTTGATAATTCATACTCATAAAGTAGACCTGAAATGATATGCATTAGTGCATTATTAGCTAAAAGACTGCAACATGCACCTGCATACTATTTTTTCAGTCATGAATTTTGTCATTGAGGATTTCTGAAAAAAGTGCAAACAATCTCATCTCGTCTCGTTCTCGTGAACCCAATCTCATGTCTCTTCTCATCTCGTGAGATAAGCGTCTCTTCACACCCCTAATATATATATATATATATATATATATATTACAAGGACACATTTCTCAAAACTTTTTTGAACTGTTCACACAGTTCTTCTTACAAACTTTCAGCTTGGCACAACAAAAAATTTCATACACAAAACACAATAAAACTACCAAAAGATTTCATACATGTCTCAAATCAAGCCATCTCTTGTAAAACACTAGCAAAAGTTGTCACCCAACAGACACACTTTGTCACTCATAAAACAATGACCTACAGTAGATACTCAACTACAATACCTATTACCGCTACGGCAAATCAACCGTGAAAAAAATAAACCAATCGCAAATGACCGCCAGGTTACGCAAAGGGACGTTTTTGAAACGTAAGTGGGGCTAATGTCAATTATCAGTAAGGATGAAATACTACAACTCTGGTAATTTCCAAATAATGAAAAATAAAAAAAGAGCTATTGACATTTGCTGTACAATAATGAAACAAACTAAGATTTGGTGCAGTTGAAACTGCATGTTAAAGTAATCGCTTTATTATTAATTAAAGAAAGACAATTTGGTTAATGTTATTTAAACGAACAATCATACAATTAATAGTATGAATAGTATACATGTAGTATACATATAGACTTATAGACATCTCTGTTCATAGGCTATCTGTTAATAAAAAAAAACAGCCAAAAAAAAGGTCTTGTAAAAAAAAAAAAAAAAAAAAAAGAATGAGACTGAATGAATGTGATGCGATCTGGGAAAACCCGTCGGATGTTGCGCTGGCACGTTTTCAGTAAGGTCTAAATATAGATTGAATGTTTTTTTTTTTTTGTCAAAATTGTTTGTTTTTTTTTAATTATTATTCTATAACATCTTGTTTATCATCTCTGAATATATCTTCACTATCTTAAAATTCACTAGTTTAGAGCAGAAAAACAGCCATTTATAACAGCCAGCTAAAAAGACTGTTTCTCTTTAAGAACACGAGCGGTGGAGCGGAGGGGTGAAAAACAATATCTCCCGTTTATCTATCCTTCTCTTAACACTACAAAGACAATTCACCTATCAAAATAAACCACATAACAGAATAAAGTCCAGTCCTGGGTGAACTACAACAGCACACACATTTTTATTTATTTATTTTTATCCAGCATTATCGTGTGGTGTGATGCGGGGCACAAGAGAACAACAGAGTTCGAAGCTGCTTGCTTAAAAGACCTTGCTCGCCTCTCAATAGTCCAATTTCAAAACGGTTTTCACAGGATGAATTTTGAGTTTGTAAGCTTTCGAATGATCTAATCAACTAAAATATGTGATATGAAAAAAAGGCAATAGAAAAAGAATGACAGTCGCCCCGCTAACACGTGACAGTTAATTAAACTTTTTGTCTCAAAATTCAATTTCTGAAAATCATAGCAATGAGCCAACTTCAGATAACCACAACTTTTGTTACAGAAAAACAATAAAAGAAATTTAAAACAGTAAAAAGAAAAGTCAGTAAAAAGAAATTAGGTGCAATTACGGTAAACTATTAAAGAATGAGACGATTGAAGAGCGCTTCTCTCGTGTGAGAGCACACTGACTGCTTCTCAGTGAGAAAAGTTTTGGTCGAGTGGTAATTTAGATGACACGGGTTCAAATCCCGAATAAACATGGTATTTATAAAATAAAATTACCATGCATTTCCATTTTACACTAAGGAACAAATCTTATCCATCAGACTGACTGAATTTACATTTGTATAATAACTCCAATCGTAATTTCTAAAGCAGTTCTGTAAAAAAAGGGGGGGAAAAACTTGAAACATGGGGTTTCATAGGCTACAAAAGGAGTTACAAAAAAAAAAACCAAAAAAAAACAAGGTTGTAACCTAAGGAAAGTGTGATTTGCCAGTGGGGGATTTTCCCTCTCCAGAGAAATCAATGCCATAGCCTAATTCACAAATAGACCATATTATATATATATATATATATATATATATATATACACACACACACACACACTCACCTAAAGGATTATTAGGAACGCCTGTTCAATTTTTCATTAACGCAATTATCTAATCAACCAGTCACATGGCAGTTGCTTCAATGCAATCAGGGGTATGGTCCTGGTCAAGACAATCTCCTGAACTCCAAACTGAATGTCAGAATGGGAAAGAAAGGTGATTTAAGCAATTTTAAATGTGGCATGGTTGTTGGTGCCAGACGGGCTGGTCTGAGTATTTCACAATCTGCTCAGTTACTGGGATTTTCACTCACAACCATTTCTAGGGTTTACAAAGAATGGTGTGAAAAGGGAAAAACATCCAGTATGCGGCCGTCCTGTGGGCGAAAATGCCTTGTTGATCCTAGAGGTCAGAGGAGAATGGGCCGACTGATTCAAGCTGATAGAAGAGTAACTTTGGCTGAAATATCACTCATTACAACCGAGGTATGCAGCAAAGCATTTCTGAAGCCACAACACACACAACCTTGAGGCGGATGGGCTACAACAGCAGAAGACCCCACCTGGTACCACTCATCTCCACTCCAAATAGGAAAAAGAGGCTACAATTTGCAAGAGCTCACCAAAATTGGACAGTTGAAGACTGGAAAAATGTTGCCTGAATTTGGCGTAAACAGAATGAGAACATGGATCCATCATGCCTTTTTACCACTGTGCAGGCTGGTGGTGGTGGTGTAATGGTGTGGGGGATGTTTTCTTGGCACACTTTAGGCCCAATAGTGCCAATTGGGCATCGTTTAAATGCCACAGCCTACCTGAGCATTGTTCTTTGGACCATGTCCATCCCTTTATGGCCACCATGTATCCATCCTCTGATGGCTACTTCCAGCAGGATAATGCACCATGTTGTAGAGAATCGAGGCAAATCAAACACAACTTAATCAAATTAATCTCTCATGGGATTAATTCACATGGCTTCAACACTCCAAGTTCTGGAGCCCACATTCCAGAGTCACGGAACGACTCCATGCTGTCTGCAGATAAGGATCTTTTATTGCCCCACAGGCCCAAGAGATGGGCACTAAACAGGACGAACGTGTCAATATGTTAATGTTTTACTAAGACAAATCGGCTCCAAAATGGTGGAACGAGAGGCACACAACAAAGACCCCTTTGATCCCCTGACAGAGATGCTCCACAGAACACCTCTCCTCGTCCCCTACGAGTTGAACTCTCAGTAACCTTGCGGTTGAGATCGGAGATCTCACGCATAAAATCATATAAACTCACCACAGAACAATTCTGGGACGCATAATCAAACCTCACAATTCTTATGGCTTCCTGCAATTCATGTGTTGTGTTTGTTAATGCTTAGATCGCATATTAATCATGTAATTGTTGTTAACTATTAACTCTTGTAATTGTTATACAACCATTAGAAGTGTGAACGCCTCGTTTACTCTTAAACAAACCGTATTCTTGTAATTCAAAAGATGGCTTGATTGAAATCTGCGTAAAAGGTTTTGTTTTATGATTATAATAATTGTTACGGCCTTTGGCCTGTTTTTGGTCGTTCCCCTGCTCCTCCTCTCTTTCAGGCTTAATTGCTAACACCTGGGAAGATGGTGCTTTAAATGGGAGCTTCTCCGCTGTATGGCTGGCTTTTTCCTGATCTGGTGGCTGAAGACTCCGACGCTGCTCGGCTAGCTGCTTCAGGCTTAGACCTCGCTCGATACGCCAGGATTTCACAGAGATGCACCTTTAAGTTTATCTGAGTTGATGTCTTTTATTTTTACATCCAACATCTGCACACATACACACCTACAACACATCCCAGCACTTACTTTACACTGCTGATGCTGACATTCATATCCCATGATTAATTACGTTGTTTGTATTTGCGTTCGATACACAATAAATTTATGTTTGGCACAATTTGTTTATGGCATGGTCTCCCATTGATTGTTATGGCCTGGAGTCAGTCATAACAAATGGGGGCTCGTCCGTTTTTTATTTTGCGTAGTGCGTAAAATTTGATTTAGTAATATGTGTATGAGCGTTTAAGGGCACACGAGAGTGAGTGTAGCTCGTAGTAGCTTCATCTTGATTGGCGGTTAAAGGGGGGATCCCGTGACGTCAGTGCCCTTATATGGTTATTGCGCTCTGGGAAAACGCCGTCCTTGGGTTGTGCTGATAAATTTGTCATTTAAGCTTTGTCTCTAGTGGATTTGTTAGCCATGGATGAAGTGGTGGAGGATTTTATTGAATCGCCACATGAACGGGGATTAGATATTTGTACTAAGAAACAATTAATTAGAATTGCGGAGTATTATAAGGTTGATATAGGGGATGCCCGAAAGACAAAGGATCATGTTAAAGGTAATTTGGCAGCAAAATTGTTGGAAAAGGGGGTCTTGTTGAAAGGTAAAGTTGACACTTCTCTGTTGGGAGGAGCTAACCCGGTGGGCTTATCATTTGAGCAGCAGAAAGAGTTGCTTTTGTTGCGTATTAAAGCTGAACACGAGAAAGAGCAGGCGATGGAAACAATGAGGCAGGATTTGGAGCGGGAAAAGTTAGATGTGGAGAGACAAAGACTGGCGCTGATTAGAGAAGGTAAGCTTGAGGGTGCGGCACAGGTAAACATTAAACAGGATGACCTGAGTGATCTGAGATTTGTTCCCAGGTTTAATGAGGAGGACCCAGAGACATTTTTTTCCTTATTTGAACGTCTGGCAGAGGTTCGAAGTTGGTCTGATTCCACGCGTATGTTAATGTTACAATGTGTATTAACCGGAAAAGCACAGCAGGCATTTTCAGCATTGAGCAGTACCGATTGTGTTAAATACTCTGTGGTAAAAAATGCTGTTTTAAAAACGTATGAACTTGTGCCGGAGGCGTACCGACTACGCTTTCGAGGTTGGAGACGTGGCGATAAGTCACACCTAGAGTTTATGCGTGATTTAACTATGCATTTTGACTGTTGGTGCTCAGCGGCCGGGGTTGACTCCTTTGAAAAACTCCGTGAGTTAGTTATTTTGGAGCAGTTTAAAGACTCTGTGTCAGAGTGTATCGCTACGTATATTAGTGAGCGTGGAGTTAAGTCGATTGGTGAAGCTGCTGCTCTGGCTGACGATTATTTTTTGATTCATTCTTCAAGAGGTGGCGCTGGTCCTCATGAAGCAAGGGCAAGTAGGCAGTTTGTGGATAGGAGTGGTGTTTCAGGGGATTCAGAAAAAATCTGTAATTACTGTCATAAGCGAGGTCACTGGAAAAATGATTGTTATGCTCTTAAATCTCATCCACAGCAAGCTTTTCCTAAAGCTAATCCAGCTATGTGTGCTGTGTCTGTTGCTGGCCAGGAGGTAGGTGGAGTCACTGAAGGCAATCTGGAGTTGAAATCTTATTTGCCTTTTATTACGGAAGGTTTTGTGTCTTTAAAGGGAAGTAAAGAGCAGGTGCGCATAAAGATTTTACGTGATACTGGGGCGTTTGACTCATTTATTGTAGCTGCAACATTGCCATTTTCAAATGACACCTTTGTGGGCTCAAGCATCCCTGTTGTTGGAATGGGGTTAAATGTTTTGAATGTACCACAACACAAAATGATGCTGCATTGTAATCTCTTCCAGGGCGAGGTGTCTGTTGGTGTGCGTCCAGCATTACCTGTGGATGGTGTCGCTATGATCCTGGGTAATGACATCGCCGGTGATAAAGTATGGGCTGACGTATCTCCGCCTGCCAGGGTGACGGTGACTCCTCTGGAGTGCAGTAAGCCTGATGAGAGTGAGGTACACTTTCCTGATGTGTTTAGTGCCTGCGCAGTAACTCGGTCAAAGCATGTGGACGGTGATCAATCTGAAGTTGTGGCCTCTGGTCCTCGCTTACTCTTACCTGTTGTTCCCTGGTCTGTTTCTCATGATGAGCTATTGCATGAGCAGGAAGCTGACGGCACTTTGAAGCCTTGTATGGATGGGTTGTGTTCTCCTGCAGAGGTCGGAAGTCATTCTCATTGCTATTTTTTACATAATAATGTCTTGATGAGGAAATGGACGCCTCAGTTTGAGGGTTTTGTTGGTAATCCCATTTACCAAGTGGTTGTTCCTTTAAAGTATAGGAACACTGTGTTGCAGATTTCCCATGACCAGTCTGGACATATGGGTGTCAGGAAGACATATGACCGAGTTCTGCTGTATTTTTTTTGGCCTCGGTTGAAAAAGGATGTCTCCGCGTACATCAAGTCATGTCACACTTGTCAGTTGACAAGTAAGCCTAACCAGATTTTGAGGCCCGTTCCACTCTGTCCAATACCAGCTATCAGTCAGCCATTTGAACATCTTCTTATTGACTGTGTTGGTCCATTACCACCATCAAAATCAGGTTCCAGGTATTTGTTGACAGTGATGTGTCAAAGTACTAGGTACCCTGCCGCCTACCCATTGAGGAGTATAACAGCCAAGTCTGTGGTTCGTGCATTGTCCCAATTTATTTCTATTTTTGGAGTTCCACGGATCATTCAGTCAGATCAAGGGTCAAATTTTTGTTCAAAATTATTTGCTCAAGTGTTGGAACAGTTGAACATAGTTCATAATTTTTCATCTGCCTATCATGCTCAAAGCCAGGGTGTTTTGGAGCGCTTTCACCAAACACTTAAGTCTATGTTGCGCTCATTGTGTGTTCAGATGCAGGGTGATTGGGAAGAGGCTTTACCGTGGATGTTGTTGGCTGCTAGAGAGGTAATTCAAGAAAGTACATGGTTCATAATAAGATAGCAGTTCCCTCTGACTCTAGTTGGGCCTCACCATGTCTCTTGGTACCAAAGTCAGACAATACATTTCGGTTCTGTACAGATTTTCGTAAAGTGAATGCAGTTACTAAGCCTGACTCCTTCCCTCTTCCTCGTATGGAGGATTGTGTTGATCAAGTGGGGGGGGCGAAGTTTGTGACTAAGCTGGATTTACTTAAAGGTTACTGGCAGGTGCCATTGACAGACAGGGCCAGGGAGATTGCTTCTTTTATTACACCCGGGGGGCTGTACTCCTATAACGTTATGGCTTTTGGCCTACGAAATGCCCCAGCAGCTTTCCAGCGCCTAATGAATTTGGTGGTGCGGGATCTGGACGGATGCGCAGTGTATTTGGATGACGTGGTGGTGTATGCTGACAACTGGGAACAACACTTGGAGCGTGTTAAAGCATTGTTTGTGCGTCTGGCTCATGCAGGTTTAACAGTGAATCTGGCAAAGTGTGAATTCGCTAGAGCCACGGTGGTCTACTTGGGTCGTGTGGTTGGCCAGGGTTCGGTGAGACCGGTGCGTGCTAAAGTGTGTGCAATTGATGACATTCCGTCACCAACTACAAAAAGGGAACTCATGAGATTTCTCGGAATGGTGGGCTACTATAGATGTTTTTGTAGGAATTTCTCTACAGTGGTCGCACCATTAACTGATCTTCTAAAAGGGAAGACAAAGTATGTGTGGTCTCCGGTATGCCAACAGTCCTTTGAGAGGGTGAAAGCTCTAATTTCCAATGCTCCAGTTCTAGTTGCTCCTAGGTGGGATCGTGAGTTTCACCTAGAGGTGGATGCTAGCATGGTTGGGGCTGGGGCAGTATTGCTGCAGAGAGATGATGGAGGGGTTGATAAGCCTGTGTGTTTCTTTTCCAGGAAATTTAATCGCCATCAGCTAAACTATTCAGTCATTGAAAAGGAAACACTGGCGCTTATTTTGGCGTTGCAGCATTTTAGTGTGTATCTGGGCTCTGGTCCGGTGGTAGTTTTTTCCGATCATAATCCTCTAACTTTCCTTAGCACTCTACAGACTCCTAACCAACGGCTGATGCGCTGGGCTCTTCACCTCCAGTCCTACACTTTGGACATTCGGCATATCAAGGGGCGGGACAATGTGGTGGCAGACGCTTTGTCCCGGGCTCCAAGTGGTTAGGTAAGATGTGCCTTCTTAAAAAAGGTTACAAACTTTCTGTTTTGGGATACCTGCAGCTCAAGGGAAACCCTAGGGGTCCCTGTTTTGTTAGAGGGGGGTGTTACGGCCTTTGGCCTGTTTTTGGTCGTTCCCCTGCTCCTCCTCTCTTTCAGGCTTAATTGCTAACACCTGGGAAGATGGTGCTTTAAATGGGAGCTTCTCCGCTGTATGGCTGGCTTTTTCCTGATCTGGTGGCTGAAGACTCCGACGCTGCTCGGCTAGCTGCTTCAGGCTTAGACCTCGCTCGATACGCCAGGATTTCACAGAGATGCACCTTTAAGTTTATCTGAGTTGATGTCTTTTATTTTTACATCCAACATCTGCACACATACACACCTACAACACATCCCAGCACTTACTTTACACTGCTGATGCTGACATTCATATCCCATGATTAATTACGTTGTTTGTATTTGCGTTCGATACACAATAAATTTATGTTTGGCACAATTTGTTTATGGCATGGTCTCCCATTGATTGTTATGGCCTGGAGTCAGTCATAACAATAATCATAAGGTTTAAACTATGGTCTTTTGTCTCTCTGCTAAGTGCTGGAGACCAGCTCACAGACCATGCATAAATTATGATAAGCAAGAAGTAGATCCACCTCCTAAAGTCATGCCATTACCTCATAGGCCAAAAGTTTCTGGGAGGGTGGACTAGAGTTTAAGTTAAAGATCCGAACAAAGGACCTCATGTTCAGATTTTTGTTCCGTTCAATGTTCCGTTCAATGTTCCGTGCCTGTTAGATTTTTGTTTGTGTTTGTAACTGTTAAGTTCGTGCCTCTCTCTAAAACCAGCAAGAGAGTGTTCTGTTCGTGCTTATCTCTGAAACAAAGAATATGTCCGCATGCTTCTACATCGACTAGACCAAATTCGACCAGCAGACGAATAACCCATCAAGATCAGGGTTACAATTCAGCTCAGTCAAGCCATCCGACTCGCCTTACTTTCATTTCTTTCCTTTATTTCCTTTTTCGTAAAAGTCTCGTTTCAAAGTTAAGTTTGCAACGCGCTTCGAATTGGAAAAGACTCTCATTCGCTTGCTAATCACACGTGACCAGCGGCGAAACTTCCATCCCTGCACTTCAAAGACAACAAACCACGCAACGGACCCGGCCGGGAAACCCCCCTTCGACGCGACGCAGACAAAGGGAATTCCCTCAGCCACTACAAAGCGCAAGTACTCCAGGCTCTAACTGAACTGGTGCTTTAATGTTAATTGAATAACCTCTCTAAGAAATGAAGGTTCAAATTAATGCTTGGTGGTCCCTTCAGGTCATGTCTTACGTGCATATAGAAAGTTGAAACTTTCTCTCACTCTTTCCAACTCACTCTTTCCCTTTCGCGACTGTATGAATGTGTGTGTGTGTGTGTGTGATTATGTTTAGACCTTAGTTGTGTTTAGAATAGCTAATAAAGTCTTCCATATATTTGAAAAGATAAATTTTCTTGTGTCGTGTTTGCACATTTAATGTCCTGTACTGTTCGATCTAAAGTTACCTTGCTAAGACATAGTGTTTCACTATAGATTTGGTTATAATTACAGCCCGTTCAAATGAATTCTAAGCGAGTCATTTGCTCGGTTCAGTGATTCGGTTCCATAGATTCATTGCAAATCAATGAATCATTTCCCTTTGAGCTAAATTGGCCTTCGGCCCCCTTAAATACATTTTATGTATATTATTAAATGTTGCATTTGCTACAATGTCACAAAGCTCGAACCATTTCAAATTGGTTTCTTGAACATGACAATGAGTTCATTGTACTAAAATGGCCCCCACAGTCACCAGATCTCAACCCAATAGAGCATCTTTGGGATGTGGTGGAACGGGAGCTTTGTGCCCTGGATGCGCATCCCACAAATCTCCATCAACTGCATGATGCTTTCCTATCAATATGGGCCAACATTTCTAAAGTATGCTTTCAGCACCTTGTTGAATAAATGCCACATAGAATTAAGGCAGTTCTGAAGGGGGTCAAACATAGTATATTATATTATATTTATTTATTGCATTCCCTATAGCCTATATAGAGTTTTTAAAAACATGGTTGTAAGAAAGGTGCGCTTTCCTTCTGGTCTAAACATCCCTGCCAGGGAACTACACTAACCTTTTCCACTGGTGGCACTTGCGCTACTAACTTTTTCAGTTACTGGCGCAAAACATGATTTGGTCACACAAATTATTTATAGTAAGCCGCACTCTGGATAGTAATAAATAATAATGAAACTGTACTGCATTAGGGGTGGAACATTACAGAAGTCACGGTTGGGTCGGGTTCATACCTTGGTTCAGACATTCAGACGGTTCGGTACGATTTCGGTACAATGGAGTGAAAAGCAAAACAACTTAAATTTTTGTTTAAGTTTTATTAACAAAGGCATAGAACCAGTTTATTTGTAGTGCACTGACAATAGTTTTATATAATTAGTTTATTAATTAAATTAATAAAAAGACAAAATGACCTTGATATATGTTTGGTAATTGTACTTGAATGAATGTAAAATTAATTTGCAATATTTCAGATCAATATATTTGTTTTCCTTAATTATAACTAACCCTAACTTTATTCTCATCTGAATTATAAATACATGATTTCCGTATAAAATAATTACCATTAAAACACATTTGATTTTCTTTTTTAATCAATGTAGAATCATACGCAGGACTGTTGGAAAGCTGTGATGACAATAAAATGATAGCTTATAAATATATCTCTGGTTGTTTCTGTTCCACAACATTTTGTATGTCATGTTTGGGGTGTGGGATGAAGAGAGGGATATTTTCAGTAATTATTTAATAAAACATTTAATTTATCTTCAGTGTGTAGTATTAGCCAATCAGGTGTCTTGACGCGAATCACGCGATTATGATTATGAAAAAAACTAACGTTAGTCTAAAAAACTGCTAGTGATCATATAACGTTAGTCGATGTCAATATCAGCGCTAGCAATATAATTAGTTAGCTCATGGCAGAGTTTATCAGCCGAGCACCAGACCGCAAATCTACCTTTGGTGTAAGGAAGAGACACGGTGTCTCTGCGTCTTTTTCCTGCCGCCATGCAGGCTCAGATGGTAGCCTATATGATTATGATTAGCATGCCTATTATAAAAACACAAACCTTTTACTATCATGTCATTTGAATAATATGCACGCGATAGAGAGAGAGAGCAAGACAGCGCTTGTGTTGTGTGAAGACGTGATAGTGCGCGCGTGGCCAGGGCGCGCGCTCTCTCTCTCTCTCTCAGCTCGTTTGCGCCCTGTCAAACGCATCCGTCATTCTACTCTACAACACTCACCGCGATCAAAAATGGCTTTGGCGGACGATCCGACAGGTTTTAGAAGATTAAATACAACCCGAAAGAAACTAAAAAAAACAGACCCGTCAAAATAGTCAGTGATACATTTGCGACCCATTAAAAATTAGGGTCGCAATGGGATTTCAAAAGGTCGCATATGCGACCATTTTGGTCGCAGTGTAGTTCCCTGCCTGCTTCTGCTGAATTAATTTTTATCTATTTTTCCCATAGCAGCTAAAAGAACTTAATAGGCTACTCCGTAATTTTTTGGTCATATAGATAAAAGTAGAGTAGCCTACTGTACATCGTTCAAAACTGTAAACCTTGATTAATATTGTGATCTATCGTCTCTTTCTCCAGGAACTGTGTCACAAAATTGAACCGAAAGCCACTTGCCTCAATTCAGTCATGATAAGAAATTGGCCATGTCTAAAGCTTTAAATTTTGAATATTTAATAAATGTTATCTAATTATGTAATCCATCTGAAACCAAGAGGTACAGAGGATCTACTCCAACATATTTAGCTATCATGTGAGCGCTTCCCAATGAGGAAAGGACAAGGCAAGGGTGAAAATCTCACTCTAATTAAATGTAGGCTAAATCGCCCGAATTAAAATGTAAAACCAGATCAAATATAGCCTGGATGCCAGCGCGAACCCCACCAACAACATTTTTTGGTTGGGAAGTTCGGTCTGGACTCGATCCATTGAGGAGTAATTATGATCAGACAAGAAACGTTCGGGCCAATCAAATTGCCAGGGCGGGCTTTATACGATGATGGACAGGTGATCTGCAAGGACGTAATTATCACGTTATCAAAGAGCACTTAACTGCTAGATGACTGCAGCTAGAGAATTGAGATGTATAGATTCCGCTGTCGCGTCTGTTGTGAAATAAATCGAAGGCGCAATAATTTTAATAGACAAACAGAGAACTGTAATCAATGCATTTGTCGATCGAAAGATATTTTTGCTGTCCTTATTTTGTATAAAGCCTTTATTTAAAGCGAATTTCGTTTTGTATAAATTGTATCTTAATTTTAATCAATGTTTCATCAACCAGTTGCCTTGATTTAATAAATAAGAAGCAAATATAGGCTATAGATGACAATATAATCAGGACATGGACGTGCCGACGTGCTCGTCTCATAAATTAACCGAAACTCAGAAATATATTGAAAGCTTGAAATGTCTACTTTTAAACAACATCGAAACAACAATTCAAAACGAAAAGAAACAGGTAACTCTCTCTTATAGCCTAATCCGTATGGAGTGCATTAGCCTAGGCTACTCCATAGGATACACAATACTGCGAAGTGGTGAGTCAGCATCGTCAACTTCATCTTTTCAGTCAAGAACGACACAGAAAACATTAGTTGATTAATAAACAATTAAAATTTCTATATTTGACACATTTGTTACTTGACGGTTCGTTGTGGCAAGCTTTCTGAGTCCGCTAACTAATCAAATATCTCGACTTCCTATTTTGTACCAAGCAAAACCTTGTATAATTATGGTTGTTCAATAAAGTTCTTAGTAAAAAAGAAAAGATGCAACTGTGCCTAATATTATTGTATAGCCTAGTATTTATTTTACTGTCTACATAGTAGCCTACAGCACGCAAGGTTATATGCGCATGCTCAAAGTCTTTTTCTTGCATTTTTAGTGCATCACTATGGCAGAATTACAGTGCCACATACTGGTCTGGGATGTTTACTACATTGTTTTCAGTCCGTTTCAGTGGTTTCGTGTGTACGAATATATTTTTCGAGACGCAGCCGTGTTTACAAACTTATTTTTTACAACGAGGGAAAAAAAACATTGGATAGGGAAAGCTCTGGCTTTGTGTGGATGTGGCCTCAGTGCGAGCAGGACAATAGGTGTGTTAATGTTCCATCTTTTATATGGAGATGTTGGATTGTCAGCCTGATGAGCAGAAAAAATACAAAATACCACGTTAAACAAGGCACTGAAGGCAGAGACCCAGAACACACCTAAGGAAGGTGTTCACCAGCTGGAGCGAACTTTACAGAAAAGTTCTGTTTCAAACTCCCATTGTTTTGGCCTAATTTTGTTTGAAATTATGACACACAAATAATCCCTAATTTTTCCCCTTTTCTAGATGGTATTTAAATAAATATTAACATCTGTGTAGGTGTTCAGCAACATCTAATTGTTTTGATAGAATATAATTTCTTAGATATGGAATATATTTCAATATGGTATTACTGTATAAATGTAGCAAATTACTGTCTTGTTCAGTTTTGTATTATCTTAGGTTCTACAGACTGTTTGAAAAAAGTATTTACCCATGCAAATTACCCTGTAGGTACATATGGACTTTTAGTGGTTGAAAAAACATTGAATATAATGTGCGCCAAAACAATGGAATATGATCCAACAGTTTAGCCCATATAGAAAACAAGAGTTTTGAAAAAATGACCTATGTCTTAAGGTCTTAGAGACCTTAAACTGTAATAAGCAAGAGGATGACAACATGGACAACAAGTTTTAAATAGTAATTACTTACAAGTCATGGGAATCTTCAGCTTTCTTCAGCTGCTCCGTCACTGTTCTGTAGTTGGTTTGAATGAAGCGTAAACGGTCATGATGTTTGGCATAGGCTCTTCGCAGATCCTCATTCTCCTTAGTCTGTAGATTATAGATAAGCAGGTATACATACAAACACAATTAAAATCAACATATTGTTATATTAATTCAAATTAAGCTCAAATATACACATAATAACGATGACCATCACATTAGAGTTTAAAAATCGGAATCGTTTCCAGTATGGTGGATCAAAGACTTTTTAATCAATACTGTAGGTCCAATAATATTTCAATTAAAAACCTATTATGCCTCTCTTTACAATATGTAATACGAGTCTGAGGTATAGAATCCATCACGCTCTTTAAGGTCACAAAACTCTGGGATTCTGGTAGTATACTAACTAAGCCCACTAGGGCTTCTGGTAGAATACTAAGTAGGATATCGAAGTCCACTAAAGGAGGGAATTTGTCTTCCCATTTGGCTCCTAAACTCTGGAATAGCCTTCCTGATAATGTTCAGGGCTCAGATTCACTCTCCCAGTTTGAATCTAGATTAAAGACACCTCTTTTTTTTAGCTAAGCATTCACATCTCATAACCTTCCCAGCAGTTATATCAGATCAAAAGTATATGTATTGCTTGAAACATTATGAACAGCAGCTGAAGCTAGGCTAATTATTTTCCATTTGCTTTTCAGTTTATATCTCAAAACCGGTCTAATTGTCCAAGCATTTTAGTCTAGTTTTAGTCAAATGAAAACAATTACGTCAAGCTGCATAAGGGTTCATTTCATAATCATGATTACTATTACTGAACGGACTATTTTTCTTTTTTAGTGGAAGCGATACAATCGTTTTTTAAATCAATAAACTCCTTTTTATATCCATACTTTGAGTCAAATTATTGATTTATTTGGTAGGTAGCCATGTAATAAGCGGGGTAATCTAGAGCAAGGCGGTTGTTATAGCGAATACAAAACCTTCAGGCTTTTTAATAAACATTTTCCCGGTGGCAAGTTCATTTCCTAGTTTACCGACATGCGTCTGTGGAGGGAAAAATCCCGCTTTGATGTTTTTTGATGTTACTGCAAACCAAAATATTTTTAAGGATGACCTAGTCGACAGAACATTTTTAAAAAAAATATTTATCCTAAGGAAAACAATAGGGCCTTCGCCCTTTCAGGGCTTGGGCCCTAAACATTAAAAACGGTGAAATTCCTGCAGTAATTCCAAAATGCATTAAAGTTTTTATATTAAAACCACAGCAAAAAAAAA
Organism: Pimephales promelas; assembly: GCF_016745375.1. The sequence continues at coordinate 19,972,126 of NW_024121100.1, forward strand.
AAAGATTTTATATTGGCAGACAGAGTAAGTGCATTTATTCCGAAACCACAGGAACCAAGGAATGCAGAATGGATCTATTTACATTTTTACATCTAACTACATTTTAGTCTTGTTTAATGACGTTGGTGTCATCTCGTCAAATCTCGTCTTAGTCGTGGAAAAAAAGGTCGTCAACGAAATCTTTTTCGTCATAGATTTCGTTAAACAAAATTAGCACGTATTCATGTTGTATTGCATTTGAGGTGGTATAGTGGTATAGTTATGTTTAAGAGTGGGTTATGGTGTAAGGGAAGGGTCAATTGTATAATTAATTACACAAATTACAGCTGTAATGCAAATATATATATATATATATATATATATTGTTTTTATATATATAGCAAGTTCAAAGGAAAAACATAAAATCCAAGCATGTATCAAATGTTTAAAAGTTATTACATTGTAGCTAATGACCCAAATGTATAAGTATATCCCATTGATTATTTACAAAATGTAAAAATGTTTTGTACAATGTACAAAAAAACATGATATTGTGTAATTAAAATGCTAACAATATCCAGAAAAAAAAATATTTGGTTACACTTTAGTTCAGGGTCCAATTTCCATTACCTAGTTGCATGCATATTACTAGTATTTTGGCTGTTTACAAAGCACATTTTAATGCATTGTTCTGCATGACCATATTCGACATATACCCTTAATCAAATACCTAAACTTAACAACTACCTTACTAACTATTAATAAGCAATCTGAAAATCTTAAAGCACGGTTTACAAATGTAAAAAAAAAAAAAAAAAAAAAAAAAAAAAAAAAACAATTTTAAACATTGTGCAATTTTACAGAGCACATAAAAATCTGAATCGGTCTGACTGGATTGACTGACAGATTGAAAACGTGAGTCCTGATATATTGAAGGACGGTAAATGTGACACTTATTATAATGCGTTCATGTGAAGATTGATTTGAGTTCACTTAAATTAAAAGATGTTATTTTTTTTAAAGCTAAACAAATGTTACAATTAATAGTTTTCAATTATACTGTAATGCCGTTCTTTGGATCCCTAAACATCATATAAATTTTAAAGTATTGCCGATTACAGCGAGCTCTTAACGTATTATTATATATCAGATTTGCTTTGTTTAATAAACTGAACTGTTATTTTGAACTACCTTTGTCATCTTTGGACTAAATCTCATTGGTGGGTCAGTTTTCTTTACAGTCCAAATGAAAAAAAAAAAGTCACCCAGACTACACATTACTGAAATAAAACTGTTGCCATGAGAATGCTCATACCTCATACCCTGTGAGAATATTTATATTTTTAAGTGTCCTTGCACTCACAGTTTGCCTTTGTTTGGGCAATGTAAGGCCTATTAACACCAAAGGCCAAATATAAAATGATAATTCTTCACACATACTTTTACTCCAAAATATTTAAAGAAAACTGCAGCACAACTACTCCAAGTTCGTTCAGAGAATAAATACATGCTTAATGCCTGCTGCTTTTCTCCTACAACAAAGCACACAAGATCCCCTATCAAAACGTACACATATGAATGGGTGACCATTCGGCCATTCAACCATCTCATGTTTGGACTTTATCCATTCCACAATGTCTAGACTGTTTAGAAAGTGTTTTGGAAAGAAAACACAAGTAAAACCTTAAAGACACTGTTCTAGGAGTGTACCAGATTTTGCAAATATGTTCCATATGGAGAACGAAGGGTGAGCCATCCCACTGTGACTGCTTCAGATGTCAACACAATGAAATAGAAAAGTGCCATATTATAATCGCTTCCACATCAGAAAGGGTATGCTTTTAATAAAATTATGCTCTCAACAGACACACCTTATTCAGAGTGAGGCCTGTGAGGTAAAAACAATACCAGATACAATCATTTTTCGAGTCTCCGCTTCCAACCCCACAATGAGGTTATGCTCCAATAGCAAACACTACAAACATTTCTCACCAGGGGAAGATGTAGCCACCGGACCAATCAACCAAGCACGCAGAACATAAACAGTAATAACAAAGTCTCTTTCCAGAGACCTAGACATTAGCGTATACTGTCATATAATGATCTAATGTGCAATATCTAATTATATTGCATAACTAATGGCAAAATAATAAAGTGGGTCTAAGCCCACATACCCTATTATGTTCAGTGGTTGTTTTATTTTTAAATATAAAAAAAAATACAATGCATTACATAAGTTGTTTATTTAAAAGCAAATGTAGATGATGTTTTTTTTTTTTTTTTTTTTTTTACTGTCATGTGGCGCCAATTGATTGTCAAGTTCTTGACTTATTTGGGATAATGTATTGCCACTGTCTGGCAAACATTGTAGTATTCATATAAAAACTTTCCAGTTGAAAAACCCTCAGAACAAGCTTTTTCTTCTCTAAAATTAGGTGATAGTAGGTGCAAGTATTTTTTAAGTGTAAAACAAATGCAACCTAAGATTTATTTTTTTGTAATTTTAAAAGTATTTAAGTATTTAAAGCTGCAGTCTGAAGTTTTTCCTCTTTTTCGCCATCTCTGTTTGAAATCTGCAATTGCAGTTATTCGCAAAATTATCAACTTTACGTGGGTCGTGCCCTAAATTAATAGATGATTAACTAACTATATTTTTTATGTACATTTCTAAAAATGCACTTTCTGTAAAGCTGCTTTGAAACAATATGTACAGTTTGGATGAATCCAATGTTTTGAGGAGAATGTGCTGTGTGGATACTGTCATTTGGAATCACAGACAAGCAGATAGTTTTGAACACTGGCCAGTTATATGCTTGCTCAAAAGTTTATTTTGGATAGTTTTTAACCCAAAAAAGTTACGGACTGCAGCTTTAAGTATTTAAAAAGAGAGATTTCGTATATACAAAAAAAATATTATAATAACCAAAATATCACTTTTATTTGTCAAATAGACTTATAATGACCTCTATTGTCCCTAATATGTCCAGTAACCTAAGAATACATTGAAAGAGCTATAACCGAATACAATCAATTTAGAATTTGTTTATCATCAATGAACATCAACCATTTTTATGTTATTTATGCTGTGGTGACAAACTGAGCCCACTTTTAGAAAACACTTTCTTCTGTCAACCAGGCAGGTGCACAATTCAGAATTGAACTGAGAATGACTACTAAATTCCAATTCAATTCTTGAATTTGAATTGATGTCAAAAACAGGATCTAGAATTACAATTCGAATTTGAATTAAAGGAAGCAGAATTGCAATTCAATAAAAATTCTAAGAAATTCATATAGATGTTTTAAGTGAAGCGTTTAACAATGTAGCTTTACAATATATGTCAGATATGATTGCATGTTATATAAATTAAATTAGTTTGAACTACCAGGAAATATTTCCCCCCAGCAATGAATGTTAAAAGCTCTAGTCACAGAACAAATAATAAGTTTGATCTATTGCAATTGTAACGCCATTTCCCAGAATTACTTTAGTAAATCTTTAAGGGGAAAATGTTCAAATTAAAAGTAAATTGCTTTACATTGATAACGTAATCCAAATAAATGAATCTAAACCACATTTATAATGGGTTAACTTATAACAGTGAGCAATTACATTTCCAAAGTAACCTTCCTAACCCTCACTGTAGGGGAGCCATAGACAGTAAAAGAAATGGACAGAGCGATCTCATTGGAACTCCATTGAGACGATCGAAGCCCGTTTTTGGTAATTTTTTAGCACTTCCGTCCCTGACGCGGAGACTCAAACAGAGCTTGACTACGTAGATGTGACGTGAGTGACCCGTCTGTCTTCTAGTGCTGTGGCATGAGAAATCTGAATCATTCCCTTCCGAAACATGCAGAGGCGGAGAGTGTGAATAGGAGCTGTCCATGAGCTAGAAGGAGACAATTTTGCTAGGTATTCTGATTAATTATTTTGTCATTTTGCCTCCACGTTTCCTCGATTGCACGCAAGCTTCTTGTCAGGTCCATACGGTAATCTCTCTACTGTGCGACAGAGAGTCGCGTGGGTATAGGGTTGGAACCGAGACTAACTTTTCGTTTTTCCCTGAATCGTTCCAAAAGTTAAAATTTCGATTCCTAGTTTCGATATTCACAGTCCGCCGAGCGGAAGAAGAAACCGCTGAACAACACCAACGAAGAAGCGTCTACCGGAAGTGTTGGCATAACCACGCGAGTCGAACATGAGTACCTTACGTCGGCGATCCAAAGTGTGGCTTCACTTTTCTAAAAATAATGAAATCTCGGCAAAATGCAAAATTTGTGACAAAATGAGTATTTTTACAGAAGGAGTATTTCCTTCAGAAAGGATTATTTCCTTCAGAAAGGCCGTTGGTTAGCAAGGTTAGCTAAACTTTTTTGACCCTGCCTCTTAAAAGAATCGGAATCGAGAATCGTTAGGAAGCGGAATCGAAACAAGGAATCGGAATCGGAAAATCAGAATCGTTCAAATTCAAACGATACCCAACCCTACGTGGGTATGACGCAATCGTTAGCCTACTTTCACTAAAACTGCTTCTACGGGCCATAACATAAGCTACAAGGTAATGGAGCTATTTATACATTGTCGTGTTTCTTTAGAAATAAATAAAGGACAAATGGGGTCTTCAAACGCCTCAGATGTAAAAATTATTTGCTGTCAAAGTGATGCCAAAATGAATGGGAGTCAATGGGAACGCAAGCGAAGTTCTGCTACAAGATGTCAGCTCCTGCGAGGCTTCAACTTCCGGTCGATGGATTACCCCCTTGAGGGGAGCGCGGGGCACAACGTAACGCGGGGCTAGTTGTAACACACTTGTTTTAAATACTTCCACATGCTAGCATGACAAAACTTGATGTATTTACTAGTTGCCATATCAACACTATACAGAGAAAAATTTGGGCCAAAATTCAGAGATCTTTGTAAGATGTCACTGAACATTTAACCATAGCAAAAGTACATTTCACTTAAGTTAATTTTTCATGTCTATTTTTGTGTTTGATTAAAATGAGACAAATCTGATATTTTTTTTTTATCTCTAATCTGTAGTTTAACAGTTGATACAGTCCTTTCTAACTAGCAGAGCTTCGCTAACTAGCAGAAGACACTAGCAGGGTTTTAAACCCCAGTTGTGGCATGTTGTCACACTGCGTTACAATGTGCCCCTATTAGAAATATGCTATTATATTCTATACTTTTATGAATTCTATTGAAAAAACATGAGAAACATGTAAATAAAGATAATTAATCAGAAATGATTAATTATTATTTTGTTTTGAACTATGCTATATAGCTATGTTTGTTGTCAAAATCAAAAATTAGATTATTTTGAATTATTAAAAAATGCCATTATTTTATATGAAAAAGTTAATAATTTTATTTTATTAAGAAAATATGTTGGTTTGACTTGTATATTTATTTGATTAGATGAGAATAGCATTTAAAGATGTCATATGGTGATGTTACAATGTGCCCCTCATGTTACAATGTTCCCCACCTATGGGGCATGTTGTCAAATTTAACATTTCTTTCAGGGTAAATCAAGAAGTATACACTGTATTAATAAATCAAAACCACATAATTGTACTAGATGTGGGAAATTAATATGGGAAAAAATAAATACTAAATAGATTTGCACAAACTGAGAAAGTCAAAAAGCGTTACGTTGTGCCCCGCTTTCCCCTATGTGAGATTCAACACATTCTTACTGTCCTGTGACTGTGTGGAATTTCTTTGAATTGCCATGAATTTAATTCCACTTCCTGTCATTCCAATTCAAATTCAAATTCAACTTACTGGGGGGCGGAGTAAATTCAATTCAAATTCCAATTCATGAATTGAATGGAGGCCAATTCTAAAATTCAGAATTGTGCACAAGCCTGCTGTCAACACTGCATTGCCTCATTATTAAACATCCTATACAATTATGAAATTTTGCTGAAGATTGATTGTCTGAAAAACTATTGTATTTATGCCGATTACTTGTCAGTTTTAGGGCTTTAACAATAATGCCAATTAATTGTCTGTTTTAGGACTTTGTAATACATTTGTGATATATATATATATATATATATATATATATACATAGATATAGTAGTCAGTCTACTGCTTATTTTTGACTGGGATTAAAGCGGTTCAAAGGAAAAAAATGAACAAAATGCTGGCTGTGCTGTTTATAAGAGAGCAGAGTTTGCCGTTGTTTGGTGCTCACGGCTATTTTATGCTATTCATTTTGTTTTACAGAAAAAAAGAAAGAAACTGCATTCCATAAATTCTAAATATGCAGTGATTTAAAATAAATAAATAAATAAATGTTATCAAGTATTCTTGTATTTGACCTGCAGTCTAATAAAGGTTTCTTGCCTTCTTAAAGTGCTATAGACCATCAGATGTCTTGTGCAGAGGAAGGGTGGCTACAGAGTCAATAGCCCTTTTAGTGCTACAACATTACTGTACAAATCCATATTATGGCGAGAAACACTTGGGTAGGTAAAGAGAAAAGACAGTCCATCATTACTTTAAGAAATGAAGGTCAGTCAGTCAGAAAAATCTCAAGAACTTTGAATGTATCCCCAAGTGCAGTCACCAAAAACATCAAACGTTATGATGAAACTGGCTCTCATGAGGACCGTCCCAGGAAAGGAAGACCAAGAGCTACCTCTGTTGCAGAGGATAAGTTTATTAAAATTACCAGCCTCAGAAACTGCCGTTTTACAGCACCTCAGATTACAGCCCACCTAATATGGAAGCATATGGGTAGCAATATTGAATTTGAAATGTAATATGCAAAATGACAATGCAATATGTAACAAAGCATTGCATTCTGTATTTAAATTTACATTTTGGATTACCATTCTAGCAACGTTTGGTGCAAAATGAAAATGAAATTACATAATTTACATTTGCCATTTCATATAGTTTTAATATGCATATGTGGCAAGTGGCAAAATTAAAATACATTACAGAAATGATTAGACATGTGTAACATGTTCAAGTAAAAACTGTCATCACACAGGAGAGGGAGAGGACTTTTCATGAGTGATGTTATTACTGCGCCGAGTCAAAGTGCTCTAAAACACGTGCTGTGGTATTCCGCCATACATTATACTTTACATGCTTAGAAAAGTGCAACGTGACAACATGACAACTAGACGAGCACTAGAGACAGATCCCCTGCAAAGACCAAGTCGACATGACACAGACCCTCACCCGAGACCACGAGAACCAGAGAGGTCATTTGCGCAAGCCCCTATGAACAGCTTCACCCCCTTTCCCACCATATGCTAGCATAGTGTATCCCAACCTTCAAGCGGAAGGAGTTAAATTAAAAATGATCTGTATCTGCAATCTGACTTCTGATGTAGCCTAGAATCATAATCACACCATGTTGGTCTATTTGGTAAGATGAGATCAGTTCCCCCAACTGAGCCTGGCCTCTCCCAAGTTTTTTTTTCCTCTCTCTCAGTCTCTCTCTCTGTCTGAGTTTGGGTTCCTTGCCATTGTCATCTATGGCTTGCTTAGGTGGGGACACTTAACCCCTTAATTATCACCCCCCCCCCCTTTCTGAGAATATATATATATATATATATATATATTAGGGCTGGGTAATAAATATCGATTTCTCGATATTAATCGATTCTCATTTTTACGAACCGATATCGATTCTTAAATCTCAAGAATCGATTAGTCATCCTGTTTCATTTGAATGAATGGGACATTGTATCGCGGCTGCGTGCATCCAAAAAAATCGCAATAATCTTTGTCCTTTTTTACTATTAATATGAAACAAAGTCTCGATTTTCAAATTACGTCCATTTTCTTTAGAAATTCAAAAACATAAATAGCGTTTTGGCGCTGTGGCGTGTGATCGCTCTGGCGCAGCTCAAGAGAAGCAGCAGTGCTGATCTCTCTTCCGGGTTAATAATACCAGTCACAGCGCGAAATAAACATGAATGAGCATCTGAAAGTGTGTTAAAAGATAGAGTACAACTTATCGAAATCCGTATCATGTCACATTGATTCGCTCAATCTGCGTTTCAACCGTGGAAAGACGTCAGTTAAACAGCTTGTAATCAATGGCATCGTCATATTTACCTCAGAAAACCCACATAAACTCGTTAGTCATCTTGAAAAAATAACTCTAGAGAGTTATTTATATATATATATTTTGCTAAATATATACACCATATTACATATGCATTATAATCTTAATGTTCTTCAATAGTTAATGCATATTTGAATAAATCTGGCAAGTTTTTATGACAGCCACCATATAAATGTTTCTTATTATATCTTCTTATTATAAAAAATAAAAAAGTGTAAATTAAGTGTTTGTATAGCTACAAAACAGTTCATTATTACCTTCATATTAGGCTAATGAAGCCTAGTAGGCTACAACTAGACTCCTAGTTTACAGCATTAGTTAAGAGATTTGATTTCCTTGAGAAAATTTGCCATTTATTATAACTGATATCCAAAATAATCAATATTGAATCGAATCGGAATCGAAATCGAATCGAATTGCAAGCTTGTGAATCGAAATCGAATCGAATTGTGAAATTTGTGTCAATACCCAGCCCTAATATATACAGTATATATATATATATATATATATATATATAAACTCATATAGTTATAGCTGAACTCAAAGATCTTTCCATCACAAGACTTTTTACATGTACACAAAATACCCATTTCTCTCAAATATTGTTCACAAATCTGTCTAAATCTCTGTTAGTGAATACTTCTCCTTTGCCGAGATAATCAATCCACCTCACAGGTGTGGCATATCAAGATGCTGATTAGACAGCATGCTTATTGCACAGGTGTGCCTTAGGCTGGCCACAAAAAAGGCCACTCTAAGACCCCGTTTACACCTGGTATTAAAATGCGATCTGTATCCAGATAAGTTATCCGGATAATAAGTACTGATTCCATTTACACCTGGCCACATAAATGTGTTTTTGCAAAACGGATATAAATCCGATCTTCACCTCCTGCGTTATATGCAGATTTAATGGATTGCACGCCACCAAAAGCAACAGATCTGAGCGGCATTTTATTGATCATCAGCTAATTTCCAAGTCAGAGACATCAATAAGAGAGAGTGGCAACAGGCCTGGTAAGATAATTTCGTTTCTTTACTTGAAGATACGTTAACTGCGTCTGTGACTTACTTTCACTTTTATTTGCGATGTTTGCACGTTGAATAGACGCTCAGCTGCTCATCTGCGGTGATGCGTGTCGCGTGTCGCATCTGACTAGGCTATAACATGACATATAGCCTATATAACACGCTCTCACTCGTTTATTTTTTTAGCATTTTTGGGAGGAGTAAAATATACATATGTGGTTTCAACAACCAGATTGCGTTTACACCTAGTAAAGATCCGGACACAATGCGAGCCAGACTACCTCCAGATGTGGTCAGGCAGATCCGATCACGATCCGATCACAACGCGTTTACACCTTGCATTAACATGCGTTTTTTATTATCCGGATAACTTATCTGGATACAGATCACATTTTAATACCAGGTGTAAACGGGGTCTAAAATGTGCAGTATCACTCAGCACAATGCCACAGATGTCGCAATATTTGAGGGAGCGTGCAATTGGCATGCTGAATGCAGGAATGTCCACCAGAGCTGTTGCTCGTGAATTGAATGTTCATTTCTCTACCATAAGCCATCTCCAAAGGCGTTTCAGAGAATTTGGCAGTACATCCAACCAGCCTCACAACCGCAGACCACGTGTAACCAACACCAGCCCTCCACATCCAGCTTGCAGCATGTTAATGTACGGCCCCAGATGTTGCAAGGATCTGTACACAATTAGCCTTTCGCCGAGCCCCGCCCCCCTTAGTTACTGTTGCTACCTCCGTCAAACAAATGGTCAAACACGGGCAGCGCGACAGATTGCCATGACGGCAAAGGGTATTCCCGTGTGTGTCAGTGACCTTTTTTGGAGCAATACCTCCGCGATATCAAGCAAGATCGAAGCAAAAGGGGTTACTGTATGCGGTGGAGGGATTTATTCTCAAAGATCTTTCCATCACAAGACTTTTTCCCTGTACACAAAATACCCATTTCTCTCAAATATTGTTCACAAATCTGTCTAAATCTCTGTTAGTGAATACTTACCAGTCTCAAGAAAAATCAGAAAAACCCCATGACCATGCTAAGTTACCTCAAATGCAACCAGCACAGCCTTGAAGATTTTATAAACTGGTTCAGTGGCTAATTGTTTGGAGTTAGAAATATATAACTTGCGCTGCATATTTATTCATTTTGCCTCCGATACAGGAGTAGCACGTTCGCTTTAACAAGCAGGTTGTTCATTTACCACAGCAACCGATTGCGTGTCATGCTCATGCTGAATGCGATTTTCGTGTTTAAAAAGTAACTAACGTTATGCATAAGAGACGGAAAGAGGCAGAGAACCATACGTTATTTAAGGTTATTTATATTCGTTACGATATTGATATATGAACTGATGTTGTCATGTAAGCTTCATGCTTTCCCCGTTGCGAACGTCCTCTAAACTGTAGTCTACGGTGCTGCACTGCTAACTTAGCTGACTGCTGCTCATTTTCCCAGAGAATATCATGGTATGTTAACAACAACCCTTTAGAAAATGTAAGTCCTTTGTGGATCCTCTTGATCTGCTTTCTCCGTGCTTCTTTGACTAATCTCAGTCGCACGCACGCTGCACGCGAGACGAGTTAACCATGTTCGACACATTTAACTGTCCACACTGTTTAATACATCTTAGGCACCGCTCGCGTTGTGTTTTGGGCTTTGGAAAGGGAAAAAACACAACTTCTCCAGACAATCTCTCGGGGTATCATGTGTCCGATTTACAAACGCCGTGGGCGCACCGCTTACTGTTTGACGGAACAGCTCACACAGTAACGGTTGCTATGATGTGTGATTGGACAATGGCCATTTTGTGGGAGGGGCCGGCGAAAGGTCAATTCCTGGAAGCTGAAAACATCCCAGTTCTTGCATGGCCAACATACTTACTGGACATGTCACCCATTAAGCATGTTTGGGATGCTCTGGATCGGCGTAGACGAGAGTGTGTTCCAGTTCCTGCCCGGTCATATCCAGCAACTTTGCACAGCCATTGAAGAGGAGTGGACCAACATTCCACAGGACACAATTAACAACCTGATCAACTCTATGCGAAAAAAAGGTGTTGCACTGTGAGATGTGAATGGTGGTTTTTGCCTGATTTGCCGTCAACGGACAACCAGGTGAGACACGGCCAACGAATGATCCAAATGATCTAGATAGAAATGTATTGCCCATTTTCAATGGGAAAGTGCCCAAGCAACAATTGCTCAGTAAGATTGCCCAGTAATATTGCTCAAAAAGTTGCCATGTGTATCATCACCTTAAAGCCTGTAAAGCATTGAAATGAATATCAGTAAATAATATTGACTTTAATAATATAATAAATGTAAATGTTTAAAAACATAAATTGTGTGTGATATGCTGTAGCCTAGCCTTCCGCTCTGTGCTTTGAGAAGGATCAGGGATGTGAGACACGTTTTTTTTTTTTTTTTGTATATCTTCAAGTTTTCTGTTGTAAAAGTTCTAAAGAGTGAATCTTGCCCACTTAAAAAAATTAAAAGTTTATTTAATAAAATGTGATAATTTTACATCAAAAAAGCATAGTGGGCTAACTTACACAGGTAAGCTCAAAACTGCTCTAAATTCATGTTTGCTATTGAACACAGCTAATCTTGTCATAACACAGCTAATGACAAAAGTGACTTGTGGAAAAAAAAGAAACCTGTAAAACTCGTATCAAAGAAAACGTGTGAAAGATTTGGGCAGGCTCATATAAAGGTAGGCTTAATTCTTTCCCTATTCACTTATTAATCAGTTAAGTTACTTGTGAAAGTCTGCATGAAAAGAAAAATCCTCCCATCTATTCTCAAATGCATGTTATATATATGAATGAATCATCCATGCATATTTTTCTTTACTTCTTTTTTCTATCTTGTTTTTGTTATATTTTAGTCAAAATGTCATTACCTTCTGGTGAGAAAACAGATTCTTTCTGGTGACGTATACCAGACCTCTCCAATAATGTCCACTTCATCCCTGCCCCATAAGCATTAATTCGGCTCCAATTTTAAATAAATCACCCACATCTCAAAATTCTATCAACCACAAATGGATAGAAAAAAGTCCCAGGCCAACCTTTTTTTTTTCAACAATCTGTTACACAGTCACAATATGGAAGAAAAGATTCACTACTTTAGTTTCACTGCGACTATCCATAACTTGACAAAATCCTTCATTCAAGTCCCCTTAATTTTTTTTTTCCCAGTTTATATAATTTCCAATTTATTAAACATTCCTCTTCGATCATTCTCATCCTGTTAAGGTGAATTTCCTTTGCTATGACTAAGATAAAAAAAAAGAGGGGTCATCAGATATTCGCATACACTTTAAGTTACATGACCAAAGTAAATAAATATATCACTGGTACCTTGTGTAAAGATCACTAACAAAGTTTGCTTTTCTTTCTGGATGTTCTTTCCTCACTTCTCTGGGAACAGGGCGCTGATAAGCGTTTCCACGCCAACCTGGCACCTGTAGCATTAATGTGGCCTGACATTGCAGGCATCAGCCAATAGGAAATGGCTGACTTCTCCCACCACTTAAACCCCACAGCAGGAGGAACGCCTCAGTAAGCCGGGTCGCTCCCCAAATGGCCGTAAATATTGGTCTTTGCCTCACAGCTATTTGAAGAAAAAAAAAAAAGGAGGGGGGGGGATCTCCTCCAAAGATTATATGGGACTTTTCAGGGGTGAACATATAGATTTTCCTGACAAGAAGGCCCTCTATTATTCTGACCTTAGCCAAGGCGAACTCTGGCAGAGACAGCAAGCGCACCTTTCAGCTTGAGTGGCCAGGGCCAGGAGACTTGTCGAAAGGCTTTCTGAAAGGGAGGAAAGCTTGTTTACCGCTGCTATGACACGGCAGCCCTGCTGGGCGGGAAATGCAGGGCCCTGAACCCTGTTATTATTAACAAGGACAAAGAGAACAAGCCAGCCCCAGACCAGTTGCCAATGTGACAAGTATGGATTTACTGTTCAGAAATTCACAAGAGGACAGTCAGCCTTTAAACGAAAAAGACAGGGAATGAGACAGAGAAGTGAAACAAAGCAGAGTGCTAATGAAGGCCTGTTCAGATTGAGTGACCAATGTTTCGTGTCTGAGTGACACCACGGCATACAGAGAGGGCGTTTAAAGTACCCGGCACGCATCCACCTGGGCATTAAAATCAATACGAACTGGAGGATGAGTACTCCGCACCGCTGGAAATGTTGACTGTCACTGAGCCTTACAAACTGAAGTATCTGACAGACAAAAACACAGACTAGATTAGTTTACTTGAGATTTAAAAGGAGGGAAATGCAGGAATGAAGAAGAGGGCAGCAGAGAAGAGAACAGGGTAAGAGAGCGAGGCATGAAAAGTCAAAAGAGAGACATGGATGATTGGTTTAGTGAAGAGCGCGAGTTCTTCAGCAGCCTTCTCTCCCGCTGCCTCATTGCCTCTGCAGACAGTCAATGTGCGTGTGCGTGTGGATGATGAAGGATGGAGGTCAGATAGAGGATAGCAGTCAGAGGATAACATCTGACTCTACCTGCTATGAGCTCCTTCATGCCGAAACTTTAACAGACAGACACACACATATGCAAATACACGTTATTATTCACTGATATGTCGAAGAGTGGACAGTGTCTCAGATTATGATAGTTTTTAATTTAGAATTCGCTTTTTCATTGTATTTACAATGTTCAATGTTTTAATGTTGTTGTTTTTTTTAACTTAATTTTAGCACAGCCACAGTTAATGTGCTAAATTAAATCATTTAACAGCCTTTAGTTTCTAAGAACAGGCTAGTTTTATCACTATCTACTGGCATTTTGATGCTTCATGCAGGTCATAATATTTTATTTTATTTAATATAAAATATATCATATATACTGTTATTCCATTTTTTTTCTTAATACCTTTGGAGGCATCAAAACAGCATTGTAGTTTAGTTTTTTTCAATTACATTAAAATGTTATTTAACATGTTTTTTTATATATATATTTAATTTTATATAACGTTTTTATTTGTGTAAATGATGTAATATTTTCTATGTCTAAGAAAGCAGAAGATTGTCACTCAAACGTTCACAGAAGGGCATAAATCTCTTGGAGGTGTCCAAAGAGAAGATAAGAGAATCACAGTAACAGATTAAAGTAAGTATTTAGTGTTCACCTTAAGCACGAGTAATTCCTGCAGCCGCTGAATCCTTTGCTCTTGACTGTCTGTTCCATCACTGTTGCCACCATCTGGAGACAGAGACCTGGGGCCCTGTTGAAGACAGAAAAAAAACAATAAAACATTAGAAAACATCTTCTATCAACACAATAGCCAAGTTTTTAATTATCAAAAGCCAAAGATGAGCAATAGCCCTTCACGTATGAACACACAAACATCAGCCGACACACTTTCCAAAATCTAGCAGGGGACACGGGCTGAATCGTGAGGAGGAGCACACACGGCATGCTGCTGAAGGGTTCTCTGTGCAGGGACCTAATGAGCATGTTCATTTCCATTTACATTGTTTCTTTGACAATAATGATGTCCCATTAGGGGAGACTAAAGGGTTATAGAGTGAGAAACGCGCCAGGCCTCATTACCAAAGGTGGGGAGGGAGGCGCCTTTAATTGCTCTATCAGGGCCCAGAGTTACACTTGATAGGACAACAGAAGCAGACTTTGGGGAGAAAGAAAAAAAAAAGGAATGAGAGAGAGAGAGAGGGAGAGAGAAAGAGAGAGAGAGGAGGGGGGGGGGCTCTCTCTGAAGTACCTAAAACCATGGAGAGAACAGTGCGACTGGAATGGCAAATCTGATCAGGTATGTGAAGGAAGGCCAGATGGCAGAAACAACTGAAAAAGAGTGAAACTGTAAATTGCAGAAGCACCATTACAAATCGAGAGCTGGAGATCTTCAGGGACCAGATCAAAAACACTTAATCTAGGAAAAAAACAGTAATACTTCAGAGAACTGAAAAGATCCTTTAAAAGCTGATTAGCTCTTGAATAGGCAGCCGTTGAGTGCAACTAACTAGAGTCACTTGCTTGGAGCTCTTAGTCCAAAAGGATCTACCTATTGATGTGTCAAGTCATTAACAGCATAGCTGAACTTTCCTCTGACACATGTCCCAAAACCAGACTTAACATTCTCAGCATTCACAGGAACAGTGGTGTCCTCATCATCAAAGACTTCCACTCTGCAAGGATTAGCAAAAGAGTGAAATTAAAGCTTACAAAGAAGCAGCAATCAATACCTGAATATGGAGAACAAAGAAACAGTTTCAGCAGTCATGAGTGACAAAGAAAGCCTTACTCTATTCCTGCACTTTCTCATTTGCAAGGATGCAAACTCATCAGGGGTGGAAAAAGCTGACAAAGATGTGACCCCCCCTAAAGGGATCCAGGGGCATGCACCCCAGGACCTCTTTTTTTCAAAATATCAGCGTTAAAGGCAGGGTAGCCAATTAGTTTTATAAACATTCTTTGTTATACTGTTTTTTTTTTTTTACAACATTTCCATACATCTGCGCTAGAGATGCGCGGATGGGCTATTATTTCATCCGCAACCGCATCACAAAACTCATAAACCGTCCTCCAGTGAATCAGACTAATGTCCTTAGTCTGATTCACTGGAATCAGACTAAGGACGTCCTCTGATTCACTAGAGGACGAATGTCCTCGTCCTCTAGTGCATCAGACTAATTTACCAGGGATGTTGTATAAATAAACTTAGTGTAGTCCTTCATCAGTTTGCCAGTGAGATCGGTGATTCAACGGAAGTGGCAGTGCACAAAGATCACAGAATCCGGAAGTACTACGTATCAGCGTGATAATCCCCTATTTTCAAAACCGCACCTACCCGCCATCCGCAGATTGGGCGATACAAGGTGCTGCTGATGACAGCCGCGAGCGAGACTAGAAAGCTCTAAGAATATCAGCAGTGAACTTCGTCTCTGATCGGCATGCAGGTACAAAAAGAAATAAATTAAACGCACTTCGGCAAACTTGACTGTGGTGGTGTGATTTTGCGAAGTCTGTAGCGGGAGAGAAAGGACGGAGCCGCGCGGTGAGTAGGTCAAGTGCAGATGATGAACATCTGTGTCTTGGCGTGGAGAGACTGCATATAACCGGCGGGAATGAGAAAGCGAGGGAGAGAGTTGGACTGGGACTTTGCACGCGGCTACTGCAACCGAGACTGAGAAGCAAGTGTTGGATCGCGTGTTTTGTTTATGGTGGCGAATGCGCTACTGTGCGCATTCGCCACCATAAAGTCCCAGTCATGCCGACCCTGTCTTCTTCCTTCCACACACACTGAAACTCTTCACACTGACCTTATCTGATAGGCTACTGTACAATATTTTCATTGTAGCCTAACAGAAAACGCATTTTGGCACATAATTTGGTTCAACCGCCCGCCACCCGTCCGAATTTAATTATTATTTTTTTTTTAGTCACGTCATCCGCCCGATCTGCGGTTCATCCGCGGAGTCCGCGGCTGTAACCGCCAACCGCGCATCTCTAATCCGCGCACCTTGCTAGCGCAAACATTGTGCATTATCTGGGCGTTCCATAAGGCTATACAGAGTTGTGGACAGAATATTCTATCTGCTTTACAGATTTCTCTGCCGATTGCGTTAAAGGAAGCTTGTTGGCAGCGCGAGGAGTTTGGCAGCGAACGCAGCATCTCGTTCCCGATTCAGAGAACATGGGTTACACCAGTAACCAGAGACGTTCTCTTTCATAGGTTTATTCAAAGCTGTGTAGCTAAGACGCATTGGGAACAAAATACCAAACTTGCCAAGCTAAGCGCTGCTTAACTAGTACAATGACCAGATAACTTACATGACTGGTTCAAACTGACAAAACATGGGAACCTGTAGCCATGTCGATATTACAGTAGATTACCCTGGTAGTAATCTCTATTAATCTCCAGTATTATTACATTGTTTGATACAATATTGTTTTATTTGATATTATGTAAATGACATTTTTAATTTTATATTTATTTATTATTACCATATGTTACTTGTATTTATTGTTTAAAGATTTAGGTTAATATTGTGTGTGGTTTCGTTTTCTTTAGTACCGTTTCAAGAACCGTTTAAGCAACAGAACCGTATATATATCGTACGCAATCTTATGTAATTAACTTCTGTAGCCTCTGAAGGGCAGTACTAAATGAATAAAAAACATAAGATCTTTAGATAAAAACAAATTTACACATCTTCATCCTGTTCAAAAGTTTTCACCCAAGAAGAAGAGTGATTTGGCTCTATATCTGATATATATATATCGCTGATATATTGCACACTACGAGTGTGATATTGTGTTATACAACAGTTCAAAGACACAATATTAAAGTTATATAAAAACATAAATATTAAAGCAAATTTTCAAATAGGCATTATCTTTATAAATTAAACCACATGCTTAAAGTTACAGTACACACAACTAGCCTACATTCTCGCCAAAAAAACCCCTCTTAAAACTACAATAACAGCAATATTTGCTAAATTATAGTGTGTTTGACTCGGCGCGGCACAGTTCGGCTCGCTTCGCTTTTCCACCAGGTTTTCCACCTCCTGGTTTCCCACCAAAGCGTTTGGTTAGGGACCTGTTGAAGTGGAAAGATGAAGGCTGGAAAAAAAAATGCTCTTGATTTGGATTTTATGGACGATCGGTCTCTGTGTGGACTATGTCTGACGATGCAATGTCCAACTACACATGTAACCTCAAACACTTGCGGTGTCACAACAATGGTTGCATGCCCTTACACCTGGGAGACGTTGCTGGAGCTAAACCTCAAGACAACTCAAGAGCCGAAAACAGGCCAATTCAAGGATCCGAAAATGTTCCACGCGAGCTGGTGAGAACAAAACGAAGGAAAAGAGGAAGAAGATGGGGAATTCGGAGCCGCCTGTGAAGGAGATTTGAACAGCCACCATTGCCGTCAATTGTCTTCAGTAATCTGCACTCTCTGAATAACAAATTGGACATGATAAGATCACACATGGTACTGTAATGAATTTCATGAGGCATCTTTGCTTTGCTTCACGGAAAGTTGGTTGCAGTCTACAATGCCTGATTAGCTGTTTGAGATCTCTGGATTCACATTAGTTTGAGCTGATAGAGACAAAGTTTCAAGTAAAAATAAAGGGGGTGGCATCTGCACGTATAAAAATGAGATATGGTCCCACACATGTTTAGTGAAATACCCAAAAGTGGAAATTCTCAGCATGACTTTAAGACCTTTTTACCTGCCTAGGGAATTTGGTTGTATTTTGTGGTTTATGGAATATGTCCCACCCAGCGGTAACTTAAGCCATCTCAGGTAGCTAGCCTGATAGCGGACTATGTTCATGAACTATAAATCACCCAGTATAATCACAAGTGCATCGTAGTAACTGAGTTGAAGCAGTGCAAATTGGAGACTTTGTTGCCGGGATTTAAACAGTATGTAAAAACTCAAACAAGAAGTAACAATATTCTTGATAAGTGCTTTGTGTGTGTCACGGATGCTTATGAAAGCCTGTTTTGACTGGACAAGTTGGGACATTTTTGATGAAGGCTCACTTGATGCTCATTTAACTACAGTGTTAAATGATTATATTTAGGCGCCAGAGTTTTTTTCCTAAAAAGTTCGATTTTGACATCTTAATTTCAAAAGACTATGGGCCCCATCTTGCACCCGGTGCAAATGACTTTATACACAAATGCATGTCTCATTCCTATTTTGCACGCACGCAAAGCGGGATTTTTCCCTCCACAGACGCACGTCGGTAAACTAGGGAATGAACTTGCACTCCCTGGGCGTATCGGCGCAAAAAGGAGGCGTGTTTCGGCGCAAACATTCCCTGGTGCTATTTTATACTTCCAGAACACAATTGCGCCACTGACCAGAAAAAAACTGGTCTAAAGTCAGTGGCGCGTTATGCGTTGTTCATAACGCTATTTTAAGCGCGCATGCTTGCCCAATGTAGCGGGTAGGCCTACACAACGCGCATACACTGATTCTCTCATCAACACAGATGCAGTAGTTTTTATTTTTTGCAAATCACACATTATAACAAGGAAAAATATTAACACATGAGGGAAATCATTGTGGTTTACATAAAGATGAAACAACAAAATTACACATTTTTTAAGGCTAATTGTAGTACTGGATCAGACCTGTTTGCCCAATAGTGGCAAAAAAACATACGTATAGGCTATAATGTTTAACCGACGCTGATGTGCGAGAGTTTCTCTCATCCCCATACAACGTCACCTCTCTGTCTTGTCCTGACAATTAAAATCGGCTGTGAACGCTCCTGGCGCGCGCCTGGGAAACCCGCCGTTATAATAACAATCCGTCAGGCAACATGCGCACCTGTTCTTAAAGGGTATGTTGGATGGCGCTCGGATTGGTTTATTTCACGTTATGCCCAAACCACACCTATGAATAATGAAGCTACTTCAGACCAACCTCTTTTAGATTTGCGCCAGGCGCAAGAGGCATATATCCAGCCGGGAAAATAGCAACAGCGCCGGGACCCGCCCACAAAGTTACTTGCGTCATGCGCTTTGACACTTGCGTTTCAGATTGTTAAAATAGGGCCCTGTATATTAAAAATGAAACAAGATAGATACTTACTGTAATATTAAGAAATATTAAGGATGACCCAAAGTTTCCCCATATAATTTGCATATTAAGACATCATATGGTGGCAGCAATCTTGGATTATAGAACTTCATGAAAAGTCACGTTTAAATGATAAAATGCAGCACTTCTTTCCCCCCAAAATGTCCATCACCTTCTGTATGCTATATTGCACAATACTGAATGCTCAGGTATATAGTAAGTAGTAAACAAACTGTGTAAATCATTACTAATAAATGGTAGAACAAACCATATGCATGTAGTGGTTGGCCTTTTGCTGTAGAGATTTTCCATTTACTACATACAGTAGGCACTCTGATTCCATGTATGGGGCAGAATTTAATTTTAAAAGCCTTTAAAATTAATAATACCAAAAAGGTTTAGGACATTATAAAAACAATGTGTGGATTGTTGTCCTCAAAAAAAATCTATTTTAGCTGATGATGAATTTTGTTTTGGGAACGAATTAAAGATCTTTTTCACCAGATTTGAACCAATTGGCAAACACAATAAGATCAAAGAAACAACAGATACAATTAGATTCCATCATCATTGGACTGAATTTTTATTGAGGTTGATGATGTTAGGAAAACTTTAAGTCTATTGATACAAAAAAGGCTGTTAAGGCTGTAAAGAACTTTGCACATGAATTAGCACCGTTGTGGCAACCAGTGTTTTAAGCTTCCGTTGACGCACACAGTTTCTGTGATATGGAAGACCATATACATTAAATTATCTCTTGGACATGGCATTTTCGGTAAAGATTTAAACCATTAGCGAAAATGCTGTGTCCAAGAGAATATAAAAATTTTAGACCAATAGCCCTCACCTCTGTGATTGTGAAATGTTTAGAGAAATTGTTACTCCAGTATTTAGTTATGACAGTTGAAGATAAATTAGATCCTTGGCAGTTTGCCTATAAGAAAGGCTGTAGTACTGAAGATTCAGTTGCTGCTTTAGTGCATATCTATAAAAAAATAAATAAATAAAAACACTAAACATTTAGATAAACCTAAATCAATTGTAAAAACTTTGTTTTTAGATTTCTCTTCTGCATTCAACACAATACAGGTGGACAGATTGTAGTCAAAACTTGTTCAGTTGAACGTGAATCCCTATCTGATCCAGTGATCCACTGATAGAGTTCAGAGAGTCAAAGTGAATAAAACAGTGTTGTCTGCAATCATTACAAATGTCGGAGTACTGCAAGGTTGCGTGAGTTCTGCCATACTTTTCACCTGTCAGACTGTCGAACTGACACGTTAAATATTTTGAAGTATTCTCATGACACTGTTTTAATATCTACGTTAAACGATTTTGACAGTCCTGAGTTTCATCAACATGGTGCGACTAAATTGATTGAGTGGTGTGAGAATAATGCTCTTGTCATTAATACGAGTAAAACTGAGGAGATTGTTTTTGGGTCTGCAAATGATATAATGCCTGTTTATATTGATAAGGAGGAAATCAGATCGGTTAAGACATAAATATTTAGGAGTGATTATAGACGATACGCTATCATGGAAAGATCATATCGATACTCATGTAAAAAACAAAGCATAGAATTTACTTTCTATGTCGTCTTAGGTCATTTGGGGTAAGAAAACAGTTCAAGCTAATAGTTCAAGCAAGCTAATATTAAAGCTTCTAACCCTATGCATATTTTGCATAAAGAGTTTGAACTACCATCAAAGAGAAGGTATAGAGCTGAAACACACTTTTGTGCACCAGGCTATTAGCGTTGAACAAAAACATTCAATCAGAAATCAAGAGCACTGTGAAGGTGTTCGATACATTAGTGATGTATTGATTGAATATATAATATGTGATGTTTAAGTGTATGTTGATGTAGAATGTATGTTAGATGCAAGAAAAATTTCAGACTCGTCCGACAATAAAGTATAAAAGTATGTGCTCTCTTGTCAATTGTCTGGCCCCTCCCATCTTGTTAACTGATTATTGATTAATTTGCCCCACCTGCCTTGTTCGTTACCTTTTGTTTGCTTCCTACTGAGGCCTTGTCCACATGGACACGGGTATTTTTATAATCAGAGTTTTTCCTCCTGCGTTTTAAAAAAAAAAATCCCATCCACATGAAAACGCAATAAACTGTAAAGCCACGTTGGCCAAGTTATTACAGGTAAAGTTATTAGAGGTTCCAGTAGGCGGATAATGGTGCAGCGCGGGTGCACACTCTGACATCGCAAGGCAAAAACCCCGGTTTTAGTGTTTACACGACAACACTGTAACCGGGGTTTCTGAAAATCCTCACCCATGGCAGGATACTGCATTTCCATGTGGACGAATGGCCGAACTGCGTAAAAAAAGTCACGGTTATAAAAATACCCATGTCCGTGTGGACAAGGCCTTTGTCTCCCTGTGTTCGCAGTACTGTGCTAGTTTGTTGTCTATGTTCCATGTGTTTCCTGATCCTGTATATTTTTGTTCTCGTTTTCCCCCACAAAAGAGTTTTGTGTTGTCCTTGCATCTTGAATCTATCCGTGACAATAATCAAACTAATAAAAGTATATGCCTCCTGCTAAAATATGTCTGTATACAAAGACTTGGCTTTGTGCCCTCACATGCAATGCATGGATCTACTTTATCTTATCTAAAAAAAAAAATATTCAGTGCACTGATATAACTTATGATCACACTGATAAGACATTTCTGTGTGTCTAGTTTCCTGTCATGCATGAATC
The DNA here is from genome assembly GCF_016745375.1 of Pimephales promelas. Next base: position 19,994,556 of record NW_024121100.1, read on the forward strand.
CTCAGGATAGAAACAACGTGTGTTTAATACACTGACATTTTCATTAAAAAGATGATGGGAAGATAATGTTAGACATGGAACTTATAGGGTCAGCTTTTCAATATAAAACTATACCGCAGACTACTTCAAACACAAGACATTTTAATTTTATTGAATGCATTAAATAAAAAGCAGTGTACTCAAAAATAGGGTTGTAAAAATCAAATGTATTTAACTATACATGTAATATTTAAACTTAATAATAATAATAATTAGTGTTATTATATTTATAATTATTTTGTATTATTACCACAAAGTTTTGGTCCAATTGTGCAGTCTTATAAATAAATCACTGAAGCAAGCAGATTTGCTCTCATTGTTTTTTCCTCTCTTTGGTGCACTGGTCTGATGAGCTGTTTTACGTGTATTTTAAAGCCTTCTGACACTTTCAAGACCAAAATCACAATTGAGAACAGAGGTCAACAAAACGACAAACATTTGTTGCAAACACCAGTTGCAGCAATAACAGAAGAAAATGTCTTTCATTCAACACACTAAGACAACTAGCATGGTTTTCCCCATACTGCCTTGCCGAAGCGCGATTTTATTCAAGCTGCTAGGTTTTCTGGATACCATGGACCAAATTTGACGATGACAACGTCTATGCGATACACCGAAGCAGTTGGTTTATGTCTATGGCTCCAACATGGCAGCAGACGCAAAGTTACCTTTCGATGCAGCCTTACGGGTGTTTCACACCGCAAGCGTGAGCGGCACTTGAGCAGCGCTTCAGCCTAACTACGTCGTCACTGCAGCTGCAGACGCGTAAAGTATTCACACTGGAAGCGTTTGTACAGTGTCACAGCACCGGCTCCAAAGCTACATATAGAAGCGAGCAATTCTTTACAAAGACTATGCATTTTTTTCAGAGGTTGGTCATTTATAACATTGATAATCTTGAAAGTTTGTGATGGGGAGGTGTACAAAATTTGCATATAAATGTTAAACAACAAAACAATCCAGAAAATGGCTCCAATATATTATTTTCAGTCATACTTTCGATATGTTTACAAGACTGCAACTCGCGGATAAAAAAACAAAACACACAAATAAACCACGCACTCGGGTTAGATTTGGGTTGTGCTAGCCTATGTAGCTGTCTGTGTTATATAAACTAAAAGAATGTTTATATATAATATTTTCTAGCTAGTTTACTTTAGTTTTTTTTTTTTTTAATTATTACTGAATAATTAAAAACAAGTTTTTACTGGGTAGCCTACATCTTCTATAAATATTTTTGAGTCTATATTTTCTTTTATTTGCCTACTCAAGTTCTTGAGTAAAAAATAAAATAAAAGTTCTAGTTCTTCACTAGACATGCTTATTCGGTGCATTTTGGGCACTTTTTGTGTGAAATCATGTTTGTTTATTTTTGTCCATCAAAAATGTGCTTTCACTTTAATGGAGCGTGAGCAGTGCAGCAAAAACAGATTTGACGCCGAAACCCCTTTCTTTTACTGTCAATGCAAAACCCCGCTTCACTGCTGCTCCAGTGCTGCTCTTGCTAAAGGTGTGAATGCACTCATTAATTAACATGCACCGCGAAAAAAATATCCGCCGTTCACGCATGCGGTGTGAAACGGCCGTTAGATACACGCCATCGTGTACACATAAATCTCTTGGTCTTGGGTCTAATCTAATTTCTGTCACTCTACATACGTCATCTGGTATAATTGAAACGATTGGCTATAAGCTACGTATAGGGGCATTTGATAGACATTCTTAGTACCCAATAAACGGCTCTAGGCATTTGTAAACCACGCCTCAAATACAAGAAAACGAATGTGGTTCATTGAGACTTGGGTCTGATGTTAGCCAGGCTACAACAGTTCATTAACTGTTTAATGTTCATTAAAAGTTCATTAATTAATTACACAATCAGAAAAAGTGGAAAAACTGTAAATCCATCTAAAACTAGCCCCCAAAACTGAATGTCCTGTCAATAGGAGCAGGAAATGTGTTCAGTTTGGAGTTACAGTTTGGAGAATGTGTTCTTCAGAAAACAGGGTCATAAATCTTGCACAAAAAAAAAAGTTCTACTTGTAAGGAATTCGACAATTCGGAAGATGTCAAAAGAGAACTTCTGAGAATTAACCCTAATTGCTATATTTCAGGCAGACCTATCATTTCATCACCATGAGAACAATATCTCTAGAGGGAATCAGAGTGGTTGCAGAATCGTGCTTTGGGGATGCTTCGCTGAGTCAAGGGGCATAAAGATAAAAGAAAACAGACAGCATTAACTACAGAAAAACTCAGGAGTTAACTAAGCTGCAATCAATTAATCTTCCATCAAGGCAAAGACTCAAAACATACTGCAAAATCAGCCCAAAGTGGCATACAAAAGGACATCCTAAGCCCTATTCGGACAGGACTAGTTTTTCAGGGGGTCATAGAGAAATGTATGTTTCACACAATCTTATTCCCGTCCGAATCTGCCAAGTCAGTGTTTTCTCACACAACCTCAGTAGAAATTCCAGAGAAAATTCCCTACTGTTTTTCGGCAAACTCAATGGTCCTAAATCTAATCCAGTCGAATGTGAATGTCTGTGATCGCTGATTCTAACGCTTCTCCTGTGTGTTTTTGACCTGACTGAGCTACCGTTTCCGCACCAATCTTCGGCATCCTTTCATTTTGTTTCAATTTGGATGCTATCCAACGAAAAATTTACATATACAAACACAGTAGCGCCGCGGTTCTAGGCACGGGCGACATTTCTTCATGTCACATGGGGGGCGGCACGAGCAGCTAAAAAATCCTCTGTCCCTCGAAGGTTTTCTATTTTTTTACCATTTCCATTCAATTATTGGCAATGGCGCCCCTAATTGCTGAGAAGGTGCCGTGCACAGAAGCGATGTCAAGGTGGTCTCTTGATTAGTTCGCGTATCGCGTCTTTTGCGCGCTCGAGGTCGTTATTTCAAATAGGCGATTAGGCGCACAGGAAGCGCGCTCATCATGCGCTCGCGGGAGGCGCGCTCATAAACTTTTCAGTATGGGAGTGCTCGTGCACCCAAACACTCGGGTGTTTTTTCTCTTCTCCATAAAAAAATCTTTTAGCAGAGCTTCAGCAAGCGTTTTTCTGTGGTGGAAATACATTAGCTACTAAAACTTGTTTTTCATTGAGGAGAGCGCAGTGCATGGTTGTATAGCAACGACAGCCATGGGCAAATCGGTCCGAATTTTACTATTAATAATAAAAGATAAGCTACTGTGCATTATAAATGTCAGGAATGTATCTTTATTGACTCATTCTTTTTATAGAGATGATTGAATGCTGAAATATGAGGTATATATTTTTATAAAATCTCTTTTTGTGTTAACCTTTTTTAAGTTTAGTAGGTAAGATAAAATACACTCCTTTAAAACAAATCTTTGATGTTATTAACTTGGTGAATTGATTGTGTATTAGGCTTTTTGTGTATGTGATCATGTTGGTCACTATATTCATGAAATGAAAATAATTTACATAATGATCAACTTTGTGTTTTTACAGTAGCCTATATGCAAAGTACAATTTTCTATTTTCTAACATTCTAACATTTTAAGAGTGATATAGGGCTACAAAAGCTATTTTAGGTCTATAACATTTTGGATAGTGTTTAATATGAGAGCTGTTCAAAATTATTTAAGAGATAAGAGATAAGTATTGTGTTACTAAATAAGTATCACTCAGACCCTTTTACTTTTAAAAACTCCATTTCGTGACAAATATTGTTTAACAAGCCATAACTAAAAGTGTGCCATGCATATAATTTAAGGCAATAACCAATGCGCTAATGGTTACTTCCTCTCTTTAAAGATAGATTAATCTAGCAAAATTACTGGATTCTATTAACTGTGTTTTTCAAATGAACGGTATTTGATTTTATTGTTGGGTTGTTGTTGTTTTTTTTTTTGGGGGGGGGGGGGGGGGAGGAGGGCGCTCGAAGGGGGTTTCGCCCTGGGTGTAATTCAGAGTAGAACCGCCACTGTACAAACAATAAATAGAGCCAAATCACAGAAACTGCAAAGACTGCCCATTTTAATGTCAGTGTCAGGTAACAGTGTTGTTATAATACATTTAAATTAAATTAACAAATAATAAATTAAAACACGTCCGTAATATGTGATGTAACAGAGCATGACCTTCTGTAACTCGCACATCTAAAAAACACACTCTCACCTTTGTAATAAACACAGAGATGAATCGGTACATGAAATCACGGACATTGAGTGATAAGAATTGGGCTCTAGAGTGCTCTGTGGAGTACAAGCCAATGTATACAAACACACTGTGGAATGCATAGTGGAATTGTACGTAGTCATTTTCCCAAGAGACAGAGTAAAACTCCCAAATGATACACATGATAAACTCTAGGGCTGGGTAATAAATATCGATTTCTCGATATTAATCGATTCTCATTTTTACGAACCGATATCGATTCTTAAATCTCAAGAATCGATTAGTCATCCTGTTTCATTTGAATGAATGGGACATTGTATCGCGGCTGCGTGCATCCAAAAAATCGCAATAATCTTTGTTCTTTGTTACTATTGATATGAAACAATCATATCACACAATTTGTGCCAGCAGCCATATCACCCTGTAGCCCAAGACTGGTTGCCCATTAAAGCTAAGCAGGGCTGAGCCTGGTTAGTACCTGGATGGGAGACCTTCTGAGAAAGCCAGGTTGCTGCTGGTAGAGGTGTTAGTGTGGCCAGCAGGGGGTGCTCACCCTGTGGTCTGTGTGGGTCCTAACGCCCCAGCAAAGTGATGGGGACACTATGCTGTCAAAAAGAGCACCGTCCTTCGGATGAGACGTTAAACCGAGGTCCTGACTCTCTGTGGTCATAAAAAATCCCAGGATGTCTTTCGTAAGAGTAGGGGTGTAACCCCGGCATCCTGGCCAAATTTGCCCAGTAGCCTCTGTCCATCATGGCCTCCTAATCATCCCCATATACACCAATTGGCTTCATCACTGTCTCCTCTCCACCAGAAAGCTGGTGTGTGGTGAGCGTTCTGGCGCAATATGGCTGCCGTCGCATCATCCAGGTGGATGCTGCACATTGGTGGTGGTTGAGGAGATCCCCCCCTTCTATGTGAAGCGCTTTGAGTGTCCAGAAAAGCGCTATATAAATGTAACGAATTATTATTATTATTAAACAAAGTCTCAATTTTCAATTTACGTCCATTTTCTTTACAAATTCAAAACATAAATAGCGTTTTGGCGCTTTGAGATCGCTCTGGCGGAGCTCAAGAGAAGCAGCAGCGCTGATCTCTCTTCCAGCTTAATAATACCAGTTACCGTGCGAAATAAGCATGAATGAGCATCTGAAAGTGTGTTAAAAGATAGAGTACAACTTATCGAAATCCGTATCATGTCACATTGATTCGCTCGATCAGCGTTTCAACCGTGGAAAGACGTCAGTTAAACAGCTTGTAATCAATGTATCGTCATATTGACCTCAGAAAACCCACATCAACTCGTTAGTCAGCTAGAAAAAAATAACTCCAGAGAGGAGCATTTTGCTAAATATATACACCATATTAGATATGCATTATAAACTTAATGTTCTTCAATATTTTGAATAAATCTGGCAAGTTTTTATGACAGCCACCATTTAAATGTTTATATTTCATATAATCTTATTATAAAAATAAATAAAAGTGTAATTTAAGTGTTTGTATAGCTACAAAACAGTTAATTATTACCTTCATATTAGGCTAATGAAGCCTAGTAGGCTACAACTAGACTCCCATAGTTTACAGCATTTAAGATATTTGATTGCCATTTATTGTAACTGATATCCAAAATAATCGATATTGAATCTAATCGAATCGTAATCGAAATTGAATCCAAATGCAAGCTTGTGAATCGAAATCGAATCGAATTGTGAAATTTGTCTCAATACCCAGCCCTAATAAACTCACCCAAAAATGCTGCCTTAATGTATACAGTGGCAGGGGGAAACTTCTGCATTGTATTTTTGTACACATATTTACCCTACCATTTAAAAGTTTGTAAGACTTTTTTTTTTTTTTTAATGAATCCGGGTATTGATAAAGAATAATGGGCCTACAGTATACAGAGGTTGTCCAGGACATTAAACGTCATCAATACCAAACAGGTATTGACTTACAAATACAAAACTTGTATACTCACTTG